>OX326947.1:11427500-12627500 GCA_946800315.1 Misopates orontium | reverse complement strand
GAAAACATTGTATTGTTGCAGGCTCTAGTAGCACCAGCTGCTCTGATAGCACAAAATGCTGGGGTTGAAGGTGAGGTTGTTGTAGAGAAAGTGAGGGACAGTGAATGGGAATTTGGTTACAATGCAATGACGGACACATACGAGAATTTGGTAGAAGCTGGAGTGATCGACCCTGCTAAGGTGACGAGATGTGGGCTGCAAAATGCAGCTTCCGTTGCTGGAATGGTGCTAACAACCCAAGCTATTGTTGTCGAGAAAGCCAAGCCCAAATCGGCCGTGGCTGCTGGTGGTGGTCAGCCTGGTGTGGGGAGTTACTCGGTGTAATCTTACTCATATATCACCTTGTAGGAAATTTTGGACGGTCTTGCTTATTTGATTTCAAAATCAAACATATCGGTGGAACTATAGTAACTATTGTGTATCACTAAATGGGGTTTGTAGGTTGTGGAAGATGGTCACAATTTTGTGCTAAAATTGTTTAATACCTTTTCTGATACGGCATGAATAACCATTATAGAGATGATTTGAGCTTTGAAATTGGGAGTCTTGTCGCAACTTTACACAGAGAGATGATTATGAAACTATTGGATAAAGATAAACATTTTTACTTAATTTATTTAAATATCCACATTTTTAAATATAATAATATGCTGTCGTTGAGAACCCCAAGCCCAGAACGGTTGTATTTGTTGCTGCTACCGATGGTGGTCAGCCTGGTATGGGGAGTTAGTGTAATATTAAAAGTCACATCACATTACAGGAATTATGGACGGTCCTTGCCCATATTTTCTTGTTTAATATCAAACGATCAAGCGTGTTTTTTGGAACTAGAGCAACCATTGTGGAAGTTTTTTGGGATTTTAAGTTTCAATCAAAAATATTTATGTAGATCTATTCTTCAAGTGTGAAAACCTCTGACCACATTTAATTCATCTCCTACATATCTCGACCTATTTTGATTATTATATTCTAATGCTATGATCACTACTATGTCATCTCAATCACTTGTTGTAGATGGTGAGATAGGTAAAAAGGGGGAGTTTTATCATAAGTTTACAAATATATATACGATAAATGCTTTATTGAATTATTTCCGGTGCCGTTGATTTTTAAAATGCATGCTTTATTCACAAGACAGTAATTTATTGGTCTCTTAAATGATTTAAAAAGTTATATTCTTTAGAAAAATATGAAGTCTTCTTTTCATTCCTCGCGCCTCTTGTAATGAAATAATACTTCCAACGTAATTAAATGCGTTTATGGGCATCCGACTTGGCTTATCTTTTCTCCCAATTATTTCTCTTGCATATAATGTTGTGCTGAGTTAAAATTTTCATTAAACTAAGCAGAAGATCCATTACATCAATAACCTCTATTAAAATTTCCTTATAAAACCTATATATTCCAATTAATTACTCAATTAGATTCGCAATATTGTGAGGCACAAAAATAGAAAAGTCATGCGTGACAGCCATAAAGAGTTAAAAGACTGCACCAAGTGATTCCTTCACACTTAATTGGAATCATCGAGCTCTCCACGTTTTCTAGACCGGCCATCGCTAATGAAGCATAGGGCGAATATTAGGTCTGGAGCCCACTAATAATGTGAAAGAATGAAATATGCAAGCAAAAAAAATTCCTACTAGTACTAGTTATACAAGTTGCAGCTTATGAAGGAAATAATTCTAATATGAAACAAATTACAATACGAAGTCAACAAAATACAAACTACAAAAAGGGAATAAAGAGAAGGGTGAATTTTGATAAAATACTTGACGTGTGTGATTTAATTACGTATACAGTAAAGTTCCATCTTGTTTTAATTAATAAAACATTCACTATCATGAGAATAATACAATGTTAATTTATTTTCTAGTTCCGAAATCCCGAGAAAGGTTTAAAGAATTGAAATTGTCAAAAATATGAAAAATAATTATTATTTCCTTCTCAAACTTCTTCTTTCCCTTCTATTTTTTTTTTGAATCAGTTATTTCTTTTTCATTTATTGTAACGAGAACGAGATAATGCAAATGTCATAGATGTTCTTATTTGATAATGTTGACTTATATTATTGGTTTTATTTTCTAAAACATAAAAATAGTGATATATTGACAAAGAATTATTAAAAGTCGTCCTATTTATCAGTCTCAGCTTGGGGATGCGACCACTTGTAATACATATAAATATGCACCCCGGCTCCTATCATCACTGAAAAATTTCCTACCATTTATTATCTTTTGGGATTAGCTGGAATGGTATTTGTAAACTCTTCTCAAAACATTAAAACTGAAATATATAATATTAAGTCATATTGTTGGGCAGTTTGAACATCATCTTAAAGTTATAAATTATGAATAGATAATCTCATTTAAACAAATACGTACGTACTGTCATAAGTCCTGTGACTGATTGATACAATTAGTGGATGATCAACTTCCTGATTTTTGGAACGCATAATTAACTGTTTTTGTTTCTCGACTAAGGTTGTCTGGGCAGGGTATATATTCCAGTCTGACTTTATACAAGAACAAATGCGTTCTTTCGCTTTAGAATAACAAGAAAGCAATAAGTAGATTTTGATTTTGATTTTGATTTGTGTTGGTGCCTGGAATCAGCCGCTTGCTAATTAAGGTAAAAAGAGATATTGCTATTCAATCGTTTATTTTACGATAAGAAAAGTTACTCAAAGCTTTGTGCTTAAGACTTAAGAGAAATTGTAAACTGAAATTGTTTTCAGTTTTTCAGTAACATTGTATTTATATGTAGGCGGGTATTTATTATATTAAAGAATATTATAACTGATGATATATATTATTTTTCACACTTTACTCCAAATTTGTTAATGTAATATTTTTTGCCCAACGGCATGCATGCAACTAAGCAATAATATTATTTAAATGTGTGCCCCAAATACTGAAAATATGTGACAGTAAATTAAAATCCATGAATTCTAAACATAGGTCGAATGAAAGTATAAAGCCATCTCTACCTTTTAAAGGTGATCATGATACACTCTCGAGATCATATATATTAGTATTACCACATCGTCTGGTAGTTTTACTTTTCACCTATTATTTACCATGAGTTTTTAATTGTTATGTTTTTTTTTTAAGTTTAAAATTGTAAGGTTCGAGAACAATTGTCTTTTTATATGCTAAAATGTAGTTCATATTCCACAAATATACGAAATCACGAATATAAAAGAGTTTATAATTGCGTTGTGAAAGTAAAAAGGGCTATTAATTGTTGACATATAAATGAGAGTGGGATTTATAGTTTTTTCTTCTATTGCACAAAAATGGTTCCCTACAACAAATTCTTTTATACGTCTCTAAAAAAAACCCACTTTACCGTGTACAGATGTGAGTGGAATAGAATTAAAGAACAACTCGTCTTAGACATTTTGGAATAACTTTGATTCTTTTTATATTTCGGACAACATCAATAGGTATTGGTCTATTTTCAAGAGTTGGCGTGATTGGACTCTATTTTCTTTGCTTCCTACATAACCTACCAAAAAGGACACTAATAACAAGTTAAATCCGAAAACAATCTTTTTAAATGAGGAAACAATATAAACTTGTGGTCATAAAATATGCATAAAACTAGAAAGTATCAAGTGTGCTGTTAATTTTGGTGTTTTGCTGTTTTCAAATCTTCCCAAATTCTCACTTGTCCTATTACCGAACCTAAAATTGTACTTATTTTTTTTTTTTGAAAAAGAGATAAACTTTTGTTGCAAATGACTATTTGTATTATGTCATTAGGTGCATTATATCTTATTTAAAACGAAGTCGAGATGTTTATATTTTATGAGAGTGTTTTATTTTTAAAGAGAGTATTAGATGAATCACCGTGAACCACAAATAAATGAGAAATCTCAGTAAATCTCTCGACATAAAATAATATATATATTAAAAAAAATTAAAGGATAATACGTATTCGGCACTCCAACCAAGAACTCATGAACATGAGGGACTTTACTTTCATCGCCGTTGTTTGCAAGAAGTTTTTGCACTATTTTTCTTTAAAGTTATTTAAAATTTTAAGAAAAAAAAAAACTACTTAAAACATTAATTAGGTATTTGTAATACTTAACTAGACATCTTTTTCTTTTCTTTCAAAATCATTCTCAAATACCATATTTATAATAATTGCTTGAGAAGCATCATATACTTTCTTATGTGGCTTTTGCTTTTTATGGTTAAGACAAATACGACAAAAGCCCACTTATCAAATACTTCAAAAGTGTTTATGTGCCAAAAACCAATAAACTCCTTTTCAATAATTCACAAATAGAGAAATTCTAAGATAATACTACAGTAGAACTTCTGACCACTACTATTTTACACATAAAAAATTGTATCTACAATTATAATATGTCCATAACCATATGGTCTTAAAACCTTGTAATCTACATAAGTATTAGTTTAGATTCTGAGTAATTAATCAATTAATGAGATGGGACCTGAGAAACAGTGGGACCACAATCACAAACATACAAAAAAAGCAACCAATCACTATCCTATGAATCTTTTACTCGTTAATCATTTCTTATCTTATAATTTTTGTTCGTTAGTCGGCCGGGCGTCATTCCAAAATTACTCGTAAGTTAGTCACGCGTACTAAGTCATTTGATTTTAATTTAATTTTTGATGAAAACTTAGTCATTTGAATTTAACCTATAAAAAACGTAGACCGCAATTTTAGTATTCACCTATACGCGTAGACACGCATTTTTCTTTTCCCGTCCTACCACTCTATCAATATCCCCTAAAATGTTCCTCATTTTACTTTGAAGCTAGTTTCAATATTTCTCTGTATGTTGTCTTAATTAACAAGTTTTATACTCCGTAGATGTCAGAAAAATTATATGTTAAGAATATGTTTATTTCACCTATAATTAAGATGTCACAAGTTTGATATCACTTTAAGTGCCTATATATCAGTGTTTTTAAAATTAAACCGGGGCTTTGAACCGGTTCAACCGGTCAAAATCAGTGAACGGACAAGGGACCGGGTTCCGGTCCGGCCAGTTCGACCGGCCGGACCGGTCCAATTTTAAAAACACTGATATATATATGCTTAGTTTGTGATAGTGAAGTTTTTATATTAGGATTTTTTTTATTTATTCTACGTACAAATTTTATGTAGCAAACCAAGATTAAATAATTTATCGCATTCCAAAATTAAAAGAGATAGTTATGCAGTCTTAATTCCGCTATTTTCTTCACAAACTCAGGGAGTATCTTCTCTTCTGATTCCTCTCGTGAAGAGTGTATCATTTATCTTCCTATCATTTGTGATTTTATTTGGTCTAACCGTAATCTTGTCACTCATGGTTCGGTATCTTCTACTCCTCAGGTATTGAATGCCGTTCTCACTAAAAGTTTAAGCTGATAGAGAGGATTGACATTTATATATTTATGTATATAATCTCCAACACGCCCCCTCACGTGCAGGCCGTAAATCTTTTTGTTATGCCTGACACGTGCTATTTTTTGTTAAGTGTGTGGCGGTGGGATTCGAACCCAGGACCTCCTCTTTTCCTGAGCTCTGATACCATATTGAATGCGTTCTCGCTAAAAGCTTAAGTTGATAGAGAGGATTGACATTTATATATTTATGCATATAATCTCCAACATCAGGATTGTATCAAAAAAATTGAGACACTGGCAGCTGATCATTGGAAATGCTAAAAGGAGAAATCAGCTCCAAAGTCTATCTACTCTTCGTCAATTTGGACCAGACCTCCAAAGAAATGGATCAAAGCTAATGCTGATGCAAGCTTCAAGGATGGGAGAGCTTTCACCTCACTTATCATTCGCAACCACAATGGAACTGTCATTTTTGCCTCGACAAACACCCATCTCTGCATGGATGCATTAGTTGCTGAAACTCTGAGCCTTTTACAGGCTTGTCAAAGTCTGAACCATGCAAAAGTTGTCTGCGCCATCCTTGAGTCTGACTGCCTCTCTCTTATCCAGGCTATCAATGATCCTGATCATACCATTTTGTGGACCATTAATCCGCTTATCATTAGAATTCGAAAATTTTGGAACCTGTGGCCCAAGCGGCGGTTCAAATTTGTAAATCGCAACTGTAATAGTGCGGCTCATAATCTTGCACACTGGGTTTTTTTGTCAAAGTGGTCTTCCCACCTCTCGGAAGCCACTATACCCCCTTGCTGTTTTGTTGACGGGGTACCCTATTTTGAACTTTTGTAACTCTTTCTATTATTAATGTCATTCATTCTAATTATCAAAAAAAAAAAAAAAAAATTCCGCATTACCAAAAACATTAATTGATTTTTTCTTTCGGAAAGGGAAAAAGATTCTCGCAAGGTTGGTTGATTCTTTCTAGTACGTAGAATCTTAATAGTCCTCATTTCTCAACGTGTTTTTCCTCTTAGAATCCATACACACACTCTTCTGATGTTCTCTTCTACCCTCATTTTTGGGTTAAATTACTTTTATTGTCATAATATTTTTACGCACAAAGTGCGATTTTTTTTTTTATGGGAGAAATGTGTTTATTCGTAATAGTATTCTATAAAGTCCCAATATTTAAAGTTACCATTAAGTATATCATTGGGAGATAAGAGAAAATTGAACAATGAGCAATTATTCATAAAAATTCCAAAATAATTTAACTAACTAGTTAGGCAAATTAACCATTCATCTTGTACCTAAATTAATTTTTGGAATAATACATGTTGTCATCTACTATATAAGATTGACCAATTAACATATTTCTCTCTAAAAATAAAAATATATTTCTTGCCCTCTAGAAATAAACAAATAAGCGCATATTGTCACCTAAACTATACATTTTGATTTGCGCTTGAGATTTTTGTAGGAATTAACTCAAGGGCAAAGTGCTATTTCTTTTTGAACTTTAGGGAGGTAAAGTGCCAAAGCTTATCGATTTAGGAGGGCGAAGTGCCCTTTTTCACTTTAAAAATAAAACTTTATTTATTTTTAGACATTGAAAAATAATTCGTTTTACACGTTAAAGGTAAGTTTCACGTCGGTGCAAAAAATGCTACCGTACGTGTCCTCAACTTTTGCTTTATATCAATAGTAATGTGAGTGGAATAGAATTAAAGAATGACTTGTGTTAGAAAATTTATAACAATTTTGACACTTTTCCTCCCGCAATGTTTCAAAATGTGGGATGGAATCAGCATGCATTGGCCCATTAAGATTGTTCATTTGATTCTACTTTAGTCGTTTACACTTAACCTGCACAACAATATAATAGTTCTTTAACAAAAAAACAAGAATGTAGACAGTTAAATCGTGGTGGTCTAATTTAATTTATATTTATAAAAGGCTTTGTTTGGTTGCAAGGGGATTTGGATAAAAGAAACAACAACAACAACACATCAAAAACAAAGAAGAAGAAGAAGAAGAAGAAGAAGAAGAAGAAGAAGAAGAAAGGAGTAGGAAAATGAGGTTTTCTAGAAAAAACTTACTCTGAAAAAAGATTTGTTGTATTTTTTTTATGTGTTTGACATCATTTTGATTTTCTGGAAAATTACCATCCTTTAAAATTTAAAACATATAATAAAATAATATACGTGCATAGTTTACGAATTTCACTTCAGTTCAAACCATTGCTTTCTCATATTATGTCCTATTGTCTACGTTTTCTTTATTAATCAAAAATTAGAAAAGGTTTAAAATATCTACATGTTCAACTTGTGCTTGATAAAAATAAAATAAATCCTATCTTAAGATCAACATCTTGAACATTATTAAATCAATTTACTGAAATCAGACATAATGTTGTAGTCTAATTTAAAAATGATGTTCAATTGAAGAATTCATAACACATTCGGGTAGTCCAAAAGCATAGCTTTTTGCTTGAATTTTGGTTTCCGAAAAGTAGTTTTACGTTTTCCTTTTGGTAATTAAAACTAGTTTTACTTCGTGTCTGTGCAACTTCTTATGTGAAAGTAACAAATTTATTACATATCATATGGAATCAATCCAAAAATAAAACATCGTCTGGTGGATAATTAAAAAGATAAGAAAGTAGGGATTGAATAGGAATGAGCGTTTAGTAATTTTTCTTTGTTTTTGGTAATTAGCGTTTAGTAATTTTTCATAGCTTATTAATTATTACATATCATTTTGTCTATCGTGTTTAGGATGAAAGTTACTTGACTGGTATAAAATTTCAGTGATTGTAAGCCTGTTGTCATATTAATTTTTTTTTTCTATCTTTCCCAAAAGATCCTAGTGTTACCAAATGAGTGGAAAAAAATATATTCGTCTTTTTTCCTTTCCCTCTTTTAAAAAGAATCAAAATGAGCCTAAGCTTCCTGTCAAAAAAATTGAGCCTAAGAATGTATTATATATATATATGTATATATATATACTTCAACAGTTATATCAGATTGTTAACCAAATTCTGCTTGTAAAAATAATATAATTAGTAAAAAGAACTTAAGAATATTGTCAAGTGTTATTTCTCTAACGCAACCTATAGTTTATACTCGTAAATAATATTCATTAAAAAAACAAATGCCGGTAAATAATGATTGATTGGTCGACATTGCGGGCCATAGACATACAAAATCTAACTAATCACTGTCCTATGAATATCATCACTTTCTCTGTCCTTCGTATTTATTGTTTTTTCAGAAAGTTAGTTGGGCTCATGACTCCTTTTTTATTCTTTTTTCTAAAATTACAAAGAACGCAAAATAAAAGTGATTTGACTCGTGAGAAAACACACGACATGCACTGTTACGGTGTTACCTACGATACGCGTATGTTGACATTTTTCTACCCCTTCCTCCATTTCTTGAAAAAATAAATTGCGCGGTACAACAATATACTACTTGTCAAATTATTCTAGTAAAATCACAAGAAATTATAATAACATCCCAATTAAATATCATCACTAATATATAGATTTGTAACAGTGAATTACGATACATTAAAAAAATCTCTTTGTACTATACATTTTCTGTGAAGTATCATTTCTTATAATTCGATACTCTAGTCTCACGTTTTCTATGTTATACATATATTTAAGTGAATGATTTGTGTGTTTCAACTTCACTAATACATGAAAGATTAATTTTTGAGCATTATATATTAAATTTTTTAATATCATAACCTATAGATGGACAATATAAATATTAATATAAAAGATTTTTATCTATATGGTATCATCAATATTGTAAAGTAAAAAAAAATGAGTAATATGAAACACATAAAAAAACAAAAACAATTCCTCGTAAAGTGGGATTTAGGCTGATTTATCAGAATCCAATATTGTCCTTTTCAACGTGTTTTTCGTTCTAGAATCCCAATCCCAAAACCCAAACCCTCCAACCAATACACCCCATACTTCACCTAAATTACACTCATTACCACAAAACTTGGTCCCCCATTATAAATATCCCCAATTCTATGAGAAATTATTTCGGGTAACCGTAAAATACACGAAGAGCTAGCGTGAGAAATCGATTACTGTTAGGAAGAAATTATAGAAAAACTATTTCCTATAATTTAGGAGAAAGTTTTAATCTCGAATGTTGGTTACGCCACGTCATTAATGAAACGGTGATATAAAATAATTTTTTCAATCCGGGTACCAGTAATTCCACAACAACCCCAGGCCCAAATCCGTCATTTGACAAGCACCCCTTCATCAACTCATATTTATATACACCTCGGGAGGCGTATTGACTCGTGGAAATACAGAAGCTGTGATGCGTGGAGCAAAATGGCCAGATCGCCGCACCCAATACTACGTCGTTTCTCTCTCATGATCCTCCATTATCAAACCCTATCTCTCTCTTCGATTCTCACTTCATCGACTCAAAAACTGTAACCGGTGATCTTCAATTGTAAAGCCTTGACCAGGTCCGTGCTGCTTTGAATCGGCATTATACGGTGCTAATTTGACTTCTGATTCAGTTCAATTTTGATTTTTTTTTGTAACCCTAACGATTTTGATTTTTGAATTTTTTTAGGAGTGAGAAGAAAAAAAATGGCGGTTGCTGAAGGAGGAGGAGGAGTGACGAAGCTGCTGTACATTTTGGTGGCGGAGGATAAGGAGCTGTCTGCGCCGTCGTTTAGGTATACGCGTTCGGTTCTACAGAGTACTCTGCAGCTCATGGGCTGCAAGCCGCGCCATGCCTTTAAGGTCTGTTTAATTTGGTGGAATTGTACTTTGCATGTGTGTTTTTTGATGTAATTGCATGGCTCTGAGGTAGCGAGATTTGCTTTGAGATTTTTGATTGTTAGGTTTTTGACTGTTCGGTGATTTTTTTTTTTTTCATGTTTGTTACTGCTGTTAATTTTAACGCATTTTTCGGTTTTGTACTAGTGAAGCAGTGGGTATATGGATGACTTTTATTTGTTCTTTGATTCTAATTCTGGTCTCATAATATTTTTCTACTTTTGTGAATAGTGATAATTGAATGGAGTGAAAAGTATGTTTAATTTGGAAAAATTAATAGAACATGATTGATGCACATGGTTTGTTCTGTGTACTTTAGATCTTTTACCTTTTTAAGGTTTTCCTCGCGTTTGCTTCATTTATAGCGGTTGTCGTTTCTAGAGACCGGAATTCATACAATTTTCAGGCACATTAGCTTTTTGAACTAAGTTATAAAGTTTCATTAAATAGGCTACTACACAAATTACTGCAAAGGTTTGGTCTCGATGGCAAAATAGCAATTTGTATTTGGTCGTCTTCAATTGCTTCTATACTTAGTATTTGTAATGATGATCGAATTTGTTCCTCCAATCGAAACACTGCTTATACTGTATCCTATCATCTGTTTCTTCAGATTAGCCAAAGAGTGTTTGAAATGATGAGGAAGGAGAGCGAGAAGTCTGTTTCTGCTTGTCCAGGGGTGAAAGAAGATGTTAAAAAGAATCACCTCAAGGAGACTCAAAACTTGGCTGATGCCTGCTTGAAAAAGTCACATTCTGATCATTCAGCTATAGAGGACGATAAGAGCAAGAGCAAACCCTTTGAATTGTACAAAAGACGCACCACAGTTGTTGTTGGGAGACATCTTTTTCTAGATGTTGTTTGTGAAGCTCTCTCCGATTACAAGTATGTGGGTCCAAATCAAAGGGCTGATTTGGTATTAGCTTGCAGGTACCTTAAGCATCATACGCCTGTTTCGTACTTAAAACTTTTCTTATTGTGTGTGCTTATTCAGATTATCATCTCATAGTTATTCAATGGTATACTTGGTAGGTTGATGTTGTTTGATTTTTCTTATTTGACAACTTGCAGGGACATTTGACTTGGTTTCCCTTATTTCTCTTTTCCTGTTTTTTGTTGCTTGATCAGTGAATATTATTGTTTAAACGTGCTTTATTACTCTCCTGTGCTCATGTAAGTTGTAAGGAAAAGTTCCCTTGTTGACACAAATATATATCATATGCATCATTTAAAGCTAAAGCTTTACTCCATGAGTTTTTTAATGCCTTAATTATGAGAAAAATCTCCCTTTGAGACTATTATCTTTAGCTCATTAGTTTATGAATATATCGCCATGTTAATTTACCTAGATATATTATGCTGGCTTTCCTTGCAAAACAATTAATGTTCTTCTTGGTTTGTCAGTGTGTGATACTTGTAACTTAGTCCAATCAGCATAGCTGTAGATGTGCGTTGGTCTGAGATAAGAGTTTCTTTGGCGTATGAACCGAGTAATCAGTGCCATTATGGGTTTTACTGATTAGACTAGTCTCCCCCTCATATTGTTGGTTCAGCTGCTGCTTGATAGTTCTAATTTTTTGTAATACAGTCATGTTTATTTATGTTATCTTTCTTGCTTTGATCTTTATATGAACTTGCTTATTTTGTTATCTCTAATTCTCTTTATGGTAATTCCAGGCTCAAGGAAAGAAAGGAATCTGTGACTGTGCTCCTCTGTGGGACTAGTGGCTGTGGAAAATCTACTTTATCTGCATTGCTTGTAAGTGGTTTTTAGCCCTACCTACCTCTCATAGTCATCTTGCATATTGTAGATTTAGTCTAAGATTTCTTGCCACGTATGAGCTGGTGATTTAATAGTTACAGTAGTGACCATTATCTTAAAAAGTGAGCATCGTCTTTATAGGGTAGCAGGCTGGGTATTACAACCGTTGTGTCTACGGATTCAATACGACATATGATGAGGAGCTTTGTAGATGAAAAACAGAATCCTTTACTTTGGGCTTCAACCTACCATGCTGGTGAATATTTAGATCCAGAGGCTGTTGCAGAAGCGAAGGCCAAAAAGAAAGCAAAGAAATCAGGTGTTTCGGCTGCCTCTGCTGCTACCAGTGATGCAGTTATCAAGTCCACAACTGGAAAACCAGAGGGAATTTCCACCACCACCGACCTGATCAGTGCAAAGCAGATGGCAGTAGAAGGCTACAAAGCACAAAGCGAGATGGTAATTGAGAGCCTTGATAGATTGATTACCTCATGGGAAGAACGTAAAGAGTCGGTGGTGGTGGAGGGCGTCCATTTAAGTCTGAATTTTGTGGTAAGTATTCCCACCAATGGTTTTGAGAGATTTGTAACATTTTACACGACTTTCCTTGGTTTTCAATTTCGATCACATTCATTATGGCATGCAGATGGGCCTAATGAAGAAACATCCCTCAATTGTACCTTTTATGATTTATATTGCAAATGAGGAAAAGCACCTGGAAAGATTCGCTGTTCGTGCCAAGTACATGACACTAGACCCTGCTAGAAACAAGTATGTTAAATATATAAGAAATATCAGAACGATCCAAGAATATCTCTGCAATCGAGCAGATAAGCATTTGGTGCCGAAAATAAACAATACCAATGTTGATAGAAGTGTAGCAGCCATTCACGCAACAGTTTTTAGTTCCTTAAGAAGGCGCGAGGCAGGGGAGCAGATTTATGACCCAATCACTAACACAGTACCTATTGTCGATGAGGAATATCGGAATCAGTGTACTGCAAATTCCTTGAGCTCCAAGGGAGTGTTTCAAATGATCCAAAGGCAAGGTTCTACTAGGCATATGATGGCACTTCTGAATTCTGATGGTTCTGTGGCAAAGGCGTGGCCACTAAATGCGGTAGATTATAGTGGTAAGCCCATTTCGGGTTCCCCGCCTATTTACGGCCCATTGCGGATAGGTAAAGCTGAACCTGTCAACCTGCAGTTTGGTCATTATGGGATTAGTGCTTGGCTTAGTGATACTGGATGCACAAGTCATACCAGCAGTGTGGATGAATCAAGAGGCGAGCACACGGACAATGGTAGTAAATGCTTTTCATCCAGTGGCAGCTCGCCTAGGTTGTCTGATGGGCCTGCCAAGGAGGTAACTCATAACCATCTTTAACTCAGAATTAAAAATCTCACACAGATTAGGTTAACGAATTCTTCGTATACCTTTCAGCCACTAACTTGACATGTATTTGCTATGTATCTGTTGCTGAAGTATTTTTAATTGCATGACTAAATCGTGTCGACAAATTTTGAAAGAATGAGGTATAACCCATAGGTTGGATTTTATGTATGCACGGCATAGTACTTAATTCTCTCTATTTAAGCTGGTAAAATCAATATTAAATTTAGGGATAATTATATCTGCACTGTTTGAAGTTTGAATTTTAGTCTAATCATGGAAACCTCTCTTGAAATTCGATTAATTATAGAGGCATCCTCTCAACTTGAAAACCATGAATATTGGGGGGGTCTATCTGTTAGACATTTCGAACTTCTGGGGGTGGCTATGTAACTACTCGAACTTGGGGATGTCTATGTAACTTCTCAAACTCCAGGGGATGTTATGTATTTTCCATCAAGTGCATTTATGAAATTATTCAAACTGGAGGTTTTAATAGTTAGATTGAACATTAGGGGTGTTTTAAGCATCTTTATGCCTGAGGGAAAATCATGTTTCCAGATGCTTCTGCTTGGTCATGTTTTCCTAATTTTGCAGTTTACTCCACCTTTTTGTTGAGATTTTTCCTGCTTGTTGCAGCTTATGGAAGAACAATCTGTGGATGGTAGTGATGAAGAGGTTGATGATCCACCTGAAGTAGACAGTGATGAGGATCTTAGTGATGAAGAGAAACAGCACCCGCTCCAAGGAGAGGTACATGTCGCGTAGTTTTTACTTTCCTCATGCCGTAATTCCATTTAGTTTGTGTATCCCAAATTCTTGTTTAATTGTTAGCATTTCTTGCTATTACTTCAAGAAAGTTGTTTTGGTCTTGCTGAATGCGTTTTAATGAGACAAGTAACGTTCAAGTTGAGTAAATGACTGCTATGTAGATAACCTGTACTTTGAAAGAATCCTTTTATTGTTCTCTCAACTACTAGGTAATATAAATTGATTACTTGGTACTTTGTGCTATCTTCTTGTTATAGCTGGTTGGTGGATTCATTATCTTAAGCTATCGTATGCAGCCTGCTGGCGAGTAAATTTAGTCGCTAATCATGCATTATTTTCGACAGTTGGAAGGCTCCGTGGACGAGGAATCGACCAAATCTGATGACGAGTACGAGGACCTTGCTATGCAGGAAACACCACAGAATGGCCAAAAGACCGATGGTGGCGAAGAGTATACCAGCAAAGTGATTACAGGAGACCAAACAAACAAAAATAGCGTTGGAGAGAAGAACAAAGAAAATCTCGACCTCCTCAGAAAAACTAGAAGTGAAACTTTCTCAGATTCCCCTCTCAAACACAAAAATGAGAAACGAGCGTCGCTGACAGGGAAAAACATGTTAAAAAGGCGTTCTCAGAGTAGTATTCCTGCTATCGGGAAGCATGATTCAGGAAATAATTGTTCCGACCAGTAAAGAAGCTCTTTCGACCACTAGTGCGACATTGTTGAGCTTATAGTTTTCTTGATAATCTGGGATCATGTTATTCTCTGCCTTGTTCCTCAATAAGTTGTTGCTTGGGGGAATAATGTTAACGTGTATTTGGTGTAGAGGTGCAGAACTGATTTGGATAGGCAATCTTGTTCTTTTCTTTAGTTTCGTTAGATTGTGTTAGATGGGAGTACCGTTTCGTTTGATCTTGATTGTGTAGGGATTGTAAAAGCGACCTCTCATCAATTTCAAAAAAGGTTTGGGCTCGATTTTCGTTAGAATTCCTGTTCAAATATGATAAAGTTGCTTCATGCAAGCAATCGCGGCATGTTGACGTGGTGCAACAATCTATTAAAAATGTTCTATTGCTTGAATAATAGAGCGTTAAATTATTTATGATCTCATCTAAACTCTGCATGATAAATAATCAATTTACTCGGGACATCATCATGCAGATGCCTGAAATAATTACTCAGTTATTACTTTCGGAAGATCCATGCTAACATGTTAAATCCATGGATTCAGATTCATCTTGGATCAGGTCCGCCTTAGATCCTCGAAGGATCGCCTGATCCACTGACCGAGTTTTTAACTCCTGATAAGTGTAAAGAAATAATCGAGATCAGCAGGACTAGAATCTGAGCGGCCCTGTAGCCATTATAACATTATATTTAATTTTTTGTATCAACATGCCGCTAAGTTCTGTGCAGGTTTGCAAATATAGATTATGGTCTTCACTTGCGACATAGAGTTTAATCTTGAACTCCATTATTCGAAAAATGGATACATCATATTACTGGAATGAAAGATTATTTGTGGCATTAGTAAATCTTGAATGTGTGATTGAGACCAATATTTTGTTTAATCCTCGTGAGTTACACATCAATCCAGCCATTGTTCATTCAACATCCTTACACTCGGTGCTTTTTGAATTTTTAATTTGAATTATCTAATCAAACTTCTTCCAAATAACTTGTTTTACTTGAGAGAAAAATGAAGAGAGAGAACCCTTATTATCTGTGTGCTTGGGCATTGCAGGGGTAATAGATATGTCCAATCGTGTCTTAATTTGGGTCCAAAAAAAGTGCATGGTATATTAAGACGAGACAAAATTTTAATAGACACCGTATTGGTTCCATTAGAAAACATGCATTTTCTGTACTGGAAAGATGGTCTAACAATAAGCTGCTGATTTCTATCTAACACAAGGGATTGTGTAAATGCTGGTTGAGAAATTATTTGTATATGTGTTTCGATAAATACTGATAGTAAGGTTGTGAGACTGTAATTTTCAGCAAAAAGAGAAAGTCGCAAGATTGAGGACCGGCAAAACCACCGAGGAAAAGTTATTAAACTGGTTCTCAATAATATCAATAACTCACCTAAATTTAAGACGATAAAAGTATCAAATAATAATGTATCAATCGGACACAATTTGCTGAATTTGTTTAAGGTAAACACGAAGGTGTAACATGTGCTTTGTAGGCGATATATGTGTAACACGTGTCTTAGGCTTGTATTGTATAGTATATTTTTTGGGGTGATTCAGTCTTTTTAGGTGTTTTACGTAGGCGTAGTATGCGCTATAGGTGACGGTGTGTTTTAAACGTAACACGATTACTTTTTTTTTTTGTATTTGAGTGTAGTATGTGTTTTTTAGGTGTGGTGTATACTTCATGTGCTTTGGATGTAGTGTGTTTAGGTGACTTAGGTGATGTTGGTTGTGTAATGTACGTTTCTTAGGTGATTTAGGTATATTGTATTGGTTTTTAGGTGATTTAGGTATATTGTATTGGTTTTTAGGTGATTTAGGTGGTGTTTGTTATTTTTGAGGTGGTTTTGGTGTATTTTGTTTTTTCCCAACGTGTTAGGTGAATTAGGTGTAGTCTGCGTTTTTCAAGTGTTTTAAGTAAAATATTTACATTTTTCTGGGTCAAATTTTGGTTGTAGAGTTGTTTAACGTGCAGTATGTAAAGTTTTAGAGACTTAAGTGTAGTGTGAGCTTTTATAAGTATGTTATTTTAAAGAGGCTTGAGTGTAGTATACTTAAAGTGGTGGTAACCTCAAACTTTTAACCAAAAAGATGGGATAAATTTGGACTTGCGACAGAGTTCTTATAATAAACTTTGGACTTCACATTTTATTTTTCTTGTTTAAGAACATTTCTTTATTAATCCTTCCACTCATGTAATAACTTTTTTCATCCCAATACGCGATTTGAATAAATTTTGTTATAAAGTTATAAATTTAACCATCTAAACGAAATAATTAGGCAATTGTATAATGTATATACAAATATGCCGGCTGTAATTTTATTTTTATGGAAAACTCGTTTTCCCGCATACAAGTAGGGATGTGTAATTCAATTAAATAAAAAGAATTAACCAAATAAAACGAAAATATTTAATTTTTGGTAGTGATAAAGCAATAACCAAAACCTGGATAAATCGAATAAATCAAGTTAAATGCACACCGAGTCGACTTTAGGCAATTTAATCCAATTGTTTGATTGCAACCCTTTTATTTTATCAATTAAAATCAAGAAAAAACATAATCAAAAAGAGAACGAAGCGAAATCACGAAATCTCAATGTAGCGAGCCGTGAGCTGCATTACTCACTAGAAAGTGCGAGACAAATAGTGAAGTGGAGTTGAGTAAGAATTTTCACTAATTTGATTAAGTTTCACTAATTTGAGTTAGAGATAAATATTTGTTTAAAGCGTGCTTATTAGAACAGCTTAGCCTAGTCAAATTGAAGCAAGGTTCAATGCATGGATAGCAACCATAACTCATAAGCCAAATAGAAGGTTCACTTCGATTTTTAAATCGATTGTCTTTAGGGCAATTTAGTTGTTTCCATTATTTCTACGCAATCCTAAATACAACATGACATGGTCATTTTGTATCTCTAACAAATGACGATTTAATCATAAACAAACAAAAAGCAAGCATTTAAAATTTCTAAACAAAATAAATGTATAGATTTATTTTTTCATATCGCGTTCTCTCTCATTTCACATTTTTTATATATGGAATAAATATATTTCATAAAGAAATATTAAAATTTATAGTCCTTAGATACTATCTTTTAATAAAATTTCTGTTTTTTTTTTTTTTTTTATAAAAGACTCAGATTTTACGCTATTCAACAAGTTAACTCATAAAAACTTTACCAAAACAAAAAATTGTATAAAAACTTCCTTACATAGTTTTCGATTTTTAACATACAAAGTCACAGAAACTCTATACCAAAAATAAAGGACACGTGATTATTAAAAAGATTCTATAGGCGGAATCTACTAGGCAATAAATAATAAATTCTCCTTATATCTATTTATTTATAATATAATAAACTTTGCCCCCTTTAGTTTTCTCTCTCTCATTTGTTTCAAAGTATTTTCTCCTCCTCCTCCCTGTCTTTCTCTCTCTTCTGCTACTTCTCTCTTTTCGTACGCAACGCAAGTCATCAGGTAAAAACATAAAAACTCTCTTCAATTTTGCTCTTTTTAATTTAATCTCAATTCTTTTAATTGTTGTTGTGAACTAAACTAAACTAAACTGAACTGAATTCTTAATTCGGGTTTTATATATCACGAATTTCTTCAATTGTGGGTATGTATGTTGAATGGGGTATGATTTTTGGAATATTTGATGTGAAGGTTTTGTTTTTTCCATTTGCATGTATGTTTTGACCACTGATTTTTTCAGGTTTTAATTAAAGATCGGATTTTTTTGGCTCTCTGCTGAGAAGAACTGAGACTTGAGGTGAATTGATTTTGTGTCATTTAACATTTTCATTGATTTTGTGCTTCAGCTTTTGAAAATTAAGGTGAATTTATTTTTTAATCAAATGGTTGCATGTGATTTTGTCAAAGTTTTTACTTTTATTTGCAAAATTTCTGGTACAGGGCAGAAAAAGAAAATTACAAGTTTTGTCAAGTAAAGAAGAGCTATAACTTTAATAGTAAATTGCCAAATTAACCATTGAAATATTTTTTTTAATTGGCAAATAAGTTTTCATTAGCATTGATAGGCTGCTGTAGTGCTGTTTAATCAATTTAATTTAGCCCTTGATTCTCTAGATTGACCTGTATGTGGTGAAGCTGAGAGTAGAACAGATGAAAGAAGATTGATGCTTTTTTTTTTTTTTTTTGGTAAAAGGATTGATGCATTTTATTGTAAATTAAAAGGGGATTCTAATATATACATGGTTTTTGTAAAAATGTTTTTTTTTTGGCTCGTTTAAATTGGATATGCTACAACTACTATTTTTGTGATGTTTCAGGAATTTACCATAAACCTCTATAAGTTTTAATCTTTTACATGTGAGTAGGTTAAGCACATATTGAGGAGAGAGATAACTCATCATGTTAAACAGAGAGAAAACGTGTAACTCGGTGTGCTATTTTTCGAGATATTTAGATTTCGAGGGATAAATGCGCATAAAAATTAAAAGGATGGTGGCCATGTGATTAGTGTCTTCAATTAGGTTGCTGTTTTTGATTCATCTGTTTATGGAAATTTGATAGTGGAATGGACCACATTGCTATGGCCTTTTCTTCTTTATTTCCTTGCCAAATAAGTGTTTGTCGGGATATGCGGAGTTCAAAGTTTTTAGTAGGTTAGATTTGTGTCTTAATCTTTTATCTACAAATGCTTTTTGTGTTTGTAAAATTTACTTTTTCGGAAATCTAGATCAGATTTATCTTTTCAAAACTATTCCATTCCCGAAAGCACTATTAAGTCATGCTACAACGTGTCTGCTTGAGAGGCAGCAAATCTTGTCACCTAGTAACTTTGAATAATGATTCAATGAAAGAAAATACTTACTAAAACTTTCAGATTTTCACGATCAATACATTGATGAATGCGATCGTCACAATAGGTATCGTGTTGCAGAAACGGCATTGTTTGTTACTGTGTCGTTACGTCACTTTGTAGGCCATGGTTGGTAAGATGTTATTAATTCTCATTAATGTATTGTTCGCGTGCCACATTGAAGAATTTACAACTGTTTCTTTCTTGATCAATATACCTACTTTTGGTTTGTGTTTCGGAAGTAAATGACTGAGAACGTAAGCTTCAGGTCATCCATATTTGGTCTTAAGGAATGCTTTATTTCACAAAATTATGTGGTGTGTGGTTGTTCATTTGCCAAATTACTATTGGTTCTAAATCTCAACTTTGCAGAAAACTGTAGCTTAGCTTAATAGAAAGGTGTAAGTGATACTCCAGTGATAATATTTTTCATCCTTAAGAAATACACTTAAATTATGTGATCAATATAACTCGTGCTGCGAAGCTCGTTAGTCTGAACTCATATTTTCTGCCTCTTTCTGTTTGCAGCGACAAAACCTAATTGGTGTGAACAAATCCATGTCTGTAAAGAATGCCATATACCATGATTTATTCAGATTTTATGCTGACATACTTACCTTTGTTCTTTGTTCTCTATGTTACACGTTCGTTGCATCTTTTTTCTTGAAGGACCTCAGGTGTAGGGTTTACTTGGGCACAAATAGTTAGTGATAAATACTGTTCTAACTCTCAAATCTCTTTCTCTTTTTTATTTTTATTTTTAATTGCAAGTCGTAGATTGTTTTCCCCTGCCATTTTTGGAATCCCATGGAAGAGAGTGAGGCTAGCTATCTGTTTCTTATGTTTTACTATTGGTATTGGTCTTTGGTTGATTACTTGATTCAATGCATGTGGTATTTCAATATTTATTCTTGTTTAATTCTTGAAAACATCAAAACATGACGGGGTGGTGTTGAATATTGACCAAATGTCAAGAGCTGTTGTTATAATTCACCCCTATATATCTGTCTAAACTCGAAACATTCTTACTTGAAGGTTTGCATAATCTGCTATAATATCCATACGTTATGCTCATTAACACATGCTGCTGTTAGCATTCCACTATTCAGATCTTCACCAAAATGCTAATCAAAACATCTTTTTTCTATTCTCAGCTCTCTGCTTCTAACAAACCACAATGAGCCAACCATATGATGGAAATCAAGTAAGTTCAAAACCTTTTGGTTATGACCAGTAGCTCTCCAAAACAGCTCCTGAATTTTTCGTTGCTTTTGCAGGATCAGGCGAGAGTCGCTGGATTTACTACTACAGGTTCACCAAATTCAAGTTACAACAATGTTTACCCGGGAAACGAAGATGAAGGGAGAGAACCTCCGGCTCTACCACCCCACCTTTACCATACTTTGCTAAATCATCCGAATGGCACCGACCCTAGTGCATCCCTCCCATTACCGCAAAATGTGACTCTGAATCATCTTTACCTTGAGAGTAGTGGACCTCCACATTCAGTGGTGGGACTTGGGGTCACGCATCGGTTCCGTTCGAAATTCGTCACCGTTGTGCTTTACAAACCGATTGCAAGAAGATGAATGGCTGCAGCGTTATTGGTCGATCATAAACCATATGGTTTTAGTTAGTAAAGATTATCAAGAGAGAGCTAAAAGTAGAACTACATATTGTGTTGAATTGTGATGTTTTTAGATTTTCATTTATGGAAAGACCACAGAAGTTAATCCTGGTCCTGCTCAATTGATCTCCTTTTCTTCTTTTTTGATTTGCAAAAAATCTCACCTGAACAAAAAACTCACTGTTTTATGTTTTATTGGTGAAAAATCTCCTATACAAAAAAAGAAACAAAATACTCCACTTACAGGAAAAAAATAATAGGGTGTTTTTGCCTCTTTTACTTTCTCACCTGGTTTTCAGTCAATTATGCTCCAAATGGGGATTTTTACAGATTTTTTAATTTATTTTTGCTTATTATGCACTAATTATTTACATATGGAGTTTTTCTGCCAAAACTTTTTCTTTTTTTCTTAGAAGTAAAAACCTACCTAAAGTTAGCCTATCCCAATTATGATCAAATGCATACAAATCTTGAAGAACCACGAATGCTAGCTGTTGAATATGATTTTAGGAGAAAATATGATTTGTAGCTAATTAAATCATGTGTTTACTACTATATATCCTTAAAAAAAATTGACAAGTAAATGGTCACAAAGTCTAAATGTATTGTCTAGGCTAGAATCCTAAAATAGGAACATCAAGTCAATGTAATGTTTATCATCATGGGTTTGTTATTGTCCATTTTACTTCTTCTCTCCAAAACTCTGTTCGATGCCAAATACATATGATGGCCGAAAGGAACATCCATCTTACAGTCCTCATACACTCGTGCTCTGTTCATTTGTCATGATCTAAGTCCACGAAGAAACAAATTTCTAGCTAAAGAATTGCCACCTATGATGCAACCTATGATGCATAGACACGGATACGGCGACACAAGTTTTCGAAAATTACAAGATGCGACATAGTCGGGATACGGCTATATTTTTTATATTAAAATATATAAAACATCATCAAAACCTGCATACATGACCTTGTTAAGTCCAAATACAAAATCAATCGAAACATATTTGAACCCAAAACCAATTAATCAACTACTAAAAGTCTAAATAAAATACTCACTAAAATTTAAGTCATAAATTCCAAGTATTAAACACAAGCCAAATTACAAACAAAGTGTTATACATGATCATATTATATATTTTGATCGGATTTCAGTGTCACGATTTGAAGAAAAAACTAATTTTTATGTCCGCCATTGTTTTTAGCGCAGAAGAAAAAATGAAGTATGCTTTTTCGTGAGATTTGATTGAAAAAAAAAAAAAGAGATCTTTTATGTTATTTTGTTACTTAGTTATTCAACTTTAAAGTGTTAATATTTGACCCCCTAATATCTAGTTTTTATCTATATGTTTTAAGAATTTAAGTTTTGACCCCAAACAAAAGTTAAACACTACAAAACTAGTTCAAATTGTGTCTAGACGTGTCTGACACGTCCTTAATATGCGTTCCTATTCATTTTCTTTTATTTGTATTAAAACACGCCACATGGCGTGTTCCAAAAAATCCATCAATAGATGACGGACTCGTAGGTTCGAATCGTGTCAGAGGCATATCGTTGTCCATATGTCGGATACTGCATTAAGAAATTTGTGTGCATCATAGATTGGCGCATAAGGTAAAGGCTGCAGTCAACTTTTCCAATCTATACTACGATCAAATTTCACTTAAATATTTAATCATTAAACTCTCTTAGTTCATCCATGGAGCACAGATCGTTGTCCATAACTTTGCATATACTAGAATTTGTAAGTGCAATTATACCTTAATTAATTTTGTAATTGTTCCTACGAGCAATAAAAATTACAACGTATATTAGTGGTGTTAAGGATTCGTCCCAAAATGAGTCAGGGTTTGGCTTTAGGTCTAGTACGTTTCTCAATACACACTGGCTGAAGAACAGTGACAATTTTCAACAAAAACATATTAAAAACCAGCATCAGATGACCATCTCTTGATAAAGACATGTAAACAAGTGAACTAAAAACAGTATTTGGTGCTCCACAATTGGAACGAAGCAACTAAAACAGATAATATCCAGGAATGCCAAAGTAAATAGATACTATTTGAGCAATTTCACAAATCCTGGAAAACAATTCTGAAAAGAAAAAAGATAGCATCGAACAATAATTTTCCACAGTGCATAAAAAACAGAAATTGGAAAAGTCGATGAACATTAAAACCCAAAGCGCCTGGAGATCTAACTATATAAATCATCTTCATCAGCTCCTCCACCAGCAGAGGCTGCAAAAGGGTCAGATCCAGATGCTCCAGCTGGGGCTGATTCAGTAAATCGGAACTCGGACCCAAATCCACGTGACTGCTGCAAAGTCTGAGCAAACGCCTGGTACTTCCGAATATCAGCATCGCTCACACTTCTACGCGCAAATTTCATTGACTCCTCAAAATGTGCAGGCTTGATCTCTGACACTTCATCAACATCATCCTCCTCCATGGAATCGGGATTGTCTGCCCTCTTTCTCTCCCTTTCAATGTCCTGAGATAAAGCAGAGATTTTGTCAGTGTACATCATCAAAGACTACTCTTAATTAAATTTAATACTTGTACGAGAATTTAGAAGAATAAGGCCATAACTAGTCTCCGTTAGATGGTCATATGCACAAAAAGCTACTGTAAAACCTCGGAGTTTACAGCTCACGGGAACAATAAAGAGTGAGAATTAACAGATTTGGTTAGTTTGGAGCCAGTACAGTTTCTAAATATATAAATAGCAGAGAGAAAAATTACAGGTACTTTATGAAGTAACATTATAATGCAAGCAATTCAAGTGCCAATATTTGGTGAGTTTCAAAAGCCTTGTTCCGGTTTTTACTGTGCATGATGAAAGAAGAAAAAAACACTTCCAGTAGTGGCCCAACAAGGGCATTCTTAATTGATATTCTCTAGGTTAACAAAAATATTGATATTCTCCAAATTTCTGACCAAGGGATTTTCCAAGGAAATCAGGGAAACAAATGAAACTTAGTGCAAACAGACCAATATGCTCATATTCACATGCTGGGAATGGTTACGGATAGTATATGTTTTGTGGGATCAGGTTGATAAAAAGGAAGGATAAAATTAGGTTCAAAAGGTTAAAGAAGCAAGATAACACAACACACTGTCAAAGAAGAGACGTGCATTATTCTTTACGTAATTGGCAAAGCTTTCTATAGTTTTTTCTCAATAAGTTTCTATCTCAGTGATCAGTCAATATACGGATAACGAGGATTAAGAACATAAACATATGATATCATATACCCCTAGAATAATAAAATCCTAGTAGTAAAGAGCTTAAGATGCGGCACTAAAACAAGTCCATGTTAAAGCACAAGACACAAGCTCCATCCAGGTAAGGCTCATAAATACATATATTTCAATAGTCAATCTCTGAAAAATTTAAACAAACAACTACATGCAAATCTAAGAGCAACGAATATGATCTCATCTATCACCAAAGTAGTAACCAAAAAGTCGTTGAAGAAGGGGGCAGAACGTACCTTCTCAATATTCTCTCTAATGGCATATTTGCAAGCTCGCTGACAGATTTCAGTGATATCTGCTCCACTAAATCCTTGAGTATACTTGGCAAGAGCGCGCAGATCAATATCCTTGGAAAGTGGTGACTTGCGGAGGCAAGCTTTGAAGATCTGGTGGCGTGAATCTTCATCTGGCAGAGGGATATAAATTAATTGATCGAGACGACCTGGACGCAAAAGTGCTGAATCAATTATGTCAGGCCTGTTAGTAGCCCCAATGATGAAAACAGTCTTTTTGGCGTTCATGCCATCCATTTCGGTCAGAAGCTGGTTGAGAACTCGATCAGCGGCACCACCGGCATCTCCACCACTGCCTCCTCTCTGCAACAATACCAAGAATGCATGTAAACCATCATCATTCATGAGCAATGAGAAACATTTAAGCACTAGTCCAGGATGTGGAATTAATTTTTTTTATTCATTTTTATTTGTTGCATTATACGTGGCCTATGCTTACAGATGGAAAAATCCCTTGACATAGTTAACATTGCAACAAGTCAGTCAGCATAAATCCAATGTAATATAAAGGATGATTTCTATGTTTCACTAGTATAACTGAAACAGGCCAAACCTGAGTAGCAATGGAGTCGAGCTCGTCAAAGAAGAGGACACATGGAGCAGATTGCCTCGCCTTGTCAAATATTTCACGAACATTAGCTTCACTCTCTCCAAACCACATGGTGAGCAGCTCAGGTCCTTTAACACTAATGAAGTTGGCTTGACATTCATTTGCAATGGCCTTTGCGAGTAGAGTTTTACCACATCCAGGAGGACCATAGAACAGCACACCCTTTGAAGGTGACATACCAAACTTTTCGAACTTCTCTGGGTGTTCAACAGGATATTGCACAGTCTGCACGATGATAAAGGGTCAGAAATAATCAACTTTAACCATCTACCATAATAAATTAGATGCAATCCAAATCCAACTCAATTACCTCCTGAAGCTCCCTCTTGACATTTTCAAGCCCTCCAATATCTTCCCAGGAGACATTGGGCACTTCAACAACCTGTTCGTAAATTAAGAAATTCGTTAGATACAAATTGTTACAAATACAAGTACACCCATGAGAAATACACAATATATAGATTTCAGCCCAAGTTCACTTACTGTCTCACGCAAAGCAGAAGGATTGCTTGTTCCCAGAGCAGTGTGGAAATGCTCATTGGAAACAGCCATTGAGTTGAGTATCTCAGCATCAATTGTATCATCTTCCAAATCAATGACATCCATTTTTTCTCTGATGCACTGAAGTGCAGCTTCAGTGCAGAGAGCTGCAAGGTCAGCGCCAACATAACCATGGGTGTCCTTTGATATTCTTTCCAAGTCAACCTGCAAGATTGTTGTAAATTTTCACGATGAGCTTGATTTGGTTAAGAGCACAAATAATTCAAAATCTAAGGGAGATTCAAGAGCCTTACGTCCTCGGAAAGCTTCATGTTCTTGGTATGAATTCGAAGAACTTCAAGCCGTCCGACTTCATCCGGAACACCAATGTCTATCTCCCTGTCGAACCTACCGAACCTTCTAAGAGCTGGATCAATGCTGTTTGGGCGATTAGTAGCTCCCATAACAATGACATGTGCCCTAGATTTCAACCCGTCCATGAGAGTCAACAGTTGAGAAACGATCCTCCTTTCAACTTCACCATTTGTCTTCTCTCGCTTAGGTGCTATTGAGTCAATTTCATCAATAAAAATAATCGATGGAGCATTCTTCTCAGCCTCCTCAAATGCCTTCCTTAGATTGCTCTCACTCTCTCCAGCCAATTTGGACATAATCTCGGGCCCGTTAATCAAAAAGAAGAACGCACCAGTTTCGTTAGCAACGGCTCTAGCAATCAATGTCTTACCAGAACCTGGGGGTCCATAAAGCAGAATTCCTTTAGGTGGTTTCACACCAATAGATTTGAAAAGCTGAGGATGCCTCAGAGGCAATTCCACCAATTCACGGATCTGAGCCATCTGCTTCCTAACACCACCCACATCATCATAGCCAACCTCATCTAGTCTCTCCTCATCCTCTCTCCTCACAGGCTCTCCTTCACAGAAGATCTCAGTATCAGGGGCAACAACACAATACTCCCCTGGTTCGGTCTCAATGACTTTGAATTCTACACTCCTCATCCCTCCTCTCACAAGAAAGTTGTCTCCTTTCCTGACAGGACGGTAGGCTTCCAAAAAGTAAGCTGGACAAAAGAGATAAACAGTTAAGAATTAACTTAAACTACTATGACGCAAAAGACTAGATCTTATACGAGATAATCATATATTGAGGACTCACGTTTCAGATACGCATCAAAGAGATCGCCAGTAAGCCCTTCAATCGTATCATCCAATGGCAAGATATGGACGCGATTTCCATATTTGACATCGGGGCACTGGTGCACGGATACAACATCCCCAAGGCGAACCCTCAGATTACTCCTGACAACCTTGTTCATTCTAATCTTGGGCTCTTCACAGGTCTCATCAGCAAGAGCAATGCACACGGTATCCTTCCTCTTCTTCCCCTGAGAACCAAACAATAACCAACACAAAATCTCAACACACCACGAACACAAACTAACCTATCAATCATATCCAAATCCCAACAATCATAATCACTATCATTCAAGGCCCCATCACACTCTAATCCTACACAATTACCAAATATCCCGCACACATATTCCACAAAACACATTAATCAGAGATTAAACAACAAAAACCCTAAATCCGCCACTTACCCTAATCAAGATAGTATCTCCGCGAAAAAGCTGGAGCTTCTCCATAGTAGCGGGATGAAGCGAGACGACGGAGTTGTCATCGTTGACCGCCTCTTCGACGACCAAACGATTCGCCGCCTTCTTCCTCTCCAAGATCGCCGTCGAAAAATCCTTCTTCTTCCTGTTAAAATTAAAGTGAATTCAGATCACCAAAATTAGGGCAAAATTGACGCAAAATTAGGGTTTGATTGTACTTACGAATCGGAAGATTCAGCTTGATTAGTCATGTTGATGGCGATCAAGAGAATACGATTGCAGTGGTTCTGCGAGAGAAGTTGAGAAGATAAATTATGAGAATAATAATGATTTTGTGTGTATGTATATGTATGTATGCGTGTAGTTATGAGTTTGTGCTTTATGCTTTTATTTATTTATATATTTATAGAGGATGAGTATGAATATTCTCGAATTTAGCAACTCTCAAAGGCAAAAGAATTTTATTATGAGAAGGTGATTTATTCCGATTTTTGTTAGGACTCATAGTCAAAAATTAGTTTTTTATTGCTGTGTATTTTATTTTTGGCAATATTGGAAATTTATTTCCATAGAAGACTTTACTTTACACGTGGTCTTTAAAAAATTAGGAAAAAGAACGTTTCGTGTGTTTTTAGTTTTTACTTCTATCTTTTGATTATGATATTTTATTCTTATTAGGAGTCTTGAAGAACAATTTTAGTTTCTATATATATCGACCTGTCCAAATAGTAGTATAATACTTGAGTGAACTTTTGGTATATTATCCCAATGTAAAAAGGTAGCACTTGTTTTCTCTGAGTAGTTCATTGATAATCTATTTGTTATAGATTTCTAATCCAACTGTAAAATGATGCACTAGTGTCAACTTTATTGAAGAGAACTACTTAAGTTGGAACATAGAACTGATAGAAGTATCAAAATTAAAAAGAAGTCTGGAAGGAGAACTACTCAAGTTAATAGAACGAACCACGTTTTTCATGTTTTTTCCTTCATTGTTAATCAAATTATGTCTGAAAATAAATTTGAATAGTGTAAAAATAAATTTGTAGACAATATACTTTCGACTAAACCAATTTGATTGCGAAATTATTTTTGTAACGAACTTTATATACACGTACCGAATCATGAAGCGCAATTACTCAAGCGTAGAACTAAGGGAATAAAATTAGTCACTTTAATATTTCACTCGCAATTTTAGAATGAGCTATTGGCGAATTCATACCGCGAATTGTAAGGTTTTTGCAGATTACACCACAAATTGTAATTACAAGCAAGATACACCATGAATTGTAATATTTTTGCTAGTTGCACCGAAAACACACAATACAGATATTTTGAGGGTATTTTTGGCATTTCAGAATTTTACCAAATCATATTTTACAATTTGGACCACCAACAAAAAAAACATTTTATTTTTTCATCTTCAGATTTTCCCCCCAAAAAAATGCAAAATATTTGCTTCAAACGAAAAAAGAAAAAAAAAAAAAAAGAAAGATGGAATTTCTTTCTCCATCCGGGACTTATGCTCCTTCATCTTCGGGGAATCTCCTTCACCTCTGGTGCCATTTTACTGCCAATTTCTTTCGCTAGCTCTCTTTATTTTTCGTCTCTAAATTTTTTTGGATCTGTGTGTGTAATATAGTGATTGAATCGTAAGATGATGCTCTCAATTTTCTATAATTCCATAGCAGATGAAAACGACGTATTGGCTGCAGTGATATCAGATTCAAAGCTTAAAAATCGAATCTTTGAGTGTTTAAAACGCAAAGCTCTAATTTATGAGAAAGATAGATTGGTCGAGATCTTTTTAACATTCTATTGCTCTTGTGTCAAACTACCTTGTTACTTTAAGTTGCATACATTTTAGTATTCTGCAATTGTGTCCGATGAAGTGCTAAAGCAAAATTTGGGTCCAAATTGAATTGTTTATTCATCAATATGTATTTCTATATAGCTGTTCTATGTATCTAGAAAATCGATTTTAACTTGTTTTGTTCTTTTCATGATTTTCAGATGTATGACGGAAACTCGCATTCTCCTTATCCGGGGGACTCACTGGAAGCTTCTGATGTGCGACCGAAAGGGTCAGAAAGTTCAGGCTCCAAGGTTTGTCAGAGATTAGGAAAGAAGATTCGTTAGGGACGAAGGAGCAGAAGTCGCCGAGGAGAAAAGAGTTCGGAATTTTTTCTTGTTATGGTTTTGAGGGAAGGACTTTTCTTTTTTCTCTTTTCTTTTTAATTTTTGGAAAACTATGAAATGTCAAGAATATCCTGAAAAATACATATATTGTGTGTTTTTGGTGCAACTTGCAAAAATATTACAATTCATGGTGTAATTTGCTTGTAATTACAATTTGTGGTGTAATTTGCAAAACCCTTACAATTCGCGGTATGAATTTGCCATTAGCTCTTTTAGAATTGAATAATTAAACTATAGACCAATGTTGTTAAAATCGGACCGGACCGGCCGGTCCAACCGGTTGGACAGGGGTCCGATCCCTTGTCCGGACACCGGTCGAACCGGTTCAATCGGCGGTTGAACCGGTTCGCCCTGTAAAACCAGTGAACCGGTGGCTACACCGGTTCGATGCCCGGTCCGGTTTTAAAAACATTGCTATAGACCATCTTCTCATCTTTGTGCATGGATCAAAATCAATGTTTTCAAACCGAACCGGTCATCAAATCGGTGGCCTCGCTAGTTCACTGGTCGAACCGGTAAAATCAGTGATTGGACCGGTATAAATCAAACCGAACAAAGGACCAAACATCGGTCGAACCGGTCCGATTTTAAAAACACTGATCAAAATCTTCATATAGTTCTTAAAAGCTATTGAAATTCTTCCATTTCTTGATTTGGTCAAAATGAAATTTAGAAATTATTTTCAATATTTCATTAATTTTACATCTACAAGTTTTACAAAATTTCTGAAAATGAGAAAAGCTCATGAAAACTTATGGATGTTTCTATTATATAGTAAACCGAAACATGCATTGAAATCGAAAGTACGAATTGGAAATTCTAAAGATATTAACCCATGAATTATAGTAAAAATAACATAAGTGGATTTGACATGATATTTGGGCAAAACGAACTTAAGGTATCTGGTCTATAATCTTTTCTACTAATATTTCATTGATTTTAGTCACCTTTTTTCAATGTAGTGTACCCACACTTGATTTTCCTAAATGCACTTCAAGTGTCAAGCTAGTTACCAAATACTCCACCCTTATCTTGAATCTGCATCTCCATTACCGTTTTCATACCCATTCTAAGCCCAACCATTGGCTTTTACAGCACTTATTAAGAGCATGAGATCCAATAATCACGAAGATACTAAGTCAATGGTCAAAATGAGAATACACATTGGTGGGTTGACATGTTTTGTTCATGGTCCTAATAACTGATAAGTGTCAAAGTCGATGGTTCGACTTGAAATGGATATGAACACACAGTTATAATAGAATATATGGTAATTAGCGCGACTCTTATTGTGCACTCCAATAACAATCCCTATGGGGAAGAGCAAGTCAAATGAAGAGGGTTTCACGCTTTGGGGAGATTGTTAAAAAACCACTTGGTAGAGTATTCATATTAAAATGAGGTGGGTGAAGCAAGTGATGTTTAAGTGAAAATAACCATGAAGTAATATCATAATAGTCTAGAATGCCACCTTATTGGATCGAAATTAAAAAATAAGCCCAAATCTTATCGAAATCTTTATTCAATTGGTGTTCGAAATTACTCACAAAATTCTAACTTCTAATCACAATTATTGCTACATACATATTTTTTTAAAGGGATAAAAGCGTTAAACACCCTATACTATGCTCCCGATTGCACTTTGCCCCCTATCCTTTTATTTATGGCAACTTGCCTCCAGTAATATTGATAAATAAGCACTTTGACTTTGCTCCTTGGGTCCAAATTTAACGGCAAGAAATGTTGACACGTGTTCAAATTCAATGGTGAAAAAACTCAGGGGGCAAAATGCTTACTTATCCATAGTACATGGGGCAAGTTGCGAAAATAAAAAGATAGGGGCCAAAGTGCAACATGGAGTAAAGTATAGCGGGTTTAATGCTTTTATTTCTTTTTTAAATACCCAAATTGCTACAAATATATTATTAAAATACCCAATTATTGCTATGTACAAGTAGAAAACGCAAGCCTAATAATAAATCACACACTTCACAAAATTAGAAGCTTTTGTGGTTTAACATCTTAATCCAACACTTGTTCTTCTCAAAGGTATGCAATAATCCATTTTTATCTCTAATACTCAACAATGGCGTCATCTTCTTCTTCTTCTCTCACATCCGCTTTCTCTCTCCTCCGCTCCACTCTTCGCACACCGCGCACCTCATCTCCACTCTCACTATTCACTCTAAACCCTAAGGTCCTCAATCATATGTAAAAAAATACAGTTTGTTGTTCACTAATTTTGAAATAAAAAATCGATATTTGTTTTTTGTTTTTGCAGGTTTGTAATCATCGGAGGAGATTCGTATCGACGGCTGTAAGAGCGATGGCGTCAAAAGAGTCGGCGGAGAATAATCCGGGACTTCACACGACGGCGGATGAGGCGACTAAGGGCTATTTTTTGCAGCAAACTGTAAGGTTTTTGTGTGTAACGCCGATTTAATTTTGTGATGTATATATGTTGTGTAATTTGCATTTTTCGTGTTTGAAATGGAGGTTATTAGGAAGTGAATGTTTCTGATTTTTGGCTTCCAATTTATTAGAGGTTACTGAATGTAGAGACTGTAGCCTATTGTTCTTGTAGTTAGTTGCATTAATCCGTGATTATTTCGACGATTTTGTAGTGTTGCGCCCTTTCGACAACTTTAGATAATACAGCTATGTAAGCTGCATTTTTTCATCTCCGAGAGTCTTTGGTTGCTAGTAAAATATGTGTACGTTCACATACCTATTGGACATTGCGAGTGGTAGATTTCGGACATTAAACCGATCAATAACAATCGAGTCCAATTTCTTGCTTTATTGTTGTGAAATATTAACTGATATAGTTTTCGTAGCGTGCCGTAGCTAGGGATAATGAAACATAGCTTTCGTATACTGGAAAACTGACAAAAAGAAACAGACCTCGAGAAACGATAAAGGGGGAGAGAAGAAACAAGAAGAGAGAGAACACTTGAATGTTTTGTGTCTTTTTTGTGGAACCAACACGTTTACTCTGTTGAGTGGTGTTTGAGTGACTGAGGGAGGGAGAATTTTGTGAGTGTTAGCTGGGTTTGAAGATTCCTGAGGCCAGTTGAGTGATGTTGGGATTCTTTTCTGTAGTTGCCGGACTTGGAGTATTAAGAATACCTCAAGGTAAACTGCAATCTTTCAGAATCTAAAGTGAGACTTCAGAAATCTAAAATGATAGTTGAAAATGATTTAACTTGCGAATTATCAAACTCCATGAGTGAGTTAGCAAAACTTAATACGTTACTTGTAGATAATCTGGATATCCTTAAAGAATCAATCCCACACTGAATTTTCTACCTGATGATATGGGGAATAAAGTATGAAGAGGGATGTGAAAATTTCGTGACTATAGCTTAACGAGTAAACCGTTATGTATGTGTTTTCAAGTGTATTTTTATATGTGTATCCACTTAGATACATTGTATTTGGCACCAAACAGAATATTCTTGTGGTTTTACTATTTTTTGTTTTTTTGCTAATTAATTATTCCACTGTGGTTATATTAACTGTAGTGGTATGAAGAGACATTTTGTGACATCACCGATTTAGACCTAGTGCCGCGGAGCTTATTGTTTCTAGTTGATTTATATTATGTTTCACACCATTATACACACTGTGAGATTACTCGTATAAACTTTTTCTAAGACGAATGTGTTTCTGTATTCAGATGTTTCGAGTGAAGGACCCCAAAGTCAGTCTTGATTTCTACTCTCGAGTAATGGGCATGTCGTAAGTTTTCTTAAATTTGTTCAGGAAGAAAATGGATCCCTGTTATTCCTATTTACTTATTTTCAGGGTGTTAGGACTCTCATTATCAAATTAGGTATACAAATACTGAAACTTCTTTACTATTTTAGCTCTGTTTCTTGTATTTTCTATATAGTGCTTAAGCTTTTGTTTTAAAGTGCTATTTGAAAATCTCTCCTGGATTGTTATAATCACCTGTAGTTGCTTTGGATAAGTGGAATGTTGATGATATTGAGTTCAAAGTCGAAGGATTGTCATCTGGTTCCTTCAATAACTTCGGATAACTATAGGTTTTATGATATTTAGTTTTAGATTGCCGAAGGATTGTCGAATCGTTTTCACAAGCCTTACTAACTCAGCCTGCTTGAAATTTCAATAGCTTTTTTTGGCTGTGGAAATACTATCTTGATATCTCTCAGTTACCTGATGCACCTGCTATTCTTAGGGGAAATAGTGGAATACATATAATAAAACTATAGTTTTAAAAGTATAACATACATAGTTTATTTTTCTGGATTACAATTTACAGGTTGCTTAAAAGGTTGGATTTTCCTGAGATGAAGTTCTCCTTGTACTTCTTGGGATACGAGGTAAAATTATCAAATCATTGCATAAAATATTCAGAAATCATGTTAGGTTGAGTATCCTTATTATTTGCTCCTTTATCTCTAGTTTTCACACATCTTCGGTCGTCTGTTAAGAGATGGGTGTGTGTGTGTGAAGAAATATATGTTTGTATTTGAAGAAGGCAATCTTACGCCTCTATATCTATTTTCATATGGATGGTATAGGACTTATCCTCTGCGCCCACCGATCCCGTTGAGCGTACTGCTTGGACTTTTGGTCAGAAAGCTGTACTTGAGCTTACGCAGTAAGACCTTGTTATGTTTACATGAAACTGTGGAAGGGAGACATTTGCTTGGACCAACTCCTGTGATTTCTGACCATCATGTTTCCTCGCAGTAACTGGGGTACGGAATCTGATCCTGATTTCAAGGCTTATCATAATGGAAACTCAGACCCTCGTGGGTTTGGTACGTATATTTTGTAATTTGAATAGGATTCTCTAATTCCACCTACTTTCTGGAAAAGATCGATAATCCACGTTTTTACCTGCCGAGTAGCGCTGCAGATCAATGCTTTGGCTGTAAAATTTCTACAATGATTGATAATTTACTGTTGCTCTTTTTTGCTTATATGTCTTCTCGGATTATCTTGGGGTAGATAGCAGAGTTCACATGACCCCCAGTTTTTTCCAAGTACCATATCATCTGGAACAAGTATATTGTTCTGTCTTCAACTTTTAGTTCTACTGATATCATTGAGAACTTTGGTCTTTTCGTTTCATTACCACCAAAATAAGGAAATCTCAACCATTGAGTAACCATTTGAAGTTTGTTTGTGTTTTTCCATATATTTTTAACTAAGAGATGATCATGGCTGCATGCTGTGCCCTCCCTATCCACTTTTAAGCAATTGAACTTCTTTGTTTGTCTCCACTGTAAGCTACAAAATCTTGTTTTAATTCACCTTTTCCTCCCATCTTCTTGGAATTGCTGTAAATTTCCTAGTCTATGTTTTCTCCTATTATCTTTGATCCTTCTATGCGCTGGATCTTGTTGTGTCAAACCATATAAAGGTTGACTAGTCTATCTAACTCTAGATCTGGTAAAATGAAATAGTTAAATAATCGAAAACGAGATTATTCAGGAACATGCAATGAATTCTTGTTGGTAGATCCATAATCATAGAAAAGTCGTTGTGATTGTTCCAAAAGAAATGAAACAAAATTAGAGCTAGGAACAGTTTTTGTATGAGGTTTATCCAATGCCTCTAACTCATCTGATGAACTTGGTTCTGTTACCATTTGCTTGATTCTGGAACAAGAGATTTTATTGCAAATTAAAGTTTCCATAAGATGATTCATCCTGTCTGATATTTGAAATATATTATCATGTTGCATGTTTGCAGGACATATAGGTGTCACTGTTGATGATGTACATAAGGCATGTAAGAGATTTGAAAATCTTGGAGTGGAGTTTGTAAAGAAGCCTGATGATGGTAATTTAATCCTGATAATGAATTTGTTATTTTTGGTGAATATGGGATTGAGGATCTGCTATATTTCAATTCTTGTGTTTTCTATGTACTTACGTATTATTGTCTGCTGAAGATCTGGTATGAAGTATGGACCTTAAATAATTTAAAAATGAGTCCTACACATCCCTTACAGCCAATTCACGAAATTTGGCAGCTAAATTCGGATAGTGTAAGAACTTTAGTTTGGCACTCATTTCTATATAGGGGTAAAAGTTAATTTACACCTTTAGATCAGAGGTCATTTAATTTTATTTATTTCCTACTAAATATTTGTTACTATCTTGTTTCTCAAAAATAATTTCCAGAATTTTATTTATTTCTCTCGTACAAATAATTTCATCCCTCTCCCATTCATAAATTGCAAAACTGTTCCAGGTAAAATGAAGGATTTAGCATTCATCAAGGATCCTGATGGCTACTGGATTGAAATCTTCGATACTGCCAGAGTTGCCAAATCAATTGCCTTTGCTGCTTGATCTTATCAGCAAATGTTTTTGGTAACTATCTCATTATTTATTTTGGACTTCAATAAACTCATCTTTTTCAATAAAATGATTTTGTGATTGATTCACTATTTGGTTTCTTGTTCTATTTGTATTTTATCATACCATAAAATATTTATAAAGTCACGTTGTAACTAAAACCTTCACCACACCAGATATTACGTCAAAAGGTGCTCGACATACTCGTACAATTAGAGCAGGAAATTTATATTTAAGGCACTCATTCAGTTGTTTTATTTTTTTCCCTGTGGCTATTAGAGAGTTTACTGTGGAGATTGAGGGTGCTCCTCATAATTTCAAGCTACTTTTGGAACCGGAGAAAATTACTTGTGCGTGCAAGTTAACAGAATTTTGTCTATCCACAGGCACAAGGATGATAATTTGTGTCTCCATGAGTTCGTTGCTTCGTGCTGTTTCAGAGCTTCGAGAGTTCGAGTCACTTAAGTCTAGTTTGTGAGCAGTAAATAACAGATGTATTCCTTGAGGATACTATGATAATCCTGCACATATTTCTGTTTTTATATGCTCGAGTAACATGGATTCCCAGTATGATTGTGAACTTGAGAAACCCTTAACGATCGATGTCTATGTTTGTATGGTTTGTACAATGTCACAATAAATTGCCCAAGCTTTGATACTCTATGAAACCTTTTCAGTTTACTTGTATTCATGGTAACTTATTGACACGCCTGGAACTTTATTGTATGTTATCTGCAAGGCATTTTGTTCCAGCTAAAGTTTTGAAGTGTTTTTTTATTTCTTAAAAAATTATTCCCGATCAAAAAAATAAATTATTCGTGTTTTGATATGTTATATTTTATAAGAAGTGATTTTGGGAAAATACATCCTTATGTTATACTTAATACATAATAAGCGAAAAATCAGTATTTAACTATAGAAAACACTTCGAGTTCCATGGCGTCACTAAGCTGGCTGGCATTGGCATGTAATGTAAGAGAAATTTCGATGTGGGAAGAAAATACATTTATGTGATAATATAGCACGCTTCTTTTCATCATCCATGTCAATGACTTGCATAACTTGAGAAAAGTACGCACCGAATGATGCAATAACGACACATATCGACAAGTTCAGCTGTCCATTGCACATGGGATGGATGTAAGATTGAGACAGTTGGAACTCAATCGAGTACATTGTGAAGCTATTCATATGTTATTTCTAAATGATCTACAGTGCGATTTTTATTAGTAAATGTCTCTCACTGAAACTAAAAGCTACTGGTTTCGTGTTTTACAACTCAAATGAGAGCGACATTCTTTGATTAAAAATCATCAAAATTGTAATTTTGCTTCCAATTTTTTTTTTTATCAACTGTTTAGGAGTGCCAACCATGTGGCATGGGGAAAAGAATATTGGTTTTGTGGCCTGTTTGGCCAAGGGGAGGGTAGAGAAAAGTGGGAACATGTTATGTTGTTTGTGTGACTAGATTAATAAAATTTATGTCTTTCTAAGGATAATTATTTTTTTCTTTTTTAGCAAAAGAGAATAATGATTTCATCTGAGCTACCCAGTTTGCATCTATGGAATCTGGATCTAAAGTTCTTAATTTGACTCGGTAAGAGTCGATATGTAGGAATGTAGAAAGATGAACATCCAACACTAAAAGCTTATCCTATTTGGAAAAGAATAGATATACACCTTGAAACTGTCTTAATCTTTCTTGATTTCATTTACTGATTGACGATAGAGCCATTTCTGTCTCAGTTTTCTCATCACTTTCATCCCTAAACTTCTTATAGATATCACCTTTGTAAAACTCTCTCGTTCTTGCAACTAAAACCAGAGAGGAAACTGCTCCAAAGAAAGTAATTCCAGCCAAAATTACGAATGCCAGGCGATAACATTTCGCCCCGATGCAAGTCAGTTCCTTCACCGATTCTCTCGTCATCCCTTTCCTGGCAAGCTCCCTCAACGCCTCTCGATCATACAATGGTCCAGTCACTCTAACATTCAAGACATAGGATCCAATCGGACTAGCCAACTGTCCACAATTAAACAATGTCGAGTAATACTTCAACCCGAAAATCTCAGAAATAATTGCGAAAATCAATGGTAGTTGAGCTCCAAATGAGAAACCAATGATCACAGATGCGATATAGACAGATCCCTGAAAGGGGAACGCGATCAGAAGAAGGCCGATGCACGACAAGAAAAGGACTAATGTCATCATAAGTGGCCTAGGAAACTTGTACTTTGCCAGTAAATTTTCGGACACGAATCCTGAGAAGATTCTTCCGAAGTAGTTCCATATGCTGAGAAGTGAGACAAACGAGTTCACGGTTTTTGTGGGATATCCTAATGATTCCCCGATTTGTCCTAAGTTGTCGACCGCGGTTAAGCTCGATCCCAGACCACAAAACGTCGCAAAAAAGAGTATCATCATGTCCACACTTAGAAGCGCTTGAAGTATGGTGTAATCTTCTCCTCTTTCCGGTTTATTGAATATATTCGTGAAAAACGACGTTCTTGATTCCTCTATTGGCTTCACCATTTCAGTTTTTTCTACGATTATTCGAGGAGGATGATCAATCTGGTTTTTCTTTTCCTTCCATATCAACAACTCTTCTCTAACAGAAATATACAAAGGCACAAAGAGTAAAGCACAAACTACAGTAGCACTTCCAGCATAAGCAGCTTGTGAAAAATCCACAACTTTCTGAAGTATAGTCATGACCATGAGAAACAATGCTAGAAAAATCGACACATATAAAAACTGATAAAAGACCTTAACCTCATTCCTCTGCTTTTCAACCTTCATTGCACGAATCGTATACACAAACACCACAGACAGAGCAGCCGGAAGCCAAGCAATGAGCAAAAGAAGTGCCTTAGAATCATTACCGTAAACAGCCAAATAAATCTGTGTAAGAATTGCACCACTCAATCCTGTAAATCCCTTTAACAACCCCAACATAATTCCTCTGCTTTCGGGGAAGTTTCTAACCGAAGTTACTAAAGCGCCCGTGTTTGCGAAATTCTGAGAGTTTGCACCTATGCATATGTACATGCACATTTGCCAAACTTTTGGTTTTGGAATTTTGTTGGTGACTGCTAGATATATCATGAAGTAGCCCGCGAAGTTCATGGACGAGCCGATTAGTAAGACGAACCATGTCGGAGTTACTTCTGCGATGAGGCCGGATAAGACACCGACGTTGGCACCGAGGTCTTTGAAGAAGCCGAGGAGGTTTAGCGTGGTTTGGTCGTATCCGAGTGTGGATTTGATCTCCTTGGAGTATACTCCGAAGAGGTAAGTTGCGCCTGCTCCGGCCATGATGAGGAAGGAGGCAAAAAGTGAGAACCATCGTCCTCGGATCACGTGGATGGTCGGGGCGAGAATGCCGGTGGTGGTGGTGGTTGATGTCTTATCCATGTTTTTGGTTTTTGTTGTGGAAGTTGATTAGTGATGAGAGTATGATATGTGTAGCTATTTATAGAAGTGGCTAATTTTGTTTGTAGTTCTTTTTGCTGATGAGGAGATTGTATATATGTGCCACTTCGTGTATCACTTTGTGTGATCTAAAGAAAAGGATGATTATTTGGCACATGAAGTGTTAATGACGATCTTTTGTGCTCTTCTGATGTTGAAAGTGAGGCAAGTGTGAACTTTAGATAAGGCAACTGAAGAAAGTTAGATGGGAGCTGCTTAGCAGAAAAATAGACCAAACTTCAGGGGTGTAAATATAATTATTCCTATATTTTAAGGTTTTTATGCAACTTGCTAATATAATGTGATCTCTATAATTAGTTATTTGGATTTGGTGCACTACTCTTTTGTCGTTACGGCACATTGATGATTGAACTAATGCAAGTGGATCGAGTATCCTATCTTATATCTATTGCTGCTTTTGCTAAAATATGTGGACTGGTCCATGTTACTCATTTAAAGCATATTTGGGTCTTGCCACATTCTTAGCTTCACATGCTTCTATGTAAATTCAAGAGAAAGTATAGTTGGTTAATGTTAGGGGTGGCAAATGGATCAATCGGACCGGATCCAAGTCTAAATTCATGTGGATCCGATTCATTAGGATTTGGATCCAACTAGATCTATATGGGTGGATCTCTAATGGATTCAACTTGGATCTGACCTGGGTCCGGATCCATGTGGATCCGCGGATCCAAGTAGTATTATTTTTGGATTCAATCATGGATCCGAACGGATCCATTTGTGGATCCACCGCGGATCCATATTCGGATCCATGTGGATCCATTGTCGGATCCAAGTGGATCCATCTTGGTAGATCTATCTAATCCACCAAATCAATCTCTACTCAACCCAATTTTCCCATCCACCAATCTATCCCACCACCTTAAATTTAATAATATATATCATTATTCTTAGTTCTTAATTAACAAGATATTGGACGCTTAGAAAGAAAAAAAAATTGTAATTTAACACTCAACTACATCACGATATAAATGTGCAAGTTAGTGTTTCACATAATTTAACTTTTTTTTTTTTAAATTTTAAAATATGCAATGCTCTTTTGAGATGTATTTACTAAAAATATATATGTATGCACATAAAACATTTATATATATATATATATATATATATATATATATATGTATGTATGTATATATATATATATATATATATATATATATATATATTTGAGAAAAATATAGAAATCATGAATACTTTTATAACAAAAGTAATATTATTTTTTGTAATGTTTTTAATGAATTTGAGTTTTGGAATTTGGAAGACTTTCTCGAGCTTTTGATTAAGGATTAGAAATATTATTTAGATTCTTTTTATATATGATTGAGAATAACTTTTGCCTCTTTACAAATTGAGGTTAAAGATTACAAAATTATAAAACTTAATAATGAGAATAAAAATGCCAATCAACCATATATTGTACATATCTTTAACTTTAATTGATAGTTACCAAATTAAAGCACGAGATCTTCTTCTCATAATGAATAGTTACGTTGTCAAATTATTTTACGTAATTAAAAAATTAAAATCATAGTAAACTAAAGTTATATTTTAAAAGTATACAAAATGCATATAGACAAGGAGATAGTGGCGCGAATAAAAAGCTATATGCCGAAAATTGCTTTAAATTGAGTTAGATCTAGACATGGACTTGGATGGATCCACACGGATCCAAATGTGGATCCATCCGGATCCACTCACGGATCCACCCAGATCCATGATTAGATCCAGCCGGATCCACTCACGGATCCACCCAAATCCACCTGGATCCACGTTGCGATCAGGATCCACCATGGATCCTGGGTGGATCGGATCCGATGGATCCACAACGGATCCGGTTGGATCCATGGATCCGGATCCATTTTGCCACCCCTAGTTAATGTATAAAAAAATATTGATTATAGTTGGTTAATGTATAAAAAAATATTGATATTTGGTAACGGTCAGGCTGTGATATTTGTAATGCACGAAGTTATAACGAAATATGGATAGAAGGTAGATTCAAATGATTAATTGGTTAATTGTTTGAGCTTTTTGAATTGGTGAATTGGTGATGTGAAATGGGCAAAAGGCAATGTATATAGTGACTTATTGATACTGACCAGTTGGGGAAGAGCACCCGTGATAATGTGGGGGCGGGGATCACCACTATCTTACAAGAATTTTTAGTACAACCCTTGTGTTCACACTTCTTCTTTCAAGGTTGCAATTGATTGAATATGTTCTTACCAACAAAGTTGACTACTGGTGGTATAAGGAAAATTGCTAGTAAATGTCATCTCAATTATTTTATTCAGCTTATATTTCATTTTCTATATTATTATTATTATTATTGTTATTATTATTATTACTTTTAATGTTATATATATATATTGTTTTTGCATTATGTTATATATATGTTATAATAATAGTGTTTTTTTTATATTAGTTTTCTATCTTCCTAACTTAATATAAACCTTTGGTGACCGATTTTCGCCGTAAATCTATAATAAGTACCAAAATAACAAGATTACGAAATGTCTCTCTCTATACATTATGTATTTTTGGTCTCTTCTATCATAATTCATGTATAGCCTAACCAGTTGATGCTTATTTCAAAAGCTATTATAATATGTTCATGCTGAAGATGTTATGGACTTTAGTCTCTATCAAGATCAGCCCATCAAAATATTTTGGAGAGCACGGGCTTCACAAATATTGGAATCTCAAGCACATATATAATTTTACTCAAGACACTTCTCTTAAAATTTTGGTGATTGATTGATTCATCAAATTATTACAATCCTGAACTTAAAATGATGTTGCTTCTAAAATGCATCTTTGAAGCTTGATGTTATGTGACTGAGGCATATATATAGTTTCTCTCATTTGTATAGGTTGCATGGGAATTTTAGGAAAGAGTTGAACAATGTTTGTGTTGATAGGCCTCCTACCTTTAAGCCAATTTCCCACTGGCCCATGGAGAAGATCTAAGAAGAATTCATTATATTGCATTTGCACCAATGGTTCTCTTAGAAGATCTGGCAAGGAGTTATTAAAGATCGAGAAGTTTATATATACTTTGAGTACTAATCAAAAAGAGGAGGATTTTATGTTTATTTGTTTTAAGTTTCAAATAACCTTGATGATGAATATCTAAGAGCTAATCGCAAATTATTCCATCATATTATATCGATAAATAGGCAGATCCACCTCCAATAAAGGTACTGCTAATTATGCCCTTAATTATAATTTAAATATATAGGCTATATGATATCCCCTCCCCCCCCCCCCCCCCCCCCAATTCAATATTATTTTTTTATATTCATTAATTATGTGTAATGACCAAAATGCATTTAATGTTTCTAGCAAATTGCTTTTTTGTAATTTATGAATATTCTTTTTATGCTTTTGTAGTTAAAACTATTAACAAATATTATTTTTAAAAGAGTTATGATATAGTTCTTGTTTTGTAAGTTAACAAAGAAAAGAATTGTATAAATACTAAAAAGAAATAGTATTTTTTTTTCGAGCAAAAACTTATGGCTTATTATTTGCGAGTAATTAACTACATTCTCACACATAAGGAGTAATTTGCTAGGCATAATTAAAAAGCAGAAGAAGTTTATTAATTTGTTACTCTTTTTTTCATGAATATATTTGTAAGCAGGCAAAACAAAACAAATTCCAATATATCAAAAGAACATGATTAAGGTGCTATTGCAACAATACACAAAGAGTTGGGTGTGAACCAAGTTTTCACAACAATTCATGCACCTAGTACTTGTGTAGAATGCGTTCACACCCCTTTTCATGTTATACTACATAAGCCCCCAAACCATATTAACAAGGAAGAACCTATAAACTATAGCATGCCACACACTTAACATCTTCAACTACAACACAAATTTTACAAAAAAAACACAGCACCAGTTCTATAATTAGTGCCCGCAAAAAATAAAATTACCTACTATCATCCAACTGCATTTGCACTGCACCATTCCCCACCTTCATCATCGAACTAACAACCGGCGAGTGCCCTATAAACAAAGCAACATGCCCCATGAGCTTATCCTTGCGCGAAAACGTCGTCCCACACGAACACTGCCACTTCAAATCCCCGCAATGCTTCTCGTGCGTACGCAAGTCCGACAAAACAGAAAACTGCTTCGTGTTGCACCTCTTGCACACGTACATTTTCGGACAGTGGCTTCTCTTGTAATGATTCTTGACACAGATCATCGACTTAAGCGGCTGGAACTTCGCGTGTCTCTTGTTCCATCGACAGCCTTCTTGAGGGCACGAGTATTTTCTAGGCACTTTTTGAGCATCGTCACCGTTTTCTCCATTGGCGGATATATTGTTCTTCATTGGGTTGCTTAGTGCCGCGGTGGACTTGTACTCGTCGCCGTGTGCCCTCATATGCATTCGCAGATTCGCGTCTCGTTTGAACCCTTTGCCGCATACTTGGCAGTAGTGCGTGTACTTTGCTAGTAAGTCGGAAGCGTCCAATTCAACTATGTCATAGTTGTTATTGGGAGGGGAACACTTTGAACCTTCGCTTTTCGCCATTTTGTGTGTCAACTCCTTGGAGAAACCTTCTTTAGTAGTATTATAACTAGAAGACACATTAGTAGTACTATGGATATTATTATTGGTACTAGTGAAAATATTGTAATTGTCACCATACCAATGATCAAATGTGTCGTGATGATCGGAGAAGTAGGTCTGACCGCTGCCCGATTGGGCTGATAGGGCGCTCGATTCGACTACTTTACTAGCTCGGTGATGGTCCAGTTGGGGCATTGGGGGCCCCAATTCGACTACTTTATTAGCCCGTTGATGCTCCAGTTGATCGCGATTCAATTGGGGTAGTGAGACCCCTGATTCGACAACTTTATTAGCCTGTTGATGGCCCAAATGAAAGTCGGTATTGTTGTTGTTGTTGTTTGTTGATACAGAGTTGAGACTGAGCTGCTGGCAAGCAAACATCATCGACGATGCGGTGACGATAATTTCTTGAATTAAGGTGCCCATGGTCGGTATGGCGATGGCGGTTGACTCGGGAGGCTGGCCGTGATCCGGCGACAAGAAGATTGTAGCTAAAGATTGTACCTGTTGGACTTTATCTTTGAGAAGTGATAAGTTGTAGAGGAAAGAGGTGGGATTTGGTTCATAACTAGAGGAAGAAATAGGTTCTTGAGAATCTCCATATATGGGCATCTCTTGTTGTCCATTAGGGTAATAAGTAGTGGCCCTTGTCATCCTAATAAAGAGACAATAGAAACTTCTTGTTTCCCTTTATGCAATCTTCCTCCCAAGTACTATGCCTTCACCTCCTTTAGATTCTTCTTTTTGTGCTAGATTGGTTTCAAATCTTTGAACCCCTAAAAAAGTTTTTTCAGTTTGTACATATTCAGTTGACAGATATATAGGGAGGATTTAGTAAACAAATATGTTGAAATGGTCTGCCTTTGGCCTCCAAGTGGGCAAATTATCCATACCATTTGACTGAAAATTAAATAAAAAATGTGCCATTTCTACAATATGAGGGAGGGTGGAAGGATATGTATCAACTCAATACCTAAAAGTGTACATGATGTGCTACCAAAAAAATTGTATAGAAAACTTGTCGAAAAAAAAATTTGTATAAATTTTTTTTTGGACTTTTTGCAGTCGATTCAGTTGTTATTTTTATGGACACTATGAGTTTGATAATGAATAATTGAGCAAGCTCACAATTAAAGAATATTTTTAGTATAATTTATAAGTTGCTCTATGAATATAAGTGGCAAAGCAACATCCTATTTTGTTTTAGGCTAGCAAGTCAAACCTTTGAGCTTCCACTCATCACCACTTACGACCTCCCCCGGATGCTGCAAGTCTCACATTTGGACAACCTCTCACGAAGAAAGAGATGTTAAGCAATATGGATAGGCATAAATAAATTAATCAGAAACGTTTACTTTTATTATTTCTTTGTATATTAATGTTTCGGTTTTGAGAATTCGTTATAATTTATATGTGTTATGCTATTCAAAACCCACTTTCCTTCCTTGGCAATTGTGGCGTCAATCTTCACGCATGGCATGGTAGTTGAACTTTTCAATTTTCCTCTTACAATGAAATATTGACCTTATCGTAATTCATGTATTATATTTACACCTGTCCATCATAACTGGCACAAATATTCTTGAACACTTTAATCCAGTTGTGGAATGCATAATGCAAACTTAATTATAGATTAAATCTCTTGCAACGTCTTTTACTCCTATTTGAGGAATATTCTCCCATTTATTTAGTGGCGATGTTTTGGAAATAAACTGGTAATTATAGCTAGGTTTTTTTTTTTTTTTTTTTTTTTTTAATATTGGCCCGATATGTATGCCCTCTATCTATACTGAACTATTTTGTAGATTTTTTTTTTAAATATAGTAATAAAAAATTGTTTTACTCTATTCAACTACAGGATCAATTTCCCTAAAATAGTTACTAGACAAATTTTACATTTAGAATATTAATATTATTGAAGAGTCAGTATACTTAATCATCACACAAATTAGCAACTTGATTTTGTACAAGAGCTACATTGATTCAATAAAATTCCATGAGGGTGCGCCTAATTTTCAGAATCTCGTGATATGTTGCATTATACTGTTATGCGGCTAGCTGATTAATGGACTAAAACTTCTACAGACTTATATCAATAATATACAACATTCTCCATTTTAATCTCGGCACGTAACAATTAACTTTTATGGCGGTGGTGTCATATATATTCCAAATGATAGATGAAATCAATTACAGATTTAGCCTCAAACATGAATAAGTTTGTGTCCAAATGCAAATAAATACATTACTGTAACTCATTCGATAGTGTGTATAATCATAAATGCGATATGAGTGCATGCAACGAGACAACTTTCAGCAATTATATGTAAAGATTCTTAAATGGTTGGCAATTTGGCGTTGTGTTTAATGTCGCGAATTTATCTAAAATGATGTAATAAAAGAAATAGCATAGGAGTAACACGATGCATTATTTCTTTTCATATAAAAATTACATCATTACACATATGAAAACCCTTGTATATATAAATTTCCGTCATTCTACCAAGTTAGTAGTCTCCCATCGGTGGATCTACGTAATGGTGGGGAGGCGGAGCATGGTGGTGATGGGGAGGAGCGTGGTGCCTATGTTTAGGTGGTTTAGCATGATCACTCTTGTGATGGTGGTGTTCATGGTGGTGTGGAGGATGTGCCTTCTTGTGGTGGTGGTGGTGGTCATGGTGGTGCGGAGGATGTGCGTGGTGGTTGTGGGGCGGTGGAGCGTGGTGGCTGTGGCGGTTGATTGTTGCCGTATCAAGATCCCATGCATCATTTTCGTCGTTCAAGATTTCAGTAAAACATGGTGCTACAAGAAGTACGAGCGCAAGGAGCAACATAAGAGGGGTTATGGAAGCCATCCTTGGAGTTTGTTGAGGTGAAAAATGAGGAGGCCAGTGTACCTTTTTATAGTTGATAAAAGAAACTCTTGGTAGAAATAGAGGGAAAATGTAGGTTTAAATATTTAAGTGTATCTACTTAATAGTTTTTGGGAAAACAAGAGGAGCAATCTTCTTAAATTGAATTTTCCAAAGTTTAAATATGTTCTGAAAAATTGCTTCCCTTTAAGTTTATTGGAAATTGTGATTTGTCGATGAATTGGTTTGATTTTCCAAAAAACATAGAGGGAGAGGAAAAATTAGTGGTAAATAAGACACTCCATGAAAACTTACAAGAAAAATCAGTGTTTTCTTAATTTCTTGTCTTGCTCTTTCGTCTTTGTTGGCATTGTTCTAATTTTTTTGAGATAATCATTATATTATAAAATTTTAAATTCAATTCGGGGCAATATATTGTCTAATTCAAACATTCCATATTATTGCAATAAATTTACCGATAAAGCTCACATGTTAGGTTTATATTGGAACACTAACATAGTAACATGAAGATTAAGAATTAATTTTGTGGGGGATCACAAAGATTGTCGATTGAAGTAGACATATTCGGGGCTCTCTAGTTAAAAGCTTTTCAATTTATGTTTTCTCTCGCACAAGCAAGAAATATGTTTTCAGACATTATTAAGATTTAGTTATGAACTTCTCCACATGTTCTGTAGGAGTGAATCATGTAAGATATGGTGGCAGATTTATCTTTTGGTTTTATAGGATTACACTGTCATCGCATTTACCTTCATATCTAATACCAAAAAAAATAAAAATCCAAACACTAGCCTTTAAAATGATAATAAATATTTGAAAAAAAGTTACTATTATGATTTCAATGTTTTCCTAAAGCTGGTTTAGTTAAGAACTTTTGCTGATCCATTATCTATATATCAAATCATTCTTTTAGACTTTCTCTACTATATTTCTTGAATTTGGTATGAGAGTGTTTGATTATATGTCCATCACCATAAGGCAAAGTTCATAATCTTAACTGGCCTTTTCCTTTTTGTTAAGGAACTCAGCACTAATGGTCTCTTCTGGAGTTATATTGAAGCAAAATAATCAAGCTTGACCATACAAAATAAATCTGCCAAAATAGCAAAATCTAAAGCCGCCTCAAGTAAGAAAATAGGCGAGCTTTTATAATCCAAAAGAGCCATAACAATGTCGTAACAAATTACCAATTATTAATTCCAGAATTTTTATGCATTTACCCCTTGTCGTAACAAATGTTAGGGGGCAAAGTGCTCTTTTTGAAATATTAGGAGGCACTTCGCAAAACAACCCAAACATTAAGGGGCAAAACGCAATTGACCCTATTATATTAGGCTCACATGTTAGGTTTATATTGGAAAACTAACATGGAAAATAAGCATGTTGTTGGAGATCACAAAGATTGAAGTAGACATATATATTTCTGGCTCTCGAGTTAAAAGCTTTTCAATATATATTTTCTCTCACACAAGCAAGAAGACATATGTTTTTGATACATTATAGAAACGTTTTGAAAAAGTTACGAACTTCTCTACATGTTCGTAGCAGAGATCATCAAAAATAAGATCTAAAGCCTCAAGTAAGAATATAGGCGAGTTTTTATAATCCAATAGGACCTTAACGTATAATGTCATAATTAATTACGATATATCAATTCCAGATTTTGTTTGTATTTGTCCCGTGTTTCCTCATCACATAGCCAAAAAGAAAAATACCTAAATGTGGCAAGGTAATTATTTGTACCTCATAATACTTTCAATTTTGACCTTCCATTAAAAACTTTAATATTATTGAAAGACTACAATCTACATACTTTGTTAGCCACACGAATTAGCACCTTAAATTATGGTTTTATTTTTATTTGTTATAAGTTGTTAAATTGATGAAATAAGTTGCAGATTTAACTTTTAACCATGAACAAGTTGTCAAATTCCAGATCAGTACTTTATCGTAACTCATTCGATAGCGTGTTTAATCATATATGCAAAATCATGCAAGTAGTCTCTCAGGCATATATGAGCAATTATATGCCACATGTAACAAGATTTTATAATGTAGGGTTGGCCATTGTGTTTAAATTTTATAAATAATCTGAAATGATGATATAAAAGATTAGTATATATCATTCAGGAATAACGCAATGCATTATATCTTTTCATATAAGAATGACATCATTACATATGAAACAAAAAATACTTGAATAGATTTACATCATCCAACCAAGCTAATGAAGCCTCCCATCGGTGGATATCCATGAAATTGTGTAGGCAGAGGGTGGTGGAGGACGGGAGCAGCGTCATGGCCATGTTCAGGTGGCTTGTCATTAGCGCACTTGGGGTGAGGAGGATTAACATTCTCATGGTCTTGGTGGTGTTCATGGTGGTGTGGAGGATGTTCGTGGTGGTTGTGGGGCGGTGGAGCGTGGGGGTCGTAGCGGTTGATTATTGCCGTATCATGATTCCATGCATCATTTTCGTGTTGCAAGTTATGGCTAAAACATGGTGTGGCAATAAGTACGAGAACAAGGGACAACATAAGAGGGGTTGTAGAAGCCATCTTGGAGTTTGGTGAGGTGAAAAATGAGAAGGCCAATATACCTTTTTATAGTAAATTAGAGAAACTCTTGGTAGAGATCGAGGGGTAATATCGGTATGAGAATTAATTTGTATCGTCTAAATTATGTGGAATATAAGAAGATTTAATCTTATTAAACTGGATTTTTCAAAGTTTAGATGTATTTCAATTAATTGCTTGCCCTGTAAAATGATTGGATATTATCACTTTCACGACCAATTGGTTTAACTTCAAGAAAATATAGAGAAGATGTAAAAATTAGTGGTAAATAGGATACTTCATGAAAACTTTAAGAAAAGTCAACGCTTTCTTTCTTTTCGTTGTATTGGGCATTGGTTTATTTTTATCGAGAAAATTATTATATATATATATATATATATATACACACTAGGATTTAATATGTTTTCATACATCATAAAAGGTTTGGAAGGTTTTATAAACTTCTCCTCATGTTCTCTTAAGAGAGAATCAGAAAGTGGTTATTGGGAAGTTTCTAAATTATTTCGATCTTTTAAATTAGAAAGTATGTTTCCACCTTTTCAGCATTTTCCTGGTCTATCATACCAAAATCATCAGTTTTCTCTGTTTATTTGCTTATGTTGGGTAGAATATTAAGATATATTATGCTAATCACCATATTATCAGTTGCATAATCGAAGAAGCAATTACAAGCCAAACTGTTAAAAACCTATATGTTTCTATGCTAACCTTTTCGACTCCTCCTCAGTAATTTGGCCATAATAATGAAGTTGAACATAACTCTAGTCTCAATACTCAAATCAGACAATAGACAAGATCTTTTATTATCCAAAGGAACCATAAGTAACAATGTCATAACTTACCAAATATCAATCCAGATTTTGGTTTCTATTTCCCGATTTTTCCAGGACATTGATTCCTCAATATAGATAAAACATTTCCTAAATTTAGCAGTTTATTAGTACCTTTGCTAAATCTGCGCACATTTTACACCATTGGGGATAGTCAAAAGTTTCTTCGTTTCACAAAAATGAACCCCGAGTCGACCACAACTTCTGCTACACCCACAAAAGGTTTGCATTGAGACAACCAAATTATTTCTTGGGATAAATCTGACCATCGGGTCCAATATCACGGGAACCTGTATTGACGTAAGGTCCTCGAAAAGTAGCCTGAGGAGGCAGTGGCTTTGATGAATCTATTACAGGGGTATTTGATGGTCGGGACCTGTATGAAAGGAAGCATAATATGGTTGAAACCAGAGAAAACGGTAAAAACGTGGAATTATCAAAGTCGATGAAGACAAAAAACCATAAGTTGACGTACGCCATGTAAAATGGAAATGCCAAGCCGGCTGAGGCAAAAGCTAACAAGCCTGTAGCAACAATGACATTGCGGTTTCGGGACATGACATCAAAATGGCAATTTGGCGACCAACAGATAATCTGAAAGAAAAAGTAGAATCAAATTCAAAAGGCAAAACATCTATTAGCAAGCTTACATTATAATGAGCAGAAAATCTAACAGTTACGAAACTTATCAAATGGACATTTTAATGGACCTTACAAATTTAGACTTGAAACAATGATTTGCAAGTTAAATTCGAAACTAATGGTAACAATTTGTCACCTTCCCCGGCACCTGAAGTTCCTGAGATTTGTCCAAGGAATTTTTAAGGAAAAATGCTATAGCAACCTTAAGCTCAAGTATCAAATGTGTGAAGAGGAAAACAAAAGACATATATGGTTTAACTATATATGTATATATTTCAAATGCTAAGAATCAAGTCTAGAACTACATTTCTTGATGACCGACACGAAGCTCAGAAGCCTAAATGGCGATATTCTACTCAACCAAACAAGTGGAGAAGAAAATTCATGTTGTTTGACTCGATGTGATTCTCTTTAAGTTCATATAGCCTAACCCAATAATTGGGATTGTAGGCTTGGTTGTTCCTGAATTCCGAAAAACTAACAAAATCATCAAACTACTCAACCACACCACCACCGCCCAAATACCAGACGCATAAAGTACCAAACGTGCTTCAGTTATATATGCATTTCATCACTAAATCAGTCTCATAAACATAAATCTTCAAATGCTCATCCTTGAGCATCATCGCGTAAGGCTCAATGACTGACTGTTCAAATCCCTGGGATTTTCGACTCTTTTTGTCGGCTTACATCTTAGTCAACTAACCAATTACACATAATAAATTTGCCAAAATGAAGACTTAAGACCACAAAATTGAAGGCAAAGTAATGATACTACAGTAGAAGCAATTACAATGGACAAAAAATATATTCAGAAATTCTCAAGCACGAGTTCATCAAATAATGTTGCCTCTCGATATAAATTATTCATTTTGAACTCCCAATTTTAATTGTTAACCCTATTCGCATGAAGAACTATTTCTAGGGTTTGAAATGTCCCAGCAAAATGCTAATCAAGTTCACATGTGAACGAAATAAGAGACGAATAAATAAACAAAAAATCAAAGTGGAGAATAGAGGACAAAAGGAACTGAATTACCTCTGGTGTAAATTGAGCTGTCGTTCTTGACGAAATGATGAGCTGTAAAAGAAAGATTTGATGATATCAACGAAATAATGAATTTAATTCAGTTTCAGACGGAAAATTATTTGGGTTTTAAACGTTTTGCCTTTTAATACCACTTTTGGAGTATTTTTTGAGTGAAATTTACCCTAGAGTTGAGAGTTAGTGACAAATTAGAAACCACTGATTCAAAGTTAAAATTTAATTTCTATGTTTTGTGAAAAAGATCAATAGTGTGTCTATTAAATAAATCAAATAGTCTTCTCTCTGTACAAGAATATTGGTTGTGTAACGTTTTCTCCTCATAAAACAATCGAGACGAGATGAAATTATCAACCAAATGTTAAATTTGTATTTAATTTAGTTGTGTTAATGGAGTGCATATGATAAAATGGGCATAAATTAATAATTGGATGGTTTACCAAAAGAGATAATATTGATCCTTTTAGAATATTTTGAAAACTCAAGATAAACAAAGGAGCTAATGGCAAAATCATACCGCGAATTGTAAGCTTTTTGCGGATTACACCGCAAATTGTAATTACAAGCAAAATACACCACGAATTGTAATATTTTTGCAAGTTGCACCAAAATGTGTGTTTGTAGGTTTTTTAGAGGGTACTTTCGACATTTCAGTTTTTATCTAATGACATTTTGCGAATTGTACCACCAACAAATACATTTTTTACATTCTGAAATTTTCTCAAACATATAACAATTTTAAAATCAAATTTTAATTTAAAAAAAAAAAAAAAGCAAAAGCAAAAGCAAAAACAAAATCGTGCATTCACCAATTTTCAAAATTTTGTTAAAATTTTTGTGAAATTAGATTTCACCAAAAAATTAGATTTCCCCAATTTCCACAATATCTCTAATCTTACAAATATCATCAATCATTTCTAGAGCATTATTCCCTTCCGATTTCACACAAGCTTTCACCAATTTTCCCACTCTTCGCCTGAAGTGGGTTTGAGTTCAAGAAAATTAGATTTCTGAAGTGGATTTTTGAAAAGGGGATCTGGATTGGTACATCTTTGCCTGAAGTGACAACACATGTTTGTGTGTGAGGTTTTTGTTTTGAGTAAGTAGTTATGTTTTGGTCTGAAGTTATATGAAGAAGAATGTCACCACCATTGTTGGATAACTTTTTTCAATTAATGGTTGTTTTTCTTTTCTTTTCTTTTTTTTTTTTTTTTTCTGTGGATGAGGTTTTCTTTTTTCAATAATCTGATTGAGGTTAGCCAAGCTTTCGGTTTCATATCGCACCGAGGGAAGGGATAATGGTGCTTCAACTCGCTAGAAAGTTTGCCTGAAAATGGAGTTTGGCGGTGGTGCAGTTTCAGAATGTTGCCTGAAAAGTTTTAAGTTTAAGAATGTAAAAAACGTATTTGTTCGTGCTACAATTTGCAAAATTTCATTAGATAAAAATTGCAATGTCGAAAATACCCTCTAAAAAACCTACAAACACACATTTTGGTGCAACTTGCAAAAAAATTACAATTCGTGGTGTATTTTGCTTGTAATTACAATTTGCGGTGTAATCCGCAAAAAGCTTACAATTCGTGGTATGATTTTGCCATTAGCTCATAAACAAAGGCATGAAAAGTATAACCCTACGACATAATAAAATTATGTTTGAATCATCATCAGAAAAATAGCAAGGATATTGAGATTGACTTTACTTTGGATATCAAACAATTAAGTTTTTTTTACCAAACAATAAGCTTATGTGTGCACCTTGTATCAACAAGTTTCTCTCGTTATGAAGATATTTATCAAAAACTTTTGTGAAAAGCATGACAAAATTGTGACAACATGGTCTTTATTTAGATAAGAGTACAGAGGAAGTGATTCTTATGAGTACATTCGTATAGCATCACTCAGTTGAAGAGAGAAATTTGGAGATTTGCAGCAAATTCTACAGAATTCCATAACCTGCTTCAAGTGGATGATACTTGAGAGAGAATCAAAAAGCTATAGAACAAACTAATCAACCTCACAAACGAAGATTCAGAGGACAGGCAAGGAATTTACTTATAAGCAACCTGCTGCAGTAATATTCCATGCATCACATTCTAAAGTGAAAAATGAACTGGTACACAGATTTAGCTTCCAATAAATGCAGAAACTTTCTGGTATTTCCTCATGCAAGTTTAAACTAAATCAACATCCAAAACACATACAAAATATATGTATTATCATAATGTACAAATGACTGAATTAAACTAAAGATCAACTCAAATCCAACCACGTTGATGTTCTCGATCTACAACTACCGCTCGGAACTTCTCATGAAACACACTTATTCATCATCATATTTCTCTTTAACCATCTGGTAGTGCAATATAAATATTCATAAAAGGGACCCGAAGAAATTCTTGCAATGCACCAGGACAAACAAATATTTATTGTCAAGGACACGAACTAGGCCACACAAAGAGATCGTTATAGACCACACATCGGACAACATGTTTCAACATCACCAGAAAAATAGAGACAAGGATTCAGAATCCGAGCACCCAGAGCATTCTATGAACTGCAATTTGAGAATCACACAACACACTAATACGAAATGAAGCACCAAAACTTCTACCAGTCTTGAACAAAGTATCATGTATATTGCCAACACATTCAGGTTATGGTCCCATAAACGTCAATGAGAAAGAAATTTCAAATTCTAAACTTTCTCACAGTGTGCATTACGGTTCACATAGAGTACACAAATGTCTTAACAGCAATACATTTCGAGGAGAAATGAGAGTAAATCCTTCCTTTGCAAAAGCACATAACCTATGAATCCGATCAACCAAGCATATCACTTAGCAAGAATGTTTTGCTGAGCTTGGCTCTCCTGCTGCTGCTGGTAGTTCAACGTCCTCCTAAAGAGCATAATGTGTGGCTCGGGACGGTGAATCGCATAGTGCACCCATCCACGGCTCTGCTGAACGCCAATAGCACGCCATTCGTTCTGCCAACAACAAAATCACCACATGTAACAAATATAATCTTATATACTGGTGATTTCAGTACCAAGTTTCAGAATCTCAGTTTCGACAAGAGAAAAAGGCAACCTTAACTTAAAGATAATAAAAGTCACCATATACTGCAATAAAGCAATATCTATAAGCGATCACAACTAACCAAGTCTTAGAATTTCAGTTTGAAACAAACGCAACCTAAACTAAATCAAGATATCAAAATCTCTATAAAACCTCATCAAATCACAAGCTAATTTTCCAACCAATTCAAACTCCTTAACTTAAAGATAATCAAAGTCGCCATATATTACAATAAAACATAGGTGATCAAAATTAACCAAGCCTCCGAATTTCACTATGAAACAAACGCAACCTAAACTAAATCGTGTATCAAAAATTCAATAAAATCTCATAAAACTACAAAGCTGATTTTTCAACCAATTCAAACAGCTCATAACATTCAAACTACAATAATCAATCAAACAATCAACCAACCGCAAACACTGAACTCATATACAAACAATAGAATCTGCAAATAGTGAAATCGCTTATTAAATACTCATTTAAACAGTTAAACAAAATCTAAAACCCTAACCATACAAATCACAACTGTATCGATATAAAAAAAAACAGAAATTACTTCAGAGAGAAGGCGATTCTTCGGTAGTAGCTTAGCAACTTCCGGTGGAAGAACCACGTGCCTGCAAAATAAAAAAACAGAGCATTTTGCAATTAAACTGAAAATTTGAAAGAATTTGTTCAACAAAAAGAGGAGATTAAATCGAGCTTAATTACCTGTACTCATAGGTATCATCAAAGTACTTCTCAGAGTACTGGATCTGCCCCATTTTTTCTGCAAAATTGGGAGGAAAAAATCTCTTGTTCGAGCCAAAGAGAGAATCAGAAAATGCGAGCCAGAAAAATGGCGAAGAATGAGGAGACAGTGATTGGTTTGTTGTGTATAAAAGGATGGTTTCGTAATTTAATTAAGTTGTGGGAACTTTTTTATTTTTGAATTTTGAATTTTCGAAAAAGGTCTCCCGCTTTGATTACGCTTAATTAGTATATAGACTGGTTAATTTATTAAGGACCTGTTTGGTTTTGGTGATGGATTATTCACTAAAGACGGGGTGAAGATAAATAGTGAGGTAAAAATATTGTTTGCCCCCTAAATTTAGAAAAATTGTTAGGTGCAACCGTCGTATGATGACGTAGTACACCTAAGGATTGAGATTAAACATAATTCTTGAATTATGGGGCAGTAAGTTCTCCACACATCATCGATATCATGCATTTATACTAATAACCGACTTGTTGCACCTCATCGTGCAGCCGTTGCAGCTAATAATCTCTCCTAAAATTAATCTTGTAAATGCACTTGGTCCATCTGACACGAAATACGATTAAGTTGCAGTTTTTGGCCCAAACCAAATAACCCGGCGAAAATCGAATTTCAAACTAGACCAAAAAAAAAATATCATCTCAATCCCCTAAAATAGAGTTTGAAAAAAAAGTTTATCTAAGATCAAGCAACATGTAAAAACTGAAGGGAAGAAAGAAAAGACATTTTATTAAAAATGAGATTAAATCAAGATGAACACCTATAATTACCTCACACATTCTGAAAGGTTTCGTGGTCTTCTTGGTTTAGAAAGTAAATTACAAAACGAAATATACATTAAGAAGATTTTGCTTTTTACTTATAAGGCTGACGCTTTTTACTTAAAGGGTTTGACGCTTTCTCTTGTTCAAGATCATTTCTTATGGAAACAATTCGTGTTCTTTTTTTTTTACTCTAAAACAAGTATTCACGAATCTTTTTCTAACCTAACTTATAGAAATTGTTTTTCAGTGAAATTGAATGTTTTTATGTTTGTTTTCACACTTCAAAGATAGGAATTATGGAAATGACTCAGTACTTTTCGAAAAATTGTTTTATAACTTTGATCCATGCCCACACACTTATCGATAAGCTAAAACATGTGGGTTTAATTGTATGAAGTTTTCTATTGATGTACGCATTGATACAAGAAACATGACCTGCCAACAAACGGCCAAAAGACTCGCACACACAAACACAATAAGTAGAGGCCATATAATAATATATTAATATATACAAAAAAATTGAGGCCATAAAAGTTTGTAATAAGTAAATAACTGATAACAATAAAATTATGCACCAAAAAGGGCACACCAGATGGTAGAGGAGAACACTAAGCACCCTCAACTATCGCCAAAAAAGGTTAACTACATGAAAATTCCAACAGTCTTCAAACAAAATGTGTATTATGCTGCTGCATATGTTGCTCTACTTCCTTTTCTGTAATCCTAAAAACTCAAAATCTTCCCTGCAATAAAACAACAATTCAGAAATGTCATCTTATACTCTCTCTAACATTTCAAACCAGCTACAACAAGAAAATGAAACCACGAGCTTTGCTTATGAAATCAGATTCTACCTTTATCAATTGATGGTTGGTGGTTCCTCTTGCGCCGAAGATGCCACCTCATCACTTGCCTTTCCACCATCTGACTGTGTGATCAACTTGAGCTCATCACTTGCCTTTCCACTGTCTGATTGTATGATGAACTTGTGCTCGTCACTTGCCTTCTCACCATCTGATTGTGGGATCAACTTGTGATCATCACTTTCCTTCCCACCATCTGATTGTGCGATCAACTCGGGCTCATCACTTGCCTTCCCACCATCTGATTGTTTGATCAACTTGTGCAAAACGGAGGTCTCTTGAAATATCATCATCTGTGAATAATTCTTTTTGTAGTGGTCTATCTGCAAAGTACGATTTAAAATAAAAGAATTAAGAAAATTCAATTGCTCAGACGTTTATGAAACAGGAAGAGAAAAAGGAAAAAAAAAAAAAAAAAAAAAAAGACCTGCTCTGCACCGAGTTTCTCAAACCCAAATCTATTGTTCCACAATGATTCAGCTTCACTGGCAGCAGGAAGAACGAGGTCCTTTACATTAAGGGATGAAAGGAGATTCTCAATACAAAAGAACAGCGATTGGAAGTAGCCCTGCATAATAGATTGAAGAAGGACATATGTATTCTAATTATTCACCCAAAAGAGGATATAAAAGGGAAGTCCAAAAGAATGAGCTTTAGTTATTTGACTTATTTCAAATGGGGTACCTTTCCTTCAAACTTGCTCCTTGTTGCGACTAGGGGAAGCTCAGCCACTTCTTCCCCAAAAATTCGGAACATCCCAGCACACACCTCCACTGAGCTGTATAAACAAATAACGCAATTATTTTATACTTATTATATTTCAAGTTTCAACATGCTAAACAATAAAAGATTTATAACAACTTTCAGGAGCTTCATCAAAATAATTACCAACATTATAAAAACAGCAGGCGGATGCAGACTTGCATGTTATTTTTGTTTATTGAGAGAGAAAAAGAAAAAGTAGAAACATTTAAACATCCATAATTGAAGAACCCATTAGATGGATATAAGAGATTGAAACAATTCTTACTTGACCATCAATACAGCACAATACATTCCACGAAAATCCTGGCCTCTGAACCGCCTCCTGCAGATCAGTCAGCAATAAAGTGAGTCTACCAAAGAAAAGACACCTAGCCAAGGGATGCAAGAAAGTAAAGTGTGAAAAAATAATTACCCATAAACCATGTGCGGTATAAGATCAAGATGGCTGGTACTGGAATCAGCTATAGGATCAAATCGGTCCTGCAGTAAATATTTGTTGATAACAATTAAAACCGAGCAATTTTTCCAAAAGTCAAACAGTATAATAAGACTACTAATAACAGCTCAATGAGAGCAGCCTGAAATTACAAGAACTGGGTGATTAAAACAGGAAATATGAAACTACTGCAAGGTTAAAAAATTATTTATTAGTATTGCTCTCAACGATTATCTGAAGAAAAGGAGAAAACAAAATAAACAGTCATTCAACATTCAAGGCATGCAGCGAACATTTTTATGCTCGACCGCCAGCATTTACTTCATAGAACGTCAGAGAACTTCAAACAATTTTTGTCTCAGATCATTCTCTTCAATACTAAACAAAAATATCAGAGAAAAACAGGATCTAAAATCTTGGATACAAAAGCAGGTAAGCACTAGAAAGTAGAAACTAATCAGAGAAGGGAAAAATCCAAAATGACTAAAAAGAAAAGATCAGTCACCGGGTACTAACATGAAAAATAGAGACAGCACCGGAAAGCCACTTCCTGGAGGCTTCTGAAGACGCCCCATTTCCCCTTAGCAACCTCCACGTTATATCAAGCTCGGAATTCTGCTCTAAGCTGTGTTCCTCGCCCTTCTTCTTAACAATGTTGGTGAGAGTCTCTGGAATCCTATGTTGCCCATCTACTATCGTTTTCTGTAGAACAGAGTTGATGTTGCTGCACTGTTTGCAGCAGAACCAATCATCCTCGGGCAGTGCCTGTTACATCCACAGTGCTAGTCATGCATATAGAAAAGCCCAGAGTGCATTTAAGAATATAGGAAAACTGAGGAATTGCAAACACATTAGAGAATCAGTAAACCTTTAAATCGTCCATCTTTTTCTCCCTTAGACATCCCACATGGTATTCCTTCTCACACTAAAGTTAACCAAAAAAAAGTCATTCTTGAGACATCCAAAACAGCAATAAGACCAAGAATACATGTATACATAATTAAAGAAAACAACAGTACCTGATCACATATAATAACTGTCCGATCATTGAACACTTTCTTGGTGAAATCATGACTCCTGCAATATTCAAAATGCAAACAGTTATAGGAGTAACAAAAGAAAGCACACTGACAATCTTCAGGTAGACCAAAGGCAAGAAGAGCTTGGCAGAATTGTTTAATAAATGTATACTAATCAACACAACACGAAGTACAAGAATGCTTTCTTGGTGGAAGAACCACTTTTCTGGTAAGGACACAGGACACAGGAAACAGAAAACTTGCACATAGGTCGTTATTTTCTACAATGAGTGAAGAAATGTAAAACAGCTGAGGCTCAACATATCAATTCAATTAATATTTTGAAGAACTACAGGGGAACAAATTGGCAAACATACTTGTTGCACTAACACAATTGCCAAAGCTTGAAGTAAACGTCAAACTAGTACACAGAAGAAGAAACAAAATGGTGCTAAAACTCAACCTGCAAATGGCACATCCACCTACGTCAGACTTAGACGTTCTAATAATGCGAATGCAGCGTTGGGTTATTTCTGCAAGGGGATCAACACCAGCAATTCTTCCAGCAGCAATAGCATTTGCACTGTGCTCCTCATACTTGGCCTTTTCAAACATATTTAGGCAATATCTACAGTACCAAGTATCTTGAGGAATGTTTGAAAGGCCCACACACTCTGCAGTATGAACCAAGAGAGCAAATTAAGAAACTTAACTCGATGTACAAGATATATAGACATATGTCATATCAAAGTAAAATAAATAAATAAAAAAATAAAAAATGGAGACGACAAGTGTCTTGGAATCGAAAAACAATATATTTACAAACCTGAACTCTAGCAAGCAATATCATAATAAATTGTGCAACTGAATACCAGATAGATTGGAAATAGAAGATGAAAGGAGCTAGCAAATTTTAAGGGTGTGCTGAATGTTAATTACTTCATGATCCTTTAGCTTACCCTTCAGTTTTCGTTAAACAAAAAAATAAAAAACAGCACCAAACGTCATATACGCACAAAACAACTGCAAGTTCAAAAAACTAAGGGAACATAGGAAGACATGGGTAAACATTATCCTAGGATGTTTAAATTTATATTTACCAGGGTGAAAAGCTCGTGGGCAGTGTTCACAGCATAACAAATCTCCTCCATCCTCACATATAGAGCAGAGATCATCGTTTTCCTTCGACGACGATATACGATTTCTTGAGAGTTCGAGAGACAGCTTATGTAGAGAAATCCCATTGGATGTGAATATATTGTCATAACTGCAAGTAACTTGAAAAGTCAAGGAAAATGTAACACCTGAAGAAAGCTTACACTACTCTGCCCAAGTTTCCCATACATATAAAGACTTTTACTTAACGTTGATTATTATATTATGTTTATGTGGCAGAAATATAGTTGTAAAGGAAAGAAAAAGGCAACTAAGAACTATTCATTTGTTAGCATATCACAACTGATAATAACCTGCAAAAGAAATAAAAATAAACTATGGAATCATGAAAATAAAACACTCAAAGAAACTTACGGCTTTCGACGTGAGGCATAACCTGCATGAGCCTCAAACTGTGAGGGGCTCACCTGTTCGCAGACAACAAGGTTGTCAACTCCAAAGAAAAATAATCTCAGGTAGAACAGAAAAAGTAAGGACCAAAACTTCAAAATATAAAAAATCCAAATTACCACATTCCCGCAGTGCGTACAGAGGATAGCCCCGTCTTTCTTATAACCAGTAAGATGTTTCTGCTCAATATCAAGAATGTAGAGAAAGGTCAAGAATGTTTCTAATAATACTTGCCAGCATATTTGCTGAAAATCTAGGTGTTACCTCGACAGAGTCCATAGGAAACAAGTAATTCAATTGCATAAGATATACAAAGAGAATGAACGATTTCATTTACCTGTCCCTGCACAACATAATACAAAGCTGCGCCATCAGGAAGCACATCTTCTGTAAAAACTATTTTATGCATTCCCAAATCCCTAAATAATGGAAACAACAACAATCAGTACAGTGACACCAACAGCATAGGCAAAGGTGTACATAAAGATGAACCCTGCACTTGTGAAATATAAAACTTTATAGCAAAAATTAAGAGAAATCAAGGGTGTTTACTTCTTTGTGAGCCTCCCCTGAGGTTTCGTGCGAGGTAGACTATTTGAAGAAACTACAACACTTTCAGAAACATCAGACTGACTAGTAGAGGCAACTGGAGCGGGTAAATCAAGCAATGGAGACCTGCAATGAAAACCATACCGCACTAAAATGTTACGCACAGACTAGTCTTACAAGGTCAGTGTGGCAGACTAACTGCAGCGGGTGTCCACAGCCACAGGACATTGGCAAGTTAACAGATATTATTACTAGTCTAAGAATATGATCCTCACGGAAATTCTTCATTTGCACATTAAATGAAAAGAAATTAAAAAGCCAAATAACCATGCCTATATACCTTTGGACATGGGAGAAAGGGACCAGGAAGGAGATGCTTAGGTTTTATCTAATCTTACCTCAACTGTGTATGAACTTTCTAAAATGTGTAAATATTATATAAGAATGCATCATTCATCCGATTTCTGTCGATCATCAGTAACAAAAGTTCACTCTCTTATATTATGAAGTTCACAGTAACTTTGAACAGTTAATAGGGTTGCCATAAACCATCTAATATATACTCATATGATTCCAATGAACATTATGATTTCAATTTTCGCGTATCAGTTTGTGGTCTATAATTTTGAAGTGCGGTGCTGCCCTAATTGCAAGAAACGAGTACTAAACCAAACATAGCATCATTAAGTTAAACCTCAGAGCAGCTGAATACCTCGAAGCAGTATCACTGATCTGAGTGGAACCAGGATCTGACTCCTTGGGCACAAAACATGAATCACAGAGAAGCATAGCTCTGCCAGCACCAGCTTCAGGAATCGACCCTAAAGCACAAAACAAACCAAGAATGAATATGATGCCTCACTCAAACACATGTGTAATGGACGACCTATCAATGAGATTGGTGTGAGTATCACCTTTGCAACCGAGACAAAAAGCAGCTGTTCTAGAATCTGAACGACCAATGGCATTGCGGATAACCTTCTCCAGAGAGTCAGGATGATCGACTTTGCACTCATTCAACACATCTTGGAGACTCTTCCCGTTCTCCAAATAGATGTACTCAGCAGGACGTTTGTTTCCACTGTGGGCATGCAATTCAAATTGATCAGGTGTAACAACCTACATAGACAACGAGCAAGAGTATGTCAAATTGAGTAATTCAAATCAAGTTTCACATAACATTCTGACATTTTACCTTCTCTCCCTTGCATTCACCACATGAACACAATATTACATTTCCCTGAACAACTCCATGAAGTTCAGTTACCGGGCTCTCCTTGGACTACAAATTTGAAAGAAAATAGAATATTCAACTGAACGTAAATTCTCTATTGAATGTCAATATTGAAACTTATTATAAAATCCTTACCTCTGTGCCACAAATGTACCGTATGCTTAGACCCTCAAGCAATCCTGTCAGTAGAAGATCCTCCAACTTTGTTAAGTCTTTCTTTGGTTCAACCTTCTTTGACATTTTCAGCTCTAACTTACACGGACTCTTAGCCACTCCAGCTCTAGATTCCAACTTCGCCACTTGATCCTGCCGCTTCAAAGCAGAACGAGTAAACCTTCTCAGCGGCTTCTCCGACAACCCGCTTGTAACCTCTAGAACCCTCTCATGTGCCAAATCAGAGGCTCCTCCAATCATTCTATCATCTACCTGTACAATTTCCACGTCGGTCATAACTCCAACCTGAGGCAATGCCAACTCTGTGCACAAAGGCTGCACAGCACTTCCCATCAAATCATCCCCAACTCTCGCCGCATCAATCTTCTCTGCCGCCACCGGCTCAGCCTGTAAATCTCTTGATTCAATATCAACATCAACATTAGTCCCTTCCTCCACTAAAACATTCTGCTCTGCAGCAACCGGCTCAGCCTGTAAATCTCTCGATTCAATTCCGACCTCTACATTATTCCCTTCCTCCACTAAACCATTCTGCTCTGCCGCAACCGGCTCAGCCTGTAAACCTCTAGATTCAATTTCAACATCTACATTAGTCCCTTCCTCTACTAAACCATTCTGCTCTACAGCAACCGCCTCAGCCTGTAAATCTCTCGATTCAATCCCAACCTCTACATTAGTCCCTTCCTCCACCAAACCATTCTTCTCCGCAGCAACTGACTCATCCAGTAAATCTCCCGATTCAATCCCAACCTCCACATTACCCCCTTCCTCCACTAAACCATTCTGCGTGCCTTCACCATCTAAAACATCATCTAGTACCATCTTCTCTACCCCTTCAACTTCCGATTTCTCGCCTCCACCCTTCTTCGCTCTCTTCGACGCAGCCCCACTCACTTTTCTACCTCTCTTAACACTACTCCCGCCATTCACTTGACCAGAACTACCCACATTCTGCGACCTGGTCACTCTCCTACGCCCCGACGAGAGGTCACCCATCTCCGACTGCGCTTTCATCATCATCGCAAACTCTCTCTTCATCCCAGACCGAATCGAAGACACCAAAATCTCCCCTGAACCCACGTCTTTCACCATTGCAACCCAAAAAAAAATTTAAAAAAATTGCAAAAATTCAAAATAAACTTATTCACATCAAACACCGCAAATGCATGTCATCGAAACACGAGATTTTCAAACAAGAAAATCCCCTAATCAATTTTTTTTAAAAAAATCGATTCTCGATTTACACAAAATCAACAACGGGATCGGCAATCACGAACGGTTTCAGGCGCATGCAGAGACGAATTGCAGTATCGCGCAAACAGGAACACAAATCGTTTCGAGTGAATCGAAGATGAAAAATTGGAGATGGAACAATCTAGGGCTCTTAATTTATTTGTGTGAATTTTGATGTGTGTGTGTCAGCGGAGAGGTCACAAAAGAGTATATTTATACAATGCCGAAACTACCCCTATCCCATCTGTACTGGGAGAATATATTGTTTATTTTTCTAAATGGTGCAATTTTTTTGTTTCCTTTTTGTAATTAATATATTTTATTAGGAAATTATTCAGATTTTAATTGTTTATTTATATCCAACGGAGAAAGGGAAAAGAAAAAGGAGGAGGAAATTTTTTGAATCCAGGATTTATTTTTTCCTATTTGGTTAAAATTGGGAATATACGTGGTAGTTGTAGTGGGATACCTGTTACAGTTATAAATCTCTAAAACAGCAAATCCTTAATGAAATGAATCTACTAGTATGTAATTTAGATTCTTCGAGCTCGAGGTTGCTAAATTCTATCCAAAAAATTAGAAAAATACTTTAGCATTTTTATACAATTAGGTTATAGTTGCTATTTTGATTAACATGTTACTAGTTTATTAAGTTTTAGTAAGAAAATGCTTGGTTCTTGGACGTTTAGGGTAATATTAATAGTGGCTATGTTTTAATTTTAAAAATAATACATTATTCAATTCGTGCGCTTACTATATTCTGTACGACGTTGTGTAACGCAAGCAAAAAATATATAAAACTTAGCCGCGCGCGGGAATTCTAAATCTTGTATTTTGATTCGGCGAGCGGGCTAATTACGTGGATTTTATTTTTTTTCATTATTTTCTGTTGATCCTTACTTTTTTTTGGGTCGTACGAGATAGAACACTAATCTCATTGTCGATTTGATGGTTTATGTATATAATTTACCAATCACGAAACTCCTTAACACCTCGTCACCTCATAATAGTTTCAAGAAATATAGAAAAAACTAAATTATTAAGTACAGTTGTAAATCAATATTATTGCAAAGTTGGTACCTATTTGGCAACTACCGTGACCCACAAGCCATGCCCAAATTCGAATTGGTTCTTTGCTCGTTAAAATTTTACCCAACTTCAACTGAAACATGGTTTTTTAAAAAGAACCCATTAATCATGATAAATACTATGAATATATATATATATATATATAAGTTATTACATTTATTATAACAGCACGTCTTTGAATATACAAATAATTATAATATCTTAAAAGTATTCCATCTATATCAATAATTATTCATTGCTTTTTTAAAATAAAATCTAGATACGTCTTGGACGATTGACACGCATTAAATGAGATGTGTCGTTTACCTTCATTTTCACCGTCAACGTGTTGTGTGTGGATCTTTTTCTTGGAAGTGGACAAACAAAATAAATAGAGAAATAAGGCTCGTTTGACTTGGTAACATAATTTAAAAGATGGATAAACTCTATTCATTAATAGCTAGCATGTGATTTTCATTCAACTCGTGAGTGTAACTGAACGGACTTAACGGAGGAGAGACTATTAGGTGCAGTGGTTGTACGATGAAGTGGTACAATAAGTCGGTTTTTAGTGTAAATTCACGGTTGGGATGAGGTGTGGAGAAATTGATACCCTATAATTTAGAAATAGTATTTAATCTCCACCACATGTTGTATCACGTCATCATGCAGCGGCTGCACCTAATAATATTTCTTTTAATGGATGGGTATTAAGCAACTTACTTAAAATCGGTAGCCTTGGCTTTCCATGAGTGAATCGATATAATTGTTGGGCCCAACGTCCAAAATACTTCTTGGTGAATATAGCAATAGTATGAGCTAGTAAACTTAATAAAATTCGAGGCTCTATGGGCTATAAGTTCGAACATAATATGTTGCTTGTTACTCGGTTCAAAAAATTAACACACTGAGTCACTAACTATCGTATTGTAACAAAATTTGTATGATTATAAAACAACAATTGATAGCTAATACGTAAGTTTAGTTCAATAATATTATCGTATCCTTAATAAATTGAATTATGAACCTCACAAATTTGCGATTTAGTCCATAAGTCTCCAAATCAGTATAAAATGTTTCCATGGCACTTCATTCGTTTAAGAAAACTACATAACTATCAAATCAGTAAAATCATCCAATACTCAATGTTTGAACGAGTTTTAAATATATTTAATTTGTTATATGAATTATAGTTCATAATAATAATAAAGTCTAGCTAGGTTTCTCATTAATAGGTTTTATTGATTTCAGAATGCAAATTCTTAGATTTTATTTGTATTAAAAGTAGCTATGTCATTAAGCACTAAAAAAAGTATGAAGAAAGCTCCAAGTACCTCATATATTTGTAAGGAAAAAATGTCGAGAATTATTATAAACAAGAAGTAAAAATAAACAACAATCACAACAGCCAGAACAACAACTTGTGGAAGTTGCATACCAATCTTGTGTCATATGCCTTCAACTTGCAGAGTTTATACACTCATACCATTTCGACTCCGCCAAAAGATTCTTCTTACAACTTATAAACTAAATTTTACATTCCTTCTTCGTCCATAAACATTCTCAAAATCGAGTTATGCAAGCAGTGACATTAGCAATGCTTTGAATTAAGCCATGACCATATCACCAGAATACTTATGAAATAGCGTAGAATAAAGCCCCCGTCATAGATAAAAGTTTGTTTTCTATGGTATGTTTTGATACAATAAATATTAGAAACTCCTTTTCGATATGTTTCGATAAATTCGTAAAAAATATTGTTACAATAGGTATAGAAAATACTTGTATGTTTCATTTTCATAGAGTAAAAAATGAAAACGTTTCGATGTAAAACCTATGATTATTTCCATCCAAATCTATATGCGTGAGTTATATATGTTTAAGAACCATGAACAACTTTGGTCTCATAAAAGTCTTTAATAGTCTTAACTCTTAATAGAGGTAAAATCACCAAATTGTCACATTTTCAGCTTCATGCGAGACAGCTCGCGGTGTTCATTACATTTCATTAAATTGGTTGGTCAGAATTTTTACATGTAGGAAGTTAGGAACTAGAGTCTGAGGACGGCAGCAGTTTATTGATGGTGTGGAACACCTCTGTCATTTCATAGTAATTTAAAGCCTAATAAAGATTTTCTTTTTAGGAACAAAGCAAAATCCATATATATATAAAGTAATATTTCATCCGATCTATATCATACATTTTCAAACAAATAAACAAACCTATCTTGTCTACCAATAATCAAACAAATTCTCTAGAAATTTGATAAAAAAAATCTGATTGCTCCCTATTATAAGATAAATATTATCTTTCGATGTAAAATTAGTGTTTTAAAATACGCTATTGGGGGGCGCCTTGGGGAAAAAATTGAGCTAAAACGACTTGAGACAGTTGTTAAGGCATAACATTCCTGAGGCGTACGTCCCGTAATTTGGGACGTATGCCTCGGGCACAAAAGACGTAATTTCGAGGCTCAAAAGGCATAAGTCGGGGCGTAAAAGCCGAAAAAAGATAAAAAAAAAAAAAGTCTATTTTGCTAATCTTTCTTAATTCATTCATATCTTGCCTATTGTTTTTCTTATTTAATAAAATTATAAGTTCTTTAAACTCGTCATAAATTAATATTTATATATATATATATATATATATATATATATATATATATATATATATATATATATATATATATATATATATATTTTCTTTGTTTCTGAAAAGTTCTTTCAAATAGCCGATTTGTTTTTTTTTTTTTTTGGTGCAAGTATGATACATTAAATTATATTAGCGTGCATGAAGAAGAAACGTAAATTTGCAAAAATATTCAATGTATCAATTATCATACACATATCTGTATGCATATTTGTAACAAAAATATTCAATGTATCAATTATCATACACATATCTGTATGCATATTTGTAACTTGTTAATGAAAAATATTACGATTATAATTTAATGCTTCGATTTCATGTTCCTCTGCAAAGCAATTTTTTTTTTTTTTCATTTTGATTGCAAGAGCTTTTCGATTTGTTCCTCCATGCACGTGGTTGAAAGGAAGATGCAGTTTGTATTATATATCATCTTAATAAATGCATTTTGCTTTTATTATATTCTGAATGAGTATTTTAGACTTTTTTAAAATTAATTCATATCACTTTTTTAAAAAAAAATTCATATTCTTCATAAAGTGGAATTAAGTTTATGACTTAATTAATAACTTATTTACATAATTTATCCATCTCTATGTTAAGAGAAAAAGTCTTATAATAGGAGAGGAGAAGAATTTTTTTTTATCAAGTTCCTAAAGAATCTTTTGAATACCAGTGGACATTAATAAGGAGGATAATTTTTCCTATTTATTTGGAAGGACATAATTTAAGTATTGCCGTGTAGAAATCTTGCTTTGTCTTATATCATTTGCTATGTTATAATTTAGCAATGCAAACATTTCAAAAATACTTAAATCAACCAAAAAGTCAGTAAACTATTTTTAAAGTGTTTGAAAAAACTCCCCATACATTGACAAAAATTAACATGCTATTCAGGTGGTGTTTGCAAACTCTTAGAAAAAGCTACAATCTGCTTTTAATCTCATTTAAGCACATTTAGGGTGTTTGGTTGACAAGCTAAAATCTCATAATTATTTTTTTAAACTGAAAATTGCCATAATTTAAAAGTTGTTATTTCCTAGCTTCTAGCTTGTGGTGGTTAATTTTAATAAATTAATACATAACTTTTTGTAAACTTCTAGATTTTTTTCCAAACGCCCCCAACTTATTGTGAGCTTTTAAATTTTTTTGAAAACACCCCTCAACTTATGACTTAAAAATAATTTACAACTTTTGCTTAGATTATGAGCTTCTACTTTTCAAAAAGAGTTTGCAAACACCACCTAAGTCGTAAATATCTAACACAAAATCCTAACTGACGAAGGGTAGTGGTTGAAACGGCATGCATGCGCGTGCATCACCCCTACAAACACAGAATAACTGATGGATCCAATATAACTTGAATAACATATGACTATTATCGTACAACACCTATTATTTACAAATCAGTTTTACTCAAAGTGAGAATACACAAAGTATACTGGTCCTGTATCAAAGAACTGCAGTACTGCACTATTCTTGTAAGAAGTTTTCTGTACAACAAGGAAGAGCAATTCTATGCTAAGTGAAAAGAACTGAAATCTAGTATAGGAAACACACCTGTTCGACGGTCATAATAATATCGAACAGGCTACTAAAGGTAGAGAAGAATGGCGAGAAAATCTCATTCGTCCATCAATAGATACGATATACAAAGGGAAAAACGCCAAAGAAAGCCATATGCAACAAGAAAGCTACGATAGTGATTGGTATTAGCGTGTAAGGCTCGTGTGACACTGCATTGTTTTTACCAACTTGTCCCGCGTTGACAAATTCAGTTTTACCATTACTTCTTGCCGTTGAGACATTCACAGAAGATGAACCTATACAAGAAACAAAATTTTAAAGAAACGAACTTATCAATGCAATCTGCAGTCATAAGTAACCTCTTGTTACAGAAACTTACAATCGTAGTTCGCCCATCCAATCCTTTGACCAGCCAAATCATATACAACAATCTTATCTTTCAAAACAAGATCTGCAGAGAAGGCAGGATATCAATAAAAGAAGACAAAGCAAAATCTTGAAATGAGAACTAGTACAGACGTTTATTTGGAATTTAAGAGATGCAACATATAGCAGAAGTTTTTGTGACTTTAAAGTGAAAACTGTACATCTTATCAAATATACCTCCTAATATTGTAATTCCTTGACCCTCAATTTTCTGAATGCCAATGCACCACACTGCAGCACCACCCTACATAGGCAAACCATGGAACACACCAGTAAGCAAACTGACAAACTGCAAGAAACGAGCAGGACGAACTCTTGGAGTTCAGTGCAGTGAGAAAAAGTTAAAAAGATATGAATGTGAACTTACGACAGAATTCTGCTGCAATAGGTAATCTTGGGGCCTCAATATCATAGATACACCACCAGCAAAGTTCAAACTTACTGGAGGGAAAATTTGAGAGACACTGCAGAGAAATAATAAGCAAACATAATAAGCGTACGCAATTAGTTTCTAAAAGTAATGTAAAGAAGAAAAATAAATCTCAGAAGAGAAACCTGGAGGAAATTAGATAGCACTGGTTTCCTTTGGATACAACAGGGCGTACAGATTGTGAAACAGTTTGCGTAATCTGCAGAGTGGGAAAAAAAGGTCCTATCTTAATACTCGATATAGTATAAGTCACTGAATACAGTAATACACAAGAATTTACATATTTAATGGTTCTAAATGCATCGTTCTTCATATTTGATAAAAAAAAAAAACCAAAAAGAGTTCTTTAGCTACTTACTGCAGTAACAAAAGGATCGTAAGCCTCTTCTGCAAGGTATGCTAACGTGGTGCCTGAATCGATTATCGTCCCACGGTTGTCTGATGTTGCAAATATTGTTGGGCTAATGGATAATGGCTGCCCATTAACGGAAATGCTTTGCAGATTCACATTGTAATGTGACCTGAGAATATATATGCAGAAAGAACAAATCAAACTGCAGTGTACATATAACAAGCATAGAATAGGAAAAAGAAAAGGTTCCAATGCTGCCACTACTAATTCACTGCGAGCTCATTATTTAACCATCAAGAGTATTCTTCACTCTAATGATCATTTTGTAACTCATATGATTTATAGTTTTTGCACAAAGAAAGCTCAGATTAAACATAATATCAGGCAACTGTAACTAAGAACCTCAGTTTTTAGCCTTTTTCCTGCAAAAAACTGGTCAAGTAAGGCAATAGTGAAAACAATTCCTACTCTAAAATGGCTTCATCATAAAACCCTTATATGGAAAAGATGTATCTTACTTACAAACAAACTCTCAATTATGTATCTCATTACATCTTTTCCTAATCTAACATTGCTTAAGCACAAAAACTGTTCTCTGTAAAGATATAGGATGCACTCTTTAACCTGAGAAGTTCCTCATTGGAACGTCAGAGCTCTTAATCCTAAAGATTTCGCCACGAAATTAGTGAAAATCGTCCTTAGCAAAAATAATCTTAAATCTGGTGATTATCTAAATCAACACAACAAAGACGTAAAAGGAAAAGATATTCCAGGTTTCAAATATCAGGTTGTAAAGTATTTATGGTAACACAAACATCTAATCCATTGCACGATACATTATAGCCTGAAAGATCTGAACATCCATCATATTACCACCACTAAGATTAAGTACTTGAAGTTTTCGAGCAAGAATATACGTACTGTTGTGGAACAAGTGGAGTGTAAACTATATTTGGCTCCAAAATCTGACCGAGCACCAATATGCCCCCACCACCAGTTTCCCCTCTCAGGCAATGAGAGAATGCATTTGGGGTGATTCCCTGTGAAGAAAGTTGTGAAATCACAGACAAACCCTGCTGTCCAAAACCAAATATACCATCGACCGCCCTATCTGGCTTTGTAAGATCTCCCGTCAATGATGTGCTACAACTGTTTAAAAACGACAGGTTCCAATGCAACAAAGTCAAGCAACAATAAACAGGAATTGACGTGTATTAAGGCTGCATGTTGTAATCCATAAACGTACTAACAAAGACTTATAGTTATATACCTAAACATTATAATTCATAGTGTAGCATTTGGACAAACCCTTGAATTTCAAAGCGCTATAAAACATATTAAATAAGCATGGTATCATAGGTCGATGGTCATATAATGCAGTAAGTCGTAGTACTTGATATATTGAAGAATTACAAAACACAACCTTAACGGAAACTCACCCGAAAACAACACGAGCTGAGTTATTAGCAGCCGATGAACTCCCAGTTACAGAGCTGAAAGACATCGCGTCTGATACATAAAATCCTGATGTCCCACTGCCATCGCCATACTGGAATGTGTAACCACACTGATTCTGACTTGTACAAGCAGAATCAGAAGTTTGTGCTCCCAAAGCGCATCTTTGGTCTGAACACGAGATCATGGAAGCCGTTGATGATTTAGAGGGATCAAAAAACTCGAGCTCTATCTGTTCAAAAGCAATATATCAATAAACCAAATCCTCTGACCTTGCTTGCACAACTCAATATTTAATGAGATGATATTTAAAGAAAAAGGGAAAGTTAGAGTTTTGCATAAAAAGAACAATGGATTTACTTGGAGTCCACTGGATTTTGGGCAACCATTACACGGGTTGCAACTAACCCAAAGCACATCACTTCCAGTATCTATCTGCACGTAAAATTCCTTGGGTGGATTCCCCAATTGAACTCTTGTAAAGTATAGCCTATAAAAGCAATATCCCAGATCAATACACTTGAATCATTTATCTTAACCCTTCATTCTTGATTAATATTATTTACAGTCAAACAGGTATAGACAATTAAAAGGACAAATATATAAATCACCAGAAATTGTATGCAAGGACTAAAAGAAGCAACTTTTGTGTTTTATCATCCATTCCAAATATATGCACTAGCACAGAATAAATGCTCAAAAATATCCATCAAAGCGGAATAGAATCGAATCAACGTCTACATACACACACACACACGCTCCTTTTCAACAAAGAATCAATTTTTTTCAACTAAACTCCATTTCAATAAATAACACACAAACAAACTCTTTATCAAATTCATCATATCCAAATACAAAATCTCACCTAAATATTCAATAAACCCACACCCAAAACCCACAAGACAACAAAATGACCCATAAATTACATTTTTACAGTTACATCTCAACAATAAACATACAAAAAAACACAATCTTTAAAGAAAAGAAAACAATGATAATAATTAATACATACATACCCGACAAGAAACGGATCAAAGGTACCCTCCACCGGAAAATCAACAACACCCGACTGCTGCTGCTGTAATAATCTGCCGTGTCGAACTCGGTCCCTGTCCCTGAGTTGACTCAGCTCGAGTCCATCGTGATTCGCCCTCTCGAGGGTCAATGTCAAGCCCGTCGATTGACCGCCGGAGATTACGACGGCCACCACCAAAAACGCCGCCACCACCGCCGCCGGTGGCATTTCTTGAAAAAAAAAATTAAAAAGATAACGCCTTTTTTATTTTCTTGTTGTGGGTTTTGTTTATTTGTTTATTTGTTGCCTTTGTATTGAATCTTTTAAAACAATACGTGGGCGGCCGCTTATATATTCGTCGTCGTCTTAATTTTTGTTCATAGTTTTATTATATGAATCGTGTAGAAATTTGATATATTGCGTGTGTTTGTGTTGAATTATGAGAGAGAGAGAGAGAGAGAGGGAGATGAGAGAGAAAGAGGGAGCCAGTGCGCGAGAGACAACTGCCGCTAACCGAAGTTTTGGGTTTGAAAATGAAAAATATTATTATGTTCTTATACATTAACCACCAACTTATATGTAAATATTTTTTTTATTTTTTATATATATATATATATGATATATGTCGATTTGTTAAATTCTGCAAAAGGCTGTACGTTCGCCTAATAGAGTTGTACCTTAATTTCACCGGAGGTTTTTAAAGTCTTGCACTTCTATCTTGATTCTTTATTCTTCTAAAGATTTCAATTAGATTAGAGGATGTTTTAATAAGACACATGAGCTTGTCAAATGATCTCTAGCTATGGCCACTCTGATGTTTAAGTTAGTGGCATTATAAAGAGAAAACTCTGATTTAGAGAGAGATATAAAATGTTAATTTCTAAGAACAAATATATTATACAACTGGTAATATCCGATGCTAATGCGTTTATAGTGAACATGAAAGCATCAACTGGTCGCCTCTTTGTATACCACTCGAGAGATTTAGGTGCGAAAAGGTAAGGTAATAGACGATAAAGAAGTCTGCACCTAAGAAGGTGAGGTGTGACACGACAAATTGGTGGAGAAGGTGAAGAGCGAGGTGGCAAAATTATTATTTCCCGTGGTAACACGAGATTATATTAAATGAAAATACTTTGTCATGTTATCTCATTTTATATATATATATATATATATGTATATACTGAAAACTTATATCTCTTAAATTACCGAAAAATTGCTGTAAATAAATAAAACAAGAGCAGGACCAATCTTACTTTTCTCGTGAACTTTATATCGGTCCCCTAATTTTAGTAAAAAGTTGGTCCATAAGCAAAAGCAGTTCAATAAATTTGTGTAATATATTCCACAACTTTTTATGGTGTTTCTTTTGAGAATACCAAAAGCACACAACGGACCCTTCTTCACACCTTCTTTATGCAGTTTTATTCTACTTTAGTTTCTTTCAATCTGACTGCGCGCTATATCAAAAAACTCAATTATTTCAAAAAAAATAAAAAATAATAAGGAACACTTTGCTTACTCACTTCAACTTAGAGCTTTTGCGCTTTTTTGAACCTGAGAGAAATGGCCTCGTGGCTAAATCGGGACGGGTGCTTTTTGAAAAAGCAGAAAATATTGGGGTAAGTTTAGAGATTATGGTATATTGTTATGGTTCGCTTCTAAGTTCTATCAATGGGATATTTTCTACTTTGTTAATGACTTAAATAGAGATAATAATATATACATAAACTATGAGTAAAAAAATCATGCGAAAAAAAAAAGAAACTCTCGTGTAATGCGCGATTAGTCTCTGAGTAAGGAGGAAAAAAGAGAAAAAGATGTGATCCTAAAAAAAAAAAAAAAAGACTAACGAACTAGTGAATTGTAGAGTTTGAAATACTATACAATATTTCTTAACAGACACAATTCAATTTATAAAATTTGGATAGTATTCTTAGTAGTCGACGTGAAATATAATTAATGTTGGGTCCATAATATAAATAGCCATTTCATATGCAACTGTAAACTATCTCGTCGGAAAAATAGTGAAAATCGTGATTATGGGACGCTTTCAGATGTAGTCTTTCCGACGAACTGAGTAAATAAATTTCAGGATGTTTTATTACATTTTGTTTATAATTTGTTGTCATTGTACGACTGCGTATTATGAACTTTTGTTTAAAGATGATACACCTATATATTACGCATAAGATATATAATTTTTTTTTTTCGTTTTCACTAGGATTCTTTTATTTGTAAGCATAATACATGATGAATCTTATTGGATAAAGTCTCACTAAAATTTAACGCGCAAACTCGGCATCATTTTGTAGAACTATCTGTTTTGCATTACATTATATATCACACAAAATGACAATATTTGGTTTTGCAGTTGTAAACTTTTGTAACCTAGACACGATACATTTTTTTAGTAAGTATTTGCAATTTGCAACTGTCCAAATACCCAATTCAGTTTCAACGGCGGAAATGTTTGACATTATTAGAGATGTTCTAGGTGTGAGACTGTGACAGTCCTTTTGCTTTCTTATTTCGGCTTTGACCCAAAAGTAGGTGACCGACGCTCAGAGCCTTACAAATTCCGATTTGCAACAAGACAGATGGATCTAAGTTATGAAAAAAATTATTCCAACACTTCAATATTATATATCTACCAAGATGACAACATTTTTTTTAAATGACAACATCTCTTACGTTTGAAGTATTCTTTTGTGGATATAAATGGTTATAAGTTGTAGGTGACTCAAGAAAATGTTAATGTTTGTATGTGATTATCAGAAAATTGAATGATGCTGCTCTACTTAATTAAAATGATTAAAAGAACTTTAGACTCCACCGGATTCGAATTTGGTAAAGCCTATTCCAATTAATTGGGACCAGATAAATGCTAGATTTTTGTTTTTGATCATTTACTTGCACACATATTCCTTTGCGCAACAATTTTTATTCCAATTCTTAGCCTATTTATCGTTTTCTTGGGCACCAACGTTGTAGACTTCTTTTCATGAAAATACATTGGGCCGACGAGACATACGAGTTGGGGCCTTCTCATTTCGACAGAAAAAGGGCTTAGTATTACTGTCACCAAAAAAGGAAAGCCCAGCAGTGTTTAGTGAAAACCAAGAGTTATTTAAAAAGAGGTCCTTTTCGAAATCCTGGATTTTTATGATATTTGATCAAATACCCAGCTTTTGATTCATCTCATTTTCTTTTCCGAATCGGAACAAAAACGACACACTCTTTTAATTTTGGAAAATATATAGTTTAGTTAATTGTTCAAAACAGATTAATAGTTTTAATTAGTTTATCATATACAATATACACATGATTTTTATAATGTTACGGGATTAACATTAAATTCAAAGCAATTTAATAACTCATCACATTACAAAACAACAAAATATTATTTTAGTCCATAAACTTTTCTTGATTCACGCAATTATCTCAAAAAATAATCTCTTTACATTTCTTCAATGCCTACAATGGTTTTTTCCCGGGGGAGGTTAAGTGCTATTTTCTTTACATTAAATAATGTAAGCGATAATGATTTTATTAATAAATACTACTAATAGTTTATAATAATAATAATAATAATAATAGTAATACTCACCCTCTATCTGTCCATCCCCTTCCAAATGCTCTGACAAACTTACCGCCATTTCATCCTCATCTCTTCACCTCCCAAGTTTCTATTACTACAAAACCTTTTTTTTTTTTTTTTTTTTTTTGTTTTGTTTGAACACCAAAGAAAAAAAAGAAAAAGGGAAAAAAAATGGTTGACTCCTCAATGACACTCATAATCCTCTTCATTCTCACCGCACTTCTCTTCAGCAGCTGTTTCTGTATCTACACCCGCTACTACGAAGATTCTCCTCAGCCGTTGGATCGCGACAAAGGCCGCGGTCTCGACAAATCCGCCGTTAATTCCTTGCCTATCGTGGCGTACGATAAGGCCGCGAAGCACCGGATGATTGACGACTGTTCGATTTGCTTGAGTGAGTTTCATGTCGGGGAGAGCGTTAAGCTGATTCCGAATTGTGGACACGTGTTCCATCCCAAGTGTGTGGACACGTGGCTTAACACGCACGTGACTTGTCCGATGTGTCGGTCCGCTCAGCTGTTTGTAAGAGGCGAGGAGGTTTGTTTGGATGTGGCGCGGTGTAGGAGTGACAATTGTGATGCAACGGTTAGTTGCTCTGATTTGGTTCGGGGTTAGTGCGAAGCACGAGCTTCCGAGTAGCTTAATGTAGGTGATTACACTCCTTTTTTTTTTTTTTTTGTTATCTTGTATATAATTATTTTTGTTGCGTGGCAACTTAGGGAGTGTGTATTGTTGTATGTTATTATTTACTTGTGATGCAAAACGATAAGTTGACTAAATTGGTTGCTTAACTTTTTGGGTTTGAGTATTAATTGCAATTATTTTAGTGATAATTGGTATATTCATGATAAGGATATAGGACAGTTTGCTAGTTTCTATAGGGTGCGGGTGAGAAGTTGGTATGTTGCTAGATGTGACAAGCTGATCAATGATGTCTTAGATTAAAAACTTTTTATCTTATATGCATACAAATTCATTTATATATAATTACGCATGTTGGTTTGTATAAGTATGCATGTTACTCGCGACACCCTACACATAATGCGTTTGTTTTGAGTGTTTTTAAATATGTACTTAAAATTTGGTGGCACGCGTGCCGCGTTTAAATGAACATATGTAATACTTTTGGAGTTATTTGAAAAATTTTAAATAGCTAGGAACTAAAGTGCAATTTATCTTTTTACAAATAAAAATAAAAAGAAATTGCTCCATCGGTCCAAATCTTTGGAGTGTTTTTTAAATATATAAACTTGAATTTGGTGGCCCGCGTGCAAAATTTTTGGACAAAAATGAACATTTGTAATACTTTTGGAGTTATTTGAGATATTTCTTTGGACTAAAATGAACATTTGTAATACTTTTGGAGTCATTTGAGATTTTTCAAATATCTAGGGACTAAAGTAAAATTAAACTTTTTTAAAATAAAAGAAATTGGTCCATCGAACAAAAAATGTTTTCACTTAAATAGTATATATTTTCTCTTTAAAAAGTAAAAGAGTTGTGTTTGTACTTAGTAGTGCTTTTCAAAATTAATATTTTCATAAGAGATGCACCTTTATCATTTCCAAATGTGTTTATGGGTAAATCTATTACCTTTGGAAAGGAAAGAGAACGCTTGATGCGCCTAAGATTAAGTTTCGTTCATGATTCCTTGATAGGTCGCCTCATGGATCGATCTATGGTGTTTCTCGAGCACCCATTTGTTTTTAATTTGACCCACCATTTTGATAAATTGACTTCTTGTGTACTATAATTAGTTTATGCGTCTTATATAACTCTTATAAGCCTCTTCGTTAGTAATTTTTTCTGTGTTATCTTTACAAAACGATTCCAATCAATTTGAAGACTATTCTATTTGCCTTTACTTCACTGTCTATGTGGTAACTGCTAGCGATTCATTATAATCCACAATTTCCAAATACAAATATATGTATTACGCATCTAACATACTCAAACTTAATCATATTATTTGACAAGTTTTGTTTCTCTAAGATATAAACATTAATATATATAAATTGTCACATGTTGCTTAAACTCAAATGGTGACTTAATTTGGTCAATGTAAGGCTTTCCCTAACGGATGGTCAAGTTAGAATTCTCACCGTCACGTCTTTTTATAAACTCTGATTACGCTGTTACTGTCACGTTTTATATAAACACTTATTACGTATTACACTCTCAGTATCACGTTTCTATAAATCATTAGTACATATTGCATTCTTAGTGTCACGTTTTCATAATATCTCAGTACGTATTGTGAGCGGCGAAAAACTACTATATTTAGCATATAAAGATATAAAAGCAAGTGTTATGTATATGGATAACTATGACGGTAAGATGATATATTTGAGTAATTCTTTTGAATTATACAATCTTCTATTAAAAAATATGTTTTTTTCTAAAATGACCGTGTATTTTATGAATTAGCTCATGCTTTATTCACTTTTTTCCAATTTTTCGTTTGCGCTTAAGTCTAATATTATGCTTGACGTTTTTAATAGAAAACATTGAATCCTTCGATTTATAGAGTCACCCGCAATGTGTCTTAAATTTACCTTTCTCCTCGGAGCCTTTTTCACCGAATAACTCATCTATGCTTTTGAGCTTTCGAGGGGTATGTGAGCAAGATAATTGCCTTTTAAAAAAGCTCTTTAGCATATTCGTATTGCTTCGGGATTCCCAGTGAAACTCACAGCTTCATGCTAGTAGTTCTTCATCCAATTTACTAGAACGTGGTAAGGATTCCATCTAAACTCAATTTTGGAAAAACAAATACTCTCAATTGATTCTTTCTCCTTTATTCATTGGCCAACTATTAAATTCGGATACATTTTTGCCTGTTAATTTTAACTTAAAACAAAAAGTTTACACCTTTTTAAGCAAGTAAAATGAATGTTTTTTAATTTTCTAAAGTTCAAAGTGCATCTCGCAAATCCCTCAATAACCTATTAGGGGTTTTAATGGAATTCATTTCTTAAGTTTTTTCAAACTTTAATTTAGTAAAATGATAATCAAATCAATCGATTACGTTCCGTTCCGTTCTGTCTTTACTCACCTCCGATCTAGACAAAATCTGCCGCCAATATCCATCCTCATCTATTCCCTCTTCATTCACTGTATATAGTTATTATCATCATCACTTCATTTATTTCAACACCATACAAAACGAGCAAAAAAAAAAAAGGAAAACACACACACACACACACACTCCCTAACTCATATCCCAATTTCAAGATGAACGGCACTACCCTCGACACTAGTAGCCCCAGCACTCCCCATCCCGCCGACAAAGAATTTGTCTCCAACACCACAAGGGTACCCCCCACCACCCCCTTCGACTCCTCTATGACCCTCACGATCCTCATACTCCTCACCGCCCTCTTCTTCATGGGCTTCTTCTCCATCTACCTCCGCCGCTCCGCCGCCGCAGTCGCCGTCGCAAACTACCGCTCTTCTTCCCCGTCTCGCCGTCCTCCTCCGGTGAAGCCCAACGTAGGTCTCGATCCTTCTGCGGTTAGTTCCCTGCCTGTCGTGGTGTACGGCAAGTCCCAGACACAGACACCGACACGTCATCATCATACAACGACTGTCCCTAATAATTTTTCTGCGACAATTGAGGATTGTACTATATGTTTGAGTGAGTTTGCGGAGGGGGAGAGTGTTAAGCTTATCCCCAACTGTGGACACGTGTTCCATCCCAAGTGTGTGGACACGTGGCTGAGCTCGCACGTGACGTGTCCGCTGTGTCGGTCTGATCAGCTGTTTGGAAGAGGTGGTGGGGAGGTTTGTTTGGATGTGGCGCGGTGTAGGGATGATGGTTGTGGGACCAGTGCAGGGGAGGGGTCCACGTGGAGGGACCATATTAGGACTTAGCTAGGCCTAGGAGGGCATAATTTGGCTATTATGTGGACTTATCCCACTTTTTTATTCTTTTTTTTAAGGTTTTTTTTTTTTTTTTTTTTTTTTTTTTGGTAGGGATTTTTTGTTGTTGTGATGTGGCAGTTTTGGAGGGTATGGTGTTGTATTTCCTTGTGTTACACTCGACTTGACTAAATGGTTGTTTTAATTTTTGAGTTTAAGTATTGTCATTGTTTTATTAATGGTTATATTCGTGATAAATTGATAATGATATGAGACACTTGCCATTGTCTAGAGGGCGCGGGTATGCAATTCGTGTGCAGATATATGTTGTTAAAATAAGTTGTCTTTTTCAAGATAAAGCAATTTATTACTTGTATAGAGAGATGAAATTCCGTTTAACACGAAAGTTCATGGGTGCTTGATTAGTGTTTTAACAATATTTTAATAACTGTACCTACCATAATACTATTAACTAATTACTCTTCGCTGAATACAATAACAGACTCGGAAAAATGGTGTCGCACATTCATTACTAAAACATGCATTAAAACTCTAAGAAAGTCATAATATTTTATGTTAAATGTTATGCCTAAAGTAAATCATAAAGATAAGTAATCAAAATATTAGAGTACCATAATAAGACCATGTAATTAAAGAATAACTTACACAAGACAACTACGACGTGTGGGATTACTCTACACATGGTACACTAATACCTCTGAGATTGTATATGTAATTCTTGAAAAACTTAACTATTTTGAAGTTTTAACGGTTAGCTAGTGTAATTTCTGAAACATAGAGCGTGATTTATGTAATATTCTCATAATTTTGGGGTAGTTTGTTTAGTTCACCCTCTTTTTTTTTTTGTAAATTATTAAATTGAACCCTCCCCATACAAGGAAAAATTAGAAGGAGAAGTTTATTCATGTTCAGTAAACTAAAACCCCATTAACATACATACATCAAAATCCAACACCAAATTAAACTAAAATCAGCTAAAATTAAAATGTCAAATTCCTTCTCACAAGAGAACGAACAAGATTTTCAGCCTCCAACACATCACCCTTCAGCTCCGCCGCATGAGGTTCTTCATGTTCATTCGTATAATCGTTCTTAATTTTTTTTCTGTACAAGAAATGTGCATATTTATCTCAATTAGTTTAAAGTACCGTTCTGATATATCAGTTGTTGAAATTAATGCAATTAGGTTTGTTTTTGTTTTTTTTTTTGCCTGCTGTTGGTTATGTTTATCTGTTTCGTATCATGCATTTCAACTGTTCGATAAATTGCGGAGCTGATTTATGTGTACGTCTTTCTGTGATAATATGAATTGCTATAAGTTATAGCCTATAGGCTGTACCATGTCCCGTTTTGCATGATTTGGAGTTACTTTAGCACATTCTAATGTTTAATTCGGGCGCGATTAGGATAAATTGTTGATACTTGTTGTGCAGTTATTTGACATATCGACGACCGTTGATCCGAGTTATGTGATATCTTTGATAAGGAAACTTCTGCCTTCGGATGTAAAATACGGTGACAATTCTATTGGGAATGGGTTGTTCTGTGGAGAATGTGAAACTGCACAAGGTGTAGAAGAGAATGCCGTTAGTTTACCTCAAAATGGTGGAGAAGGGGAAGCAATGGAGTCTTCTGAAGACTACGGCAGAGTGGATAAACCAGAAGCAATAAATCACAGCCAAAATCGAGCTGGAGAGGACACTTGGGAAGAAAACGGATGCATTTTGTGGGATCTTTCTGCAATTGAAGATCATGCTCAACTTATGGTACTTCGGTTCCTCTTGCGGGACCTATTTATTGTGCATTTCCTGTGTTAATTTTACTCCATTTGATATATAGACGGTTTAAACATTGACAGAAACCAGTCAACTTTTGAATCCAAATCTTTATGCTTCCCCCCCCCCCCCCCCCCCCCTGTTAGTTGTTTTCTTTGTTGCTTGTGATAAATATTTTTGAATTTCCATGTAGGTTCAAAACCTTGTTCTTGAAGTGCTTTTGGCAAACCTGGTGGTTTCTAAATCGTCCCGCATTACTGTAAGTCACACTTTAATTTAATATAACATATTGCGTTGCAGAATGCACCCATATGATGATTTTATGAACTTTCTGCATGCCAGGAGATTAGTCTTGGAATAATCGGAAATCTTGCTTGCCATGAGATTTCAAGAAAACAGATTATCTCTACAAATGGGTTGGTTGGAGTGATTGTGGATCAGTTGCTTCTTGACGATGTACCTTGCCTCTGTGAGGCCTGCCGGTAAACTATAGCTCATCCCCAACGATCTTTTTGGGAAATTATAGCTGATTTCATGTATAGCAGAATTCAGTCCATTATTCATTACTATGAAATATCGTATGTGATGTCCATGAGGATCATTCTGGTGAATCTAAGAATACTTATTTATTATATACCCACCATGTTAAATTTCAAAATCCATGAGTGAAATTGTGTTAAGTGCACCAAGTGATTACTGTTTCGTGTTAATGGCGACATATCATTTTTTTACGATGATTGTAAGTTTGTTACATGGGATTTATAGGACGAGCATATGTATGCCCTTTGAGTCTACTCATTGGCAGCAAAAAAACGGCTAAGCCATATCACATAAAATGATTTATTGCTAAAAGGTGTGCTGAATGACTAGGCATATCACAAGTTGATTATAAGATGATCGTACAACAGTCTTACCGTGGATAATATGTCAAGGTAGGGTGATCACCTTGTGTCTTCAAGGTGGTGAAGGTGTCACATGGGCTGAAGCATTGCAGACTGAGCAAATTCTGTCCCGTGTTTTATGGATTGCTGAAAATGCTCTAAATCCTCAGCTTATTGAAAAGGTAAAAACATTTCTGTTCTTTTATTTAGCCGTTGCTAATTTGTAAGTAACATGTCTTTTTAACGATACATTGTGTGCTTGTGCTGGATCATATTGAGCACACGTTGACTACTGTTCGTTCTATGGTTGACAACTAACTGAGATAATGGAGCATGTGTTGATAACTTGATATGAAAAAGGTTTCTCAATTTATGATTCTGTAGAGATTATCTGTAATGAAGTATGCCTTGGTAACCAAAGTAAACAAGTTGTAGCAATGTCGTGTTCTTGAATTTTTCTTAAGAATCTTTGATATATAGAGCTGCCGTGACTATCTTTTGGCAAATAAGAATGTTAATAATTGACAGTACTATCAGAGGGCTGGTTGAAAAAGTAATAAATTTCTGATGTACTTAGGATTCTTTCAATATGATATTTGGAGTGTCACGGTCCTGGCGCGCAGACATGCAGCACATTAGAGCCCTTTGAACATAAAAAATACTCAAATTGTAGCCCAAAAGACTTAAAGATGTCAGGTTTCCAATCCACTCCATATCAGTGTGCTTTGAACTCATTAATTGAAGCTGTAGAAAGTTCATGAAATTGGGGAAGAAAAAAGAAACAAATACAGCATGTCCATAATGCCTCTTGTGTGGAGACTAGATAATCTGTTGAACTGGGAAAAGGTGAAAATGTTGTGGATTCTAGAGTAACAATACCACATCCTTTGTGACTAAATCATAGTGAAATGAACCAAGACAATATGACTGGAATTATATTATAAACTGCAAATGATAGTCTTTGGAGTTAATTTTAACAAGAAACTTGTTATAAGCTTCACTTGCACTATATAAATCAAGCTGAGCCCGTGCAGGAGAAATGAGAATCATTTTTGGGTGAATACCTTTCTCTAATAACTATTAGAGTAAAAGACTAATTTAGTTTTTACTTTAACTCACTGCCACAACTAGTTCTGATATTCTTATCCTGTTTATTCATTACTTTGGTTTATTCAGTTAATTTTTATCTTTTACCACCACAAATTCAAGTAGTACTTCCAGTATTGTTTTTCAGAGTCATTATTATATTATCTTTGATTGGCAGATATATTAGGCATTTCATAATCAATGCCTGAGTTTTTCTTCTTTAATTTTCAGAGTGTAGGTTTACTCTTAGCTGTGTTAGAAAGTCATCAGGAAGTAGCAGCTATTCTTCTTCCACCTATGATGAAGTTGGGTCTCTCAAGTCTTCTGACCAATCTCTTGGCTTTTGAGATGAACAAATTTAAAGGAGAACGAATTCTTGAGAGGTATAGATTCTTATATGTCAAAGCATACACACATGTAACCCCCTTAAATTATTGATTTCTATGTATGTTTTTGTCTATTTTTACCAACTACTGGTTGGAGTTGATATTAAGAACATCCCAATATTATGCATCAGGTATACATTGCTAGATTTGATTCTTCGGGCACTTGAAGCTCTCTCCACTAAAGATGATTATTCACAAGAAATATCTTTGAATACTGAGCTCTTCCAACTACTAAGAGAGCTCATCACATTTCCTGACAAAATTGAGGTATCCATGTTTGCTAAACTTTCTGTATCATTCTGTATCTTGTATTAATATTGCATTTACATGCTATAGATTATAGATTCATGTATGTCACTTCCATATATGCAGTTTACTCTTGCTGCATTATTTTCCATATGCTATAGTACTGTCTCCTACTTTTCAGCAACAACTAGTCCTGCATGCCTATCCTTTTAACACTTGCACACTTACTGAGGGTTAAGAATTAGATGTACTCCAAGATTTCTGTGTTCATTAAGCAGGTCGCCACCTATAGTTGAATGAATCTAACTTAATTTGCCTGTTGTGAGAAGTACAGCTATTGGCCGCAATCTGCACTTTGGCTTTTGAAAATCCATGCATATCCCTATCGTTATGCTCTTAGACAAAAAGAAGCTATATGTTTCATGCTTTTATATTTATTATATTTCCATCTCTGTTGTAACTATCATTATAGCAAAGATCAAATTCAGTTCGTTCTCATTTTCTAGTTTTTGGGTCAAAAGTAAATATATCACAAACACATTGCTAGTATATTTCAACGCAAAAGAAGTAGGCTGTTGAAAGTCTACGAAGGCAATTGTTTGCTTTTCCGTTAGTTTGAGGAGAGTTTTAGGAGTCCTGTCTTTCTTTTGTGAAATTTGCCTATCCTCTCAAACTGTATTTTAAAATTTAAACTTGCAGGTAGCCAGCTCTTGTGTAACCACTGCAGTGTTGATGGCAAATATTCTTACTGATGCTAAAGATTTCGCTTCAGATCTATCTCTAGGTAAATCTTGATTTGTAATTCTAATTAAGAAACTTCCCCAGCTATATGTTTTAATTTTTCTCTTCACCACAATAAACAGAATCAGTGACAATCAGGTTTTGTGCCAGATCTGAACTTTTTGCAGGGTATATTTGATGTGTTTCCATTTGCTTCTGACGACACCGAAGCACAAACTGCAATTTGGAGCATTATTTCAAGATTACTGATACTGGTTCAGGAAAGTGATATGAATCCATCACACTTGCACCTTCTCGTGTCAATACTGTCGAGCCAATTAGATATGATTGAAGATGAAATCCTGGTCCACCAGTTAGATCACGGAGCTGGCGCAAGAATGGATGCTAGAGTTATAGTTGTATCCTCCAATTCATATGCAGGGCTAGTAAACTACTATTCTACGGAGGAGAACAGTGCCCCTCCGTTGTCTGTAATTTTTGTCTAACCTATTGCAGATCACATTGTTCTCCTGTCAACTTGTTTTTCTTAACCTACTCTAGATGAAAAGGATTGCCAATATATTGACCCATTGGAAATTCTTAGATGATAATACAAAGAACAATGTTACCACGGAAGAGAGCTACATCAATGAAGAAGGCATTAATAAATTGTTGAATCTCTGTCAAAAAGCCTGCAGCTAGGTCAGTAAACGCCTATTTTTTCTCGCAACTACCAGTTGTATTGAGGGCCTATATTGACTCTGTTTTTGAGATTTTTTATATCTATATGTATGTTGAGATTCTTTCGCTGACAAAAAAATTCTGCTGATAGTGTTTGGCCGGCTATTGTATTTCTTTCAAATGTTAGTATTGCGCAATCTCCTGTAGTCCTCCATATTTGATTTAATTATGCTCATATGCAATACGCGTGTATACTTTTGTAACTGCTAGATTCGTGATCTCTTTTCATGCTTTGATGGCTCAAAAAGCATGTACTTGCTTGTGAGTTGGTTTTGGTATTGCATTTGCTTCGGTTGTCCATGCGCTTTTTTCTAATAACTGCTGCAAGAACATGTGCCTGATACAGGATAGATTCTCTGCCTCCAAACTTCCAATGCAGGTCAGATCTTGTGATTTGTTGAAGTTGGATGCTTCTTTGGATTAAAATTTTTCAGCTGTCCGAAAGATTGGTCAGCACCCCGTGCGACCAAAATGCTGATTTTGGTGAAGTTCTCGTCTCTCTGTTCTTTCGATTCTTCTTTGGAATGTTGATTTGCAAAAGAAAGAAAATCAGCTCAGCATTTGGCTTTGTCTGCGTGATCACAAGTATAGCCTGGAGATATATGTCGACGTGTTCATCAAATACGGCTTCCTGCAGAATTCTGTATGTATCTATGTTATTGATTATTTACTCACTTTAAATTGGGTATCCTGTTCTTTCTCTTCCCTGTGTATGTTACGTTATACATATGATGATCCATACGATTGAGGTAAGAGGCCTTTAAAAGAACAAAATGTACCCATGATGGAGATTACATTGTCAAGTGCCATGCAAAGGTGCTTCCATTCTAGAAGATGGATCCACCATTACGAGTGTAACTTTGGCATTCTTTTTTATTTTTCTGGAGTTATTCTTCCATTATTTGTAAATAGATATAAATTTTGAATCTAAAACAAGTTTTGTCTATCAGTTCAGCGCATGTGAGCACATGTATATGCTAGATCTAAATAGTAGAGAGCATATATGATTTGTATATTTCAGAAAATAAATACTAATCGAATTATGTATGGAACATTATTTGATTAATCCTTTTTTATATGAGTGGTTTTTGCTATTATATATCATGTTGGTAAAAAGAAAGCATGTTTATTGGTAGCATTAGTAATGATTCTTGAAGTAGAAAAAATAAGATTAGCACGTGACAAAAAAGATGGACAGCACATTTGTTCTAAATTTCTGATCAAGTTTGAGTCCCACCCACATGACCAAGGTGTCGATTCACGGGACATGCAGTTGGAGAAAAAATCTATTAATCTTGTGTCGGTGTTCACCGTTTTTCTGTTATTTTAATTTTACCATTTTTCCTAGTCGAGTAAAGTTGTTGAATAATTTAAATAACTTACGGTAGATAATCTTAATTATGATTTATTATTAATGCACATTTGAACTCTCAATAAGCTATAAATTCATTTCTTTTTTAATAGATTTAAATTTTCATGGCATGACATGTGTTATATTTTTTATTCATACGACGCCGCTAAAACTTTATTCGAAACTTAATTGAGTCAATAGACAAGAACTTATAAATTAATAAACTTAACCAGTCAACATCCTAAATAAAAAAATCAACTCAAGATAGCAACATTACATCAAACCCATACATTTTTTTTAGATTATATTTAACAAAGCAAAACATACAATTATAGGAAAAAAGTTACTACATTTCCATTAAATTTACACATATGTATAAATTCTTTAAATTACAAAATATGATCTCTCATAATTTATGAATCGACTTGCATCAAAATTTGATGAATCAATCATAAACTTTTTACACGCGGTTCTAAACATCTAATCGTCCACGTGGCAGAAAACGACAAGCCAGAGTCTGTATGTACGAGTAACGATAAAATGACTAGTGCCCATTGATTTAATTAATATGGACCACAAAACGCTGGTAAATTTTCTCCTCCCTCCTTTTTCCCACCTTTAAATACATCCATCCACTCTCATTCTCTCTCTCTCTCTCTCTCTCTAAATTCACCCCCAAAACAATTCTCACGCTAACTCCGATTTCGCATTATTGTACTTCTAAAATGGCGACCGGAAGAGTAGATCTGGACGGAAATCCGATCAATCCGATGACGATATGCATGATCGGCGCCGGAGGTTTCATCGGCTCGCACCTCTGCGAGAAGCTGATGAACGAGACGCCGCACACCGTGCTCGCCGTCGACGTCTACAATGACAAGATCAAGCACCTGCTCGAGCCGTCCTCCGATCGCATCCAGTTCCACCGCCTCAACATTAAGAACGACTCGCGCCTCGAAGGCCTCATCAAAATGGCAGATCTCGTAATATTCTTCGCTCTTATCGCTTTGATTCCTGCATTTTCGTCGTTTTCGTCTAAATTTAGTGCCGGATCTGGATTTTACGGTTCATTTACAGTTTATTAGCTTTAGTTTTAATTGAATTGAGATTTGTTCGCGTTAACTGTTCGTGGATTTGTTTCTAGATTTGGACATTTGTTGAATTTTGTTTGGATTTTTGTTGATCTGAGCGATCTGTGTGTTTTGTGTGAGCTCTTTTGCTCAGTGTGAATATTTTAATTATATATAGTGTGATCTTAAGGCTGACTTGGCTTTAATAATGCTGATGATTAATCATTGTCAATGATAATTTGACTTGAACTGATCTGGAATACTTTTTTGTTGTGACGTAGACCATAAACCTTGCTGCTATATGCACTCCGGCTGATTACAACACACGTCCTCTTGATACTATTTACAGCAACTTCATCGATGCTCTTCCTGTGGTAAGTATTTGGTTATACAGATGCACGTTTTTACTTTTACTTGGTACTGTTGTGAGTATTTTATAGAATTTACATGTTTGAGATACTTGAAGTTGATGTTACAAGTATGAATTCAGGTTAAGTACTGTTCAGAGAATAACAAGCGGCTGATACATTTCTCCACTTGTGAAGTTTATGGTAAAACAATTGGTTGCTTTTTGCCCAAAGATAGCCCGTTGCGCCAGGTGAGCCTTTGCTTTCTATTCCGCATTTCCTTGTTGATTCTTTTAACTGGTATGTTACTTTTCTCCGGAAGGGTTATGATGGTTTTCCTGTACTTTTGAAAGAATTTAGTTCACAATATGTTCAAAATTTAATGCAATTCATACATTAACTTCATCCAGTGTAGTCTTAATTTTCTGCATCCTGACTTGTTCTTCTTCTAGATAGTAGAGACATAGAAGCAATATGTACGATTTTGTAGTTTTTATGTTTATGCTGATTTTCGATTTGCATGTCTGTTTATAATACCTTATCTCTTGTAATATTCATTTGGTATATGTTGCACATTGCAATTCATTCCTAGAGTACTTTTCACATGCTTGATCTTTTTGAAATGATTTCGAAGAAAACCTTCTACTTATAGTTTGAATTGGTTTTGCAAAAAGAATCTGAATTATTGTTTACCATCTTTGCTCAGGACCCTGAATACTATGTTCTGAAGGAAGACGTCTCCCCTTGCATTTTTGGCCCTATTGACAAGCAGAGATGGTCATATGCTTGTGCCAAACAGTTAATCGAGAGATTGGTCTATGGTAATTAATTTTTATATGTCTACCGATCATTGAATTTAGTGTCTATATCTTTTATTGCACTGTTTCTCATATCTGCCTGTGCAACAGCTGAGGGTGCTGAGAATGGTCTTGAATTCACAATAGTGAGGCCTTTCAACTGGATTGGTCCCAGGATGGATTTTATTCCCGGAATTGACGGTCCAAGTGAGGGTGTTCCTAGAGTTCTTGCATGCTTTAGCAATGTAAGTCCTTTTTTACTTGGTGAGTTGATAACAATGTGCTAATCTTTTTATGTTTTTTCATTATTGAATTGTTTGTCTTCTGTTCAGAATCTCCTGAGACATGAACCACTGAAGCTTGTGGATGGTGGTCAGTCACAGAGGACCTTTGTTTATATTAAGGATGCCATTGAAGCTGTTCTTTTGATGATAGTAAGTTCAATATCAATACCCTATAATTTTTGCATGATATCAAGCCTTCGATGCATATTTAACGTGGTGTAATATATCTCAGGAAAATCCAGCCAGGGCCAATGGTCATATATTTAATGTTGGAAATCCTAATAACGAAGTTACAGTCAGGCAACTTGCTGAAATGATGACTCAGGTGATTTGGGCAATTGTTTCCCTCCAAATACAAGTTTTTTGGGCTTGTTCCTTAAATTCAATCAAGATGGAGTTCTGACCTTTTTCTTGCATGGACAGGTTTATGCTAAGGTTAGTGGAGAAACTCCACTTGATTCACCTACTGTTGATGTGAGTTCCAAAGAATTTTACGGTGAAGGATATGACGACAGTGACAAGAGAATTCCCGACATGACCATAATCAACCGACAACTTGGTAATAAATCAGTCTTGTAGTAAAACTAATACCTTATTTGTCCTATAAACTTTCTGAGATCATACTTGTTTATTTCACAGGCTGGAACCCCAAGACATCCCTTTGGGACCTTCTGGAGTCCACTCTGACTTACCAACACAGGACGTATGCTGAAGCTGTCAAGAAGGCCATCTCAAAACCAGTTGCAAGTTAAGATAGAAGTATGATGTCCGATTGTCGTCCATGTGGCTGCTATTTGGTATCCCTTTCAATTCTTTCTCAATGATCTTGAATATCAATATGGTTCTTCTAATACACGCAGCATTCTTTGTCTCGAGTCTCACTAGGATTACAGTTATATAATGATCTTGTATGTGTAATATCTTTGAAGAACTGGTGTATTTTACCAATAGACTTGTGGTTAAACGGCTAGCTTGGATATCGTTCGAGGAAAACTAGTATTGTTCCTTTGAGCTTTTGTTGTCAGTGACATGTTCTTATTTTGCCTTAAAAGAGGCGTGTTGTATCCCGTTTATATAAATTTTCAGTCAGTTCTTTTATAAAATTCGTTATTAATTTATGTTATCTAAGTTATTGAATTCTCGGTCAGCAACCTGAGTAATATATGATTGGATATGTGAATGGCTCTTCCCAATAGCTGCAGATTGGTTTACTGAATTTGTTGTTGTCATTTTTGTATTAGTTAACCTAAAAATAGCTTGTTTTTGGGTACTCTTGCACTATTTTTAAATCCTCTTGCACTGTTTGACCATCACAAGCTGTGTTGCCCATAAGTCAGTTTCCTCCCATGGGTTCGTTGAATGATATGTTCAGTTGCCAGGTGCATCTAACAAATTATTATTGCTTTTTGAGAAAAACTATCTTTTTGTGAATAATGAAATGCTATTACTTTCTTGTAATTCGTCATCCATGTTTTCCTTGACCTGATTCAAAAAATACGCATTAATTCAGGCATGAGATAAAACGTGTTTGAAGGTGGTGAAGCAAATTCAGGAGGTTTTGTTTTTGCTTTCTGCGCGAGTATTTTTTGAGTCATGCTAAATAATAAAACTTCGTTTGAATCAACTTATTGAAAATATTATTTAAATGTACGAAAACGATGATTTCAGATTGATGACATTTCAATGGCTCAACAACGTTACATATCGAGGAGAAAAGCTTCTTATGCTAGAAGAATTAACAAACCCACCAAACCTATAAAAAGATAAAATTGCCAAAAAAAAAAAGCAAGAAAAAGACGTGAAGATCAAGGAATTCTGCCTCAAAAAAGGAAACAAACTTCAGAGAACATACCATATCCACAAAGCTCAAACACTTAGAGATGGAAGCAATTGTTGTTTCCACCATAATCAAGTCCAACTCATTCTCATGAACGACAAAAGAAAACTAAAACTATAACCTACTGATCTAAAATAAGTTGGGATCGATATAATTCAACTGCCGGAAGAGCATCATTATATGTACATTCAGTTGACACAATCATTTGTTGCACCTAACTAAATGAAGGTTAATCAAGTCTCACGAAAGTTTGACATGAAACAGCAACTAAGCTAACCTCTATATATGCAATGATTATGTTCATCGAAGATTTCAGTAGGCATTTCGCGAGAACGTCAGCTACTGAAGATACAGGCAAGTTGAGAGATTCTACTTAGCACCACGCTTGCTGATGCACTCTCAGTAGAGTAGGAAGAAGCACAAATTCAAAGACTATCCTTCATGCTGAGCTTTATGTTCTCGACTTCAACGGATAAACGTTGTTTATGGCCCTCGATATCCTTCAAAACTGAAAAGAGGTTTGTTCGGTATGCCTCACATTTTCGATTGGCATGCTCCAGTTCCATGGAAAGTTCGTTAATCTTCTGATCCATGTCTTCCTACATATATGGAGTAGATGGTCCCAATTGAGAAGTCACATTATCAAAGAAATAAGCATGGTCATCACATGCAACACACAGGCTTATTTCTCATCAAGAAAGTTAAACCGAAAGGTATAGCAATAATCTCATCAGGGCAGTGGAAGAAGAGACATCAAGTAGAAACTAGACTTTTATGAGATTTCATTTCTTTCCCCTTGACATAAGCAAAGACATTTGCACAAGCGAAAGATAAAATCCTTTTTGTGGAGAACTCAGTTAAGTTTGTCAACTAAATGTATTTGAACCCCCATTAATCTTCTCTTCTGGTGAGATATCCCAGAACCAAAGACAAAAAGTTAACACGTATGAATTAAATCAAAATGGTTTACTTATCTGTCAGAGAAACCTTTCTACAACAATTTGTCTTGCCAAGATATTATTGGTTTCCAGATTCCAACCTCCCCTATTACTTCCTAACAGATCAGAAAGATGCACTTAACCGATTGACACAGTCCACCTCATATTTCACTCATAAAATAGTTCTTTCTAGTACTTGTTCTATATATCCCGTGCACTGTTCCTTGCAGTTTCATATTTCCTTTGAAGCTAAATCAGAGACAGGGTACAATGAAAGGAAAGATCCAAAAGATGTGTGTGTGGGTTTGTGGGTGGGTGGGGGGTGGGGGGGCTTCACAATAAGAGGTGAATGGATAAAACTACCACACTTTTTCCCATCGCCAGATTTATGGCTGATTTTTTCAAGAGAGTGGTTAAGGCCCAAAAGTTAATTTAAATTTCAAAGCACCCCTGATGTTTCAAGCGGCCATTTCAGAGAACTGAAGAAAGACATGTTCTAATTCAACAATGATACAAGAGGTATCCTTCTTTTGGACTGCTCAAGAACCATATATTATTTGTTCTGCTGAAAATCAAAACAGAAACATATGCTACAAGGAGAACTTATCAAGCTTTAGACCTCAATCTTAAAAAGCCAAATTAAGATAATAGCAAAGCCACATCATATGCATTTGAACTGGAACAGGCGTTGAAGCAGCAATAGAGAGAAATAACAAACCTCAGATAATTGCTGAGTTGAGCTTCCCTGGGCCTCCCTTGAACGGGGATTTGGTTGAATTCCATCCCTTCTTGAGACACTCCTCTTGGACCCATTGACCATTGAAGCCTTTCCCTCATTCTTTACAGCAAGAGCAACTTTCTTTGAAGCCTCTGCCAAAGCAGCCACTGCAACGCTATAAGAGTCAACAGATTCTGCTCCTTCATCCACAAATTTGAAAGCTTCGTGTCTCAGGGTATTATATCGAACAGTATGAGATTCCAAATAACTGTTGAATGGATCTGTAACTCGGTCATCCAGTATAACATTACTCTTGGCGTTCCTTGTCCATCTCTTAAAGACGTATTGAGATGGAAGTGTAAGCACATTAGTGACTCTGAAAACTGCCAACACGTGTCTGCAAAGAAGACCCGAAAATTCAAACATCTGGCAGCTACAAGTCGCTTTCATTTCAAAAACATTGAACCTTACTAAGTAAGCTCTGTGTTCTTCCCCATATTTTGCTACTTGATAAGTGGTGACATCTCCATCATCGTCCATTTTTGATGCCATAAAAGTGAGCGTGTTAACCAACTCCTCCTGAAACCTAACGAATATCTTTCTTGTGTAGAATTCAGATGCCTGTTTCTCCGTAGGAGAAGGGGTCTTTAGCAATGGTGATGTATTCATTGTATCGAAATCTGCTTTAACTTCTTTCTCATGGCGACTCTCCAATGCTTTTTCGTACAACTTAAAGAACTGATTAAGACTGGTGGATGCATTAACATACCCATCGAAGTATGAGTTCATACTGTCACTTCTCTGAGTTACGGACATTTCAGCAAAGAAAGTGTCACGAAGATATACAGGAACCCAATGACTGCGATCGTTGTAAATGGCCTGAATCCAATCATGATCCATGAGATCATATTTATCGACAAGGGAATGCCAGCAGGATTCAAATTCTTCAGCACTCTCCGACAAATTGACACACTTGTGGAGGTCAGCTTCGAAATGAGGATGTTTTAGCAACACATGGGACAATTTCTCTTGGCATTTCTTAAATATATGCCATTTGCAGAAACGATGGCGAGTATTGGGGAAAACCTGCATGATGGCCGACCGTATGACAGTATCATGCTCTGTGGTGATAGACACTGGAGGACGGCCAGACATCGCCTCCAGCCAGGTTTTAAAGAGCCACACAAATGATGCTTCCGATTCATTCATTAGGAACGCACAACCAAAGAGAACAGGCTGCCCATGATGGTTCAACCCCGTTAAGGGAACAAAAGGCAATCTATACCTATTTGACCTATAAGTGGTGTCAAACGTAACAGTATCCCCAAAATAATTGTAATCTGATCTGGCCCTGGGATCAGCCCAGAAAACATTTCCCGTGTACTGATCCTCATCCCCCTGCACCGCATAGAAGAAAGCAGGATTCTCAACTTGCCTCTCCTTCAAATAATCCAAGAGTAGCTGAATATCTCCCTCCATGCTCTTCTGCCGACTGTTCCTAATATAATTTCTGCAATCCACCTCCGTGAACCCAACTTTGTTAATCCCACCATACTCCTTAATCAGCACAGACATAATCCTCCTCGGGCCCATTCCAGCAGCCTGCAACGTATCAATCAACGTCTTAGCAGGCCCCGCGATCTGTCTATGAGACCGAAGGCAATGCACCTGATCAGGAGGCACCAACTCATGATTATGCTCCTTCACAAAACCCGAAACAACCCACATTCCCGAATCCTGAATCTTAACAGACAACGACGCCTTACACCCCACACGTGTCACCGTCCTCGGCCTCTTAATCTCCCTATCTTTCGTCCTCTTCTCGTTCAAATTACGAAACCCTTCCTTGGCACAAACGAATGACCTCTGAATAATCGCCCCGTCCTTCCTCGACCGCCTAGACGAACTCACACGAGTACTAAATCCAACACGACGGGCATACGAATTATAAAACGCCTTCGCGGCCTCCTCGGACTCGAACTCCATCCCCTCACAAGGCTCGAGATCAATGTCTCCCTCGGGTATGTAAATTTGGTGACTAAAATTAGTGTCACCACTGCCACTACCGAGTGAATTAGCATCATTAGGCGACGAATCGTCGTAATTATTATTACTAGGTGGCTCAATATCGATATCGATACCGTTAGCATCATCTCCTCCTCCTCCTCCGCCTAATCCTATGTCAAATTCTAATACGCCATTTTCCATTATTGCTCAGTTTCAAATCAAAACGCTACGAATAACCGATTATACTTTTAGCGACGGAATTAAGAAAATGACGAATCCTGTGGAACATACATACTAATAATAATAATCAAAGCGATGAAGATAAATTGAAAAATTGGAAGTGAATTTGAATTGAAATGAAGAACTTACCGGGAGTTGTTGTTGTTGTTCGTCTTTAGTGAATTTAATTTAGTTTTGGAGCGGAATTTGATTGATGAATTGGAAGCGCAGGTGTGGGTTTGGGGCAGATGATCAGAGCCCTAATTGTCAGATTTTTATATGTGGGGGCTGATTTGAGATTTTGTGTTTCTGTAGGGAGTTTGTTGCAAATATTTAAAGTGTGATTTGGGCGTTTGATTTGCAAATAATTGCAAATTGTGCTTTGTGTGATTCTTAATTGCTAACAAACTTCGGGTTTATTATCAAGATACAATAGTAATTAATAATTTACACACAACAAACTATCTTTAATGTTTTTAATTAAGACTAATTGCAACAAATCCCAATTTATAGAGTATGTTGCACTTTGCTCTCTAACCTATGAGAATGTGTGAAATACCCCACAACTTATTGATTTTTGTGCGATTTGCCCCTGATGTCAAATCTACGGACAAAAACTTAGACATGTGTCCAAAAAGAATGGTTGATTAACGACTCAGGGGGCAAATTGCACAAAAATCAAGTTTGGAGGGTATTTTGCACATTTTCATAGGTTAGGGGGCAAAGTGCTACAGACTCCATAGATTAGGGGTTTGCTACAATTAACTCTTTTAATTATATAATGATACTTTTTACAATTACTCGTTGTTTTTTCAATTTATATATTTTACAAAGAATATAGTTAAAGTTAACACGCTGATGTGTCTACTTATTTGATTAATGAAATGATTAAAATACATCACTCGAAATTAAGTAAATTTTCAGTACAATGCTACTCAAGATAGTGACATTATGAAAGTAATATGATTACAGAGGGCTGGTGTGTGTAATATACCCACACCTTAGCGAAACTATAGGGGTATTTGTGTGATTTTTTAAACATAAGTGGTGCTTGGTGAAATTTAGGGGTAAATTGTAATTTTCCCTATTAGAGGATATGATTGAGACGGAATAATAAATTGTTTAGTGCCTGCTTTGTGATTATGAAATTGTACAATCTTATCTATTTTTAAAAACTCCATCCTTTAATGAGGACGTACGTAACAGAAATTACATTTAGAATCTGTTGAAAAGACAGATTACACACACACACAAAAAAAAAAAAAAAAAAAAGATTGACTTACTAAATCGGAAACAAAATTATTAGTTTACTTTAACACGAATTACATAGACATAATTATTAGTTTACTTTAACACGAATTACATAGTGATGAGGAAAGCTTGAATACACACGGGTTAAACCCTCGTAACAATAGATTACAGCTCGAAACACTAAATCCCTGGGCTCGAAGGCCGTATACGAAGCACACCTCGTAAGCAGCTGGGTGGGTATATCACAGAGATCAACGGTCGTTCAGGCTTGCTAGTGGTCGTATTCCTCTTTTTGGCCTTTGTCCTCTACTTCAACCAGTTGAGGGGTATTTATAGGCGAGCGAAAACCACGTAGGTGGCACTTCAGTGCCAGGTGTCACGTCCGACAAAACATTGAAGGATGAGACATGTGTCATGTCCGACTGGGCATTTATGACCCCACGAGGGCGCCTCGTCAGCTGGTTCGACCCTCGTAGTCACGTGATCTTCATAAATTCCGTGCTATCTGTTTCACGTTAAGCTCCTTCTTCTTTATGACAAGTGATAAGGATCAACTTAGAGTTTTGTCGCTAGTTTCCCTTCGTTCAATTTACCCTCGTAGCCCTCGCCTGGAACCCTCGTTACAGGAATAGTCGTTCAAGGGTCGTATCCTCGAAGCTTGTACGATCCTTCTGGTTCTCTTCCGAGCCCGAGGTCTTTTCAAGGCTCGAATCCCTACCCCCGAGTGGGATTACTAGCTGCGATTCACGGGGTTTGAACCTCCACGACGTACGATCCCAAGCTTCGTTCCCTCGTATAGTCATTCCAATTTGTCTCAATTCCGACGATTAACGTATTAGTTGCCTCGTACCATATTTACTTCATCATAAGTCCCCCCAGTTTCAAGTGTAGTTATAAGCTACACTGGAAACTCATGTCGTGTGAGGTCGAACACGATCTTGTTCCCGATCTTTTCGGGTCAAGTTTTTGAATCTCTGCTAACCTTCGAGGTTGGTTACTTCGAGCCGTCTTTCGTAGCGCGCATTTCAAAAATTCGGCCTTTGCGCTAAACCAGGGAAGTGACGGTTCGGCTGACGCGGTATTTCGAAAGACTGATGTAACCGTTGGGCGGGAGAAAGTGGGACACGTGTCGGGGCGTTACGGGAAGCGCTAACGTCGTGGGTGATCGTGTGTGACGTCATCGCCACGTGTCTAACCCTAACTGGTTGGCCCCGCGGCTGATGGGGGTCGTAAGTGCATAAATACCGCTGGCATTTCTCCTTCTTCAGTACGCTATCTCCCACTTCTGCAATTTCCTTAGCCATTTTCATTTTTTCCGGCGAATCTCTCTGAGCCTTCCCGCTTGCCTTTCAGTTTGCGAAACTCTCGCCATTCTCCCTTTCAGTTTTACGCTAATCTTTCCGGCCGCTCCAAACCTCCTCCTTTTCTCGTCCATTTTTCTGTAAACTCCATGGCAACTAGTAGCGACGATAGTCAAAACATCAGCCTTAGCCCTGCTGCTTCGCCTGAGTTCGACTCGCCGCCGCGTCGCGTATATAAGAAACGTGTGGTGCAAAAGGTCCGCGGCGGTGGCAAGGTAAAGGCATCGGCGTCTTCTTCTGCTTCTGAGCCCTCTGAGAACCCTAAGAAAAGAAAAGCGCCGGCGGCGCCGGCGGGTGAAACGCAGCAGAAGGGGAAACAAGTGCGGACCATGGCCGAATCCGAAGGTGGTGGGAAGAAGAAGGAGAAGTCAGTAAGGGCGGAGATCGTAGAGCCTAAGGGCGGAAAGAAGAGGGCGAGGGCAGAGGTCACGAGCTCTGAAGGTGGAACGAAGAAAGCTGGAACAGGGGCTACGAGCTCCGAGGGTGGAAAGAAGAAGGTGGGTACAAGCAAAGGGGTCGTAGACTCCGAGGGCGGGAAGAAATGAGTTATTATAACTGAGAAGAAGAGTTTGGATACGATCCAATGCACAGCGACTTACGACCTGGTGACCTCGACCCTTCAGGAGCTCAACTTCGATGTTTCGGAGTTGAACATCAAGATTCCGGACCCCGACGAACGAGCCCACTATCCTCCTCGAGGGTACGTAACGATCTACCTGGCCCAGATTAGGGCGGGTTTACGTTCTTTCTTTCCTTCCTTTTTTGTGGAGGTATTGACACACTGCAGCCTCTGCCCGAGCCAACTGCTTCCCAATTCCTACCAACTGTTGGCAGGATTCTACCTCTGCTCGCGTCTACGAGGCTTAGCCTGCACCGCCAAACGGTTTCTGGGAGCCTTCAAGCTCTCTTTTAATCGCCAACAGATGCCGATGTATTACTTCACTCCTCGGGGCAAGAAGTTCATCGTCGACCAACCAAGCTCTTGGGGGTTATGGAAGGAGAAATTCTTCTTCGTACGACCGAAGGGTGCGAGGGCCGAGACGTGGGGGATTCTTGAGCGATGGAGGATGGACTCGGACTTGCCCTTCGACCCTAACGAGGCAGGTTCGAGGGCTTTATCCCAGACGCTAACGAGGGAGGGCCTCTTCGATGTCTCGTACAGTGCATCCGCTTTTTCAAGTCCGGACGCTCCGGTCTTAGTGATGGGACACTTGCAGCGAGGTGCAACGAGGATGAGATATCCCCAAGATAAGCTGCACCTATGCCCCGAGTTTCGTAAGTTGTTCTTTACTTGCACCTATGCACCTATGCCCCGAGTTTTTTTTTTTTTTTCCTACTAATTCGAACATCCATTTCGTATGTTTCAGGGAACGCGATGGCTGCCTGTGCCACCACTGCGTACACTCTTCCAGACATCCCCTCAGGCAAAGAAGTGCACGGGGAATTGGATTCCGATCTGCCCGAGACTCCCGATAGGACGCCTCCTTCCGACCCCGGCGTCGCCGAGGGCTCCCTCGTGTTGGCCACAGCTGAACCATCATCTCCTCCAGTTCCTGCTACGACGGCTCCTAAGTTCGTACCAGCGACTCCCGTCCTTGACTTGGACGAGATGCATATTCCTGTGGAGCCCATTTCTGCCTTACAAAGGGAGCCGGAGGTTATAACGGTTAGTGACGAAAAGGGCGACAGGGAGGAAGAGGTCGCCGAAGACGAGGGCGCTGAAAGGGGAGAAACCGAGGGTGAGGAAGATGAACCCGAGATTGAGGAAGGAAGTGGCCACGAGGCCGAAGAAGAAGAGAAAGGAGGGGAGGAAGAAACCAAGGAAGAGGAAGAAGGAGAAGAAGAAGAAGCAAAAGAAGCAGTAGAAGAGGGTCGACCCCGGGTCGACAAAGGGAAGGGGAAGTTAGAAGTGATCGAGGAGGAAGGGGAGGAGGAAGTCGATGCTAGCAATGCATCTAGTTCAGGGGAAGAAGAAGAACCCTCCGGACCAAGGCCGACCGGTCCCCGATCCGTTTTCTCGAAGAATAGTACGCGCAAGGGTCACTGCGAGAAAATTCTTCGAGAGCTGATCGACGAGGGAGACGAGGAGTACCTCCAGCAGATGTCGTACTCCGTTCAGGACAATCTGTCCTTTGTCAACCTGGCTCGGGTAAGACTATTTTCTCGAATTTACTCTCTTAGTTCCATGCTACTGCATATATTTTTATGTTAACTTTGTCACGTTCTACTTTGTATTTCAGCACGTTCGGGCCTTTATGGATACGGTGGCTTCTAGGCGGGACTTGGTCGAGACTGTTCAGGAACTTCGAGCCAATCGAGGGGTCCTCCGCCGCGACCTCAAGGCTGCCGAGCGGAAGATCGTCGAGCTCGAGGCTCGTGTGTGGGAATTGGAGCAAGGCGGCCCCAATCTTGCGAAGTTAGAAGACAAAGTTCGTGAGCTCACTCTCGAACGTAACGGGGCTTACGACGTTCTGGGCCAAACTACTCTTGAGCTCGATGATGCCAAGGGTCGACTAGAGAAGATGACCGAAGAGTTGACCATCGAGGCTGCTCGGCGTTCCGGACTCGAGGCCAAAGTCCTGAAGTACGAAGAGGAGCTCCAAGGTCTGCGTCGACAGCACGAGCTTCAGCTCCTCGAGGCTCGAAGTGCGGCCTTGGTGGATGCAAGCGCTCGTGTGGCCAATGCACGGCGTGACTCTGTGGAGGAGTTTAAGCGGTCTACGGAGTACAAGGATGCTCTGGCAGATCAATTCCAGTTGGGCCACGAGGCGGGGATTAGACATTTGGTCGAGTCGAATGTTGTTCTCCCCTCGTTCACCGTGGCTTCGCTGGGCATGGCTCGCACTCCTCCTCTGACTCCTGCAGGTTCAGGCGCTACTGGTTCTCAACCTCCGCCGAATCCTTAAGCGATCTTCGTTTACACTTTCCCTTGTGCTTCTGTTGTTACCCTTTTTTTTTGTTTTGTTTGTTTGTTTTTTTGTGTTGTTTTTTACAAGTAGTTGTGGGTCGTATGGTGTATTGGGAGATCTTTATTAATAAGAATCAAGTTGAAGTTTTCTTATCTTCGTCATGAAATTTAAGTTCAAGTTTTCTTACCTTCGTATTTCCTGCTTCATCGCAAACAAGCCTTAAGATGAAACGAACTTCGACTCCCCGAACTGGTAGCACCTGCAACTCTTAATATAATCCGCATACAATTTACCGTTGATGGAACGAATACGAATATAGAACGTGAATCCAACGCAAAACGTAAGTCCATTTACCTCGCAGCATTCGACGAGGGTTTACGCCAAAGATGGCGGTGTACCTCGTGCTCGACCCTGCAGGGCCGAGACTTAATGAGGATTTGTGGTACTTTGGACTCGGACTTGTGCCGAGATTTAACAAGGGTTTGCGCCAATGATGGCGGTGGACCTCGTACTCGGGCTTGTGCCGAGCTTTAATGAGGATTTGCGCCGCTGAAGGCGGAGGCACCTCTTTCGAAGGCCTAGTGCAATTAAGTAAAAGGAACCTCGTATCTTATTGAATTTATACGAGCCTGATTTACAACTTCGCTCTACGAGGGTATACGTACCCTATTTACATGAACGTTACAAGGATAACCAACCTCAAAAGGAAAATTACATGATATACAAATTTTTTACACCAAGTACTCCACCCGTTTTTTTTCTGCCTTGTGCCATGATCAGGGATAAAACTTACGAAGGTTATAAGCATTCCACGATCGAGGGTAATCGCGTCCCTCCATGTCCTGCAGTTGATAAGTGGCCGGGCCTACGATGCCCCGAACCTTGAACGGCCCTTCCCACTTTGGGTCTAGTTTGCCTAGAACCTTCGACGCCTCGATCCTTCTCAACACCAAATCTCCCACTTGGTACCTGCGCTCTCTGACTTTCTTATTATAGTACCCCGCCATCTGTGCCTTGTAGCTCTCGGATCGTACCGTCGCCTTGTCCCTCTTCTCCTGTAGTAAGTCCAACTCCACCGCGAGGTTTCCCGGATTCTCCACCTCCTCGTACTTCTGCATCCTCCAACTGTATTGAACTATTTCGGCTGGAACAACTGCTTCATGCCCATACGCCAAGCTGAAGGGTGTTTCACCCGTCGCGCTTCTTGCCGTGGTTCTGTACGCCCATAACACCCCCGGAATTTCCTCTACCCATTTGCTCTTATGCCGATCGAGCCGGGCCTCGAGCATCCGCAACAGGGTTCGATTAGTCACCTCGGCTTGTCCATTAGCTTGGGGATGACCGACCGCCGTAAATCGCTGCTGTATCCCCCACTTCGCACACCAATCTCCTAATTGTTCCCCCCGAAACTGTAAACCGTTGTCACTTACCAACACCCTCGGCACCCCGAACCTACACAAAATGTTACGCCACAAAAAGTTGATAACCACGCCGCACGTTACCCTTGCCAACGGCTCCGCTTCCACCCACTTCGTAAAATAATCCACCGCCACGAGCAAAAATTTCTTCTGATTTTTATCCTTCACCAATGGACCCACGATGTCTATCCCCCACTTATCGAACGACAAAGGAATTTGGTTCGGCTCCCATGCTGCTGCTGGGGTGTGGATCGTTCGGGCGTGGCTTTGACATTGGAAACAATTTCGTGCGTATCCTTCCGCGTCCTTCATCATCGTCGGCCAAAAGTACCCTTGTCTTATGACCTTCTGCGCTAAACTTCGCCCCCTGAATGGTTCCCGCAGCTACCTTCGTGCATCTCTTTCAGCACTTGTTCTGCCTCTTTCTTCGCCAAACATCGTAAGAAGGGCTGAGAAAACGCCCTCTTAAATTGCCCATCCTGCAAGAAATACCGCGCCGCCCTTCGTGCTAAGCCCACCGTGGCACGCCCCGGCTCAAACTGTTCCGGTGTTCGAATGTACCGCTTAATTTCGAACATCCAATCTCTTACTTCTTCCTCGACGGCTGCCACCACTTTCTCCGCTTCGATCTCCTTTTCTGATTTCTCTGCCACCATAAAAGTAACCTTCCTCGTACCGATTAACACTATAGAAGCTGCCATCTTTGCTAACATATCTGCCTCCCCGTTTTCCTCCCTCAAAATCTGGACGAGTTCGAATAACTGAAAATCCTCCCTCGCTTTCTCCACCCTATTCAGATATTCTTTCATCCTCGCCTCCCGAGCCTCGTATGCCCCCATAACCTGTTGTACCACCAGTTGAGAATCACTGTGTACCCGCAATCGTAACAGCTGTCCCTCCCTAGCGAGCCTCATTCCCGCGAGAAGGGCTTCATATTCCGCCTCGTTGTTCGACACCTTGAACTGCAATTTGACCGCAAAACGTAAGTCCTCCCCCGCATCATTTTTCATCACGACTCCGACTCCTCCACCCTCCGTCGTAACCGACCCATCCACAAACGCTTTCCACACAACCTCCTCTTTTCGAGCTTCTGCTGCACCATCGTTCATTTCGGTTATGAAATCCGCCAACACCTGCGCCTTTATCGCTGGTCGGGGTTTATACGTTACCTCGTATTCCCCCAGTTCCACTGCCCACTTCACCATGCGCCCTGAAACTTCCGGCTGGTTCAATATAGAGCGCAGGGGATGCTTGGTTAGAACAGATATAGGATGCGCCACGAAATACGGTCGCAGCCGTCGCGCGGCAATGATCAAGGCATACGCTAATTTCTCCACCTGGGAATACCGCACCTCGGCCCCTCGTACCGTCTTTCCCACATAGTAGATCGGCTGGTGATCCCTCTGTTCAGCTCGTACGAGGACTGCACTGACAGATTCCAGCCCCGCTGACAGGTACACGAAAAGACGCTCCTTCGGCACTGGCTTGACCAACAAGGGAGGGTTCGACAGATACTTCTTCAGGTCGTCCAATGCTTTTTGACACGTATCGTCCCATACGAAGCCCTTGATGGTGCGCAAGGTCTTAAAGAACGGCAAACCTCGCTCCGCCGACCTCGAAATGAATCTGTTAAGCGCGGCCATTCTGCCACAGAGCTTCTGAACCTCCCCCGGGTTCTTCGGAGCCGGCATATCCATCACTGCTTTTATTTTTTCCGGATTGGCTTCGATCCCCTTCTGCGTAACCATGTAGCCTAAAAACTTTCCTCCTGTTATGCCAAACGAGCACTTCCTCGGATTGATCTTCATACCGAATCGCGCCATAATTTCCATCGCCCTTCGGAGGTCCCGAGGATGATCCTCGGCTCTCTTACTCTTGACGATCATGTCGTCCACATATACTTCCATCGTATCCCCAATAAGATCTGCAAACATCCCATTCACCAACCTCTGATACGTGGCTCCCGCGTTCTTCAAACCGAATGGCATGACCTTATAACAAAAGACCCCACCCTCGGTGATGAAGCTGGTCTTCTCCATATCCTCCTTCGCCATGCAAATCTGATTATACCCCTGGTCCCCGTCCATCGTGGACATCAGTTCACACCCAGCCGTTGAATCCACCAATTGATCTATCCTGGGCAAGGGGTAACAATCCTTCGAACAGGCCTCGTTAAGATCAGTGAAATCCGTACACATACGCCACCTCCCTTCAGATTTCGGTACCAGAACCACGTTGGACAGCCACGCTGGATAAAGAACCTCCCTAATCTGGTCGAGGCTTAGCAGCCTCCGAACCTCCTCTCGTACGATTATACGACGCTCCTCTCCCATACATCTGTTCCTCTGTTTAATCGGTCTAGCCTCGGGTCGTACATTGAGTTTGTGACAGCAAATTGCCGAGTCGATTCTGCCCGGTGCTTGCCCTGGCCACGCGAACCGATCCACATGGTCTTTCAAAACCATAAGCATCCCTTCTTCTACCTCAGGACTCATCTCCCCCCCCATACGCACCTGCCGAGATGAGTCCCTTTCGTCTACCTCCACAAATTTAGTTTGTCCCGCCGCTTGAATTTTCGTCTCCTCGTACTTCGACTTCCTCCCTGTCCCCCCGTGACCCAAAGGTAACTCGGGTCCATCCTCGACAGGCAAGGTCATCACTCGGCATTCTCTAGCCTGTACTTGACTCCCACACACTTCTCCGATGCCATAAAAAGTAGGGAACTTTACCTTCAAATGGATCGTTGAAGGTACCGCTTCGAAGACCCGAAGGGCCGGTCGCCCACAGATAATATTGTAGGTACGGAACGGGGAGTCCATGATGTGAAATTTGGTCCACTCCGTTCGTCTTCTCTCACCTTGCCCCCAAGTCATCGGCAAGGTGATTGATCCCTTCGCCTGACGACGCTCCCCCGAGAACCCCGCCAGCGGCACATGGGACGGTTCAGTCTGCGTGATATCAAGCCCCAACTCCGTATACGTCGTATAAAACATCACATTCACCGCACTACCCGTGTCGATCAAAATTCTCTGAACATCAATCCCCAATACGACCGCCTCGATCACGATTGGATCCTCGTGAGGGTGTATTATTCCCTCTAAATCTTCGTCGTCGAAGAAAATCTGTGGTGTACGTATTGTTGCCGTTCCTCCAAACATAACCTCTTCTCTTTTCTCCCTGTTCTCTTTGGTCCGAGCCTCCCGAACAAACCTCTTCCGAGTATGAAATGAAGAACTGGCTACCGCCCCTCCCTCTATAACATCGATCCTTCGTCCCGTAGGGCGATTATCAAGGTAAGCCCGCGGATGTATTGGGGGTGGGGGTAAAGCCAACTCGGAGTCGACCTTCGGTGCCGTTGGAGGTTCGATCGATGTGGGCTTCGACGCTTCGTTACGAGGCTGGACCTCGGGCTTTGTCACAAACTCCTGCAAGTATCCTAACGCTAGCAATCGCTCAATTTTGTCCCTCAACCTATCGCACGCCACGGTGAGATGCCCCCATGCTCGATGAAACTGACAATATTTCCCCATAGACTTCAACTTCTCTGGCTCCGCTGTCTGTCGTGGCCATCGTAACATCAAATCCTCTTTAGTAATCGCCATTACTTTCAGAATCTCTGCTGCATTTGCTGACAGCGGAGTAACATTCAGGTTCCGCCTAACCAAAAACCGCCCCTCGTTGGTATGAGGTCGAAAATCCCTCCGTGGCCCCGCAGGGCCACGGTCTCCGCCACTCCGATCCCCACTACCCAAAGCCCCTTGAGGCTCTTGTTTAACTCCCATCTGTATCGTTCTTTTGGCCTTCTTCGCTTCCTCCCGTATTATATATCTTTCCGCCTGATGCATAAGATCGTTAAGGTTCTTGGCAGGATCCCCATATAAAGAGTCCACAAAAGCTCCATCCCGCAACCCATGTGTCAAGATATCTGATAGCAACTCGGGATACACCTGAGGTGCTTCCCCCACAGCCTCAGCAAACCTCTGCATATACTCTCTCAACCCCTCCTTTTCACCCTGTACAATGGAGAAAAGATACGAGGTGGACTTCGGGTATCTCCTGTTACAAGCAAACTGGTAGACGAAGGCTTGACTGAGTTGAGCAAAATTTGCTATCGACCCTGCAGGTAACTGAGCGAACCAGGACTGAGCTCGCCCAGTCAGAGTTGTTCTGAACAGCTTACACATGGCCGGATCCGCCGCCGATACGAGGTCCATGTCCCCCACGAACTGACGCACATGATCAAGCGGGTCTTTCCCGTTCTTTTCCCCCGAGTACATAGGTAACGACGAAGGCCTCATCCCAGAAGTAACCTGGTACGAAGCTACCTCCGTGGTAAACGGACTCGCTGTGATCATAAGTTCCCTTGGCGGGTGAATTTCATCTCGAATTTCCTGTAACTGCCTTTTCAGATCCGCCACCACCCCCTCCAATGGCACCTCTGCGATCGGATTCAGATGAGGTCGATACACCGGTGTCGATCTACTGTCCGTCGCTGGGTGCCGAGGGGCTTGAGGGTCGGGTCGATCCCTCATACGCTCTCTACGACCTCGTAAACTGTTATGCTCAGTAGTACTTCCAGAGTCCGAATCCGTTTCCGCCTCTACCGACAACGGGGCCGATCTTGTCTCCCTTCTGCGAGACACATGCCTCCTCGAACTTGACTCCGGCCTATCACCCCGTCGGGCTTCCAACTCCTCATCCCATGCTTGTCGTGCCCCTTGTTGTACTGCATTTTCTATTATATTCTCCAAAGCTTCACGTGTGATGTTGATAATCATAGTGGGGGTATGATCCCCCGAACTGCCCCCCTCTCCATGTTCCCCTGAATTCATATCCTGCCCTCTCTCTTCCGCACTCGCTTGATGATCACTTGTTACCATGACAAAGACGTGAAGTTTACGCGTATGTTTCCTGACCTAGAAGCTGTCAACCTGCCCAATCTGAACTGGATATACCTCTTCTTTAACTTCGGCCACCTCTCAGGAACATAAGTGTTCCCACAGACGGCGCCAATTTGATGAGGAAAGCTTGAATACACACGGGTTAAACCCTCGTAACAATAGATTACAGCTCGAAACACTAAATCCTTGGGCTCGAAGGCTGTATACGAAGCACACCTCGTAAGCAGCTGGGTGGGTATATCACAGAGATCAACGGTCGTTCAGGCTTGCTAGTGGTCGTATTCCTCTTTTTGGCCTTTGTCCTCTACTTCAACCAGTTGAGGGGTATTTATAGGCGAGCGAAAACCACGTAGGTGGCACTTCAGTGCCAGGTGTCACGTCCGACAAAACATTGAAGGATGAGACAGGTGTCATGTCCGACCGGGCATTTATGACCCCACGAGGGCGCCTCATCAGCTGGTTCGACCCTCGTAGTCACGTGATCTTCATAAATTCCGTGCTATCTGTTTCACGTTAAGCTCCTTCTTCTTTATGACAAGTGATAAGGATCAACTTAGAGTTTTGTCGCTAGTTTCCCTTCGTTCAATTTACCCTCGTAGCCCTCGCCTGGAACCCTCGTTACAGGAATAGTCGTTCAAAGGTCGTATCCTTGAAGCTTGTACGATCCTTCTGGTTCTCTTCCGAGCCCGAGGTCTTTTCAAGGCTCGAATCCCTACCCCCGAGTGGGATTACTAGCTGCGATTCACGGGGTTTGAACCTCCACGACGTACGATCCCAAGCTTCGTTCCCTCGTATAGTCATTCCAATTTGTCTCAATTCCGACGATTAACGTATTAGTTGCCTCGTACCATATTTACTTCATCACATAGATCTTCTGAAAATATATTGTTTCAAAGTATTGTGTCACAATTCAGATTTTTCGTCATCGATATTACAAAATTTTTGCACGATAATGTGTTGCTGTCGGTTCAGTTAATCTTATAAATACATAATCGAGATGAAACTCTAAAAATATTAGCAGTATAATTTGGAAAATCGTTGAAATTCGTAGCCGTCATGGAATAATTGCATGAAATTAATTTATTCTTATTACGAACCACTATAGAGCAAAAACCGCAAGCCCAATTAATCGTTAGAAGAATACACTTTCGCATCTCAGAACAACTACATTTGACATATAAAAAGCACTAACCATTTCGACACTTATATAGATATCCTGGATTATACATTAGCAAACAATCTATATGTTTTGGCATCAAGGCCAATTTGTCTCACTGCTGCAATCGCTGCTATAACTCCCAACGCCGAGAAAACTACGGCAATGCCGACATTTAACCAAAACATAGGACGCTTTTTCGAAGGTTTGAATGTCACGTTGTAAAAAACGACAGGAAGTACGAAGTCAAGTGGCATGAAACCAAATGCTCCAATCACTGCATTTATGTCCCCGAAAAATGGAAGCATCGCTGCAATTGTTGTTGCTATAACGACCGAGAGTGATCGGGTTATTACTCTTGGGATCATGTTGCGAGGAGAGAACTGTTTGCTGTTCGGGTCAGCGAATGTTCGTTCGAGAACCTCGTTCGTTGGTTGCAAGTACACCTGCATCAAACATCATGGGTTGTAAGAAGAAAAAGAAGAGACACAAAAGAGGGAGCATGAATCAAAATTTTCAATTTCAATATATATTTGACTAAATAACAATATTTTTTGCCATTTTTCGAGAGTTTTTGACATATTTTGGAGAAGTCACAAAAATAATCTTGGAATCTGGAGAATACTTTTATATTTTCATTTTCGTAGAGTTGAATATAAAAACGTCTATAAATATTTTCGTGGTTCGTTTTAAGTTCTATATGTAATAATTTTTTTTAAAGTTTTCAAGGAATAGATACAATATTCAAACAAGAGAAGGTTTTTTTTGTAATTAGACCAACCCTTAGGAGTCTGAACGTAAATACGTTATTATACCTCCCAATAATATTTTTACCTTGAAAATCCGCAATCTAATAACACAAAAGATATAACTTAGCAATGTCGAATATGTATAATTAGTGATAATTACCACAGCGACAGCTGAGAGTTGGAGAATTGTGAAGGCATTGATCATCAAAACAAACCATTTGGGCACTAAAGGTCTGCCATCTTCTAAGAAGTTGCTGAGAATCAATCCATCAGCAAGGTTGCCAAATGCCCAATACCCTGTAATTGCTACACTGAAGAAAGTTGTTATCACTACTGTATAGCAAACACAAAGTGCCTTGAACATTTTGCCCGTCACGGGTGGTGCCAATGTTGCCTGCATTATACCAACAAAACGAGCTTTTTCGGTTAGAGAACGTTTTTTTAAGTTAAAGATTCTCACAATCTCAAAACTGATCTTTCGACTTATAGTAGCATCTTTTAAATAAAATAATTTAAAATTTTCAACTTTTAGACGATTTTTGAAACACCCCGACTTATAAAATAAAGTCGTTTTTAAAACTTCACTTAAATCATAAACTTTCTTCATTTTTTCAAAAAAAGATTACAAACACCACATAAATAGAAGGGTTTATGTTTTTTCCAAACTATGAGGGTGTCTTTCATTGTTCAGATCTCAATGGGGTCAATACGTAACTTTTTAAATCTTAGTAAGTGTTCATTTAATTATTCAAATACTACGGAATATTTACGTAATTAGACCAAACATTACCGAGTGCAAATATAATTATTCCATATTTTGTAATCCATATCAACAAATTATAGAATAGTAACTAAACCTGAATTTCTGGAATAATGCCGTTGCCAAAAGTGGTAGCAATAATCGCCAATGCATTAAAGGCACCAAACGTACGAGTTTCGCTATTTTTGCTAAGAGAATAATCCTTTTCTGGTCCCTTGGACGAGCTTCCTGAAAATAATTAAATTATTCTATTACTAATTAAATTTCAACATATATAGTTCACATTCATAAATCCCACTATCTTAATAAGAAATTAGTACTATTGGGATATCAATTTGGAATAACAAAGTGAATTTAAATATTACCAATATAGATGGAGCCCCCAGCGGCACAAGCGCTGTAGGCAAGGCACAGTACTAATGAGACCAAATTGATGTGCCTCAGTGAGTGAAAAGATGGGACTTGAGCTAAAATAAGCATTAGTCCACCAAATATTATCACAAATTCATAGAGCTTCATGTTCCCATCTGGACTTGAGAGGAGGTATATTGCCTGGACAATTTGAAAATGAGACTATATATTAATTACTAGCAATTAAAAAAAATTGACATTTTTCATTATATGTCATTAGATAATTATGTATTTATTTTTCTTGCTTTATGTTTAGGAATGTGAGTTGTACTTAGTTACCTTCATGCATTGCCCTCCCAAAAGAGTCGAGCCTACTACTGCACCATAGCATACTAGGAACTGAATTGGGCCTACATAGTACTTACCCCATTTCGGTCCTGCACAAGAAACGTTTAGATGTGGATTTAATTATGTGGATAATATCATTAACACACCATGACGTTCAATGACATATCAGTGACGACGTATAATGAAATATCATCAACCCCTATGAGATAAATAATATTGATGATAGTCTCTCTTAGCTAAACTCCTCTTGTTCTAATTTTGAATATAGTTATTAAAAATAACAATAAAAGGATTTTTGATGGTAATCTATAGAAATGCCATTAAAATCGACCTAAATTTGTAGTGAACCGTCAAATAAAATATTATGTTAACTTATAATAGTTATACATATAATTCCTTTTAAGTTTTTCACTTTTTCCAATCTTGATCATACTTTTACTAAATGCAATTACGGATACTATTGGGTCATGGGTGGAAATGGAACGAAAGCAAATAAATGGACATTTATCCAATCTATTGGTGGACCACTAGGTGAGGCAGACTTAAGTTAAGTCGTATAAAACAAATTGACTCTAATAATTGAGGGGGCTCAAAAATGGAAAATAGACAACGTTGCCTATTAATTAAGTTTTTTCCACTTTACATTTGCTTTTGACTTTTCAAGTTCCGTATCTTTTGTGGTTTTCTTTTACTTATTGATAAGTATATACAAAAACGTTACACTTATTTATAGAATGAACTACAAAAACTATTTTCTTTATCATTTTTTATCATATATTTCCCGTGTAAACTTAATTATACGTTTTAAGTTGCATACGTTGATTAATGTAATTAGTCTTTATATCACGCGAACTTAATCTATGTGCACTTAAAGTAGTAGCAAAACTCACTTTTAATTTTCTTATTTTATATGACGTAAGATTACATAGATTCAGATTCATGCGATTATAACACAGGTCAAACTTGGCCGACAATGACGATATATTTACCTCCCTACAATAACTACGACCACGGTACCCAACAATAAGCTTATGAAATAAAAATAATTTTACGCAATTTTCGTCAATATTTGAACAATTTGCTATTTATAGTTCACTTACATATCGATCTGTTACTCTGTTACATTAGATATTTCTCTTTTTATTTTGAAAGTCATATTAGAATATGATGAAGCTAATAGTTATAAAACACTCTTGTATTATGTCTAATAGCCAAATACCACCTTATGGGAAAAAGTAGAGACAATTAAAACTAATGTGATGATTTAAAAACTAATGTGATGATTTAAAACGGTAGCACAGTACCCCTCTTTATTTTTTCTAGATACTTTGCTTAAAAAGACTAAAGTTCTCCTTAAAATTAGTATAAAAACAACAATATACCATGAAACAAAAATGCATAAAGTGTTACCTAAAATGTCATTAGCCATGTCACGAAATCGAAGATGGCGACGACCCAATTGAGCATGGTGTTCGAGCACGAGCGACAACAAGTTATACGAGTAAAATGTCACGGTTGCTCCAATCACTAGGCTTAAAACTCCGATGGTCCACCCGAGCGATGCGAACGCAAATGGAAGGCTCAACAGCGGAGGAGCCACGATCGATGTTGTCAAATGATATCCACAATGTATCCATGATCCTTTATAATTGTACGTATTTGTGCATATATAAGAAGATTAAACAAATTAAGTTTCTAAATAAAAAGTAAAAGATTGGAAGATAACTTAATCGTGTCTAATGACTCTAATGGTTCAATTTGTTCTCTCGTATAGTACAGATCGAGAATTATCTTTCATGCAAGACGAAATGTTCTTAATTTTAATTCGACATAATAATGTTCATAATTTTTTAATAGTTCCTCAATAAAAACATTTATTGGTAATATAATTATATATAACAGATAGTTTAATAATACATATGACACTGAAACCAGTTATTGACAATAATAAATTAATAAATAAATAAAAAGGAAGTGTGCGGTTCCATTTATGACCCTCCCTGAAAAATCTTTGCCTATGGCCATATAGTTGGTTGAGTTTGTATTCACGCTATTCAATGCATGAGGACACCAAGTCAAATGCAGTGATCATATCCGTTTTCGCTCTTTTTGACTATTGTAGTATCATCTTATGTTTCACTTTTCTACTAGATAATTTTGTTTACTTAATATCATTTATCATCATCATTGGATTTTAACACACGAGAATCAATACAAAATTTTGTCATTCAGAATATAGTTATTAACCAAAATAACAAAATCAAATTTATTTCGTTTCATAAATTTAAATAGAAAACTTTTTAAAACATGTAGTTATTTACAGGTGAATTGAAGGAATTGCAGCACTATGTAACAAGAGAAAATATAACCGGTGATCCGATGCGGATCGGTACAGCAAGATTAATATACCTCGGATGAACGTCTAAGTTACTTATGAATTATGATGAGCGAAGAGTACTACATGTGTGGCGTAAGGTATAACAACTAACCTCTGGACTTAAGTACAAACTGTGCACCGGCATCCAGCTGATCCTTTCCGGCGGTTTGAGGAGCTTTACTACCTGCAGTTCCTTCATGCAGTTCTGTGCGGTTTGGTCCAGTAGTTCCCATTATGTTTGGTTTTGTGTGTGTGTGTAGGTTTGGTTTGGTTGTTTGAGGGAAAATATGAGGTAATGATGACAATCTGTACTTTAATAATCTGAAATATTCTCCCCAATAAATTGGGGGGGGGGATGATGTTAGAGTTTTCAAACTTAAGATGATTAAGTTAAAGTGAGAATTTTCTTTTTTGTATAGTCTTTAAAATGAAAAAATAAATTTGAGATCATTTTCAACATGGCTTTTTAGTTCTTATATTTGGGTGGGCGGTGACTTTGCTAGAATCCTATAGTAAGTATCAAATCCATCACTACTTTTGGGTAGATATGACCTTTTTTTTTTTGATCTGCGTAGATATGACTTATTTAGTATTTAACTGAAACTAAAAGGAAAGTTAATAGGATTGTCATCAAGTTTGTCTTATAACATGGCTCTAAATGTCTAAATGTCGGGGGTCTTAACCAACATGGTTTGTTTAGCGGGAATAATGTTGAGCTGAATGTGCCATAATGTAAGAAATAATATAACCAATGAAGATATTACATTTGTTGAAAAGAGGATGGGAGAAAATTGTTTATAATAGTTCTGCAATGTGAGACATGAACCCACATGTGCATTTCTAGGACAAGTTAATATTTTAGATCTAAATGAATATTTAGAGTTCAGAGACATTAAAAAGAAACGTGAGTAAAGATTATATAAAACGATATGATATTCAAAAGACATGATGAATACAAATATAACCGACTAAATGACTTGAGAAAGAGAATATACTTTTGCAAGGGCTTGTTTGACTATTCACTATTCAGTTTGCATATTTCATTATTTCGTTTAACTATCTTTTAATGCATTCGTCAAAATTATTTTAACGAAATAAATAAACTAAAATTTTGATTTGAAGAACGAACGTTGCTAATAAATGAATAAGTATTAAATAAAAAGCTACGAGTTGCTTGTTTACTCTATACATTTTTCTTCCACAACTGCAAAAATAATCTCCCTTCTTGCGTATTGCATTAAAAGCATGTCAATAAATAACATTCTTTCTTTCGTTTTCTGTGTCTGCAGATTAAAAGGAGTTGAGTCCACCACGTAGGTTAGTAGCGGCCCACTACAACCTATATATTTAAAACTGTGGCCGACTACAATTTAGGACCAGATCATTACAATCCGCTAAAATTGACTCGTTGAATTTTATGATAATAGGTCCACTTCATTGATCAGATAGTTGATTTAACCTGAAATTCATCATGTATTTTATTAGTTTATACTTGTTTAAGGGTGGAAGAATCTTATTTATAAATGGCAATGTGAAATGACGCGGATAATATTTACTTTTCAAATAAAGTTTAACATAATTGTAAATGAATGTAGCGTGTATCTTCGGTATGGTATGTCTTTTTTATTCCTAGTATGTATTTCTGGGCGAATTAGATTTAATGTGAGAAAGTGTGTTTTGAGTGTAGTGTGTTTCTAAACAAATTAAGTGTACTGTGTTTGTGTATGTGTATACATGTGTGTTTTAGGTAATTTAGCTAGTGGTGTACTTAGGTGTGTTTTAAATGTGGTGCTAACATTTAGGTGAATTAGTTGTAGAGCGTGTGTGCGTTTGTGTTTAGGTGTTATGTATCCATTTTTTAGGTGTATTGCGTATTTTAGGTGTTCTTTTAGGTTTTTTAGGTGTATTGTATATGTGAAGGTGTTTAGGATGTAGAATGTTTTAATTTTTTCTGAGTGTAGTGTGTGTGCTGTATGTGGTGTGTATTTTAGATGTTTTAATTGTAGTGTTTACTTTTTTCTTTCTTTTCTCTTTTTTGCGTTTTATGTGCATTGTGCCTTTTTGTGCGTATTAGGTGTAGTGTTTTTTTTTTTTTATTATGTGATTCACGTATAATGTACTTTAGATGTTTTTGGCGTATGATTTTTTAATAATTTAGATGTGTGTGTGTTTCACTTGTAGTACATGTTGTTTATTTATTTCAAGTAAAGTTTGTGTCTTTTAGGTGTTTCAAGCATTAGTGTATGTTTTAGATGAAGCATGTATTCTCTTGTGTGTAAGTGTAGTATGCATTTGAGGTGCAATATGAATTTTTTTAGGGGTTTCAAGAGTATGTTTTTTTTTTTTTTTGGTAATTTATGTACAATGTGTGTATTAGGTTTTTGTGATATATTTTTAGGTATTTTGTGTATTGTGCAAGGTTTTTTTTTTTTTTTTTGTAAGCATATTGTCTTTTGTATATGTTGCTAAGGGAATATTGCATCTTTTATTTATCGAATGTACCAATTTAAGGTGCGGATTGAAAGGGATGATAAGTTGAGGGTTGAAACTGCCAACCCTCTACTTATCAATAGCAATCTGAAATGCATTTTCGTAGTAGTAGAAAGAAGTGACAAAGAAAAACACGGAAGCTTCTTTCTGATATTAAAACATCGGAAGAAAATGTTTTTAAGTTCTAAACAAGTCAAATAAACATTGTGCTGCAGTATTAAACTGTACATCTGTTTAAGTGGTTGAAATTTTTCCTTAACTTCTTCCACCTTTAATGAACGCATAAGATATTTTCGCAATAAGACAACTTGTGACTCGAATAGAGAGATTCTAAACAATGATTGAGATATACTAGCGACCCCACTAAGAGAGTATTTATAAACACATAAGACATTATAATATACATATTGTCAGACAAACAAAAACATTTGGAATGTTTGTGTAAGTTTAATAGAGTCCATTTATATGCTTAAGGCAATTCAAAAAATAGTATAATTATTTTTTTAGTAAATTAATTTTTTCAATGCATAAATTATGATGCTAGGCTAACTAAATCACCGATTAAGAAGGGTCTAAATTTAGAGTAATTAATAAAACGCATTATAGAATTATCAGTTATATAAAATTCGAGGTTCAAATAAAGTGAGGCCAGGTATATAAATTACCAACGAGAAGTGGGTCTCTTTAATAATTGGATACTGGCCCATTAATACTGTTTGAGTGAGCCCACCTATGTTATTAGAAAATGGCCCATTAACACCAATTTCTTGAAGTAATGACTAGCCCAATCAACTACAATATGCCCAACCATTATTAGGAGCGGTGAATTCGATAAAACGCCGTTACTAGTTAATGATTGGTCCCACAATGACAATAAATATCTGTTGTAACACTATATAAATAGTTTCATTACTATGTATTCCACAATCTTCTGAATCGGGTATAACTAGAATCCATTGCTGGTTTTTTTTACATTGCTTCGTTTCAAAGGGATTTCTCTGGTGTTGCTTACATTGGCAGTAACGAATTTAAGATATCAGCTACGACAACATTTATGGTAGGCGAAGCCTGTAGAAGCCGTGATATAGATCTTGATCCGATAATGTGTGGCTCGGTGACGAAAACTGATGCCGATGGAGTATCCGGTGGCTCGAGAAACGACTGGGATTCAAAAATCTCATTGGCGAAGTCAAAGTCTGATTTACTTCGGCCTAACCTTTGGGTTTATCCTTTGCATCGCGATGATATCAATTTGATTATTTTTTAATTTCGTTTTGTTTATTTTTTTTACTAACTTATACTTTTGAATTCTCAAATGTGAGTGAGAACGATAAAAGAGAAAACACGAGTAATAATTATGAATATGCAAGATGAATTCGTAGGCGAAAGAGGAAAAAATAAGTAGGTTCGGTCCACAAAGCTTTTATTATAAAATCTAAAATCAAGTAAGTTGTGTTGGAAGCAGTGTTTTTTAAAACTCACCCCACGGCTTGTCTGCGCCTCGCCTCGGGACATAATGACTCTGTAATGGCCTGAGGCAGCTTGTAGGTGCTTAACTTCCATGGTGGTTACGCTTCGTAATTTACAGCATACGCCTAGAGGCAAAAGGCTCGTCTTTTGCGCCTATCTAGACTTGTTGTCACGTGCTCAGACTTTTCTCACAAAAGTTAAAAAGTGCGGTTTTACTAGCACCTCGTGTCCCTTGAAAGTCATTATGGTTCTCATAAATTCAAAAGTTGGTAAAAGTGAAAGAAGACAATGAAGTGTCCTCCTAAACCTACATGCAAGCTTCTAAAAACGCGTATTTATAAGAAAACCCCTAAAGAAATAGAAAACAGCAAAACTGGCCCATGCAGCCCGGGTTGTGCATGTCGTGCCCATTGGCACGACCGATGTCTGGCCCAAGTTCTTTCTATTGCGCGCCGGCGCTGCATGCACCCAATGTGCTAGCCTGACATTTCTTCTATGCGCGAGGCCAGAATGGTTGTGTGCCTTGCTTATGTGTTCTATCTCTGCTGCCCAGTGCACTAACTTAGTGCGGTATCTTGTGCACGAGACGCCCGACACGTCTTATTACACTCTAAAGAATAAGGATTACTTTGTCTATTTCATTATATGTTTCATTTGTGCGGTATCTTGTGCGATTATTTGATATTTCTATTCGATATGTAATACATAATAAATACATCTTATTCTTATTATATAAGTTTTAATCATAATAATTAAGTTGATGCTTATTCTTTTTATGTCTTCTTTTAGTTATTTGTTTTGTACTTTAAATTTCACTTCTATATACAGTTATCAATTAATTTTATCATATGTGGAAAATATTTAGGGTCTATGAAAATATCTTTATGCAACTTATATGATATGTAAACTAAAATACGTTCATAATCTTTATGCTTATAACATAAAATAGAGACAAATAGTTCTTTATATATTTTATTTTATCTTTATCATAATTATATATATGAAAAAATTAAATATTCAAATGTTGTGGTGCTTACGGCTCTACGCCTCAGGATATACGTCTTGTCCTAGTCCATAAAATGCCCCGTCTTACGCCTAACGTCTTTTAAAACACTGGTTGAAAGAAAATGGAAGTTTGAATTTTTTATCTACCCAATATTTCCAATTAAAAGGTTCAAGTCCACAAATACAGTGAGGCCCAGCTATATAATTGAATCGGCCCATTACGAAACCTCAGATATGCCCAATGTAAATATATTAAATTTAATAACACGCTTTGACTACACTAATGTAATCAAATTAAATTTTATGACACGTTTTGACTACACTAATGAGAGTTTTCTCCCACATAGACAAAAGATAACTTTTAGCACATAGTTCTCCTTCTAATACATAACAGGGTGTATTAGGGGAAAATACCTGCCGATTTCCCCTTAAATTAACCTTATTAATATTGAAATATAAAATATTGGATTTCTTGACAACGTTGTACGCAATAATTTCGACCCAAGAAGATGATTTAACGAGGGGTGTTTTTTACTTTGACCGTTATCCATCATTGATTTTGTTTCATACTGAAAATCTTTCCGATCCAATCGACTCCAACTTCCTTATTTAAGCGAAAGAATATTAAGCGTCGAATTTACCTTATCTGTTTTTGTGTCTTTTAATTCGACAGATTACGAGTTGATGATTTCATCGGCATAACGTCAATCGCATCCTACGTATTACAATTAAATTACAGAAGCTTGTCTGATGAAATTATGAAACCATAAAATAGGGTTATTTTATTTATCTTCTCAAATTTCTTGTATGATTCCGTTTGAGTTCACCGATAACGCTAATGTTTGTTAGTGAGTTAATTGAAACAAATATGCGTAATTAATGTTATGGTGCATATATAATTACTATCTTTGTGTGATAATGGTACGTACTTTCACCTACTTTGTACCTAATAATATTAAGTGTATAATACGAAAATGGTCTTCTAAGAAAACGCTAAAAAACTAAAAAGGATTTCTTTAGCTTATTAGGAAACAATCGCTAAAATGGATTTCCTGCAAGGAACCCTCTTGCTATGATCCAAAACAAATCATTCTGTTATCGGCATTACACATCCTTCTTTATTTTCACTTTGTAACCACACTTATGATGGAAACTCAATTTAAGAACTGTATATTTTTTTAAGATAGTGAAAACGATAATAGAGAATACACGGGTCCATAAAGGTATCATTATAAAATGGGTTTTTAGCAAATTGTCTCTGTTGTGTTATGTTGAATTGACAAAAATTACCTCCTGTGAAAAATAAATAGGCAAATTATCTCCATGTGATTTTAAAATTTTGCACACCACGTCCCTGTAATTTTTTAATGTATCTTTGATATTTAGTGAAAAATACTCTTGTTATTTCTAATATTTTCTTATCTGTAATTTCAAATTTGATTATATCATTTTTAAATAAAATTACTGGTAAAAGTATAAAAAATATTATAAAACATACATATCATGAAATCATAACTTATTTTTAAACATTAGTTTTAGTTTTTGCATTTTTTTAACAAGTTAAAGTTTTAACAAAAGATTTCCATATTCTTTTGAGAAACAAATGATATAAATGTTTTTGTTTTTCTGTCTAAAAGACTATTCATACTTTCAAATTTGAGCAATTGAACTACACCTCCCTATATAAGGAGGTAATTTGCTAATTTTTGAAATCACAGAAAGATAATTTTATTTATTTTTCACAGGAAGGTAATTTGCCAATTTAGCATAAAACAGGGGGTAAATTGCGAAATCCTCCTATAAAATCTTAAGTTAAACAAAGTTGTGTTGGAAGTTTGAATTTTATCTGCCCGCACCCACGTAAAAGGTTCAAGTCCAAAAAAGTAGGGTGAGGCCCAGCTTTATAATTGTAGCGGCCCATTATCAAACTTCCTATCTGCCCAATGTAAACTAATTAAGTTTTATAACACGCTAATTAGAGACTTTCTCCCACATTGACAAAAGATTACTATTAGCACGGTAATATAAGCAGTTCTCCTTCTTATACACAATAGGGTGGTTTAAGGGTAAAAATTTGGCCAATTTCCCCTTTAATTAACCTTATTAATATTGATACCTAATTTATTGAATTTCCTTATTTTGTTGTTAATCAATGCCTCCTTGAGAACCAAGAGATCAATGAGGGTGTCTTTAACTTTGACCTTAATCCATCATTAGTTTGGTTTAATACTGGAAATTTATATCTCACTCTTTCTACGAATCTTTCTCGCCGAATCGAACTTTCAAGTACTTATTTAATTTTTAGGGGTGCGATTATTAATCTTTTTATTTTTTATTTTATTTGAACATACAATAGCATCGAATTTCCCCTTATCTGTTTTTGACTTTTTGTGTCTTTCAATTGACTGATTATTCTTGAGTTGATAATTTTCATCGGCATGACGTTAATCGCTTTCTACATAGTACATGGGACTATTAAATTAGCGATTACGTCGATTTGTCTAATGAAACCATCAAATTGGGCAATTTATCTTCTCGAATTCCTTGTATGATTCTATTTGGGTTTACCTATATTAAACTAAAAGTATTTTGGTGAATTAATTGAAATAAAACAGAACTGCACAAATATGCGTAACTTATGATACAGAAAACATCTGTCTGAGAGGAAATCTATAATTATTATCTTTACGTGTTTATGCTACTTCACCTACTTTCTACCTAATATTAATCGTATAATACATAGTTTTCTAAGAAAACGCTTGTTCACTTCAGTAAAATTATTGCAAATCTGGAAATATTATGAACCAAAGACAAAATAACTTCATAAAGCAAATGCGACACATTTCGTAGAAGTTGATCTCAAAAAATTATTATCGTAGCTGTAAACGAACCTTATCACAAAAGATTTGATTGTTGATATAAGAGAGATTTATGTCAACAAGAAAGGTGAACTTTCAATTGATCAGCTAAATTTTAATTCATCAAAAAGAAAACAAAGAGAAGTTGAAATTTCACATTTAGGGGACATGATTACCCTGTCAACACATTCAGGCCCATAAGATTATTATATCAAAGTGACCCCATTATTTGAATTGTCATCATATTTTATTTTTTTGCAAGCTCTAATTTATATTAAGGGGGTATCTTGCACCATCAAAATGTTTTCTTTTGGCGATTTGCGCCTAGGAATTCTTAACTTAAAATTTAATAAGTCAATAAACTTTTAACAATTCATACGCCATATTTTAATATTCAAATTTAAGGAACAAAAATAAATTGTTCAATTTTCACATTATCATTTTTATTTATTAACTAAAAGAAGATTTTATATGGTTATTAATTGAAATTCATAAGATTTCTGTAAAATTTAAAAGCATTTTTCGAATTTATTCTTAGTAAACTTTCTAATTTTTGGGGTGGGTCGGGGATAAATGTCTTGACAAGTTTTAAAAAGTGAAACTAGCTTTGATTTAGTAATTTTATGAGACTAATATACATGATGATAGAGTAATGCTATGAGATCTAAGTGAAATTTGCCATAATGAACATTCAGTTATCATATGAGTGAATTGCAATTTATGCATTTACATAATTACATCATCCACACGCATGTCTATGGGTTATCTTCATATATCAATTCAATATACGAAACGTATCATCTATGGATTTCGTTAGAGGTGCACTTCAATTTAGTATACGCGCAATACAGATCATGTACGCTATGATGAATAAAAATATTTAAAACAGCGGCAAGATTTTTAAGCAAGAATCCACTTGAGCTGTAGTATATCTGCTATTTTAATCGGCTTAACTGTCCAATAATATTATATATAAAAACACTTATCTGTCCAATAGCTAGTCTTGTGCACATTCCTCTATTATTATATATCATAAGTTGATTTTTTTTTTTTTTTTTTTTAGTTTAAAATTGAACGCATAGGATTTAGTTTACCTCATAAGAAATAATCGCTAAAAAGGATTTCTTGCAACGTCACGTAGAATGCAACAATAATCCTCATGTATATTTTTTTTTTAGACAGGACAATATCTTATTTTATATAAAAATTCATAATCCTTAGGATTTTGTAAGACGAATAATATATTTTGATATTTGTGATCTATAATCTCGTATCTTCAATAAATTAATTGTTGATATATACAGAGAATATTGATTTTATTAGATTTAAAATTAAAAAATTGCCAGAGATATTTAACTTTTCTTAGATTTTGAAATTTCTTTTGAGTGAGTATATTGATCCTTTTAAATAGTCAATGGAGAGTTTTCTTTGTATGCATCCGAGTATAATCATAAGAAGAAAAAAAAGACGTGTTTCAGATAACATTAAATAATGATGATTCTGTAGCTGGCGCACAAGTATTCTGGATAAATTTTGCATCTTTGAGGTTTCTTGCTAATACTTATGATAAACTACGTACTGATTGCCCCTAAACCCGAATATAAAAGAAGTAAAAGTTAAGAGAAACTGGCAATTTCCTTGTCGAAAAAGAGTACGCGCAATTAATACACTTTTGAAGCATTTAATTTGATGTGTATATTAACTTTTTGTTTTTTTTAACTATATCAAACTTACTATATAGCAAAACATCCCACTAGATACTTTTACAGTGGAGGCTATTCATATTATTAGATATGTTGTACACACAATAAGTAAGAACAAAAAGTTACAAACACTTCAAAATACTTTTTCTTCTTATTATAAGTAGCTTTTTGAGCTATTTTATCAAACGCCATCAACTTGATTTTGTTAATACACCAGCAAGAGGAACAAAGTCAAATCGACAAATGATTGCAAACACCACCTTAATCTATTACACCCCGGCCACATTATTCACTTCTTATATTATACGAGCTTCTTTAAGAATTTGGTATTACTTAAACTAAAAGTCCATGCCATTTGCTGGAAAAGACAAATTAAGTAGGTAATTATACATCCTCCTACATTAAAAAGAAATGTTATGAACAGGTATGCAGCTGGGAAATATAAAAGACTAAAACCAAAATGGACTTGTACACAATCAAAAGACGTGGAATGGAATCTGATCATATTCAGTTTTGGCAAACCACATGTGTACATTCTCAGCTTAATTGCTTTAAAACTCGATTTCTTCTCCCACATTTCATCATGTACATTTTTCCAAAGTCAAATCCAAAAAAACCATGAAATAGACCCCTTCGAATATGTTGAGAACTATATATACACTCGAAAAAAACACCATCATTTAGTTTTAGAGAAAAAAAAAAAAAACCATGGCCGAATTTTCTACAAAAGGTGTAACTATATTAGTGGATTGGTTTCTTGGCTCCAGCTTCGACACGTTGGAGAAAATACGGCCGTATTTGGAGCTAATCAAGTTTTGGTTTATAGTTCCGTTGCTAAGAGTTTGCTTGTACATTTGTTTTGTGATATCGTTCATGTTGTCCGTTGAGTGGTTTCTCATGACGTCTCTAGCTATTATGGCTAAACTCTTTTGGAAAAAACCTGACGAAAAATACAAATGGGAGCCGATCAAAGATGATGATCCTGAGATTGGGAGTGCAGTTTTTCCGATGGTTCTTGTTCAAATACCCGTGTTTAATGAAGCGGAGGTGCGTGTTTTTTCACTGTCTTTGACACGACACTCCTTGTTTTTTCAGTATTTTGTTAAATATATGTACTTTATCTCTTTGTGTATTTTTATACGTTGCAAAATGTCCTTTTTTATCGGAATATTTTTGTCTATCTCTATTACAAGGGGGAGATTTTCTATATCTAACATTACACATATTGGTTAATTTGTCTATTTAGAGAAGTAATATATATGCGTGGTTTGGTAAAGGACCTTTAGCTCGTATTGTTTTTTGAGTTTCGTCGTGAGTGAAAAGTGAAAACTCAAGCTGGGGACTATTTTTTGGAGGCAGGTTTACAAGATCGCCATTTGTGCAGCTTGTAATCTTTCATGGCCTGTTGATAGGTTGGTGATTCAAGTATTGGATGACTCTACTGACCTTTTCATAAGGGTAAGCATGCAGAATTCATTTCATCTCATCAGATTCCGAAATTGTTTATCCCAATGTGTGTTTGTCTTGTGAAAATACTCATATCTGCGGAAGGAAAATGGAAAAGGAAACGCTTTTGCATTTAATTCTTCACAAATATCTAGTTACATGATTTTATAAGCATTATATGTATGAAAATTCCTCTCCCTCTAAATCATATTCTTGGCTCTGTCCTTGACTATGAAAAATTGGTTTATGCCGACGGCGTTGTATATATAAGTCGGGTTACTGGTATAGATACATGATTACGATGAAATTATGAGAAAGCTAGTGCTTAAAATTTAGAAAAATATATTTTTATCTGAAAACGGTTGTGTTATGTCATTCATGCAATGGTTACATAAAAATATAAATTAATTACATGCGGGTTTCGCACATGTCTTTCATATATATGAGAGAGGATGTTAATTAGATTCATATGTAGCCGGTCAATCAATAATATATAACATTTTATGTTACTTTGCAATTCATAAATTTCGAATGTTTAGCTAACAACCCATCCCAATGAAACATAAATCACATAATATAGTTGGTACGTATTCATGAATTTGTCGTTAACAATGAAATGCATCACAGGATATGATTGAGAAGGAATGTATAAAGTGGAAAGATGCAGGCATTGACATTAGGTATGAAATGAGAGAAGCAAGAGAAGGCTACAAAGCTGGAGCTCTTAGAGACGGCTTGAAACACGACTATGTTAAAGAATGCGACTATGTCGCCATCTTTGATGCAGATTTCCAACCCGACCCGGACTTTCTCCGACGTTCGGTCCCTTTCCTTATGCATAATACCGAACTCGCTCTGGTACAAGCTCGTTGGACGTATGGTAAGCTGGCGTAATAATCTACTCTAAAACTAAAAAAACGATGAAAGAAATTAATACCCACCTTACTTAGTGTGAAATGTACTAATGTGTACGTATTTCATAATAGATGATATATAGTATCGAAATGGAAAAAAAAAAAAAAAATTAGTGTTTGGACGTTGCTACTAATCGTATAAATAAATGTTTGTGGAAAATTTTGCAGTGAATGCAGATGAATGTTTTTTGACAAGAGTGCAGGAAATACCTCTTGACATCCAGTTCAGTGTTGAGGACCAAGGGGGATCATCTTTTCATGGTTTCTTCAGCTTCCGTGGTAAGTTACAAATGATTAATTATCAACTAATTATTAGTTTATGCACAGCAGAATTAATATTGAAGCCCATAATTAAAACAATAGCTACATACTTAAATTTGAAGCCCATAATCTGAACACTAACTACATACTTAATAACTTTGCACTTGACCCTATTATTATTTTAGCTAATCTAATTGAATTTTTAATATTAATGGATCAGGATTATATATAAGTTGCCACTTATGCAAGCCTTAAATTACTTCACTTGCAGGAAGTGCTGGAATATGGAGAGTGACTGCTATCAATGAGGCTGGAGGGTGGAAAGACAGGACAACCGTAGAAGACATGGATCTAGCTATCCGAGCAAGTCTCAAGGGTTGGAAATTTCTTTACCTAGGAAATCTCAAGGTATATCGTTCAATGCGCTTTTCTTCTTTTTCGAACTTAACTAAACTTTTTGAGAACTACTAACAGGTAAAAAGTGAACTTCCTAGTACTTTCAAGGCCTACCGGTCTCAGCAACACCGATGGTTAAGTGGTATAGCCAATTTATTCAGGAAAATCGCGATAGACATTGCTAAGAATAAGGTACGGTCGTTAAAATAACTTTAACATAACTTAAACAAATTTAGAAAATGCAAAAGAAAAAAAAGAATGAGATATAATTTTTCTTTTTTTTGCAGGAAGTTTCCCCGTGGATGAAGATTTACATGATATATGACTTTTTCTTTGTCCGGAGGATAGTAGGACATATGTTTGCTTTCTTCTTTTATTGCGTTGTGATGCCACTATTAACCGTGATCCCTGAAATCGATCATTTGAATAAATCAAAAGCCGTTCTCTTTACTTGCATTATGGCGACTATAAACACGATCTTCGCAACTCCAAGGTCTAGCTAGAATTAATTAGTTATTGTCTCAATTTACCAAGTTTTGCCTATGAGTTGCATTTGTATAATTCCATAATGATTTCAAAATAATTCAGGTCTTTTTATCTGGCTATTCCATGGCTCCTTTTTGAGAACGTTATGTCTTTTCATCGAGCAAAGGCCACATTCATCGGCCTGCTAGAGACTAAGAGAGCTAATGAATGGATTGTCACGAAAAAACATGGAGGCACTCTCGAGAACAAATCATATGTTGAACCTAATATATTAGAAAAGCCTTCAAGGCTTAAGCTTTTGGGTGACAGGTGAGTTTCCCAATTATTAACGGTACTTTTAATTAATTATTTAATCTAAGAATGGCATATATTAATTTTGGTAATATTATTTCAGAATACTAGTTCAAGAGCTGGGAATAGCAGTGTTTCTTTTGGCATGTGGATGCTATGGATTCTTCGGTCGACAAGATTACTACTCAGTATTTCTCTTTCTTCAAGCAATCTTCTTTGCAATTGCAGGATTTGGTTACTTTGGCACCACAGTTAATACTTAATACGGTTTAGCAGCTAGCATACTATTTTGTATACTATCTTCAATTGTTACTTAATTATTGCTACCTTCAGATAGTCAAGGAACCAGCCAAATCAAAGCTGGAGATATGTAATTATTAGAAGCAATAATTAATTAGGTTTTTCTTATCAATTATTGCACTTGTAAACAATAGTCAAGGATATAGCCAACTCAAGGATATAGTCAACTCAAGGAAATGTACCATATTTCATGTTGCATTAAGTTACTAACTATAATTAGCATCATCTTTTTGCCTTTCCTTTGGGTGCAAATGGAAATCTTCCCTCTTTTACATAAATACTCGTTGAGATACAGTGAAAAAGTATTACGAATATACTAGGTTTATTCAGAGGATAATTCATGTGTACCACGTTGGAAAGATCTACTCATCTACCTAAAATTGCTAATAATTGAAAAAGCCGAGAAAAAAAAAAAAGGACGAAAAAATTCCAAGAATAAAATTAATGGTGGCCGTGTGGTTAGAACTTAGAAAGAGGAGACGTGTTTTCAATTTCGTTGCATCGACGGAGGCGCAGATCGAGGCTTAATATTACTATAATGATGTTAGAAATTCCAAACTTGGGGCTATCAACCTAAAACTCTCTGTGGTTTGGAAAATATGCACAAATTTCCCATGTGGTTTGAAAATTACCTAAAATTCCCTTGTGGTTTCAAACAAAATTCCCATGTGGTTTGAAAACTACCTAAAATTCCCTTGTGGTTTCAAAAACCCTGCACACATTCCCTTCCGTTAAATTTAACATAACTCCGTTAGTTTTATTTAAGAATGACTAAATTGCCCTTATTTATTTTTAACTTCTTTTTAAAAAAATCAGGATGTTTAAAAAAAAAACAAAAAAACAGGGATTTTATGCAGGGTTTTCAAACCACAGGGGGATTTTTTGCAGGGTTTTCAAACCACAGGAGGATTTCGTGCATGTTGTCAAACCACAAGGGGGTTTCATGTTTTCAGTTTTTAAGGGTGAAATAGACTTTTTAATTCGAAAAAGTACACAAAAGTTAAACCCACTCTCACATAGAGCGAGTGGTCGCCACTCTCTGACGGAGTTTAACGAATTAGGGATTTTGTGCAGTGTTTTTGAAACCACAGGGGGATTCTGTGCAGAGTTTCTGAAACCACAAGGGAATTCTAGGTAATTATCAAACCACAAGGGGATTCTGTGCAGGTTTTCAAAACCACAAGGGATTTTATGCATTTTCCCCCCAAACTTGTGATGAAAATTTAAATTTAAGATCTACATAATTTTGAGTTATCGTCCATCAATTTAAATGATAATTGAGAAAACACGAGGAGTAATTATCAAATCGTTATGATGAGTGTTTAGGGGAAAAGAAAGAAAAAGGAATTAGAACATTATATCTAAGATGTTCAAGTTCGCAAAAGGCTGTTAATAATTGGAAAATGGGCCCATTAAGCCTTGAAAGAAAGTTAGCCCCAGCTATATAAATGGAGATAGGCCCATTAAGACTTCATCAACTATGAATTGGATAGTTGACCCAGTCAATAATTAGGCGGCGACTAATCATAATTTTGTCCTACGCACGGATACGAATACGAGGACACGATTTTTGAAAAAAATTATAGGCATAGGATAAGGTATGTATACGTCTATTGATTTATATAATTATAATAATTATAAGGTACAAAGTTAATAGATTTATGTGCACCATATATTTAGAATAGAGAAAGTTACAATTTTAGCATTATATTTAAATGAAAATAAATCTTACATACAACTCATAATTAATATAAAGGAACATTAAAGAAGAATAATGTAATAACAAATTTATTTAAAGGTGAAAAAAGTCCCTTTACCTAAATTAAGAGAATTACATCTAATATAAAAGGATTGCAAGTCCTCTATTTTTCTTTTTTCTTTTTTGGATACAATGGGAGGGTCAGAACCCAAAAGTCTATTTTTCTACTTTCTTTGCTATTTTAATTTTATGTTACTAAATTTAATATATAACAGGGGTTATGTGGTGTTGAAAATGGTTGGATATGTTGTTGATAGGTATTCGTATCTGTAGTTTTCTTTTATTTTAATTATAGAATAGTTATAGTAATATATATACATATAGAACAACTATATATAATAGTTGTATATCGAAAGCTAGTCGTCATGTGGCGCGTCCCATATGTATCGAGGAGTATCCGAAGAGTACTGGTATCCGATAAGTATCAGATACGGATTCGTGTGATTTTTTTTTGAAATATCCGTGCAACATATATTTTGTCCCACATTGAGATTAAAATATTTTTCTTATACTTCATATAGTAAGGTGTTCTACCTTATACTAATATTTGAACTACTATGAAATATTATAGTGTTCTATTTCTTGATGTTTCCACAAGAATTTACAATATTCGAATTATGATTAAATATGTAGAGTAGAGAGTTGTATTATTTGATGTATCGGTTCCACAACTTACGTATTGCACACTTTTCTCGATTTTATATAATTTCTCTTATTAATGCAATCGTTGACCATATTCAGAGAAAACAATATGGCAGGTGAATTAGTGAATTATAGAATCACCGGAGTTGGTATGAATTGAAGTACATATTTATTAAGGAGATAAGATTTTGTTGTTTTGTTGCTAAATATAGATAGTCACAGGTTAAGTTTGTAAACTTCAACAGATCTTATTAGACTTCAAAAAGGGAGATAAGGTGCCGTGGAGTGTGTGTTAAATTGGAGGGAGAGATATGACCTAGGTGAATTAAAACTTTAAAAAGGACAATTAAAAAAAATAATAATAATAAAGAAGAAAGAGAAGGTGGGGCACTTGAGAGTTGAGAAAAACAAAAACTGGTGATGGAGAAAACAGATTATATTCGCTGTAAATGGACAAATATCCCAAGAAAAACATATATACTTCAGCAAGGCAATGATGTAAATTAACATAGAGCGTGACAAAAAATAATTTAGATCTCTATATATACATAGTGACAAAACATTATCATCATTAATTTATTCATATAGAAAGAAAAGAAAAAAAAAAAAAAAACACTACTATGGACGATATTTTTTCAAAGAGCATTGTAGTAGTGGACTGGTTCATTGGCTCGAGCGCTAACACGTTGGAGAATATCAGTCCGTTTCTGGAGCTAATCAAAGCGTCGTATATAGTTCCGTCGCTTAAAGCTTTTTCCTACATTTGTTTTGTGTTGTCGTTCATGTTGTCGGTGGAGTGGTTTATCATGATGTTTCTTGCGACAATGGCGAAACTCTTTTGGCAAAAGCCTGAGGAGAAGTACAAGTGGGAGCCTATTAAAGATGATCCTGAGAATGGGAGTTCAAATAACTTTCCTATGGTTCTTGTTCAAATACCCATGTTTAATGAAATAGAGGTGCGTGCTATTCAATCGAGTCAATGTGTCGGGTTAAATAGACACATTAATTAATCGAAAAATGCATATGAACACTTTGTATGATGTTAAATAGGAGTATACATACTATCTCGTGTGACAAATCATAAGCAAATAACTTCCTTATAATTTCAAAAAATTGCACATGATCCTCTAACGTCTACGTGTAAAACGGATACTTTGGGACAATATATAAATTTGTTGGAGGGAATTTATTAATTTAACATAACAAATTGAGTAATTTGCCTACTTATCTTTAACGGCAATAATGAGTCCTTTTCAACTTGCAATACAAAGGGTAAATTGCGCCCACTTACTTTTTGAGATTAATGGGGTAAACTATTTCTTATGACATTGTAGAACTTTTAGTACGTGTGAGAAAACGAGCTGAGTGAGGTTTGTTAACTGTCTTTTGTAGGTTTATAAGATGTGCATTGGTGCAGTGTGTAATATCTCGTGGCCTGCTGATAGGCTGGTTATTCAAGTGCTGGATGACTCCACTGATCTACTCGTAAGGGTAAGCAACTAACTTCATTTCATATTAAGTTAATTTGGTTTGACAACATGAACATTCTCACGTACTTGTGTTATCACTTATCACATAGACACCTCTTTTCATACTACAGAAAAGTATGGGTTATTATTATATGTTTATATTTTTCAAACTTTAAGAGGCAATTTCTCTTCTTTGTTTAATTTTTATCGTATGGGTAATGTGTCTATTTATCATAATACAAGGGTAATTTGTTTGTTTAAGTTTTTATAGGAGGGTACTGTACTTATTTCACGCAATATAGGGGTAAGTTGCCATTAGCTCATATTTAACTATAGGAAATATTTTGACAACTAGGCTAGATCTCATGAGTGGTAATATAATACTTCCTACATTCTGCAAAGGCAAAAAAATGTTGGATAAAAATGTGTCTTTAATCAATGTGCCATGTGATTAAGTTGAACTTCTAATACTTTATTTTTGTAGTTCACTTATACATTTAATTGGAAGGTTTTCACAAAAATGCCCCGATGAATAATGCCTTCTATTTGTCATTAATTAACAATAGAACATGTGCAGGATATGATTGAAAAAGAATGTACAAAATGGAAAAATGCAGGCATTGACATTAGGTACGAAATGAGAGAAACAAGAGATGGCTACAAAGCTGGAGCTCTTAGAGACGGTTTGAAACACGACTATGTCAAAAAATGTGAGTATGTCGCCATCTTTGATGCAGATTTCCAACCCGACCCGGACTTTCTCAGACGTTCGGTACCTTTTCTTATGCACAATGCCGAACTTGCCTTCGTACAAGCTCGTTGGAAGTTTGGTAAGCATGATAGTTTTATCGGTTTTGTAGTTGAAAGAATTACGATTTTCAGTTAGGTAGGTATTTGTTTAAGTACCAGTAGCATGGTAGTGTTTTTGCAATTTACTTGAAGTGAATATAGTGAAACACAAGCTACTACACGATACTATAACACGGTAGAGTTGTATACATGAACCAGGGTAAATCAATTTAAACACTCCAGGTTTGGGAAAATTACATGAGTATCCCTTGTCATTTAAATAATTACAGGAACACCCCTTGGAGTTTAAGAATCATTTATATCTTTGCAATTCAATATTATTTTGGAAAATGTGGCAGTGAATGCAGATGAAAGCTTTTTGACAAGAATGCAGGAAATTTCACTAGACTACTTGTTCACAATTGAGGAGGAAGGGGGATCGTCTCTCTGTTCATTCTTCAGCTTCAATGGTAACTAAATGCATCTACCAAACATTTTGGTCGACTAATTAACTACTCACCATAGAACAATTGTGTCATCTGAAAACTAATGTAAGTTCTTAGAGATGATTGGTACCAAAATAAGTGACATGCGAGAATGAGGTTTGAATATTAGACATTCTTTTACCTGAAATTAAATTGCCGTCTTGTCTAAAAACTTAAGCTCGTAAAGAGAATGAACATCTAATATCTTCATTTTTTTCAATAATTTAAATTCTTAGTCAATCTAACTACTTTCATTGAATTAAACTAGCTGCAGATAACTAACACTTTATATTGCAGGAAGCGCTGGAATATGGAGAATGGCTGCGATCAGGGAGGCCGGAGGGTGGAAAGACATAACGACAGTAGAAGACATGGATCTTGCGGTTCGAGCGAGTCTCAAGGGCTGGAAATTCGTTTACCTAGGAGACCTTCAGGTACTGATAATTATTTACTATAAGTATGAACAAATTAAATACGCAAAAAATGAACACAAAGCCATGTGCTACTTTTTAAAATTATTAGTAGGTCGTTTACCACTTTTTTTCTTCAAACAAATAATGAAGAAATCTTACTTTATTGCATCACACATGCAACAAATATCGGATACACATCTTATGCATTGCTAAATCGAGATTTATCAGCATCAATTGCACCTGTGAAACATAGTAATTTATAAAGAAAAGCTTTTTTGGTCTAATTCTTACCAAATGGTAGTACTAGTACCACTGGTTCTATACAAACGCCTGTATTTATATGTTAGGATGAAGCCCCGTCTAATTAATTTTCGTAAATAGGATTTTATTCATCCCATTAAAAAATCAAATGTATAACTCCAACGTATGCCTATTAAACATGAATACAAAGAAGTTATACATTTAGCAATAGTTCATTAAAGTATAACAATGATCACTTTTGCAATTTATCTTTGCAGTTGTATGTTTTTTTTTTTTTTTTTTGTTGTATTAACAGGTGAAAAGTGAACTTCCAAGTACTTTCAACGCCTACCAATCTCAGCAGCATAGGTGGCATTCTGGCCCAGCCAGTCTATTTAAAAAAATGGTGATAAAAATCCTTAAGAGCAAGGTTTGTATGGTACTATGACTACTTCAAACTTAACTTGAGAAAATGGTGAGAAATAAATCCAATGTTGTTGTTGCTTTTTATGCTGCAGGAGATATCCTTGTGGAAGAGGATTTACATGGCATATAACTTCTTTTTTGTCCGGAAGATAGTGGGAAATGTGTTAGCTTTCTTCTATTTATGTGTCTTGATGCCATTGACAACTCTTGTCCCTGAAGTTAATCTTATGAAGAAAAGGGATGCAATTCTTGCAACTTTTATCATCGCCACGATAAACACAATCGCCACCACTCCAAGGTTGAGTACTCTCCAAGTGTCAAAAATCTTCTGTCCCACTGTGTCTTACGTAGTTGTGATGACGACACATATTTTAAATCATAATACGTAAAAAACGACTGATTATATGGGATACAAAGTGGAATAGAAGATCCTTTTTGATCAAGTACCGTTTAATTTTTCGGTAATTTAAATAATTAACAAAAATTTGGAAACGTAATTTTTCAGGTCATTTTATCTGGCTTTTCCGTGGATCCTTTTTGAAAATGTAATGTCTTTTCACCGCATGAAGGCTATATTCAACGGTTTGTTAGAGACTAAAAGAGCTAAAGAATGGATTGTAACGAGAAAACTCGGAGATACTCTCAAGAATAAATCAAACATATTAGAAAAAGAGCCTTCGAGACTTCAGCTTTTTGGTAACAGGTAAAATTTTTGCCAACTATATATTAATTGTCTTACTGTCATTTTCCAGAGTAATTTAATATATGTTCTAACAATGAGATATTGATATTGTTAATTTTTATTTCAGAATATTAATTCAAGAGCTGGGAATAGCTCTGTTTCTTTTGGCATGTGGATGCTATGGATTCTTCTGTCAAAAGGATTATTACTCAGTATACCACTTTCTTCAAGCCATTTTCTTTACAATAGCAGGATTTGATTACTTTTGAACGTTAGCAGAAAATGCTTATGTGATTAAACCAAATATTAGAGTATTAGGTGTAATTTATTCTTTTAGTAATTGAACTTGTCAAAAATAGACTTCTATTTTTTGAGGAGCCGTCAAAAATCAAAATAGATTTGGGGTTGTAAAAAACTAATGAGACAATGTTGATTATGAACAATATAAGTCATGTAACAATTTTCATGGTAGTGCATTAACCAACAATACTTAATCATCTACTAACTATGACAGTCATTCAACAATTTGATTTTCTATAAAAAGTAAAAATTCTCTTTAACAATATGTACATTGTTGTGTGCGTACACTCTGCAAGTATATATTACCAATGACGAACTAGAAGATGTATGCTTTTGCTATTTCGAATGATTAGTAAAAATGAATTTTAAATCTTCATAATTCAATATAATAACAAAAAAAAAAATCTGTAAATGTTACCTATTATGTATTTTTACTGAAACGTCACTTAAGACACCAATCCTTTTGAAAGCAAGAAGTTCTTTCTTTCACTATTTTTAGTCGTTGAGATTTTAACTATTTGATTGATAGTAATGTAGTTAATAAACGGAGATGAATTCATAAGCTACACATTCGGATATTTACAAAAATTTAATAAAGCATAAGAAAATGGTGGCTGTGGGGTTCGAACCCACGCGCACTTATGTGCAGAAGATCTTAAGTCTTCCCCCTTAACCACTCGGGCAAACCACCGCCTTGCCAATCGATAACAATTAAAAAATATATAATAATATTTAGTCTTTAGAACAATCTAGAAACAAGCAATTAGAACTAAAATACAAAGCCCTAGCTCATTCAATTCCAAAAAACAAAACCTAACAAGCGATCTCAATTCTGTTGCAATGGCGGAGCATTTGGCCTCGATTTTCGGTACGGAGAAGGATCGAGTGAATTGTCCGTTCTACTTCAAGATCGGCGCGTGTAGGCACGGCGATCGTTGCTCGCGCCTGCACACGAAGCCGAGCATTAGCCCCACGCTTTTGCTCTCGAACATGTACCAGAGGCCTGACATGATCACGCCCGGAGTCGACGCGCAGGGGCAGCCGATCGATCCTAAGAAGATGCAGGAGCATTTCGAGGTTTTTGTTTGTATCATTAGTTGTTTAATTGTGTGTGTGATTAATGAATTAGGTCTAGTTGAGTTCTGTTTATGTTAATTGTGGCGTCTTATTGTGTGTATTGAGTAATTTTGTTGGTGTTGTGTTTTTGTGGTGGTGTTAGGATTTCTATGAAGATCTGTTTGAGGAGCTCAACAAGTATGGAGAGATTGAGAGTCTGAATATCTGTGACAATCTGGCAGATCATATGGTACGATTTTTTCGTTGATTTGTTGAGTTTCTCGTGAACTTATGGATGTCAATTGATAGCATTGTGTTTTTTGGTAGGTTGGCAATGTGTATGTCCAGTTTAGAGAGGAAGAGCACGCAGCTAATGCGTTGAAAAATCTCACTGGGAGGTTTTATGCAGGTGTGTTTTTGTTCCTCTTGATTTATGTGATGTGGTATTTGTTGAATTTGCTTGCTGAATTTTTGATTGATTCTCCAGGACGGCCCATTATTGTTGATTTCTCTCCCGTGACTGATTTTCGTGAGGCCACGTGTAGGCAGTATGAGGAGAACACCTGCAACCGTGGTGGGTACTGTAACTTTATGCATCTGAAGAGGATTAGCAGGTAAAGTTAAGAATGTTTATTGTGGTGGCCAGATTTTATAATTCAGGAAAACTGCGTCAACTCTTTATATTGATGATATACAGGGAGTTGAGGCGCCAATTGTTTGGGAGATCACAGAGAAGGCATAGCCGGAGCCGTAGCAGAAGTAGAAGTCCCTACAGGCATCGTAGCTATGAAGAACGCTCTCATGGAAGTCGCAGTCATAGTAGAAGGCATGATGATAGGGATTATCATGAAAGCCGGAGCAGCAGGAGGCGCAGAAGCACAAGTCCGACCCGCAGTAAGGGTAGAAGTAGGAGCCCAGGTGGCAGGAGGGAAGGGAGTGAAGAGAGGCGTGCTAAAATTGAGCAGTGGAACAGGGAGAGGGAAGAGGCGGATCATGCACGTAAGGCCGATCACAGAAATGAAACTGACAATAATGGCAATGCAAGGAATGGAGATCATAACCTTGGTCATGAGCCACCACAACAGAGTGAATATGGGTATTGATGTTTCAGTACTGGTTCGTTCCCTGTCCTTTAATCATCGCTTAGTTTATCTTCTATATGTGGAGCTCTTTTTTGCCAAGAAAGTACCTTCCCACAAATATAGCTTACTGCGCATTTTCCACTGTGCAGGTGGTGTGCAGGTTTACAGTTCTGTCATATGGAAATGAAAAAATTATCTTGCTTTTATGTGTTAACTGACTTGTTTTTGACATGCTTGTTTATGTGCGTCTAAGCTTGGCATGAAGAATTTTCGTGTTAATATTGGTCCACTTTTAAAAAAAAAAACTCTTTTGTGGCTATGTGCTTCAATAAATTCTAGGCTTTTCTGTTCCCTTCTGTAATTTGGTCTTCACCTGTCTCCTCCTCTAGATCTATTTTCAATCAGCTCAAACCTTTTCCACTTTCAAGAGCACAGATTCCCTTCACCTATCATTATACTTTGATTTTCAATTATTTGTCTTTCTCACCGAATTTTCTTTCCTTGAAGAAGTTAATGCTTGACTAGTTTTAACTTGACTGAAATCATTCAAAGTGTGAAAACTGACATTCAATAACTATACAACAGCATTAGTTTCAACTTACTCCACATCAAGGATGTTTGGATATTCAATTACCGGAATTGTAGTTTCTTACCAAGATTCGATTAGAATTACCTCGTGCTGTTGAATTTGAGAAAAAATTGAAAGATGACTTATGTAGATATTTAAATTTTAATTGTACCTAACATAGGTTAAAGAGTTACTGCTGTCGATGTCCTCGAAATATTTATGTGCATCTTTGTTGAAATAACCGTCAAGTCCTTTTGTTCTATTGCAACAACTGTCCCATTAAGGTTGTGGTTCTATTGCTTAATTATCAGTTTGTGGGCCTGCTAAGACCTTCTATAGGTTTTGCATTGCTAAAAAGCATTTGCATTATCTTGGTTGTGTCTTTATCCAATGGCAGATTCTGTACATATTTGTATTCTTTCAGTTATGTGTTGAGGATAATCATGGGGAAAAATCTCTATGAAAAATACTTCGAAAACCTTGAAACGCTACTCTTGGAAACACTATTGTACTCAGTCATGTATTGATGATAATCTTGGCAGTAAGCATTTTTGTTTAGATACTTCCATTTCCAAACCCTTAAATGATATTCTTGACGTGTTGTTTGTGTCCTCTACATACACGCTTTTCAACAGTTTAAAAGAAACTTTAAACAGAAGGTGCATTTTAAATGAAATAACAGAACACCTTATCTAGGCATGCATTCATGTTTTTCTTTTCATCTGCTAGTTCTTGTTTCTATGTGCAGTCAGGTATTCTGTTAGCTCAACACATGAAGACTAGTGAGTTTTCATTCATCTTTTGGACATTTTCGAAAAGTTTGTTAAAGCTATAGTTCTCACCAAAATTACCTAGTTTTGCAGGTCCAGGTTCCCTGCTTGTAAGGATTGAGTTCTTTAATTTAATCACAGATTACCATGGAATTTGTACAGGTTTCTCGTCTCAACTCGGAGAGTTTGGCCTGATGTTTGCAGGATGAGGGCATGTGGATGACTATGGAGGCTGAAGTTTGGTTTTGAGTTGTTTTGTTTTGGTTTTTTCTATTTTGGAGGTATTGCAGGTTAAAACTGGCTCGTAGTATGTTACTCTGTTAGGACTAGTTCACATTATGGTTTGGTGACTTGGCAAACAAATGTGACGATTGATACCTTTCTTTTGTATTTGAGCTTTGTTATACTTATATTCGAAGTCTTAACTATATGTGTGCTTGAAGACCCAGTAAACTATAAGGCAGATTCGTATAATGACACATTCGTAGTTTGGTGCATAAAATTATTAGAGTGAAGAATGTCAAACCTTCCAACTTATGAGCAGCATTTGTAATAATGTTCTCTCTGACCAGATGCTCGTCATGGATATTGGTTGTAAGATTTTGTCAGATATATGCATATTTTTCTATAGATTTGAGTTATCCTTTCTTCTTTTTTTCTTGTTTTTGAGTAGGTTATTGACAAATTGGAACGACCCATGGCCTTGGTTTCATATTACCCAAATCACATAATTACTATACAAGTGGAGTTCAATTGTCTATCATTAATAATTGGGATAGTAGAATTTCGTGAATTATATTAAGTATCCCACGTCTCATTTGCCTTATTGTTTGGATAAATAACAAAAGTCATTAAGAAGGCTTTCATTTTAGAAAATCATTATATGTATTACCAGTTAGAATATTTTTGACTCCCATGTATATTTCGGAAACTGAGAATTGCCTTCTGTGAAAATTCTACAAATCCTAGTGATCTGGTAGTGATAAATGTTACAAATGTAGCAATGCAGCTCGTAATATAAACCTTATACGACGAACTGACGTGGGATTCTTTGATTTGATCTTGAGAGATTGATTCACTCTTTTAACAATATACTTAATCAATAAAGTTTGATATTTTCTTCAGAAAATTGGAGAATACTGTTAGTTGTGGCCACAAATTTACCACTCAAGCGTTTATAACCACCCAAAGATAAAAGATGCACATTTCTATTCAGAAGTATATTCATGTATATTAATGCTAATTGTAATACGACCAAACGGACAAATTTCAGTGGGGGACAAAAACAAAACGCACCTCCGTTTTCTCTCTAGACCTTTCCTGAGCCCCAACAGGCACACTGAAAATTAAAATGCTGAATTATATGCTAGCTAAAATTACGAAGACTACTAAAGGACCACATTGTTGTCCAATTTCACTGCTATACGGCTTCTATGATATCCCTGATATTTTTGCCTTGCAAAAGTATTCAATGTTACATTTGGTAGTGTACTGTCCTGTAGTTAATGATAATCTATAACAAAAATTCCATGAGTTTGAGCCATGGTAACCCCTTCTTCTTGTTAACCTTTTCAACTTCCTTTGAACAGCCTGAGGTTGAAGTGATAGCCGAGAGACCGCTTGTCACTGCCGGAGTTTTTGGGCACAGAAAGAAGTTTCTTGACCCCAATTCAATTACCTTCTCCTCTACATCCAAACCTGTCAAATGCAGTAATAGATAAATGTAAATGACTCTTTTAAGATTTGCAAAAATATAAGAATGACAAATATTGGTAGGAGAAGTCGAACAATTACTTATAGAAAATTAATGTCTTCCTCAAAGGAGTTATTTCATGCAATGGTTTTGCGATAATGTGGTGTAACTAATTCAATTTATCACCAAGATAAATAAATGTGAATCAGTGAATGGCTTCTTGGTTCAAAGAATAAGAATCGTAATTAACTGGTTGGTGCAGTCAATTCAATTATTAATGTAAATACATATTTCGATTGAGGTCGTGTCGAAATAAACAATGATGAAACGATTTTCCCTTTGGAAAGGTTAGAACTATTTAGAGGGACGAAAAAACTTAAAAGCTTTGCATTTTGCTTATAAGCTTTTGTTTATCATAAATTTAATTAATTTATTAGTATTGTAAGTAGGAAAGTTGACTAAATTTATGTTACATAATTTATTCTACTTTAGGACATCTATTGAGAAAAGAACTTGTACACAATTATTGACCAAAACAAAAACAAAAAATTCAAGAACAATAAAATTACTTACATTCTAAGCTAAACTGCGAGTAATGGAGTTGAAATCCACAGCCGTCCGATGAAGCAAGAACCGGCCGCCGCGCTTCTTTCTCATACTGCCGTAGCGCCGCCGCGATCAAGTCTTTGACGGTGGACTCCGGCGCTATCACCACGTGTACGGCGCCGGGACTCCTTTGGATCGTCACGTTCAACAACAACTTCGAAAGCTTTTTTGGTGTTCCGTGAGCCACCGTCGGATTTCCGCCGGAGATCACCGTTCTCGGCCGTGGAACAATCTCCGGCGAAACATGAACGCCTCCTCTGCCGTTAAACGACGGCGTTTTGTCTGACAACTTCCCTCTCTTCATGATGTTCTTTTCTTTGCGGTTACTCGTCGGCGGCATTTCAAAATATAATTATATATGTAAGTAGGTCTGAGACTTATAAAGTTTGTAGTAAATAGAGCAAATATATATAGAATAAAATCATAAATGGTTATGGTGGTGATTATGATTTATGAGGATAGTAGGTAGGTAAACGGGTTTTTATAGGAAAAATTATTTCATACTTTACTATTTGCCTCGTTATTTCGTACATGTAGATTTTTATTTTTTAATTTTTATGAATGAAGTACATGTAATTTCTATTATTGCTTCAGTGCTTTTTTTAAATCATGTTAACGGGCGCTTTGCAGTTTTTATTTTATTTTGTTGTATATATACATATAGGGTAATTTACATATGTTTTTTCATTTGAAGAAAATGTGCCTATTTAATATAATGCAAAAGGAGTAATTCGCCTATGTTTCTTTTTTACATAGAGTAGAGTCTATTTAACAAGAGACGTGAATAAAAATGTCATTAGGTCTTCGTATAAATACACAATATGATACGGGTCCAAATGTATTACTAGAATATATTAGATTATTATATTTGTATATTAGATAAGATTTTTGAGTATGGACAGAATTGCACTTAGTCGTGTATTAGTGGCTAATTTGTAATTATATACTAGTGAGTAGTTAGTTGGTTATTGTTTTTTTTTTTAAATGTGTAATCAGATTGTAATTTATATAGCAACAAAGATGAATATTATGTTTTAAGTATTAAATTTCTACCATCATCTCGTCTCTAATTGTAGGAGCACTGTTTTTGCTCGAAATAGAACAATACAAATTCTTGTTCATAACGCAATAACTGTTGAATTGGAAAAAATAGTGTGTACAATTTGAACACTATTAGCTCAATTATTCGTTGCACCATATACCTAATTAATAATTAAGCAAAAGTTGTTTTTTTAACTTCATAGAGTTGAGGTGTAACATCTATGGTTATTCAAAATTTCAAATGTGAACATAACATTTCCACTTCTTGATATCCATTGAACTTGATTTACGTAATAAATGTGCTCTTCTACTGTTTTCTCCAAGAGAAAGAAATTATTTCGTCAACCGAGTATTGGTTCACCATATCTAATGGATAGACTTTTTTTCTTCATAATTGGTGACTCGACCTAGATGACACTGTAACTCATGCTCTTTCTTTCTAATATTGTTATGTCCTTATCCATTGGGCACATAAAAAATAAGGCATAAATAAAAACATTGAACCTAATTCAATTCAACACCTTAGAACGCAACCATGTTTTTTTTCGTAGACACAATTAATTGAAAGATTGCTTTAAATGGATGCCTATATATATATCATAAATTCTAATAAAGACAATAAAATTTAGACCACATAAAAATCAGGCATGCTAAAATATAAATATAGGAAATGAAAAATCGAGAAGATCCGGGCGGATTTTCCTCCTCGAATTTGGAGACATGACAAAGGAGCATGTGATTAAAATTTGCCCTTTGACACGTGTTATTCTTGATTGTGAGTTAGTTAGTTACCTCTACCAACAGTTAACTGATATTTTTGGCGGGGGGAGTGATGAGTGGCAACCGCCGAATGCCTTGCTCAGACAGGGACACGTGGAGTCGCATAAGTTGATAGGGAAATTATCACGTGCTCACTTGTCCTCGTGTGTTAGTTCTAGGATGGTCTAAGATATACGATTTGGTGTCCACAAAGATATACACATATGACGCGATTACTTTAATTATTTGTATATAATCCATTGAGTTAATGCATAATGCAGGACATTACTATACAACATGTCAGATTCAATTAATTAATACCATCAAATGACGCTCGAAGGATCAATTTGCTAAGGATACTAAGGATTAATCATACTCCAAAGTAATTGGATTGGAGTATTTCAAAAAAATTATATATTGTTACTAACTCAGATGATCCGAGACTATTGATCCCATGACACACGTCACGATGTCATGAAGGGTCAACCGAAGGTGGAGACGCGATCAATATATCAAAAATCGATTTGCTAAGCTGGTTTAAATACGTGATATTTTCAATGATTAGTTTCAAGATTCTAGTTATATGATACGAGGCTGCTATTAATTACATAACAAATTCTAAGTTATCATGAAGGGTCGAGCTAAGATGGAGACACCATTGATTGACCAGGTAGTCAATTTTGCTAGTTCAACCTAGTATTCACAGTCGATTTGTTTGCTCAGCCAACCATACCAACAGGAAGGCCACAATCGACTGAAAATATTGATCAGGATTTTGACCATTCGATCATCGTCTTCAGAGACATCATCCTGGCCTCTGAGGCTCATGCAATGCTTTCCAAATGTCTAAACCATTTATATGCATCATATAATTTGAAAGAAATTGCATAAAATTCAGTTCAATATAGAGAAAATGGTAATTTATCGCTTTGAAACTACGTCATGCTGGTTTGCATAAAATAACTTTTCTTCCACAAGAACCTATCTCTTGAAGTGAAAAATGAATAAAAGATAAACACACAGATAACGGTACACGTAAACACTAACAAACACGCGAACAAAATAAGTCTCGAGGAAAATGGCAGCACGAGATATGACAAAAAGCCCACCAGCCAAAATGTTCAACTCAAATATACATACATACGTTTAACAATTTTAACATTACAACAAAGGATCACTTCCCTGTCCCACAAGGTTCCATAACTGCGCTTCTTTTCCAAATCTCCCCCACCCCACGGTCCCCACCCCGTCACAAAATAGAAAAGGTGAAAAATAAAAAGAAGAAATTCAAATGAGAATTAAAAGAAAGAAAAAGAAAATCTGCAATATACACAAACTACTCATCTGATCTATGAGACCTGTACTCAACAAAATCCCACCGTGTCAAGTAAAGAAGAGTTATATCTGCTGGAGAAGCTCATCCCAGAACCATAAACAGACAACATTAACCACCTTTTCCCGACGGTCGGAAATCTTAACTTTGGCAATACCGAATAATCCGTACATACCTCCTTAGAAGCCAACCCATTTTACCCATCGAAACATTCTGCCAACTCTAAATGGTAACTCGTAGTCTTTCGACACTGCTGGTTCCCTTCTTGCAGTCTCAGCTTCAGACCATACATACATACCACGTTCTTGTCGACTCCCAGGTACCGTGTTGTCGAGAATAACGGCTACCAGAAATGCAATCACCATGTGGAGTGACAATAAAGTATTCAGAACATAATTTACCTGCACCATGAAAGAAACACGTGAGATTCGAGAATAAGTTTCAGGGATTACATTTACACCTTTGAAGGTCGAGTTTCCATTGTTAGACTAATTGCAGGAACATTCTTGAAATTTATGAAAACACAAAAATATTACAGATAGAACTCCCTTGAAGTTTGAATAGTTATAAAGACAACCCCTGAAGTTTTAAAAAAAAAAAAATCATTTCAGCTAGGCCAAAACTTTGGGGGTGTAGATGTAATTATCCTCAAATAATAAGGAAACGACAGAATAAAAAGTAAAGAGGTCACTTACTCCTCCTGATTTCGTGTGGATAGGACCATGAGATGCCACAATATACGGCTGGAAGTAACTTGGAACAGACAAGTTCGAATTGGGAGAGATGCCATACTGCTGAAAATAAGCTGGAATTGAGAGGGAAAAGAACAAAGACAGGCCAACGATGATAATGTTTCTTGAGCTTCCTGCTTCACTATAACGTAAATTTGACAGGCCCAAGGCTGTAAGCATTCCCCACATAAAGCACAAGAGAGACGCAACCATGACTTCCGGTATTGATGCAATGAAACCCCCAACTTTACCTGTTAGCATGAAAGAAACAAGATTAAGCATCACACCAACTTGTGGAATAGAAGGTCACTTTCAGTGCCTTTACTATGTCAAAAGTGTGAGGTAGCATTATAACTTGTCCAAATAGCAATATAATTACCACAAAAGTAACGTCATACGAGAGAAATATAGAGCATCAATGATCAATCTACTATCAAGATCCATCATTTTGAGATCCTTTCAAGCGAGAAAATGAAACGCGTACCAATAAGGGATAAGACGATCAACACACATGCACCCAACTCAACTGCTCTGCGACTTCCCATTTTAGTGACAGCAATGGTGTGAACATTCTCAGTCAGAGTTGTGGAGCCAGTTCCCATGCCCCACAGACCAGCCAGAATACTGGAAAGACCTTCAAGACCTATTCCTCGACTTAAAACACCAGGTGTAGGAGGCCTTGATGCCACCAATAACGAAGATGCGTGATACGAACCGACCTATAAATTACGGGCAAAAAGGATTTTACAATTTAATAAAAAACTAGATAACAAATGAATTACTTGTCTAACAGATATAGGAGCAACTGAAAAAGGGTCCATCCAGGTTGGAATTAATTGACACATTTCAAATAATATTTACTTCGAACTTAGCAGGCACATTACCATGAGATGCATGAGACTTCAAACTCATACTCCACAAATTGTTAAATTATAGGATAACTCATTGTGGGAAATTAAATTACTGGTCTATATTCAAGAGTTCTTGTTTCACAACTTTACTAAAGAAAGCAACTTGTCCTAAACAGAAGAAAGAAAAGAAGGAAGTAGGAAGAGAGATATATAACAGACAGAAAGGTCCAATTGATTTTCTATCTTTGATCAATTATGTAGGCAATATCTACACTAAAGTTTTACTTCAAGAGGAAAGAAAGACAATCATTGTCGTGCCTTTTCTCCCAATATATTTTCGAGATATTGTAGCTTAAAGCTACAACGTTAAATTGATTGGGCACTTAACGCAATGGGCTAAAAAATTGAAGATATAATCATTTACAGGGCAATAAAGACTATCAATAATGAATAAACAGGAGGAAAAAAAAGGGTAAGACTCACTGAATCAACTGATGAAATTATAGACACCACACACATCACGAGGGCCATCTTCCAGTGAAACACAGGTGTACCCCATTGCAACGGGTATGGAAATCTGAACCATGGTGAAGATCTCAACGCATGAGAAGTATCAACTCGACAACTCTTCATTCTTGAAACATGCCTTCTACAGTGATCAGATATTATATTTGAGGCTGGTATATTTGTATCACAACCTTTATAGCTATATACTTGAGCTTCAGTTAGAAGAAAGGCCATAGCCCATGTAATAACAAGACCAAGAGGAACCTAGATTTACGCAAATAAAAAGTAAAGTTAAAGCCATATAGGAAACATCATGGACAAAAGAAGAAATACAACCAAATTTATAACTTACTGCGTAAATCAAGAAGACCCTATGGCCCAAAACCGATATTTTACGCAGGTACTGCAGATGAAGTAACAAAAAAAGAAAAGCAACATGATTAGTGAACTGGTAATTTTTTATTATATTCCACATTTCCGGGACAGTAGATATTCACAGCCAGGAGATATCTATCTTAATAACTTACTAGGGAAAAAAGAATGACTAGTAATATCTGCACCACTCCGATCTCAATACAGGTGCCAACCCGTGGGAAACCATAGCTGTAGAAGGAAAGTCCAACAGCAGCAATAGTAGGAGCGACAACAACTGGATTAATTAACCTGAATAGTAGTAGAACAAAAATAAAAGAAAACTTTAGTATAGTGCAGGATACGAAATGGCTGGGCTAAAAGAGGAAATGAAGATTTTTTTAGAAATTTGACCGTGGATTACAGAAAAAAGATTTGAAATAGGTAAGGGATAGTAAAAGACAGTGGAGAATATTGTACACCTCTCTCATAAGATCAATGGGGGAGCACGTACTCACGAGTAATTTAATACAGCATACAAGCATCAAATCCCTTGGGAATTTTCATGTTTTAGTTCTTACTATGATATACATGTTGTTATCACTCCACTTCAACTACTATTACTATTTTAGCTGAATCTGTAAATTATATTCATTCTCTTTGACCTTCGACCTTGCAGGTCAAAATCATTTTACGGTGATAGAATATCGATTACCACGGAAAAGCTAATACCGCAACAATCTCGATGTATTAAAATCAGAACTACAGATGCCTGATAAGCATGCTTTCAGCTCAGACCTGCTTTTTTATCATTACAGAATAAATCTTCCGGAGTGCACTCAAACCAATCAAACTTTAAACTTCTTGTTCGCCAACATAGTCAGGCGACAGTTCTCAAAGCAAAAACAAAGAGTCAAATCTTAATCAGGTTCGTAGCTAGCATGTCAAGAGCAGGAATCTAGTTACATCATACTTTCTTCAACAAGACAGAACATAATGAAGAATTTCATATGAACATAACCAATATGTTAACTAAAAGGGTAAGAAAAGATTTGTCTGTCATAAAACTAGCCTAAACCTATGTCCCACATATACTAGTATCTTTCATGAGGTAGTGTATTAAACTACTTAGGATGAGTTTGCTTCCAATATTAAGGAACTGGGGCACTATTTGTAAACCAATTACGCGTATCCAATGATATGTTATTTTAGGATTGTTAGCCCCAATTGTAACTTATGACCAGATAAGTTCTATTGGTAGGGGGAGCAGCAATTTGCAATTGGCAGATTACACCGCCACGTCAGCGCCAGGTTGTAATCTGCAGTTACATATTATTCTAACCAAACTCATACATCCACAATTCCTTATTTAATAAGCCCATATTTCCCAAACCAAACTCGCCCTACTAACATAGACTTTAGAAGAAATGTCATATGGACTTGTATACTTTATTTTTCAACACTTATTCCAGGTTCTCACTTGCATATCTCCTACCTTTTGACCAGCAAACAGAAGATTTGCTAGTTACTAACACTATGAATGCTTTATTCAACCCTCAATTAACAGGATTAGATAGTTATCTAAAAGGGTCGCCGAAGTTTAACTCCCATTACCCACAAATATTACAATTTATAGGAACAAAACTAGATTCTGAAGGAACAAGGAGAAACTTGAAAGTCCAACTATTTACAGAAAGTAACACGTATAAAGAGATAAGCTTCAACAATTCATTCTGAACAAAGTTACTGCAACGTTATGACTGGAGATAACTGAATAAGAAAAGATCAAATTATTTATGCAAATATCTGAGGAAAAGAAACCTATACCTTAGTATTAATGTCATCAACCCACTGTATCCCAGGAAGGCTTGGAAAGCAGAACCAATGATTATAGCCCCTTGTAGTTCCTTCATTATATGCCTGAAATTCTGTCATTTCAAGGAACATTCTTTCTATCAGAACAGAACAGAAAATGCCCAATAGTAAAAATCATTGAAGTTGCGGAGCATAGTCAAAAAATGTTTTCACAACTCAATATACTATACAAAATTCTTGTGAAATATTTAAACATAAAGGACCATTTCGTATAAAAAGGTCAGGAGACCCCTTTATACTCATATCCATGGATAATATTAAGCCAGCATAGGAACTAATGATCCATGGAAACTCACCCAAATAATATTCTTTCATGCACAAGATATTATCAGGAGTGCACCTCAATAAACAATGACAATAGAATGTACATGACAGACCCCAAGTAATTAACAACTTTCGAGTGAAGTGTACAGCCAACACTTAAAAGCTAAAATTTAGGGCATTCGCTTTATGCAGTTTATTTCCAACATATAACAACATTAAGCATTTAATATATAGGGAACAGGGGGAGGGGGGTTCTCCAAAAGTATTAACATTAAAAGAAAAGGAACAGAAAACGAGTCGAGATACATACATTTCCATTAAGCCCCAAAAACTCAGGAGAGTTGATAATTGCGAGTACAGGAGCAAGATAAACGAAAGAAGGACCCTGTATCAAGGGCAGTCTTGATCCAAATGATGTATGCAATAATGTTGTCACTCCCGAAATGAATAGCACTGTAGAAACTACATTGGCTTTATCTTCCTGCAAAAATGACTCATTTCGCTTCAGCTATTTAGAGAAGAGAAGGAAGTACAAAAGTAAAATAGGATATAGATAAAAGCACTCACGTAGGTGCCACCCATTGCTGGAACTATCACGAGCGGGATTAGTATCAAAGAACCCAACATAGAAAGAAAATGTTGAAATCCATAGAGACCGATAGGAACTGAAACAACAACAGCAGGAACTATTACGTAAACAATCTCCAAATCCATCAAAATTACCTAGTGACAAGACTACACTAAGCCAACTTCAACAGTGCCAAGGCTATGCAGATAAATAATGTAAAGATCATAACTTTTTACTGTAACATCCATCAATTTGTAATGAAACATCACGTAATTCACAGGTTGTACATAACACTGATAAAACAATAGCTTTTGATTGTAAAACCTAACAATTCTTAAAAAAACCACAACATAATGCACAGCCCAGACAAAGAAACAATCTAATCTCAAATTATTTACCATAAAATTGTAAATGAAACTCAAAAAGCTGTAAAGTACCGTATCACTATCAAAACCAATCACAATGATAAAGACACCAATTAAACTTTTATGTCCTGAAGTATGCAAACTTTAATACTAACAAGCTATAAAAGTCCTCCAATTAGATGGGCTACTTCCATCAATACTAACACCTAAAAGCTACTTCCATCAATACTAACATCTAAATGCATACGGAGATGAGTACAACTTTTGGCAGAGTTCAAAAATTGCGGAGCTTAAATTTTTTTACTAGCAAAGAATCCAACTTTAGTGCAAAAAGGCAATAATTAATAAGAACAAATAAAATAAAGAAGAAGAAAAACTGACCAAGACCAGGGGTATCTCTAAGCTCATACTTCATATGAGAATGCCTTGGCATAAACCCATCATCATCCACCACCGACTGGTGCTGCACCACCACATCACCACTATCCTCGTTCCTCACCGCCCTTCGACTCCCCTCCCCATTCGAATTCTTACCCCCATCCGCGGAATCTCTCCGCTTCCTCACCGGCAAACTCTTCTCCTTCTCCTTCTCTTTATCCTTCTCTTTCTCCTTATCCACCACAGCACTCTCTCCATTCGACTTAACAACGACAACGGGCCTCGGTCGACCTGCCTCAAGGTCCAAATTACCATTATCAGGCTTAGCCCGGGTCTGCGGCGGCAGGGGCAAAGTCGTAATTTGACCGGAATCACTGGCGTTGGTCTCGCCGGAGAATTTGGGCCGGAACCCAGTTCGCTTTGCCCACGAGGACGGCGGCATTGCCGCCGAATCGGGCGCAGGGGTCCATGGGCCGGGTGGGGGTTTCTTATTCGTGTCTGAGCTCGACATTTTTACAAACAGTTGGTGTACACTACAAATGCATAGCTTCTTAAACACTCAAATAAACAAATTAACAGTGTTAATATGAAATGTGGGAGTAGATCTGAGCTGATTGTTAGGGTTTTAGGAAGTTTAGAGAGAGAAATTAGTGCGGTGAAGATCTGAAGAGGTTAGTGTGTGTAGTGTGTGAGAGAGAAAGAGAGAGCTGGAGCAGAGTGTGTGTGTGTTGTGGTGTGTGCAAATGTAATATATCCATCATCTAAAGAAGAGAAGATGGAGTCTGTTTACCGCGTTTTAATTAACGTATCTCTCTCTATCACTCTAAAAGCTGTAATAATAATAATAATAATAATAATAAACATTATTATGGGAAAATAAAAATAAGTAATCTGTCATTATCTTACACCGATTTCATTCTGTTTTTTTATTTGTGTTATTTCTTTGTTCTTACTCATATATTCTATTGGATTTTGGAGTTACTTTGATCGTATTGCCAAATAATTACACTTGCATCCCTAGGGGTTGGCTCTCTTATTATTTGAACAACTGCATAGACGTCTATAAAGTCATGGATCAATATTTTTATAGGTTTTCTCAAAAAACTACCAGAACGTTTCAGTTTTTGATATTGTTGAACGAAATCTAGAATCGTTTTTTAATTTCGTTATAACTACAGTTTTTACGAGATTTTCATAACATATCAAAAAGCTTCTGAAAATTATGAAACATTTCTAATATATATGCGAGTGGAACATATATCTAAACTGGAATTTGATTCGTGTATAAGGCTTCGAAAACATGCAACGAAATGAGACTTGTTATTAAAAAAATCAAACTTGAGACTTGTTATTAAAAAAATCAAACCCTATGGGATGTCTTGATACTTAATCAAACTTTAAGGGAGTTCTTTGTAATTACTTTTGAGCTTTAAGGTATGCATGTAATTATTTTAAAGGATTGTTCCAATAATTACACTAAACCTCATGGGTGTAGGTGTAATCCTCCATTGAGCTTATCTTGAAATATTTTGTTTATAATGCAACTTTAATTACTGTATTTTTTTTTTATTGAAACAACTTTAATTACTGTTGATTTGATGTTATATAAAACCTAAAAATAAAAACGCGGTATTCATAAAAGCTCTTTAAAAAGATTTAATTTCAATAATTTTGGTGTAGTTGGAGGATAACAATCAATCACGTTTTGATTAGAATTCAAGTGAGAAGTTTTCAGTTGGCTAATGGCTATATATTTATTATCTAGATATACGTACCATAAAAAAGGTTACAAATCACAGATATGATTTGATTTGATATCCTTTGCGCTGCATAAAGCAAACTTTTGGTCCAAAAGTTCTTTATTTGGTTTATTTTTTAATTAATTCTAATCGAAGCATTTGCCTTCGTTGCAAGCCAAATGAAACGCAATTTGTTTGGGAAACTTAGCTTATGAAATTTTATATTAAATTCCACAACCCCTGTAATCTCGCCTGGTGTTTCTCTCGTTTTATTAAGCCTTTGGATAGATCAAATATCTTAATGCGTGAAAAGATCAAAATTTAATTTCAACAGAGAAGAAAAGAATATCTTCCTAGTTATCATTTTAATGCCGAATCCACTGGTTACTATCTCTGTTTAAAAAAACTTGTCCCGGCTCGCCCGGGGCTAGTCTGGGGCTCTTTGACCCCAAAACGCTTCGAGGCAGTCGTTTGGGCCTTAACTTTTACGGGGCTTACGCCCCATGATTTAGGGTTTACGCCCGCGGGTCAAATATTACGCGTTTTGCGTCTTAAGCTGTTGGGCTTACGCCCGAGAAAGATAACCAATAAGGTTGATTTTGTTAACTTATTTATAAGTTTTCTTCTTTACTATGCTTTCAAAATATATATTTGACTAAATCTAACAAGTCTATTAGAACATATTTGATATCCTTGCTAAATTAATCTATAAATCTGAAAGTTGTCTTCCTTTTTAAATTAGTTTTATGATCATTATTTTGTGAGTTTCTTTTTCGTCATTTATGTAGAGTTTTCTAGGGATGATTTGATATGAAATTTATACAATGTGTAAAATATGATAACGTTTTTTAATATCTTTTTTGACTTTATATTGGCACTAATGTTTCTTTCATGTATATCTTAACTTATTCTTTATATTTCTAATTCTAATCTCTACTTTTTATCATATATATATAATTTTAATAAATTAAATATCAAAATCTGTGAGGCATACGCTCAACGCCTCGGAGTTTACGCTCCGCCTCTAGGTCCACGAAACGCCCCGCCTTATGCTCAACGCCTTTTAAAACACTGGTTACTATCGTAAGCCTATACTAGACACATTAGCACCCAAACATTGTTAATTGGACAAATCACATTAGACAAATCTCGTGTTTTTTTTTGTTGCAATGTAATTTAATGTAATAAATGGTATTTAATCTTGAATAGTAAATTTCCAATGTAGAATGCAAACACTTTAAGATGCCTCGGATGTTGTAGGACGTAATTAAAATGGCCAATATTATGAAGTCTTATAGAACCCTTAGAATTCTCCAGTCACATTCATCCAAAAATAATAATAATTGTAATGATGATAATAAACAACTTTACACTTTCTTTAGTTTTTTCCCAATAAGGAAAGGAAAGAATGAAACATACACACAGAGAAGATACCTATATTGAAGTTTTAATTTTACTCGATGAAGGTGTAATTGTATTGTTGATTATTTAGTGAAATCAAATTAATTTTTTGCCTACGATTTTAACATAAATGCAATGTTCCTCGTATTAAGTTAAATATTTCGGTGGCTTGACGAGCCCAAGTGAGCTGGTGCTCGCTTGACACGTGTAATGATGAGCAATTTGATGATGGGCTCAGAGTCATGGGCCCATGGAATAATTTATTATTATGGAGTTGGTGCTAGCTGGATATGGAGATGCAGAAGACCAAAGGTCCCATTGCAGAAAGCAACAGTCCTTTTGGATTTCAAGACTAAATATCGAAAATAAATATATTTATCATGAAATATAGCCGTTGATGATGGAAAGTGATGTTTGTGTGAGTAGTATATGCATGAATGATGCGGTCAAATTAACTGTCATTTCTACTTGCACAAAAATATTGGCCACTTATAATCTCAAGAAAAAAGAATCGTGATTTAGAAAAAGAAGAAAACAGATTGTGAGGGTCCATTTGATAATTTGTGGCACATCAGGCTATATTTAGTTTGTCATAAAATAGTGTATTATATCATAATTGTACATAGCTTAGCACTAAACGTACCGGAGGATAGCTCAAGGATAATTTAATTGGTTCAAGATGTGATTCTTTTTTGTTCGGTCTCAAGTTCAATCTAGCAAGTAGCAATTTTTTTATGAATAAGGCCTCATTGGATATTAGAAAAAGTATAAATAAAATGATAGCCTTCTTCACAAAGTGATTTATCTGAGGGCTTTAAAGAGCTTTGAAATGCACATAAAAAATATTATGCAACTTTCTCGGTAGTAAAACTAAAATTGTCATATAACTTTGGTTATTATGTAGTCTTCCAATGAATTTTAGTCAAATCAAAACGAGGTGCACATCAATATGCTTGCAAATTTGATTTTTTGGCAACGAATAAGAATGTATATTTCCCTTCTACTAAATGAAGATTTAGTAAGGTAAGAAACAAAGGCTACCTTTGAATATAAAATATAATATGGTGGTCGTGACTCTCGTGACTACTCTACTATTGGTATGATAACAATTCTTGTAGTTTCTTCGTGAAATTCGGATTAAAGAACTTCGAACTGAGAAGCTACTAATTATTCAACGTTTACAAACTATTAAGCATGGAATGAATTTAGATTTCGCGGCATATTTCTACTTGGTAAATGACAAAAACTTAGTAGATTTTTAGAGTTTTTTATGAAGTATCTCAAGAACATCATAAAAATAATCATTGCAATGAGCACGAGATACAATCAATTTTTACATTTACAAACGGGAAAAGAACATCTCAGGACATCCCGTACTACGGTACTAGTGTTCGTAAACCCCCTTCCATGATAGTAAAGCCCAATCGTGACATGCAACAATGAATTAATGATAGAGTACAATCAACGATCGAGATTGCAATATTTATTGTATTTCAGGACACTTATTTCTCCAGAATCGCATTTCAATCATACATTCACTCCAATGATATAATTGGCAGCACCACGTCATCGGCTCGATTGTACGAAACAATTTTCAATATTTTGGGCTTTCAATAATGTATTGTTCTCATCTGAAATCCAATCTTCTTCTCGAGTAAATTGAGAATTCTTGGGCTTATGCGAAGTGTCATGAATCGGCCAATTGGTCTGGCCCAACTTTACATATTTATCATTTTTATAAAGTTTTATTACATCATATTACAGAATTATCCCAAAGTTCGTTAAAACGTTAACCACCAGAAAAATCCCATCCACGTCTTTTAGCGCCAAAAAACAAATAAAAAATAAAAAAAACAGAGCTCAAAATAATCTAAACAATGGCGTCCACAGTGTTAACCTCTCCATTTCTCCACCACAAAACCAACGAATTCTTCCACCACCATCACCATCGCCGCCGATCAATCAAACAGCAATTTCGAATTAGGGTTATTAAATCTTCTTCAGTCACTCAAGAGATTAAAAAACAAGCAATATCAACTGATAATGATAAAAATGATCTTTTATCGGGATGGGAGAGCATAGATCTGCCGCCTGTCACGGCGGCGAAGAGAGTGGTTTTAGTGCGGCACGGGCAGAGCACGTGGAATGCGGAGGGTCGGATACAAGGGAGCTCCGATTACTCGGTGCTTACGGCAAAGGGCGAATCGCAGGCTGAGACCTCGCGACAAATGCTTCTCGACGATTCATTCGATGTCTGCTTCTCGAGGTTGTTATTGTTATTGCTCGCTTTTTCGTTTAGTTTTAATTCTTCAATGAAACCGATTAAATTAAGTGTTACCGAGCGGAGTTGTAGTTTATACAATTTTTGTAGGGAGTTATTATCATGACAAATGGCTCGAGATCTGTATTGAATTGTCGTCTTGTTTAAACACTTGAGCTTGTGTGGAGGTTGGTCATTTTGTTGTTACTACGTGCCCATCGTGTATAATGGTTTAATTGTTTTTGTCACGTTACGACTCTGAGATTCGAACTAATTAACTCTTTTCCGCCACGAGTCCGGTACCATGTTATGTTGTGGTTTTAGTCCATTTATTCTTTTCCTTTGAAGGAATCATTAAGTGGAGAGAGATGATTCTTTCATGTATTGTATTGTCCATAATACTTCTTATCATGTGGATTGTAGACTAATGTCAATATTCCGATTTCCGAGTTATGGCTAACTAACTCTACTCTATTGTTTGACCACTGCTAAATAATTGTTTGGTATCATTTAAGCTTCAGATATAGAAGAAAGAAATGATACGTGGAACCTTTCATTTGTGTATTACTCCATTACCATTACAATGATACGAGAATAGGTCATGTTGGAGTAACTGAGTAACTGGAAAGAGATCATTCTGTACGATCCGGGACTTGGATCAAAATACTTCTTTTCAAGTATCATCTGAAATACATTATTGACTTATCAGTTTCTTTCTTTCCTGAACCTACTCTTTTTCCGGTTTAATATTGCAGTCCACTGATTAGATCGAAGAGAACTGCAGAAATCATATGGGATTCTCGCAGCGAAGAGATCTTAACAGATTCTGACTTGAGAGAAATTGACCTCTACTCATTCCAAGTTAGTATGCTTTTGCAATATCAGATTTTGGATTTCCCTAATTTGATGTGCTTAAATACGATGCTTCAAGTTTCAAACTTTTGACGCATTAATAGGCGAGCAAAAGTTGTAGATGCATGATTTAGATAATTGTCACCAATCCTTGGTTCTATTATTTTACTTCTTTCCATAGGGCCTCTTAAAGAATGAAGGAAAAGCCAAATATGGTGCAGCTTTTCGTCAATGGCAAGTAGATGCACCCAATTTCGTTATAGATGGTCATTATCCAGTAAGGGAATTATGGGAACGAGCTAGAAACTGCTGGACAAAAATCCTAACTAATGAAAGCAAATCAATTCTCGTAGTTGCTCATAATGCTGTCAACCAGGCTCTCGTTGCCACAGCACTTGGTACTCCATTTTTTTAACTTTTGCAGCCAAATGATAAAATATTATAATTTTTCGCGTGAAATGGATCCTCCATATGTGTCTTACTCTTTTTCTGCTGCTACCAACTATTAGGACTGGGCACAGAGTACTTCCGGATTCTACTTCAAAGCAATTGTGGCGTAAGTGTGCTAGATTTCACTCCAAATCCTGAGGGGAGATCTCCAGATATATGCCTTAATCGTTTAAACCAGGTAAATGAAGCATCAAATTAGACAGACAAACTCGTTTGATTGTCTAGCAAATCAAATATGTACCCTGTAATTTTGTTGATCAGTTTTTATGCTGTTCTCCAAGTTTCTGTCTTAAACTCGATCATGTATGAAGAACATTTATTCTTCTTGAGCTTCATATAGACACAATTTTTTTTTGTTTTTGTAGGTTTCTTTGAAGCTGATGCCGTGATTTAAATGTAATGATGCAGACCCCAGGTTCGCCCATAGCTGCCGGAAGTTCAGCAGGAAGGAAAACCAATACGCGGATTATACTTGTTTGTCAAGGATTTCTTCAGAATGATGTAGAGGTATCAATGCAGTACTTCCTGTGAAAAACATTAATTTGATTTTGAGCTCAGAAGCATGGAAGAGAAAATTATACAAAGTGCTAATCCTTATGCGATCATTGATAAAGTTAAAATCTTGATTATTCTTAAACCAAAGCTAACATCATTACTAGATATATGGGTCTCAGGCAGCTAAGTTTCCACTTTTTTTTTTTTCCAACAGGGAAGTATTCCTTTCTCTGGGGATGGTCCAATGAACGTGCTTGGAACAATACAGGTAATGCATTTTTCTGAACAGCGCATCCTCGTCTTGTGATCTTCCTCTGGTTGTTGATTTTTAATCCTATAACATAAAAACAGGCACAGAAAATTGCAGAGCTGCTTCTCGATGTCAAAGTGAACACTGTAGTCAGCAGCAGTGCAGTTGCTTCCATTGAGACAGCAAATGCAATATCCAGGGTATAGTGATCGTGTTATGAATTATAAATCAATATTCAAAAATATATTTATCCATTGCTCGACAGAGTAACATGTGTCAAAATGAGATTCATATAAATTATATCTGTTTAGGTGCAAGAAGCTGCCGATTGCTTAGGAGCCGATTGCATTCCACGCTATGTGGAAATGAAGCAAATTCAGGAACTTGATGTTGGAAACATCCTTCAGCAGACGAAGCAGGTATAACGGGTCCATATAACTGATGGAATGAAATATGGAACATGAGACAATCATAACTGTAATTAGTCATCCGGTAAAAATGCAACAGAAGTTGAGAATCGGGTAGCTAGATTTTCAGATCAAAAAGAATCTGTTCTTCTCCAAGTTGATGACTGAGGTTACCGATGATGTTTAGTCAATAATGGACAGTTTTTTACAACTACAAACCAAGCCATCTCAAATATTAGGGAAGTTCTTACTTGAATTAGGCTTGTGCTGACAATTTTTCATGCATTAAAACTTGCGACTGCAACCTGGTCTTGATAAGAATCGCCCCAATTATAGGATAAGAAAACTATGATCCAAAATGAGAATCACCTTGAGACTAGCACATGATTTAACTATTCTACTCATTCTAACAGAGCATAACATTTAATTGAATACTTTGACAACCATATATTTTCGTTTTGCCCAAGTTTTTGATTTGTCCAATCGTCTTTTATTATTCTCATTTGAGCTAAGTCGAGGAGTCTTATTCATCGTACCAATGTATTTATAGATTTTTGTCCTAAAATTCTGAAATGTTTTGTAATGTAGGACTTGACAAAGTTTCAAGCTTCTCGTTCGGGTTGGATAAAGGGATTTGAGGATGAAATAAAGGAAGCAATGTGGGATCAATCAGGAAAGGCGTGGAAATGTCTAGTTGATGAACTTTCCAAAGGAACCGAGTCTGAAAACATAGTCGTCGCAGTTGGGCATCCGGCGCTACATATAGGCATGATGGGGCATTCCTTGAACCTGACAAAAGAATGGTTGGGATCGCTTCATCTCGATGCAGGCAGCATCAGCGTCGTTGATTTTCCTGATGGTTCCAGTGGAAGAAGTGTAATCAGGTGCATCAACTACACTGCTCATCTGGGGAGGTGGTCGATACCGATTACAAGACCAGCCGTTGATGATGAGGAATTCTGAGTATATAAGCATGCAAGAAAAAACTGAAAGATGTGATTTGTATAGATCACGGGTGTGACTTGAAAGTTTAAAACAGAAACATGAAGGGGGTAAATTGTAAGATTTTGCAAACTTTGGGACCATTGAGAGAAACTGAGGGCTCAAATCTGTCCAAATCCTCAATGTTAGCAGTCCAGATCAATATTGATTTTCTCAAGTTGACTTAATAACTTGCAAAAATTTGTTTGCGTTAGTAAATCTCAACCCGCATCATATAACACGATAACATGTTCGAAAATATGTAATATATACATTTACCACTTCTGCCAAGCTTCATTAAAGTATCTATCTCTTTCATTTTTTTCTTCCTTTTCTTGTTTCTTGTTAAATAACTTTCGAAATAATCAATTGGACCTGGCGAATAGACTGGAGTCTGGACCTTGAAAAGAAAAGGATTGGAGCTGAAAGAAAAACTTGACCAAGTCTGATGAGATATTCACAAGATTGGGTAAAAGATGCGGAATAATTAATAGAATTTATGCAAGGCAAAGGATATGTATGAAAAATAATCGTATTAAGCATTGAACCCCTTATCTTATATCATTTTGCAGTATCTCGTATATTGTTTGCAAAGTCGTGTTTTATTCCTTGATCTTTTCTAATCGCTGCAAATTACTATGAGGTCAATTTTCTGAAGGAATACTTCTATCGGAATATTTAGCTTAAATATGTAGATTCATCTCAATTGAAATATTATTTCGGTGACGAGTGTCCTGTTTTTTCTTTTAATTTCATCATAATTCCCAAGTTTATGGCTTAAATATTAAAAATTTAATGTAATTAGATAGTACAACAAAATTTGAAGAGAAAATATGACACTTCAATGAAATATTAGTTAAATTGAAACGAATCTTTATATATATTTATGTTTAGTATTCTCGTAAAATTAAACTTTCTGACAAAAATATATATACATCGAAGAAGTTGGCACTTTGCAAATACATAGTAAGCCAAAGAAACATATTGAAACTTTTTTAAACGGTAGCAAGCACGCTGCACGCCACATAGTAGAGGCTTTCTTTTGCAAGATAATATTCATCAAAAGACTGGAGCTTTTTACTAAGGGGTTAGACGCTCTTACTCATTATATATGTATACTGAGTAAAGCTTTTCACGTTGAGCATTATAAGCAAATAAAAAATTATTTATGTGTAATTAATGTTTAAGAGACAAAGAAAAATGTAGAAAAAAGTAAGAAGCAAAAAACTCTCTGATGATAGAAACCGATTTTTTGCCTTTAAATTGAAAAATACATAAGATTATTTTCACATTTTCTCACATCATGAGATTGTTTTGCATGTTACAACTTACACATGATACATGAGTTTTTTTTTGTCACACACGATATTATAGAGTTTTTACATGAGATTTCTCTCTATAAAATAGGCGGGTAATATATGGATATTTCGTATTTGCTGATTTAATAAAAACATTTTGTGTTGCATGTTAGACTCTTTGTCTTTTTCCAACAGACTATTATTAAGGAAGTTGAATCATCAACATAAGTTATATAACGTAAGATTTTGCCAACTAAATCTACTAAAATGCAAGCTGTAATAATCCTAAAAATATACATTGCAGAAAGTTGCGTATCCTGATCTGACCAAATAGTTTCTTATTTTATTCAAATGGACATATAGAAACCAATAAAAAAAGGTAAGGGGACCACACAGGAATGAAGAGAATCATATAATAAAACTCTTTAGATGAACCAGAAAATGACTTCGACCGGCAACTGAAGGAACAAAGAATTTTGAAGCTGCTTTGACTTGCTTATTAATGTTGCAATTAGCAGACAACAATTATCAAAATATAACACAACGAAGAGGACAAAAAAGTTAATGTCGACAACTTCTAAGAAGCATAAAGCTGTCAAAACTATACTCAATAATATAAAATGCATTTTGACTTGCACTTAATTATGGCACATAATCTCAGTCATTTTTTTTTAGAAAAAAGAAATAAAAATTAGGTTGTAAGAGTAGGATTGCACATGTGCAAGTAGATGAGATGCCTTGTCCGTTTCTATTTTATAAGATTAGTTCAGCTAGAGGACACAACTTGAGTATTTTTATGGGGCCAAGACACAAATTAGTGTCATTCCGAAATTTATGGGTTCATGAAAATTTTGGAATTTGGGACACCTCGACAATATTTTGCTGGATCTTCATATATATATATATATGGGTCCTAGATTACTGATTGAGCTCTTTGAATTATTTTGATTTAACTTAGAAGTTATATATTTTTATTAACATTTTAATTCATTTTGGTATAGTTTTCGGAGTATTGACAAATAATTTCTTGTGCTATGGGGACATATGAAGTAGTCCGTCACTGGACTGTGAAAAAGTGACATATATTATTTCTTTACGATTTCATTTCTTATTTACCATTTTTTTCTTAATTCTTTTATGTAATTGTAATGTTACAGTTATCTAAATTTATCATATATTAATCAAATTAGATCATTCTTGTAAAAATTAGCCAATACTCCAAATATTAGTATTTTTATTTTAATTAATGCATACACACACACACACACACACACAATTTTAAGAGTAGAGATCGAGTACGTATAAATGTCTCTTTACATGAAAAATCAAACTTAATTTCGCCTTTTTGCAAGTGAAGTACGTTCTCTTGCAGGCATATATAGTATTTCCCCAAATTAAAAATACAGAATATATATAATTACTTAGTCCCAAATTAAAAATACAGAATATATATAATTACTTAGTTACTGTATTATGTTTTCCACATATAGGTAAATGACAAACTATCATATCACGAGGGGGCTAGTTATCAAGACCACTTGATTTCGTACTTATGTAGTGCCTTACTAGCAATAATATGTTCTTAATGCAGTCAACATCTATACCCAATTTTAGCGAAAGGTACCACAATTAATTTTGTCAATCTCAGTTCACCTCTCTACTCTTTCATTATTTCATTTTGAAGCAACCTAGTTGTTTTACTGATTATGTGGAAAGGAGATGATATATACAGAGCAAAATCCCTTAATACAGAGCAAATTGTTGATGTTTACTATTATACCCCTTTTTATATTAGTAATACATTTGTTTCCCTTTAAAATCTGCCAATGATTAGCAGAATCATTAAAAACAAAATTAAAGCACCCATTTTCCTAAATTATGAAATGGAAAGATTATCTTCTTTTGATTGACAATAATAACTTATGTAAATAAGTTACTTGATGAAAATATAATTAATTACTCTAATTTTTTAATATTACTTCAAACTTTTAATTTTTATTTGACTCTCATGACCATATAATCTGAAAAATAAGAAATTCCAGCAAAACTTTTCGGTGGAGTTTGTCGAAAAGTAGATGAAATTGTTTATTAAACGCACATGTTAATTTATATGTTATATTAATTGATGACCAATTCTAAATTACCTTCTTGTTTAATCACCTTTTTGATATCTGTTTTTGCTTCACCTTTCACGTAATTCTATAGATGATGATGGTCACTTATGAAATTTTCTTTTGAAACTTAGTTGTTGCACTACAAATTGCATGGTCATTGGTTATTACTACCAATTGGAATATTTATTTTTTATTACATTCAACATGTTCTTCTTTTATTTTTATTATTTATCAAAGCAAATTATTAAAGTTGGAGAATTAATGATACATAGGTGTACAAGCGGTATGTATGCCCAACAATGTGGAAAATAGTACATTTAACGAATTAAAAACATTATTAATTTTTTTTTGTTCTTAAAACTAATATACAAATTTTTATAACATAAATACATGTGAATACTTAATTATGTTTCTACTAAGTCACTTATTTACATGAGTTATTAATTATTGTTAATCAAAGGAAGATAATCTTTCCATTTTTTAATTTGGAAAGAGGAATGTTTTAATTATGTTTTAAAGATTCTGCTAATCATTGGAAGATATTAAAGGGAATGAATGTATTAGTAATATAAAAAGGGGTATAATAGTAAACATAAAAAATTTGCCCTGTATTGAAGGATTTTGCTCTGTATATATCATCTCCCTTATGTGGAATATGGACATTGTCCATAGCTATTATTTTGAACTCCCTTTGAAAATCAAGTGTAACTAGGTTAATATTGCAGGAAAAAAGAATCTATGCATGGGGTCAAACTTCTATTTATGAAGTAAGTTAATTAACTGCCAAATCTTTTTAATCATGATCATTGTTTCCTTCTCTTAAGATGGAAGCTTGAAAGTCTTCGTCGAATTTTTAATGTCTAACTCTCTAACTTTTAATATAAGCATCTAAACCTATATGACACATCAACAAATTAGGGGTCTTATGCTTCTGTGTTATACCACCAACTTGCAGCTTGCCTGCTCTAAGATTGCTTAATTAACTAACAAGATGTGATTCATCATAACCCTAATTAATACGCCTAAATCCAAGTGTGCTCAATTATATATAGCTAACCGGTTGGGCAGTCTTTTTCTAATGATCTCTTTCAACAATAAATTTAATGCTATCGCATTATTGGCTTTGTTTGATTGCAAATATAACTAAACATTTGCTGAACTCACAACACTGAATCAAAATTTTAAGTATCTATTTCTATAGTACCTTAATTATTATGTGATATTTTTGAACCATGGTTTATCTATATAATATTGGGTTGGGCAAATGAATACAATAGGGGGCAACTCGGTATGATAAGAAACTCACCAAATATAAAATTCATACTGACTTACATACCCTTAATAAGAATGTATAAGTTGCTATAAAACAACCCTAAATGAAACAACTATTATGGTCTTCTTAAGTATGAACGTAGTACATAAATTCAACGGTTAGAAACTTTTTTTTTTTTTGACACCATTATATCTATATTCTCATATATCATGCATGCATGACAGATTAAACAATAGAAGTAATAGACAAAAAACAGTAATGAAACAAATCTTTAAATTAGTTTACCATTGAAAATTAGTGGTAGCATAATGAGTGACACAAATATATTGTTGGGTCATGTAATAGAGTCTAAAGTATTAGAGACTAAGTTCGTGTTCTTTAATTTTTTGGATACAATGGGCCGGGCAGGGGACCGGGGACTCGGGGGTCACTGACCAGTCATTCACTAAATTAAAGTGCGAAGAGTGATATCACCAACAATGTCAAAAAGCAGTAAATGTGCAATATCACTAGGAGCTTTGTCGAAAGATTGAAGGTCAAAAACGTGTTAGTGATCCAAGTCCGCAAGCCAATCAACAACCTTATTTGATTCTCGAAATCCTGACGAATAACACAAGAAAGACAACGAGAGTTGAGATGATTGCAAGCCTCTATGAGATTTCGGTGAGGGTGGGTGTCCGAAATCGAAGATTTTAAGAGTTGAACAACAATACTTGAGTTCCAGTTAAGAAGAACGCAATTGATATCGTGCCGAAGTGCTTCGGAAAGTTCATGGTAGACGCCCCATAACTCCGATGTAGTAATATTGTGTTCGTGTTCTAAAATTGTGACTTAGTTTATACAAAATTTAACTAGGCTTGCATTTCTAACATGGATAGTCTACTCATTTGTAATTGAAATTTAACTTAAAAAGACAATGAAGATTGTAACTTAGATGCCCCTCACATATAGTTAGTTAATCTGACGAGTTGAGTAATCGAATGAAGTGTATTTCTTATATTTGTTATGAGTATGTTCATTTCGTCAAGTAATTTGTACCAAGATTAGGGATGCATGTAACCTCCAGAGCACCTTATCTTATGACATTTACCAAGCATTAAAATTAAAGACAAGTTAAATATTCCCAAAGAATTAAAAAGACTAGCCTCTTTAACCTGCAGTAACAGATGGGACTAAAGTTAAAACTTAAAAGTACTTTTCAAAAGGGCGGTTAAGAATTTTTCCAGCACGGCGCAGTATGGGAAGATTGAAATATTTAGGCTTTGGCGTGACTCCAATATCTTTTTGATCCTTACCCTCACGTTGTGAAATATTTATAACTTATCGCATTTTGACACATGAACAAAGCAAAGCACGCGAATTAATTTGTCAGTCAAACACTTGCACATTGCGACTTTAACTAATATAATTTGCTTGGTGGAGGTCATGATAAAGTTGGTTAAAATCTGGTACCAATTGACAATATTTGTGGAAATGTGGAATCTATGCACACTTAGGGCTGGAGAATAAAATATTTAGTCATTCCAGTCCCTTAACTTTACTCTTGGTTCACCGTAATTGTTACTCTTTTCGTTGACGAGAAATTGAGAGCACATGGCAATCAAAAAATATTTGCTTAGAAAGATTAAAATTAATTGTTTAACAAAGATTGCGAGTCAAAAAGACACGAAAGAAAGAAATATATTTAAAAGTTAATATCTAGAGAGTACTAAATTACAATTATGCGTAATATTCTTAAACCTATATCTACAGTACTATATGATATTGTAGCTACGTACCTCAGTGTACCTTATATGTTATTACTGTAAGAGCATAGTTCTTAAAATGTTTTTATACAAATATATATAGTTGGTGATGAAGTCCGTGATGGATTATAGTTCATGATGAATTTGGACTGTCGGAAAAGCAAAATAATGGGTTTTTGGATTTTATGATGGTTTTGAATCTTCTTGTTGTTGACGATTTACTAGTCTAATTCAAATGGAATATGACTAATGAGCACAACTCACGATATTTTTATGATGGTTGGTCAATTTTAGCTTAAATCCATTATTTAGGATCTCGTTTGGGCATTTTGTTATTTTTAATATTATTTATTTTTGTAGTATCTCTTTTTATGAAATCCGAACTTATATTCGGTTTGTTGAAGAGTGAATATGGTGGTTAGGACTTTCCATTTTGACATATATCTGAATATCATGTATTTCCATTTATGAAATATTATTCTAGTTTTGAATATTAGTATTTATTGTGTGTTATAAATCTTCGCAACAATTTTAATCTCTCAATTTTATGGTTGTTGAAACTTTCTTATACACACAGCTGGGTATGCAAATTCATTGAATCTTGTCAAAAAATTGGGGTAATTAGGCTACACATTTAAGACATGCGTCTTAGTGTGTGCCAAATATGTATAACAGTAATGAACAGTACAGTGATTAATTTTGGTTCTAAGTAATTGCGCATTGATCATACTCATCAGGGTCCGTTACAACTTAATAGATTTGGTGTCTTTCACTTTCATTTATTCGTTATAAATAATCTACTTGTCGCACATTAATTGGACCACGTGTCACTATGGGGTCCATTTCTTCTAAAGAAATGAGTCAAATGACTATTCATCCGCACTCGTGAACTCATAGTGAGCAGATTTGCCATCCCTATGTCGATTCTCCGTTTTTTCATTTTGTTTTTGTCATTCACATCTTTACATTGGAATAAGAATGCCGGCTAAATGTAATTAAAATTGGAATAATTATATTAAACTTCCTGAAATTGAATTATTACACATTTTTTCCCTAATACTTAGGATCACATGTTCACCCGTTGAAGTTTTATAAAATATTAGATATTGACTCTTTGAGATTTGAAGAACCACATACACACCTCGTGAAGTTTTGAGAAGATTAAAGATAGAATCTCCTACATATTTTTGAAAATTCATAGTGTATTTGTGTGATTATTCAAATAATAATGGAGACGGTTCTTGTAACCCAATTAAACTTCATCAGAGTAAATGTAATCATCCCGCAAAAATATGATGATAACAAGGGTAACGTAAAACGGATGTTCTGCTTTAATAAAATTCCTAAACGTTCAATTAACAAATTTTTTTCCAAAACGTTCTTTTCTAAGTACTAAAATATTTTTATTTTGGACTATGTAGAAACAAAATATACAATTATTTTTTTACGTCCATTACAAATTTCAATAATTCTTTTTTTGAAACATGTCGAACAAACTTCAAAACTTTGCAAAACGTTTTAAATATTTAGAGGACCAAAACATCAAAGACGAAACTTTGTTGATCTCGTAAATCTTTTTAAAGTATTATACATGATGGAACGAAATAATGAATCAGAAAGGACATCGCTCTTCTGTTTATCTCAAGTTTATTGTTTCTTTGAAGCTGACCCTGAATGATTAATAAACAAAGTAAATTAATGATTAAATAAATAAAAGTAAAAATGACGTGCAAAGAATACTTCTTTTAGTACTTTTTAGCCTTTTATTTTGCTCTTTTAATTGTATGTTCGTGATCAGGTCCGTGTCACGAATGTGTTGCTTTTGAATTAACTATTCCTAAAGGCTAAAAAATTGCAGTGTGCATATTATCTTGGGTTGGTGTTAGCTTATACTCTAATCGAAGATTTGATTCCACTTATTCTTGATTTTTGATAAGTTTATGGAGTGTTTATATAAGAAGAAAATCTAAAGTTATAATACTTCTAAAACAGTAGATAAAGGTCAATCTTGTTATAACTGATCTAACTATGTATCAGAATTTAGACTTTAGTGTGTGTTACAAGTGCTTTTCGAACATTTTAATATAAATTATAAAAAAGTTATTGTAATGAACTTGGATAATACTTACGTATTTAATTTCTATAAAGTAAAAAATAGTAATAGTTTGATAAGTTTTGAGAAAACAATTTAGAAATTGTGATCCATAGATGTAATCCTATGATTTATACCATATGCTTAAGTATCGACCTTCTTTTCTTTGTTAACTACTTTTATATTGATATGATTTTGCAGTGCCAAACTTTTGAAACTCGTTGTTATTATTATTATTATTATTATTATTATTATTATTATTATTATTATTATTATTATTATTATTATTATTATTATCATCTTCTTAACACAAATATTAAATTCCGCGTTGGAAGTGTGGAGGCTGGAAAGGGATGTGAGGGGACCATATGGCAATAAAATTAAATGAGTTCATATGTCAATTTTAATTTAATGTCTATGCCCTCCCAACTGCAACCTCAAGCATGATTGATTTTATATTTAATCAAACGTTAAAAGTTTAGCCATTAATTAATATTTACAATTTTATATGTAAATAGTAACAGTGCGAATCCGTTACTCTTTATAAGAAATTTTAGTTTAATAATTTCATCATAAAGAAGAGAAGGAATAATCAGACTTAAAGAAAAGGGGAGCTTGTTCCTCTGCTTTTAATCATAGGCGTGCTCAGGGACAAAGTTGGTGGGTCAGCATGTGGTTCAATGTTAAGTTATTGTAAGTTATACACGCTGAATTAATGGATTCAATTAAATTCCGATAAAAAATAAAATAAAAAAAAATCATGGGTTTAAACAAGTCGAGTTTACTAAATTAGTAGTGATTTTGGTGTTGTTTTACGAGATGATTGAGAAGTCAAAGTTGTAACTATTTACTTCGAGTTTAGTCAACCTTCTATACTTTATAAAAGTTATTCAAAGTAACTTAGTCATATTGCTCTCTTACGTAGATTAACTCTATACTTATTCAAGTACTCATTATAAATTCAAGCAATTATTTCATCTCTTCACATTCTCAAAATTCCAAAGAATGTAAATTTTCTTACCATGACTATTGACTAAGACCGGTAATTAATTGAACGAAACTTCATGCTTAGCACAATGAAGTTTCTTAACATTCTAGTCAACCATAAAAAGATAAAAATAAAACCAGTAGGAGTTGTCATTACGTTGCTGCATTTATTTGTCCATATTTCTTTAAGGATAACTACAGCTACATCCCTGAAGTTTTGTGTAATTATAGAAACTACCTTGACTTTTAAGAAATTATAATAACTTCTAACGGCAGTAAAAATGACTAATAAAATTGATAAGATTCAACAACATCAATATAGAATAAATTATTTTAAATTGAAAATGAGTAAATTATTTTTTTGAACTTTTAGAGTTTTTATTTTACTTTTCATTTCAATTAACAACAATAAAAAGAACATTTAAAAGTTGAAATTTTGTAATTTTAAAATTTAATACTTTTGAAAATTTAAAATTTTGAAGAGACTTCAGGTTTTAAAAAAGAGTGCAACTAAAACTTTAGAATAAATTGCTTTTAAAATATAAATTAATATATTCACCTAGTTACTAAAATATGTCTCAGGGTTAACTAATTGGTGGGCCGCAGTGATAGTCTTTCATATCCAATCGTGAAAATCGAGTTGCAAACCTCGATGGACGCATGATGAATGGTCGCGTGATCAATGTGAGAAGCCTCCGAAAATGCTGGATTGTAGAAAGCGAGCTATCCATCTATGAATCCTTATTGTGAGCTCAAGGAGAACTCACGATTCCCGAAACCAACATATCGTGTGTCATGAATCCTGATTCTATATGAGCCATTGACACGAAGGCTTCCAACCACCAATAATAAAAATAATTATATGTGATAATTGAATAAAATATAGATGTCAGTGCTAATTCTAAAATAAAAGTATTTTAATTTTATCAAGAGATCCTAAAATAAAAATTGTGCCAACTTTTGTAGAACACACCTCATAAACTTAATACATATATCAAGTAAATTCCCTATTATATGACACTACATCAAACATACTTGTTTGCTCTAGGGGAGATCATTGTAGTTTTCTAACTTTGGAGAAAGTTTCTGTAGTTACACCAAACCTCAGGGGCATTGTTATAATTATCCCTTTCTTTTATTATATTTATATACAACGACAGTTTCTCTATCCTTGAATTAAAAAAATCTCACTCATATGAACTGTCACTTAACAAATAAATAAATAAAAACAGACCCCTTTAATATTTTCTGTCTCAAAATCTCCATTCTCTTCCCCTGCAAATTCTAACTCTCAAAAACAGAGAAAAACAGAGCACTCTGTTTTTTCCCCTGCTTCTCCTCAAACATCTCTTCTTCTCCACCAATCTTTTCAACAAAAAGATGAGAGATTTTGCATCTTGTTTCAGCGAATACGCAGTACAAGTCTCAGATAACGCTTCATGTTCAAGCTACTCGAACAGCTCCTGCATTTCCCCTGCTTCAATCCCTTCTATTCAAAACACAGTCACATGTTTATACAAAACCTTAATTTCGTCGCAAAAACAAATCTTTATCACACTCACGTGGTCAAAAAGCAATCTTTCACAGGGGCTCAACATAAGCTTCAACGACGATTCATCAAACGCCGTTAAACTGAACACGAACTCGAGGCTCTTCAGAAAATTAAAAGGGTCCAAATTGTTGGATTTTCAGAGCTACAAAATCGAAGTGTTTTGGGACCTTTCTTCGGCCCGTTACGAATCCGGACCCGAACCCGAATCCGGGTACTACGTTTTTATCTTGGTCGACTCGCAAGTTAGCTTAATTGTTGGGGATTTGGCTGAAGAAGCTTCTTTAAAGAAGGCGAAAACGGGTCCGGGTTCGGGTCCGGGTCAGGGTCATGCCCGGATGACGAAATTCTCGTTGATTTCTCGTCAGGAGCATTTTTCGGGCAATACCCATTATTCGACTAAGGCTCAGTTTACGGATACGGGTGATTCGCACGATATTTTGATCCGGTGCAGCGGAGAAAATGACGGGTTGAAGTACCCGGTTTTGTCGGTTTCGATTGATAAGAAAATGGTTATTCGGGTCAAGAGGCTGCAGTGGAATTTTAGAGGGAATCAAACGATTTTTTTGGATGGTTTGCTAGTGGATCTAATGTGGGATGTCCATGATTGGTTCTACAATCCCGGGTCGGGTTATGCGGTTTTTATGTTCCGGACCCGGAGCGGGTTGGATAGTAGGCTGTGGTTGGAGGAGAAGATGGTGGCAAAAGATCAAGATAAAGTGGAGTTTTCGTTCATGATTTACGCATGTAAGAATCTATGAAGTTACTATTTTTTTTTTTAAAATTACTTTAGTCATTTTTAGTAATTTTTTTTAATGTTTCATTACTTGTGAAATTAGTAAGTTTGATGATATTGGTGAAATGACCAAAACTTTGAAGAATGTAAACTGATTTTCCTTTTCTTTTTGATTTTTTTTTTATTGTTTTGGTTTTGATCTATGGAAGTGTAAGCTTTAGATCGAAGAATACATGTTGTGGCTTCTATTTTTCTTTTTTGTGTGGATAGAATTGAATCAATTGATGGAATAGTAATTGAAGCGCATTGCTTTCTGTGTAATAAATGATTCTTGACATTTTCACATTTAGTAACGCAGACATGTGAATATGGTAATAAGTTCTTTTTTGCAGTATGTGTGATAACACTACAAAAGTAAAAGGAGAGAGGGGGTCCTTGAAATAATCATTTGGAATTTGAAAGATTATATGCTCTTTTTTGTTGATTATGATGCTTTTGGAACTATGGCCATATTACAAGAAAAGTTGCAATAGGCCTGAAAAAGGATCAAAAGAAAGTGGAGAATCTCCAGATATTGGCATGATTTAGTTGGTCTATTCAACTATTGTCACAAAAGTAAGGTTCTTGCATCTTCTTTTCTTATATGGTAACAATGCGACTTTAGCATAGTTTATAAATATTATCGTTTTTCAGTTAATATCTTTTAGACAGCTGCACACCCAGCGTTCATGTACATTTTTACGTCTCAATTTATATTGAATAGCGGCTTATCCACGTTTCATGCACGTTGTAGCTATACAATTCTTAGCTCCTTGCTAAAAGATGGGATTAATTATGAAGAAGTACTAGAGTTATTTTTCTTTTTCATTTGAAGTATAAGTTATAAAGAATTAAGTAGAACCCGACCCCTTGCTTCAAAAAAAAAAAAAAAAAAAATAGAACCCGACCCCACGAAATTAATATGTCACATGAAATAGGTGCATGAGTTGTACTACATATTACCCTTAACATATACCTATGTATATATATATATATATATCCATCTGTAAAATATATATTGGTCCGCAATATCAAATAGTGAAATTCTTCCCCTCGATTTCAAATTCTATTCTCACGGGAGCAATTTAATTATATGCTTTCTAAACCCGATCCCTCCAAATTAGGTTTGTCTAATGTGATTTGTCATAGTAATATTATTTACATGCGACCATATCTAGGTCGAGAGTTCATCTCGTGCGCAAATTAAGAGCATCGACAACAATTCAAGACATCAAAAATACATATATAATTTTTTGAATCAAGAAAAGGCAATGACAGATCTTATCAGTTGTGGGTGTTATTATTTCCTATCTATCTGCATTATCATTGGACCACATAACCTGCAGGGGCCCTTTACTTTCACAACTGAAAAACCTCATGCATGCACTTAATTTTCAGCACATAAGCAAACGTAAACCCGTAGTTTTTGCATGTTCGTATTATCTGCACTTTCCGTGCAACATTTGGCTGCACCAATGCAGTTATAAATTATCAGAGATCTGCATCACGCTACTCTATTATTACAACTTATGGGCATGTCCGCAAGTGAAGTTCCTGTGTGTTGTAATTTAATTGGTGGTGGGGATGTTCGCGCGGAAAGATATTATGAGCCGTTGGATGATGACGGCCCATCGCCTCTTTGGTGGTGGTCCATTGGATTGCAACAATTTTGTCTTGTCTTGTCTATCTCATACAGGTTGGGTAGAAATGCATGTGCGATTTGCGTGAAAATTGGATATATTATAGTATACTACCCCCACCAAAATATTGATCTTGAATTTTGACCTCAAGATAGTACCATACGCTTTTGATCTATAAGATTGATTTCATGCTAGTATAGTAGAATGTCGAAATTATTAATTTTATCAAGGGTGTATCTTAAATTAATTCTCTCACATTCGAGAACAAATCCACCGAGCCTGAGGTCCAAAGTAGATAGTATTTCTAACAACTATTATCAAAGTTAATACTGAAAAGCACACCTCTCTTGCTGAAAATACCAAAAGGACTTTAGGAAGTCACTTTAATTAGACTTAATTTCATGTTATAGAAGTGCGGTTTCCCCAGTACGAGTCCAATTACTTGCCAGACTATCCGACACGACCATTGAATGTAAGTGAGTTTAGTACTAAAAATTCATTTTGTGACATTAATTATATAATGTCCGTAACAGTACTGAAATCTTGTCTAGAACTGGCACCCACCCTTATTAAACCATACAAGAGATAAATTGAGATTTAATGAATATCAATCTGCAGGGAAGAACATCTTCAATCAAGGAGAAAGTATATGTTCCGTGTGACCGTGGAGTTATAATATGATCGTTTTTTTACAATTAAATTATGGTTTTTTTTTTTTCACAAAACTCCCATGTGGGCGCTATACTATACAACGCAAAAAAAAGAAATCAGGTGAAGAGAAAAGGCAAGATAACCTATTTAATAGTAAAAAAAAGTACAAAAGAATAAATAGAAAAAAATTACCAACTTAAACAAATAATAAGGTATTTGTCATGAAAAAACCCCCACAATCTGGCATTGCAATTACTTGCGGTATGATAGGCTCATTGGGCTTTTAGTAGCCCAACATATTTGTCTTAGCCATACGACAGCAATTGGGCTAGAGATACATGACCATTTGCGTAAAATTGGATTTAATACACTAGGCCCATCATTGAATTTACCAATCCCATTTATAACACTAGCCACCGAAGTACGCGCATGACCGCGTGTAAAATTTTTAAGTATACATAATACTTTTATTTTTGGGTGTTATTTTTATCATATTAAAAAATAAACACACACGGAGGCCTTATGTAAAATTTGTTCTAGATTAAAGAACTAATAACAATTACCTTAAAAGAGAGAAGTGCAGTTACAATATTAGTGAGAAAGTGGGTTAGTGGATTTGTGCTGAAAAAGAGCAATTACTTTTCTATTCTTTTTGAATTGTTAGAAATTAATTGGAGTTAGGGTTATTTAGAAAAACTAATAATTTGGTAAAACAAATACCAAAATATGTGAGGATGGAGCGTTTGTTTCTGATATAGTAATATATTCTTTTCCTTTTCAAATTTTAAGGTTGATCATGTAATTATTACAATAGTAACAAATGTTTCTGTAGCTTAATCAAACTTCAAGGATGGCAAAACGTAATTATTATACCTAAAGTAAACTCATTTAAGGGGCTACCTAACGGAACAAGTACAAGGCTACCTACTCCTAAATTTTTCCTAATAAGGTAATCAATTCTATATATGTGCGTAGTCCTTTCGCTCTTAATTTTGTTCAAATGCATCCTTAAAACAGTTATTACCTTAGATAAATAATAAGAAAAGTTATCGTGAATGAAGCTGAAAATATATCAGAAAGTATAAACGATGATATCTCTCATCTTTGCTCTTTGTACAGCAATTTTCTTCAAATTCGTTTTGTTTCTTTTTGTTGTATTTGACATCATTTATTCACAATCTGAAGCAAAGAAAGAGGAAAATCTTGTGCAAGAAGCAGATGTTGAGGTTGGAAGAGAGCTTGGGGATTTGACAAATGGAGACGAAGATCAAACTGTTCGTAGCGAAGAAAAGCTGGATATTTAAAGGCTTGTAGTGAAAAAAAAAGGTTCTTATTAGATGAATATGCACTGAGATTTATTATAAATACAAAGACAACATTGATTAATATATGAAATACATTTTTTTATATTATTATTGTTTAAGAGTTTTCATTGATTTGATTATTCTGCATTTCAACTATTCAAAGATTAAGGTGGGATAGGGAAAATAAGACGCCCTATTGTGCCTTATAGATTAATTTTTCCATTATACATCAAGTTTATCTTTTGCCTTACAATTTCTTTCTCCAATTAGGTTTAATGTGTTGAATATGGTTATAATTTTACTAAATATCAAGAACGCCGTCGTAGCTCAACGCTAGACGTTGCAATCTTGCGACAAAGAAGACTAAACAATAATTTAATAAGTTGATCGCTCACTTATTTTGTCCAGAAACTATACTTTTTTATTTTATTTAGGGGGGGCAATCATAAATATACAATAGCATGTGTGTTTGCCTCTGTGTGTGTGTCTAACTCTATATAATTCAGTGAAAAATATAAGATCCGTCGACCTTGAAGGAACTAATAAAACAGGAGCCGATTAACTCTAAGCTGATCCAAAATCAAGAATTATCTCTAAATAGAAATATTAAATTATAATTAAACTTATAGGGTAAATCCTCAACACCATATGGTCGCAGCGACCGACCAGTGTCACTTGTCATCAACAGAGAATTACATCAAAAGAGATAAACATTAATTTATCTGTTTTTTATTTTCGTTATTATTAGTTTTGCATTTTGTTATTGGCAAAAGGGTTAAAGGTAGTAAACTATATTTAATATATGTGGTAGTAGCAAAAACTATCCCTATGTTCTTTTTTGTTGCCAAATAACCTCCTGTAAAATTTTATTAACAATTTAATATTAGCAAAAATGCCCCCTGCAATCATATTTTTCGTTATAAGCTTTTTTTTTTAGTTATAATTTTTGGCTAGTTTTTTTTTTTAAAATTGCTTAAAAATACAACAAAAATAATCACCACCACATTTTTGTTTCTACTTATCTAGAAAGTAATATATTCTTTTCAAATTTCTTGATTATATATATATATATATATATATATATATATATATATATATATATAAAATTCAATTTGAATAATATTAATTCTTTATGGATCAAATAAGTATATTAAAAAATCAAAATTTGTACACCAATTTCCGTACGTGCAGATTAAATACTCGTATAGGGTTTTTTGGTTAATTTTTAAAATTTACAGGGAGATTTTTGCTGATAAAAATAATACATATGGTTATTTGCCGATTAATAACTCACTGGTCGTTTTTGCTAATACCCCCTTAATATATAGTTGGCCACAAATCATTTAAGTTAATTGCTAGTGAAACACACTGATTTTATGGAAGGAATTATGCCCTGAAGTTTCAAAGATAATAAAGCAATTACGATTAACTCATCATATTACATATACAAGTCCTAAATCCACTAAATACGAACGCGTGTGTGAGTAGCTCTTTTCCTTTAAGCGACACTAGGAATTGCTTATTCATTATCGCGTCGTTACGTGTCGTATTCGTACACTCTTTGCAAAATGAAACACGATTAAAGCTCCAAACAATAAAATTGTTGAGATCAGTGTTTTCAGAACCGGACCGGTCATCGACTCGGCAAACTTACTGGTTACAGGTTCAATCGGTCGAACCGGTCGAACCACTGGTTCGACCCGGTGAATGACGTATAACATTACATCATCTAGATCATATATCTTAAGATACATATAACCCATATTTCAACATTTCAAATTGTTCACCCTAAGAAAATAAATATCATCATAATAATTTACAATTTTAATGTTATTTAAATAATGCACATCAAAATAATTTCACCAATTATCTAATAAAGTATTCAAAGTTAGGCACATTCTATCAAATAAATGTAATAAGAAGTGAACAATTAAATGAATAAATATCCAGAATACTCATTTTATTGCAATAGACAATGTATATCAAATAATCTGAAATATACATAGATATATACGAATGGCTAACAAACACAATTCCTCTTCTTTTTTTTGTTACATTTAATCTCCCATGAAAATATGCACATTAATGGCCTTTTCACACAAGATGACATGCCAACACATCATCACACTAATCAAAGCTTCATTACTGCACTGTAACACATTCCCATAAAACCTCCTAGGGAATCAATCTTCACGAGATTTAAATAGATACAACTATACTCTACAACACACAAACAAATACAATTCTCTTTCTAGTTTTTCTATCACATATATATGCAGGGAAATGGAAGTTGGGGGCGGCCATGGAGGTTGTGAGGCGGTGACGACGCAAGAGAACACGAAAGGAAACATGGAATAGGCCACAGCGGTTCGGAAGCCGGTCCGGTTGACCGGTTCAACCCGGCCCGACCGCTATTTTTACCGGGCCCGACCGCTTTCTGCAAAAAACGGTTCAATGCCCTCGTCCGGACCGGACTCAGTGCCGGTCAGCGGTTAACCCGGGCCGACCGGCCGGGCCGGTCCGGTTTTGATAACACTGGTTGAGATGATTCTTCTTATCCATTATGCAACTCACTGTGCTTTGAAAATAAACTTGCATACATATATGCACTTCATATATAATTTAGTGATAGATAATACTTAAGGACTAAAACCCCTTGAGCCAATTATCACTCAGCTGATCATGGGATTAACGAATTGTCCAAATCGTAATATAAAATTAAAATTAAGCTTACAAGTTACAATCTCAATATGATCCCTAGCTAGCTGGTGCTAGAAGACATTCATCAGGATGAAGAAGGAAATCATATAAATCAGTATGTTACCACATGGCTTCACAACTGCACCAAATGAAACCACCCTATCCTCTGCAATCAAAGCACCAGGAAAAAAATCAGTTCCAAATGTAATACTATAGTAAAAGAGCTATGTTATTCACTTTTGGCAATTTAATGAGATGTCACGTAATCACCTTTTTATTATTTCGATGGATAAAAAACATCAAACTTATCGATTTATAAGGTCAGTCTCAATGCGACTCCAAGTTAAATAAATAAATAACAAAACAACTCTCAAACTTATTGATAAATGTGCCAATCTGTGATGAGTCGAAGTAACATGTGATAAGTATGTTGAATATTGATTTGTAGGATTAAATTCAAACATAATCCACTGTACATGACAGATTATAATATGTCCTACTTAAAAATCAATGTCTTATGACCTAATAGAAAATGATCCACCTCATTCGGAATTCATATAAATCAATGTCTTATGATCTAATAGAAAATGATCCACCTCATTCAAAATTCATATATGTGCGACCAAGTACCAACTCACATATTATAGCTAAATATATTAGAATTGGAGTTAAAAACTGTTTTGCCAAACGACCATGTAGTCAAACAAATGATCTTATACTACTTTAATCCATATCTAATCATTTCTTAACTATCAAAAAGCCTAACTATACAACAAGTACGCAGGAGTGTTTTGAAAAAATTATTGTGCTAATTGCCAATTAAAGCAATGCAAGGAGAATAACAGCAAATTAGAACAACCTCATGAGCCAAATTGCAAATACCCAAAAACTAACAACTAGCATAAAACGGGGAATTTTGCAAAATTGGTCCCCTAAATTGGCACATTTGTAAAATTGGTCCCCTAACTTTTTTAACGGCAATTATAGTCCTCTAACTTGACACCAGTTTCAATTTTGGTCCCCTAAGTCTAATTCCGGCAATTTTCGCCGGAAAACTTAAAAAAAAAAAAAAATTAGTTTTTTTTTTCTTTCTCAAAGTCGTGTTTTATAAACTAAAAAATTTTAAAAAAAAACTGAATTAATGGATTTGGCAGATTTAGACATGGAAAACTGATCGAATTAGACATGGAAAACTGATCGAATTTAATGGATTTGGCAGATTTGGGGTTAGGGTTTTTTATTTTGGGGGAAGAGGGAGGAACAGAGTGAGAGTTGTGTTCCACGGGAAGAGAGAGAGGAAAGGTAAGAGAGAGAAGGTTGCTTTATTTTAATTCAGTTTTTTTTTTTTAAATTTTTTAGTTTATAAAACACGACTTTGGGAAAGAAAAAAAAAACTAATTTTTTTTTTTTTAAAGTTTTCCGGCGAAAATTGCCGGAATTAGACTTAGGGGACCAAAATTGAAACTGGTGTCAAGTTAGAGGACTATAATTGCCGTTAAAAAAGTTAGGGGACCAATTTTACAAATGTGCCAACTTAGGGGACCAATTTTGCAAAATTCCCCATAAAACGTGACATGAATCAAAGTTTTTTTTTTCTTTTCTAAAAAAATATGGAAACTTTTCTTTTTAAACTCAATCGAAACGAAACACATAAGTATTTTTAAAATCTATTACAATAACAACTTTTACGAACTTCTGGCATGTCAAAAATGATTAGAAATCTTCTCTACGTGTTTCGAATATTTAGTAGCTAAACATGACGCGAAAACCAAACTCTCGTGCATGCATAAAGAGAACGAACTACTTACTGCATAATCTTGGATGACAAACGCATCTCAATCCAACCCCACAATTCCCATTAGCCCTCTCACACTCGTCGCAAGGATTTGGAACATGATCAGGAACATCAAATGAAACCCTTGTCCCAATCTCATACTTCTCGTTGACTTTATAAACTCTGCTGTAATGCGTACAATTCATCAACTTAGGATTGAAATTCTCCCCCAATTTCTCAACATCATCAACCACTGAACACGAAGAATGATTAAAATCACCGCAGTCAATAAACAGAGCATTTGAGCTCTGTTTTGAGCAGTTGAAGAGGATTAGCGAGTTTGGTGTTGATGGAGATGAAAACCCAGCTGAGAGATGATTAGGAGAGACAAAATTCGATGTGGGAGAATGTTGTTTGTGAGAAATGATGAGATGTTTGCTTGTGTAGTTAACTGAGGAGATTTGAAAAAGGCCTATTGATGTTCTGAAAAACAGAGCATTTGATTTGCAGAGGATCATGTGAGTTAAAAGTGAAGAGTTTGAGGCATTTGGAGGTGAAAAAGGGGGTTGTAGTTTTATGTTCCCACATTGGTTTTGTGGGTTTTTTTGGGATTTTGATTGTGTGAAGATAAAATGCTGTAAGAGAATAAGTTGGAGAAGAAGATGGAGTTTCTTGAAGCAGAGCATTTGTAATGGAGGTGCTCTGTTTCTTGTTGATGATATTCAAATAGTGAAAGGAAGATAAAAGGATAGTTGTTTTTTTTGTCCCTCTATTTGTGTAATGAAAAGCTAAAACTTTAGTGCAAATTGTGCTATGTAAAGAATCTACTTTTGTTTTTATGATTCATATTCCATGCTACTTTCTGATTCACATTTTTTTTAGTCGATAATTTGTAGATTTAACGGTGGTATAAAGAGTGGCACACAGTTTGACATCGAAGAATTGAACTGTAAATTGTTTTTTTTAGTACAAATTAAGACTCTATCTGAGGTCTCTTTAGAAAGTTTTATTGAGGGCAGACAATATGACCAATAATAGTCTCTAAGCAATGTGCGATAAATTTCACATTTTTTTAAGAAACAGAAATGCTCCATTTTTGAATTATTACACTATTGGCCAATGGCTGTGTTTAGTGTGCTCAATCTGCCTCAACAGTTTGAATATTGAACCACACTGTCTGAATAAGACTGTGCTATGTTTTGGATCAAAGTGTAGTCACAGTTAATAGCATCTTTTGCAGATCTCATAAGTGGCAGACAATGCTGCTAAATCTATGACCTTAACAATTGAGGCAAATAGTCTCTCACATTGACAAAGCCACATTTTGTGAACCAACTTTGTCAAAAAGTTAAAATTTTACGCGGGGACAGAGGCAGTATCACTTTGCGCCGAAAGCTACATTTGATAATTTAGTGTAATTCAATTTGAAATTATTCAATAAACCAAAGCATACTGCAGCTTATAGCTTTACAGTATGTCAAATATCTTCTGAACATACACCAATGACTGAGATAATGTGATTCCATTTCATGCAAAGGCATTTCAAAATTCGTTTACAAAAATTGAGACAAAAAGAATAATTATTATACACATTCAAAAGCAAGTAAAATTGAACAATACAAAAATTCAATGAATAGAAAAGCCTAAAGAGTATACACTTAGCCTATGGTGTGCGTAGAAACCTACAAAATCTCTAACAATCTTTCTCAGACAATCTAAAAATTATCACCTTCTTTGGAAGTTAAGGAACTTGATGCCATATGCGAAAACGAAGAAGAAGAGAAGAACCCAACCAACGTGTGCGAAAACCACAGGGATGAGGAAATCGTGATCATAGCCCAAGTTCTCGCTAAGGAAGTCATTCACCCTCATTCTTGCAACATTTCCTGTGAGTTCAAGTTCACTCGTCTGATCGCCAAATTGCGATGTGAAAATGCCGTAGATTGTCCATGCAACTGGAGAAGCCCAGTAGTACCACCTCCACCATATTGGGATCAACTGCACGCAACAAAATTTTGCTTTTAAAGTATGTTTCGGTATAGTAAATAGTCAGAAGTTATCCAAAGGTTTTTGAGAAATATTTTGAAATATTAAGAAAAAGTAAAGATTTATATGTTTATGTTTTGAATTGAGTTGAGTATACATACTGGACGGGGGATGAGGAAACCAGAGAACAAGTTCCAGAAGCTCAGGAAGAACGACATAACAATCGCCGCGATTTGGTATCCAGGAGTCAATGCAACAACCATCATTCCATACATTGAGAAGTATGTGAAGCACATGAATATGAAGTAGTAGAAATAAAAGAACTTCTCTCCTGTCCATTCGTATCCGATCATGGAGAACAGAAGCACAGAGTAAACAAATGTCTGAATCGCAACGTAAATCGTCTCTATTGCCACCTATAGATTAAAAAAAGAACACAATCATCAAAATATTTCTTTAGTTATGCATTGATTTTTCACAAAGAAATAGATAGATGCCACTTGTTTTCTTACTTGTGCAAACGCGTAAGGCAATTCTGAGTACATTCCAGCAGCTCTTTCACGGTAAAATACCGTTCTTTCAATCGCTACAACAGATTGAACTGCAGAAGCATTGGTGGCTCCCAAGAAAAGAACAGCAGCATAAGTAGCTCCCAATAGATTGAGCAAATCTTGTTGTCTAGATCTGTTATGACAACACATTTGTTATTACAAACTCATGCAATAAATTCTCTTGGTTCTTTGATAGTTTACATATCTGAGATTCTGAATAAAGAGATTTGGCTTACATTTGGTCCCCTCTTTGCCAGAAGATAACTCCGAATAGAACGCCAATGACAATGGTCGTGAAGAATCTGATAGCGTTGAACTGGGAATTTCTCCAGTACGACCAGTGTTGTTTCCAAAAGCAAGCCTTGCATTGGGTTAAAAAGGATTGGGAAAATTGAGTGGGGAAGTATAAGTCTTGAGATCCTGGTGCAGGAGTGCTTAGTTCCTTTATTAGTTCTTGGTTCTTCCTGAAGTTTAAGAAAATCAAGAAATGATTAACAATCACAGTGCCTAGTCTTTTGATGCTGAGGGCATTTTAATCATTTATCACTTACCGATAGAGGGTAGAGTTTGTATAAATTTGTGCAAAGTCCACATCAAGTTGAGCTTCAGCAGCAGAGGAGGTGACATCCAACATCCAAGTTGCTGGATTGTAACCCTCTTTAATTTTGGGAACCCCTGGTACAGCCTGCATGTTTCATTCATGAGAACAGAGGCTTTTGGTCACTTTTGAGGACAGTCATATTGCTATTTTGTGAGATTTTAGTCAACTTCCTAATATATTTGGCTTCACTTAGGAGATTAATAGAAGGACTTATATTTATATCCGTAAACATTATAAGTCATTCTATAGGATTTAGATAAAAATATGACTGTAGAGGCTGATAGATTTTGCAACAGTAAGCTTTAATCTACCTGTTCTATAAACTTAGAAGTGCACAAACACAACATTCAAGAGAGAAGCAGAAGAACTAAAAGAGAATTTCCACCTCAAAATATTTGACAAGTTTATGTGATTGGCGACCGAGAGATCCAGCATAAATCACTTGTCCTCCTCTCTTCATCAAAAGTAACTGCAAAAAAGAAAAAATCAATTATGTAAACCCAAACCAAATGCATTTATCCCAAGATGTCAAAACGAAGTTAGTGATTTTACCTCATCAAAGGCTTCAAAAATGTCTATACTAGGTTGGTGGATTGTGCAGACCACTGTTCGACCTGTATCCACCGTGTTTCTTACAGTGCGCATGACTATTGCAGCAGCTCTTGCATCAAGTCCTGAAGTTGGCTCATCCATGAAGATTATAGAAGGATTGGCCACTAATTCAACAGCAATGGTCAGCCTCTTTCTCTGTTCAGTTGAAAGACCATCTATCCCTGGAAGTCCCACAAGAGCATTCCTTAAGGGATTAAGCTCAACCAGCTCCATCACCTCCTCTACAAACATCTGAAACAACAAAAGCAGGAAAGTTAAGCAATTACCACTCATGTGCCTCTTCACAATTCTGTAGAATTATGGAAAGTACAATATCGGATAATTAGACCAAGCTCAGGGGTGTAACTATATCCATCCCTTTTAAAAAAAAAGCGTTTTAGCAGACACTCACCTTTCGTGTTTCTGTGTTCACATCAGCAGCAAGACGCAGCCAGGCCGAGTAAAGAAGAGATTCATATACAGTAACATAAGGCGAATGGATATCATTTTGTTCACAATATCCACTGACTCGAGCAAAAGTAGTTTGGTTTTTCGGGTACCCTGAAATGTTTATGCTTCCTTCAGTATATCCTCCAGTCTTTCTACCGGCTAAGACATCCATCAACGTTGTTTTTCCAGCACCACTGACTCCAACTAAGGCTGTAAGAACACCAGGCCTAAATGCGCCACTAACGTCTCTCAGTAACTGAAGTCTCTCCTCATTAACACCTTGACTCTTCATTTCCTGTAAGAAATAAGACAAACTTTGTTATTCTGACGAAGTCTTTAAGATGAGGAAATAAAAGGAGATGTTAAAATTTGGAGGCAAATGTAAACTTACTGAAGGCATGTCGACATAGTAGTTGACACGGTTGAATGTAAGAGAGAGTGGTTGAAAAGGCAAAACCATCCCTTTTCTTGCCTCATTGTTTGTTGAATTCGCATTTGCATGAGTGCTCCTAATGCCCATTTGAACACCTGTGATTATTCGAATTAGTATCTTGCTTGACAATATTGATTTGAACTTAAAATCATTTGGCAGTTAGAAATAACACAGAGTAGTTCCTTATTTTAGCAAATCACACACCTTCGACATTTGTGATTTGTCGCTTATTCCTTTTTTCCTCATTGTCATCTCTTATGACAGCCTTATTATCACCAAGAGCTGAAATGGAATGCAGAACACAGTCAACATACAATATTTTAGTATACAAATTGAAGTATGAAGTACAAATAAATTTATTTACTTACGCTTTAAGTATGTTAGTGCTCCAATGAAGAGAATGTTGAATAGAAGGGAGAATCCAAAAAGAGCTAGAATACATATCCAGTACCAGGTTTCTGTTGTAAATAAACCTCGGTCCCTCAGAAGTGTCTTTCCAACGGTATTTTCAGTGCCATTTGTAGGCTAGATAAACATAAAAAGTATACCAAAAATTAGAATCATATATGATGGATGATTTCAAAGCATAACCTGCATACAGTTATAGTAAATTTTATGGAACTTACTGTACTCCATCTATCAGAAAGAAACTCGTTAATGGCAATTGCGTTTTGGCCATACATCATAGGAGAAATATAGTATCCCCATAACATCCAATCTTGAATATCATCTGACAAGTGCCAAAAAGAGAAGCAGGAATAAGAGAAGTTCAATATTTATCAATCTTGATTCTATTTTGGTAATATATAGCTCAAATTATTACTGACCTCTGGCAACAACGAAGCCTCCTAGCACAAACACCATCAGCAAAGTGAAAGTTCCAAGTGTATTTGCAACAACTTGAGTTCTTCCAGCTGCTGCGATAAAACGAAACAGCGAGAGAGCCACCTGATGTATACCGATGAAGGCCAAGAATTGTTTGAAAAATCTGCCAAAGAAAAATTGCTCAAAACATCAGTTGACATTCAATGGCAGTTCTTTTTCCTATTCACTCTTCATTATTGTAACTACAAAACCACTTACCTAACGGGAGATGGCGCAAATCCAATGGTGTAGTATGTAAGAACAATCCACAACCCGGATTCCATTATTGAAATCGGGATCCGAAGCACCCAAATTGGCAATGCAAAAGCCCAAGCTGGATAAAACAAACTATCCCTCTGTTTAAAGAACACAGGAAGCCTGAAAACTGTCATGGCAAGCTCTTGCATTCCATTAAACATGACATTTATTAGACTGAAGAACAAAGCTCCCCAAAACTTAGAAGCGTCCTCTATTCTCCCAGTTCTCATCTCTGTCCTCAAAAACACCGTCAAAGCAATCGTCGCCATTATCGTTATTTGTGTCGTTTTAAAGATATACACAAACGAACTTCGTTTCATCAAAAGCCATTCTCTTGAAAAGCATGCCCTGAAAAGTTCCCAGTTTGAAATACCGTATTTTTCTTTCACCAAGGCAGCCGGATGAGTTCTTGCCTTGTTGTAAGGAACTCGAAGTTCTTCGACAAGTAGTTGTCCGACGTGGAAAGAATTGAAGGAACGTGCGAATTCTTGTACCGAGACATATCGATAAGGCTGATTTGTTCGACACCAGTATTGTTGTTGATCTTTCTTTGAAGTCACTTCTTGTAAGAAGTCCGCGACTCCTTTTCTTTCAGGACATTTGAAACCCATGTGTTCGAAACATTCTAGAACGTTCTCTCGTGGACCTTGATAGACGATTTCACCGTCTGAGAGAAGGATGACATCGTCGAAAAGATCGAAAGTTTCAGGAGCAGGTTGTAAGAGAGAGATTATCATGGTTATGTCCATGATGTGAACCATTTGTCTCATGAATTTGACGATTTGGAAGGTGGTGGAACTGTCTAGTCCGGTTGATATTTCGTCCATGAAAAACGCTTTTGCTGGTCCAACCAACATTTCCCCTGGATTCATCAGTAGAATGTTAGTTTTATAGTTTAGAAAACTGAGGAAGGACATTAATATGAAAAAAGTAACATTTTAGATAGAAGTTTAGTTGTTTATATTATAACATTGTCTAAAAGAGAATCACATACCAGTGGTGACACGCTTCTTTTGTCCACCAGAAATGCCTCTTCTCATATCATCTCCCACCATAATATCAGCACAAATATCCAATCCAAGAATCTAAGGACATTCAGATACAAACATGTTAACCTTATTAAAACATAGACAACAAAGTCACAATTTTTTTTCTTAAGGAAACGTAACACGGACCTTTAGAACATAATCAGTGATCAAACTCGTTTCCTGACCAACAACGGCTGTGGCTTTCATGAACGCATCAATCTCAGGATCAGGCTTAATGCCGGATTCTTTCTCTCTCCTCGACAACTCCGACAACATTTCGTACCTAGTACCGACACCCAAACATCTGCCGGAGAAGTCCAGTGTCTCTCGAACTGTCATTTCACCATAGTGAAGATCATGCTGACTTATATAAGCACAAGTTCTTTGAGGAACAAATTCATGAAACTCGTGGCCGCAGTATGTGATCTTTCCAGTCACCTGTTGCGAAATTTGAAGATCAGTAGGTAATTTCTAAAAATGAAACTTACAAAAAATAAATCCTGAATTTGTTCTAGAAGAACATACCACCATATCATCATCAGGTTTACCAGAAAGAGCTTTTAATAATGTTGTTTTCCCTGAACCTGGTGGCCCAAGAAGCAGAGTCATCCTGAAACACAACAATCAATGGGTTTTTAAGGTTAATCACAGTGCATGCAGACTTGCTAAAGCCAAAATACTGTGGAGAAGAATATATACATTTTTTTTTATATCTTGGCAATAGAAATTTGATTAGAGTATAAAATCAAGATTCAACTCTACAAGTATTAACAAAAATTGCAAAACTGATAAGCATACCTTGATGGTCTTACAATTCCACTGACATCTTGAAGTATTTTAACCACCCTTTTCTTTGATGGAGAGAGCCCAATCATCTCTAGACCAGCCTATCACATCATTAAAAATAAAATCCAAGCAACTGTTTAAACTTTAAATACAGAAAAATAAGAATATATAACATAGTCTGGAAATTGAATACTGTCTCTCAAAATTTAATTTCCATCAACATTTTATTGATTTTCTGTCATAATTTAGTTATATTTTCTTATTTCTAAGATGAAAAATACAATTACCAACATAATACATAAAAAAGTATAATAGTAAGTAAGAACATTATTTTACAGTATTGAAATGAATAAGATCACACCTCTAATGTATTGAGGGTAGAGTTTAGCAGAGTTGGCAGTGCTCTTGTTCCAAGATATGCATCCCCTTCTATAGAAAGATTCTGAAACCTCACTTCAATCTTTGGAATCTCAATTCCCACCCTGTTAAATAATCATCAAACTTCGTAAATCATGCCTAAACAACAACCAAATTTCAGTTAATTGGGGTCGACTATATGTACTAAAATTATAATCACATTGAGCTGAACACGTGAACTCTCATTCTTTACTCGTTTTATTAAGTCCGAATAATCATTCATAATAGAAACATGTCTTGAGCAAAATATTGGATCAAATTTCTCTTTTAACTAAATGTTTGAAAACTACCTGTCTGTTCTGTTTCTAAGCCTTTGTAAGAACTTCTCATTATCATCTTCAACAACTTTAAGAATACTCTCCATTAGCATCTTCTTATCCTGCGCACCTAGGTTGGTAACGTCCACCTCCGTGCGCACCATCTTCCCGTTACTCATAACATGCTGCAACATCCCTTTTCTCAGACGATCATAAGTGGGCAGCCTCTCTATCGCGGCCCATTTTAGCTCCTCCTCATCGTCCTCCATGTGTCGTCGCGTACTATTCCTCGTGAAAACGTCCTGCGGCCCATGCCACACCTCTCTTATGCTCTGCGACCTCCAGCTTCGGCGACTGCTCGACATGCGAGACAGGTCGTCCCCCACCAAGGCCGCCGCCATTTATATAAATTAATAAACGTCTATACTCGCTACAAGTTTGAACTTTTAGATGAGACGACAGTTCTACGTGACAGTTGAATATTGAGTAACTAAGTGGCCAAATGTACAGTTTCTGTTATTGAGACAGAAATAGTGAAAGAATGGTTTTTGATGTTTAATTCTGACTACTAGCTTTTTTTGAAAACTAGAGGAAAAAGTTGGCAGTGGCAGACGATTTTTTTGCAAGAATATTAAGAGCTTATATATGCATTTAGAGTTGGTGGCTAATGAAAGTGGGGTGTGGTCAAAATTAGGGGACAAAATTCAAAAAGGTGACAAATAAGGTAAATGTGGAAATATTCGGTTTTATTATATGCTCAATTTGTAGTAATTAAGTGTTTTTAGCTTGAAAAAGCTTGAGGATTTTGATCGAGATTTATGATACTCCCGAGTTGACGGATTACGAATTAATGATGTGATTTGATTAAATATGTTATTGGTAATTGACAAGAGGGGCAATTGGAGTTTGAGTAATGTGGAAGTGGAGATTGGTCCTTGGTGGTCAATTGGTCATGTTTTACTGCCAGCTGATGGAACATTCTCTTTTGGGATTAATTTATATGCACGAAGATTTATTTGCCCGTGACCCAATTTTCTTTTGGTTTTTCACATGTTTTCTTTAGTGTTTTTTTTTTTCTTTTTTGATGAATGTTTTCTTTAGTGTTTTTTTTTTTTTTCTTTTCTGATGAATGTTTTCTTTTTATTGCTTTACGTTCTCCCTATGTATGTTTTATAAGCTATAAAATGAGAAACATGGCATAAATGTAGACAATGAAGCTAAGAATATTGTTGAAGTGAGATTCGAGGAAAGTGTGGAGAAAATTAGTTATCTATTATGACCTTTTTAAACAATTTGCTTTGTACTCCAACCATAATGCTTTGACGTCCCCTTAATTGTCTTCTTTGATATAATTTGTGCTTGACTTGATTCAATGTTGCCCGTATGGGATAGAAAAAAAGTAGGATGTGAAAATTAGGTGTTTGTAGGGTATTACATTAATTATATGGGATAGAATATATATAGTTTTCATATGAAGGATTACTTTTGTTGGCTGCCCTCAAAGTTAATTATCAATATATAAAGGTGGTAAATGTCTACAAGTCAAACACAACGTAACAAAATTCAGGATCTCACATAATAATCCAAATGGTACACTAGAAATTTTTAAACCAAACAAGAAACTTTATTCTAAGTAATATATGAACTACCAATCAATTTCAGAAAACAGATTCGAGGTCAATTGAGTTATTCTTTTCCTTGAGTCTCCTATTTGGTGTATCATGGGACCAAAAGATTGGGGGAAAATCAATTAAGGTGCCCAAGCCACCAGTAATTTGGATAGCAGCAAACTTTGAGCTTGTGCGTTACGACCCAATTCATATATTAAATTGTGTCTTTTAATAATAAAAGTAGGCATTATGAATGTGATGGTCTAATGGTTGGCATGGATTAAAAGAAAAAGTGGCGAAGCACAAGTGGATGGTGGCCCAAATCACCACAGTTAGTTTGGCAATATCTCACTATGTATCTCAAGTTTAAAAGGGACATTTTATGTAGTCGGTTTTGAATTTTTTAACATAAGAACAGTTCAAAAACATTTTCAAAGATCTTATCACTTTTTTTTATTTATTTTTGGTAAGTCATCTCTCTCAATATTTGAAATTTATGTTTGATGTCTAAATAATAATCAATGCAAAATAATGAGAAAACTAATATCTACAACAAAGTTGTACGTTGTAACTGAAGATGGTTTTTTTTTGGGCTCATCAACAAGCGGTCACGTGAGAAATTACTCGCTTAAAATACTTCTAAACGGGTAGAAGCAACACGAATCTTTGATTTAATAGTCTTTCAAGATCCGATGTGTGTGTCTCTTAATTGAAATAGTAGGTTCCAATTTGTCATACGTACACCGTGTTTTCTACTTTAATATGAGTTTTACAAATAGACCAAGTCCTATATACTACTACCAGTAACTTTCAGTTGACTACGGCAACTTCTTTCATATATTATTCTAAAAAATCAAATTAAACGTGTCACGTATCTAGCAACTTTCACTTTCAAATTATTTGATCTGGTGATATCAAAGTTTCACGAGTTAAATCTCTGCCTAAAAAAACCACATGTGCTCGCTATATATACACTTCAGAAGAAAAGTTAAGTCTTGTACTTTTAGATAAGACTATTATTCATTGAGCATCCAAATCAACTAATATAGCAATCACAGCTCAACTAATTACCGAAGAATGCGATGAAATTATACATACTTGCCAAGAGCTGGAAAAAGTACATAGTCTTTAACTCTTCAGAGCTTTAATGCTGATGACTTGCATGTGATGGGAATTTATAAATCCATTGCTCAGTATACTTGCCTTGTGATGATATGCAGGAAATTTTGAGAATTAGTAACCAAATCCCAACATGCTAAAGTAGGTTGATCAAGATAACTGCCATTACTATGCATCATTTCTGGTTGATTCAAATCTACAGTTTCAATCCTTCAAAGGTTCTATATTCATAATTCAATCACAAAGAGAAAGAGTTCACATCCACAATCCAAATGCCGCTCATTTTGGTGAGTCTGTGAGTGAACTACTCCAACATTCAACCAGAAGATAAACAAGGTTCGACTAAAGAGTTGTGACATTTCTCACAGCCTACACTATCTTTGTGCTCGATTACTTTGAAGTTGTAATACAGATAGGGTAGCACATAATACAGTATATGTGTCTTGAAACTATTTTAAAGATGCAGGCATTTGGAACGACTCAATACTTCTCTGTTCATTGAGAAAATGTAGTTTGTCTTGTCTCTATGGCATTTGTAACTAAAAACTTCACAATAACACCGACGGATCCGCAACTGGAGAGGTATGAAACTTAACCTTGACTGACCAGAATACTTTCCAATAGTGATTCGCAGGCATCTTCAAGCATATCCAAAACCTGCCAGAAAACACAATGGAAATTTCGCTTTTTGATTATGTCGCACTTGGAAAGAATATTTTACAACTATATGATATGCAAATTTAGCATTTTAGAGCAAGCATAACAAGGCTTAGAGTTGCAAGAATGCACATGGAAGATAAGAAGTCCACTTCGAATGATCATTGAAGATACTAACAATTACTTAGACATTCAAGAAAGCACGTTAGCACGTATCAAAAATGATGCCAATACAATGATGTGAAGTAAATTTCAAGCCACAAGTACATAGCTATCCAATGACCAAAAGGTAAGTCAATCATGTGTTTACTGAATGGTCTTATTTCGCCCGATGCTTGGCCTACATAATTAGCACATGGCTTGCCTCATTTGAAACTTGCAATCTGATTGCATTCTATACATGAAGAATTCCTAGAAGCTTCGAGTCAAGGCCGCCCTCAACAATTATGACTGCCATTCCTTTACATTTATGCAAACCAGAATAGAAAATATACCCCTCATAGAAATATAATTATTTTCTACTCTCCAAATTCACTTCTTCTCCATGCCACAACATTTATATGAGTTAAGTGTCTCAATGACCAAACTGGATAACCTCACAGCCATCAAGGATGAAATTTTCCTTTAAATTATTTCTACTTCTTAAGAGCAATATGGAGGCAAGATTTCACTGGTAGTGGACACTCAGCAAAAGAAGCATTGAGCCAATTTGTTCATTAGACTATGCAAATGAATAACACAAAACACAATTCAGAAAATGGGGAAAGAGCTTGTTTCCGCCACAAGCTAATCAAACTACACCTAATATTATGGAGCTATTCCAAGGGGAAAATTATGTCCGTAAAAGTTTTGAGAAATCTCCTGTCGCGAAACATACAGGCAAAAGTCTATTATCTTGCAGGAAAAATATATCAAAAGCAAGAAAACAACATTTTTATGCTATACAAGAAGCAAAGTCATATGAGAGTTATGTATTACTAGATATAAGAGAGATTGTTTGTTCTTTTTTCTGGTGGAAAATTTAATTAATTAGGACACATAAGCTCAATTTAGCAAAATATCACTATTCAGATAGGGTGTTTATTATAGATCCGCATATTACGACAAAAAACTACTTTAGCTACAAACTTGAATATAAATAACATCGGAAGATCAATATAATCACCAATTTGAACCTCTTAATAATAGATTAGTTGATTTCTCTCCACATCACACAGTCAGTCACTGAGGAAGACCACAATTACTCCAACGAGATATTATCCTACAGTAAACCAAACTATTCCGTTCGATCTGTTATTGTCTCACGCCGAAGACTCGAGAGCCAGCTTAGCCACTTGAATAATGGGTCAGCTGATTTCATTCAGCCTTCTTAAAGAAATAGATAAGTTTTACGTAATCTCAAGTGGGCCTAAACTCAAATTAGTTTCTAAAAACTTAATAAATAAAGAAGGCGTTGTAAAATTATAAATGAAACATTATAGTAAAGCCAAACTGAAAAAACAACTATATGGATTCAACGCCTTTACGCAGTAGGACTTCACACACTAAATAGATGGTCAACAATAAAATTAGCATAGCAAGTTCTTTTTCATCTCATATTAATAAATCAATTATCAAACAGCCCGAACTCAACAGGATCACATTATATTATAACTTGCACGCCAAATAGATAATTTATCAAGTATAACAGCCAATTCTCGACCTAACATCTAATTAAAGGGAATTATCTCTGCGCTACCTTCTCAAATCCTTGTTGGCCACCATAATACGGGTCAGGCACTTCCGTTTCACTATGCCTCTTGCAGTAGGAACACATTAAACGAACCTGTGATATAAATAACAATACTGTATTATATTTACATCACACAGCGAAGAGTACAGTGGGTTCAACTAGGACAATCTTGACACCCACTTATGATAACACAAATAAACATCTCTATTATCTGCACACTAACCTTCTCATGCCCGTCAGCAGGTAGTGTTTCTCTGTGCCTCCACCTCTCAAATGCCCCAAGAATATCCTCTTAATCCAGAAAAATCAACGCAAGCAACATTTTTAGTAATATTTAAGCATATCAAAATCACTAATGATGACAAAGTAGCTAGCATTATCAACTGTGCATTATAATGATACCCATAATTAAGGCTCTACCTCTGTTTTGCTTATCCATTGCAAGAATAAGGTCAAAATCCCTGAAATCAGACGGCCTTATCGGCCTCGACAACGAGGTTATCTCAATCCCACGCCTCTTAGAAGCTGCCCTCATTCTTGGGTCAGCTTGATTACCCTTCAATTCATCAAATAAAACACAAACAACCAAATCAAACCATCATCAGTCCAAGATTCAAGAATCCCACAAATAAAAATCCAATCTTTTAAACTGATTTCAATATTTCACAACCAAAACACTAACATATAACATAAATTACTGTATATATCTGTACCTCATGGTAATTGATGGTTCCTGCTGAATCAATGAAGAACTTTGAATCGAGACCCTTTTGCTTAACAAGGTGTCTGAACACACCTTCAGCTGCAGGGCTTCTGCAGATGTTTCCAAGGCAAACAAATAGAACAGAGAATGGTTTGTTGGTTTGTGTGTTGTCATCTGCTGATGGTGTTGAAGCCATTGATGATGATGCTTTAATTATTCTTGTGGGTTCTATTTGTATATCTCTGTGTTTGTGTGAAAGGTTAGTTGAAAATTGGAGAAATGGTGGGGATTTTAGAGAGAGAAGTGGAGAATGGTGGGGGCAAAATGGTAATTTCGGGGTTGAGACTGTAGTTGTAGACAAGGCCTTCATTGTTTTCCACCTCTGCTTATGGAATAGTTTTGGTGGCAGATTGTATTCTGCCAGCCAATGAGGCTGGGGTTTATTTTTTCATATATATTCGTTTTATTTTACAGTATCTCAAGTGATAATTGTGTCGGATTTTTTTTTCAATATTTTTTAAACTGTTTTTTTCTTGTATCTTTTTGTAATTTACTAGAATATCTAACAATATGATAAAATTAAAACAAACGCAAAGGTTTAAATAAAATTTTCAGACATTGGCTCCATTATTGGGCCGCAAGTGTGAAGAGAAACCACAACTGTTCATCTGGATCAAGCCTAAAGCCCAAGAAATTGTGCATTCCATGGCCTTTCATATTGATGGAAATAGTGTTTTGTCACATTATTTCAATAACTAGAAAACTGTGGACTATATGCCGTGAAAAATCCCTTAGACGTGCATGATTCTAACTTCTAAGTGTACTGCAAGCAGATATAACCGTGATCCAAAAACCCAACAACAGTAATAAATGAGAAAAATGCATGAGAAATAACAGAAGATATTAGCAATGATTCATATCACAAGGAAATGACATTCAAAAATAAGAATATTATACCAAATTATCTCAATGCCCAACCCAACTTGTTTAGGTAACAACATTCCAAATTCCCAACTAAAAGAAACTATAGCTGAATAGTTAAAAAGAAAATTTCTACTACAGAGAAAACTGTTGCAGGAAGTTGCATTGCAATAAGTTGTTTCAAACAGAAGCACCATCCAACCTCTTAGTCAAAAAGACTGAATCCCATGTCCTGCAATAAAATTCAATAAAAGGTTAAAGATGTTTAATTTTTCATACATTCTCATGAAAAACACAAAAATAAGAAACTCCACGAGACAGAAACAGAATGAAGTATATGAACAAAGCTATATCTAATAACTTACGTCGTCTGACTCTTCTTTCTCCTCCACTTTCTCTTCTTTCTTTGACTCAGCAGCCGCAGCTGGTGCAGCACCTGCACCACCAGCAGGTGCCGCGACTGCAACTGCCCCACCACCGGCAGGAACTGAAGCCAACTTTTCCCTTCCGGCAGCAATCAACTCAGTGATATCTTTGCCTTTCACTTGGGATAAAAGCAACTCAATTCTGTCATCATCAGCTTCAATGCCAACTGCACCCAAAACACAATATATTATTAGCACACGCTAATTAGAAAAAACTCTTGCCTAGACACGATAGACCTTGTGAGCACAGTTGTTAATGCACTAAAACTCGTGGCTACAATTATCTCAAATATTTAAAATCAGAACTCCTCAGGAGAAGTGGCAGGCTAAAATTACAATGTCTATAAACGTAGTCAAGTAAGAATCACACACTAGGCAGTGTTACTGAACTCGGCAACTAATCCCAGATAAGAGTTAAGTAACGGGACATCAAAACGACAAATATTGATGGGCCGCCGAATAAGGATAACTCACTAAATGTAAAAACAAAAAGCGACAATTAGTGGATGTTCAACTTTCATTCTGGGAACAGGAAATTCAAAATATCACCAAGTTTGCGCTTGCACTAGCTACACATACAAGCAAACAAAACCCCGCATTAGATACTTCAAAAGTAGAAATCAATGTCCCAAAACCTACAATCCTGTTCCGTAACTCGCTTGTATGAGCAATTTAATTCATTTTAGCACTAAAACACAATAAAAAAATGCCGCGATTTCGCATAGCTACATGGAACAACTATTTTTCCAATTTAAATACGCCAGATAAAGTTACACGAAAAACAGCACGATAGCAAATCCACATTTAATCTCACAAGCCCAATAATTTAATTACTCTATTCCTAAGAACTACACTACACTGATATTCGACAACACTCTCCAATTAACTTAATATAATGGAAAAAAACATAAAATCAAATCAATTAAAATTTCACCAAATATAAAAATAATCAAAGTGTAACGAATAAAGTGAACGAACAACGAACCTGAGCCAAGGATACTCTTCAAGTCCTTAGCCGAGGGGCTGGCGTTGCCGCCCAAAACAGCCAACAAATAAGCTGCTACGATCTTCATCTCTGTTCAAATTACGAAAAACAAAAAAAAAAACACACTAAAAAAATATTCTACAAAACAGAGAATTAAAATTTGAACAAACATTAAGATAACATGAACATAAAGTAGTTGTTGAGAGTTAATTTACTTGGGAGATATGAACGCTGAGAGCAACAGATGGATCTGTGGAAAATGCAGCAGCAATTAGGGTTTTTTTTTTTACTTGATTGTCATTTACAAATTTATACTTAGGGGTTTATTTTGATTCTCGGTTCGTTATTGGGCAATTGGGCTCACATTATATGGCCATTGGGGAATTGGTACCTGGGCCTTGGCTTTTGGATTTGGACGATTTTTTCATTTGCATTTTCTTTTTTTCTTTGAAAGGTTCCGTTTGCAATTTTCTTCAAATATGATAAACATATTTCATTGTGATTGGTTTTAAGAGAAAAATATATGGAAATTTGATTTCTGCATTTGTTTTGAAAAGAGAGCACGAACAGAAAAAAAAATACTTAAATAAATTAGGTGTATGTAGATTTTACGGCCACAATTAATCCAAGTATTAAATTTTATGTATTTAGCATTATAAATTTACAACTTTGTGATTGCGTTACACAGTGACATACACAAGGTTTATAGACCTATCTTATGTAAGTATTACTCATACAAATCAGTCCTCTATTTTTTGCAAGTTATTTTTCAAAAGTTTCTAGCATATATAATAAGTTAAAACGTTGTTATTCTTTTTTTTTTTTTTTTTTTTTTTATCAAAATGTATAGTTAAACCCCACATTAATAAAAAGTTTCAAGACCATTTGATGTGGATGTGGTCTATTAACAACTAATTTTAGCAACACTGCTGTTAATAGTAAAAAGTCAATAATAGCCTTGGATATAAGAACCACCGGCAAATGAAACCTTATGTTAACTTGACAGAATCGCATTAGAAGTGACTCATAAACCGATATGCTCTTGCTCATTAAAGCAATTGAGTAAATTCAGAAATTTGTGGGCGGATCAATGGTGAATTAGTGAACAACAATAAGATTAGCACTGAACTCATTGGATTTTTGAATTGCACTTGTCTTGTAGGTACTCAGCAGTTCTTTTTTTATCTCTTAATAATCCTCTGTTTGCTCAAGTTTCTGTTTATTTGCTGCATTTTATTACGTTCCATTCGCTTCAGTTGCTGTTCTCTTGAATTGTTTATCATGGCTAGTTAGTTTTGTGCATTTTAAAATGTTTTACTAGTGTAATGTAGTTTGTAAGCAAAGTGTTCGATGAAATGCTGCAGTGTCTATCTGATGGATTTCACCTTAATCCCCTGTATTAGCTACTGGAATTAACTTCTTTTCCCCCTTTTTTTCTTTTCAATTCAACATGGGTTCACTATTTACCATTCTAGTATGATCTTGGTGAGATTAGCGGAGTCATCGTCTTCCGTATATTAGTGTCAAAATCGCTCTTTTAGTATTATGTTTTGGGACCCCAATTCTTTGTGTTGTTACACATCGTGCTGGTGATCCTTTCTCTTGCAGTTCATCTACACTGCATATGTAATTGTATTGCAATAAAAGCATTGATTTTGGCCGGTTTTTGTGTCTCACTTTGTTTCAGTGAATACTCTATATTCTAAGAGGCGTTTTCTCGTTGACTTTGGATTCTGTAACCAATCCAATATCGCGCCATGGATGGTAAGTGGGTTTTTGTTTTACGTGGGGTTTGTGTTCATTTCAGTTGACTTGAGAGGCGAGGAAAATAATACTAACTTAATTCTTTTTACTTGTAAATTTAGTCGATTCAAAGCCTACCATGGAGGAAACTATATTGGTGGGTGATGATCTGATGATGGGGCCGCCCTCACCACTCATTCCACCTGAGATAGCGTCTCACGTGCTCCAGGGCGTTGATTTGTGTGATGGGATTTTGCGGAATCTGTTTCTCTGTAATGCTTCTGGCCCTACCAACTTTCAAATTTGTTTTATCTTATTTGAGTGAGGGAGAGAGAGAGAGGGAGGCATATGGATGAGGGAATAAACATCAGAAGATTTCTAACTCTAAATTCAGAATTGTAAAATGATGGAACTTTTTCCGTTGTTTATATTTTGTAGGTCTACAAATTAATGATATTGAGCCATTTTGTCAGGACGAGATTGCATTGTACAAGCAATGTGCAGAGAGGAGGGTGAGTATCAATCATGAATTACATGCTTATTGTCTATTTATTATTAACTTTTGATAAATTGACTTCTAGGATAAGGAACTAAGACAGCGGCTTCAAGATAGTGAACGCAAGTTAGGAATGTCTATGCCTATAAATGAAGCAAAGGAAAGATCTAACCAGTTAGAATCGGAAACTACCTTGCTGGAGAGGTATGCTCACTTAACCATTATTTTGTCTCGTATATCATATCTATACAACCAGCAGGACAAATGCTGAAAGAAAAATAAAGTTGCTAGATCCCTAAAAATTTCATATTAGGTCAAGTCATTTTTTTTTTTCCCTTAGAATTGTGTTAATTTTTTACTGTCTGTAGGCGCTTGATCTTGGCAAGTGGGGCTGAAGGGATGGAAGGATTTCGACAGAGATGGAGTCTGCATGGTCGTTTAACTGATACAAAGTAATGCATGGTGCTCCGTTGTAATTTCACATATCGAAGATTTGGTAAAAACACAAAAAAAGAAAAAAAAAGAAAAAAAAAAAAAAAAAAAAAAGATGAAAAGGTGGCTGTACTGGCTATTTTTAGTTAGTGCCCTACTTGATACTCATTTGTCTATTATCTTGTAGGAGTCGATTGGAAGCCTTGAAGCAAGGAATGGAGAACAGAAAGACAGATGACTCAGTTGGCAATTTACCCACCAAGAAGAGATGGTTCTTCTGGTGATCTCTATGGTTTTTTGATTCAACTTTAGCTTGATTACGTGTTTTAAAGTGCTTCTGTGTTTATTAAGTTATGCCTTATTGGCATGAGTGAGTCTCCTAGTACTCCTTGTTGCATATACAGAACTTTCTAGCATATTACGAGGAAATGTGCAGGTGGCTCCTCTACTATGACACCTATATACATTTACACATTTTAATTGGTTTCTACTTGCTGCATTTTAATTTACTTAAAACTTGAAGGAATTGAATTTTTCACATTACGAATAATGCCATTGAGCATATATAATAAAGTTATCCTGTATTGCCTAGATGCCTTCCGTGATGAGTGGCTCATAGTATTAGTTATTCATGTGCCGCTAATGCAATATAAAGTCCAGAATTCTTGTTTAGATAAGTAGTGAAATTTACCAACACTGTGCTGTTATTATACCATAAGTTTTATGCCACAAGTTTTTATTTAAATGGGAATACAAAGTTTATGCTTTATTTAGAAAGTGCAATGTAGACTAGAATAAGAGAAATCCAGGAAACACGTGTTGATCGAAGTTGTAAGTCCATGTTGATCACTTCAACACATACTTGGCGATCCCATGCAAATGAGTATTCACGAAATATTCTTCCCACTGAATGCACTTTGGATCAAAATTAAGCACTCCTCCATTCATGTTGCTTTCTCTTATTGCCATTCGCAAATTTTCGGTGTTACTATCATCAAATCTGCAAAGAAAAGTTTGTCATTTTATCTTCTAATCTAGGAACTTAGCATTTTAGAAAAATGGAGAAGATGGAAGAAATAGGTTAGAGAAACGTACATTCCTTGGAGAAACAGGTATGGCTTGTAAAGTTCCGCCAGACGCACAACGTGATCCATTCTGATACGTATGTGTATCTAATATTCCTACTTCGAGTGAGGAAGAACTCCTAAGAATTGGAGATGAGAAGTCAATAGAAATTTAACACTAAAACTTAATATTCATATTTCTTCTCATTTACAATACATTCAATTCTAATATATAAGTAAACTACATAACTTCTCCACTAACACCACTAATCACATAACACCCCACTAACACATAACTATTACAATCATATCCACTACTCATAAATATTATCTAATAATAATAATAATAATAATAATAATAATAATAACCTATCATATCATAAAAAATAGTTGGCCCGTATCAATCCATCCCCCTTGAGAAGGGTCTTGTCCTCAAGACCCAAAAGTGAAAGGACTTTGATGAAAATCTTCGGAACGAAAAAGGCCCAATTTGCAAATTTCTCTTATGATTTTGAAATTCAACACATGTCTTGTTGCAACAAACCAACGGATATAATTAGCAACATGTTCCCCATCTTCATTATCCTTTGAAATCTTCCATTTCCTTTTCCTCTGTCTTTCGGGAATTTAGTTGCTTTCATGTTCAAGATGTACAACTTGTTACAAATCCACATGGTTACCTCGATCAAATTCTTCTTTGAATCTGTAATTTCAGAATGATGTTGTTTGAGATATTCTGCAACTTGAGAATCCTCAACGTTTCGTGAAATTTGTAACGATATTGTAAAAATGTTTGAGGATTCAAACGTTTCTGAATCGTCAACACAAGTCGGAATTTGGTTGGATTTTGGGGTGGTTGATGGTGGTTGAATAATGGGCGGGGGTGAGGGCACTGTAGGAGTGTGGTTGTTTATATTATTTTGGGGTGGAATTGTGACTTGGGAGACTTTGGGTAAAGATTGTAGTATAGAAGAATTACCGGACTTTGGGATTTGAGTGATTTCTGTCGAGCCAAACATCATTAGCTTCGTTTCTGTTAGCATGGCCATCATGTTGTTGAAGTGTTTTTGATTTTCTTCATTGAAAGCGCGCACTTCTTGTAAATGTTTTCGATTTTATTCCTTAAAAGCGCGCATATCTTGTAAAAGTTTTGTCAATTCATATTGAACCGATGAAAGAGAATTTGCCACGATCGGAACATCCATAGTTGTTCGAATTTGTGAACTCGGAGGCATGAGAGTTCTCTCAATGAAAGCACGTATCTGATATTCCTACTTCGAGTGAGGAAGAACTCCTAAGAATTGGAGATGAGAAGTCAATAGAAATTTAACACTAAAACTTAATATTCATATTTCTTCTCATTTACAATACATTCAATTCTAATATATAAGTAAACTACATAACTTCTCCACTAACACCACTAATCACATAACACCCCATTAACACATAACTATTACAATCATATCCACTACTCATAAATATTATCTAATAATAATAATAATAATAATAATAATAATAATAATAATAATATATCATATCATAAAAAATAGTTTGGCCCGTATCACATTCTTCGTGTTGCATTCTCATATAGGCTCTTAAAAAGATTGCAGAATATCATGTTTATCACTCTTAATACCTGAAATCATGTTAAAAGATCAACATTGCATCGCTATTGAGTGTGTGGTCAAGAAAATGAAAACATTTTATGATCTCGATATTTCGTCAGATCTCAATATGGTTACATTTTAACGATGGAATTAACAAATGCTACAAAATTTAATCACATTGAACTGACCTTCAGAAATGGCAGGTAATGAATTGCAAAATATTTGTGAAGGCCATCCATGCTATCTAGTACTGTAGGTTCCCCTGGTATGATAGGCTTTCCTTTTCTATCAAGAAGTGGGTATTTAGTTATATAACGATGCATCATCCGTTTGATATCAGCAAGTTTCAGAGGATTCCTCAGCGACGAACCAACATGATAAACCAATAATTTGATAGAATCTTGATTTGAAATTGATGAGGATGCTATTGCTGCAAGCATCGAGTTTACCACCACATCACCTGGTATCTGTAAATATATAAAAATTCCGACGTCTTATTTTGCATTTATTTACAAATATCATAAATTTTGAAAATTACTATTTCCTTAGAAAATTCTCAAGTTTTGACGTGATAAAATAAGTTATTTTTAGGGTAAATAAATGTTAAACCCTCGTAGTGCAACCCATTTTGCAATGTGTCAGCTATCATTTGAGAAATAGAAATGTGTACAACTATTTAAAATTGTGTGAACTGCCTGGTGAACTTCCAGTCATTTTGGACGAAATATTGACTCGGAGATTCCTTCACGTACTTTGCGCGTGTTCATCGAAAGAGTATTTTGTCCCTTCAGTCAGCCAGGGGCAATTTGACATTTTAAAAGATTGGGGCATGTCGCTAAAGAGTGTAAAGGTGACGGGTAAAAAGAAAATCATGTTGAATACTTATAAAGTTTCACAATTCATCACAATGTAATACTTAAAATACTAATTCATCAAATTTTATAATAATCACTAATCAATACTATAATAAAATTATAGAAGAAATTGGTTTGCATAAAAACTCTTTATATACTGTTTGATTTCATCCAATAATTTGAGCTAGAAAAAGAATTAATCATGTTTAATACTTATAAAGTTTCACAATTCATCACAATATAATAATATATATATATATATGTAATATATCTATTATTAATATAAACAAACAGGTTTTGTGTTGTACAAATAAAGTGTTTTCCAAATTTGCCCCTATTTAATCATCTAAATTTAGTTTCTAAGAGTCTAATATTGTAATTATTTTAGTACACCACAACACCGATCTTTTAACTACCCAAATATTTGTAACCATCATCCAAAACCACCTCCTAAAATTTAGGGAGATTGATTCAATCAGAGTATCACGTTCACCACCTCTTTCCTAATTAAACAAATTCAAAATTTTAAACTTCTTCATCTTCTTATTTCTTCTTCGTTTTTCTCCACAAACTACCTCTTTTTACAGCTTTTACCATGAATTTTTTTCGCAATAGAGTAAATCAACCCTACTTAATCTATTAATTACAAGCCCATTTTTAATACCTAAGAACACATTGCACGCGGTCCGCGCGTGCACACAATGGCTAGTATATATATAAGTATATGATTGAATGTTATTCGTCATCGGTTTACTTAACTTATTTTTATTCTTCTTGATTGCAACTAACAAACTATAAATAGAAGTTAGATGGTTTTTCCCCGTATCTTTATGTAACACAGTGACTTACAATGTCAACTATTGATTCTGGATCGCCAACGAAGACTTCCAAATTTCCTCTGGCATAAGTAGCAAAGATGCTGTCCATAGTTCTGTTATAAGTTAGAATAACATATTTAATTAGTCAGCCGATGAACTATAATTTGTCTGCATATAGTTCTCAGTTATCACGATAAAAATTTAACAGTAATAGAAAACATTAAATATTAGTAAATATATATATATAAAAAAAAATTTATACGTGATCGTCAAAAATAATATTTATATTTTATTTCGTTTCTCCTTAGAAAATGATGATTTAACCTTAATCCTTCAATCCAACAAGGGAATGGCTCTTCATAAGTGCTTGTTATAATAGTTGGACGTATTATAACGACCTTGGCCTTTAATTTTCCTTGACATTCCCTAAAAGCATCTCACCAATTGCCTTTGTAAAAGAATACGTGTTAATTTGGCCACCCATGCAGTTTTGCTCTGACACAAATTAAAAAAAACAATATATATATATATATATATATATATATATATATATATATATATATATATATATATATATATATATATATATATAATTAGTTCACAATTCAAGTGTAGCTACTATTAAAAAAAGAAGAAGAAGGTTTATAGACTGAAAAAACAAATTCAGTAATCGCAAAGATTCTTATGACTTAATGAGAGAAGGGAAGAACCAACAATTCGAAATCTGTATGTATAACTTTTGAGATTCTTTTTTTCTTTTCAAATTTGAGAAAAGGAAATCTTAATTATTACATGTTATATAGTTATCATCTAATGCAAAACAGGTTATAATTAGTTAAGTTCAAATATTTTACCTTTGGATGCCCAAATCCTTCATGACTCTTGTGATTTCTTTTTCCGTTGCATTCAGAATTTGAAGTTCCGTTAACTTGTCCTCAACTATCTTTTTCTCCATTTTAATTTCTAAATATTGGATTTTAGCTCCTGGAAGTGTCTCCCCCATTTCCAAAGGTTTTTCGTGTATGAGTCCCACCTTATTGCCACTCACATAAGCTATACCACAACAAGAAGAGATATTCAATTATATATAACATTAATTAACCTATTAAATTTTAGCTAATAAATTGCTCAAAACTATGTCAAAATTATCGCCTCGAAGCTTCTTATCAAACTTTTGTGACACTTTATGTAGTATATAAATAAGTATATATATATATATATATATATAGATTTGTCCAATGACAAATTTATGAAGGTAAAGATTAGTCATGAATATAGTGAGAACTGAGAGCGTGCATATCTAAAATAGCATTATGGGAGATTTTAGTTAGAAAACTTACCTGTGGAGACATGGAGAAGCATCTCTATTTTTGCACAGTTGCTTGCAAACTTTTCAACATTCAAGGCTCCAAAAGCATTGATGCCTAAAGCTACATCGTATCTGTGGAACAGATCAAACACAAAGAGATAAAAGTTCATTTCTGCAATAAATGTATAAATTATTTCTTTTTAAAAAAAAATCCAGTTTAAAATTAAAGCCAATAAATAAAATACTTTACTTTTAATAAGAAAATAAAGATAAATTACATACAATCAATATGAAAAAACACAATTCTACTAAAACAAGTCAAAAACCGGGTACATTCCTTTTTACACCTCCCCTGAGGTTTTCTCTCTCCATACACCTCCCCTCTAGTTTCATTTTTTGTATCCATCTTCCTTCAAATATTTTTATTGCTAGTCCACCATTAGTTTTAAGTGTAATTTAGTAAATATAAGTATTTAAATATTATAATGTTGGACAAACAATGTATATTAGGTTTATTTTTAGAACAAAAAAAGTTAAAATGGCTTATGTTGAGAGTTCATTTTATTAAAATTTATTAAGCTGATAATGATATTTAGTGTTTGCTGACAATTTTGTGATTAAAATTTAACAATAAACATGTAGCTTATGGATGGAATTTAATAATAAAAAAGTTACACGTAGGTTTAAGAGAGGTGGATGGAATTAACCCGTATAAAACATAACATTTAATACAAAAATGGTCGTACAAGACCAAAATAAAATCAAATAATCCAAAAGGGTTATTAAAACTACGTGGTAAATTATATATAATCAATAAACAACACAAAATTAGAGTTATAAATGCATAGTTCTTCTAGCGAGTGTGGTATTGAGTAATTCTCTGTCAATATTCATTTGAAGAGAAAGATTTAAATATTGGGTCCTGAAACATTCGGTGCTGTAGAAAATAGAGTTTTCATAGCTTGGGATGGTTTCATTAATCAAAATTGAATATATCCATTGTCAGTTCAATTCTTAATATTCCACCACGGTTCTTTTAAAGAACTTGTAGTGTTATAAGCATCTATATACTAATATATAGATAAATTGGTATTTGTGACACCAGATTTTTGATTTTCAAGTTTAACCTTATAATTTATGTTCCACTATGACATCTTATTATTAATTTTCTATTTTAACCCTATCATTTAAGTTAGATGAATTAACTATATCATTTACTAAGAAGGATGATTTAGTTTTCCTATAATTCATATTCTTTAAATGGAAATTATTTTTCTTTTCATTTTACTCCATTATGATGATTCACTCTCTCACTAATTCAAATTGCAAATCTTTTTTCTTGTCTTTTTTTTTTTCTTCCAGATTTTTTTTTCCCTCTTGAATACAAACATGCAATACTTTACAACATATAAAATTAATATGTGCGGACTCCACGTACCCCAATTTCTAAGTAATTAATTAATTAATTCACTAGTATTCGGAAGCATTGCTCCAATACTCATGAGTCTGGATAAACATGCAAATCAGTTAGTTAATTAGAATGTACTTTTCTAAATCAACTCACCAAGTACGTACAAAATACATGCATAGATCTCGTGACCACAACTTTATCATCTATTTGCTTATCATATGTTTTTGAAGTAAAACAAAAAACTTGCAGTTACATGATTTATACACTATTCATGAACTTAATATAAGTACTAAGAATGGCCTTATATAGCAGTTATAAAGAAAATGGCCTAATAAATTTAGCTTTCGTACTAATTGTACCTCTCAAAAAATCTGGTCGTCGCAGCTGAGTTTACGATAGCGTCTATTGCTCCCCACATTTCATCTCTCAGCTCGGAATCAGTGATCCCTAAGTTCTCCTTGGCAACATCACCACAAACTGGAATAACTTTTGCAAATAGAACACGATTCACCTCTGGTGATCAATTTCTTTCATTAAGAACTCGAAAAAGCTCACTGCTGAAAATCTATGAATAGTAACAACAATAAAGATTAGATCTTACTTTTCATGTTATCATGAGTTATATTGGTTCTATTAAAAAAAAAAAAATTGAGCGTCTTTACTGTTTTTTCACACAATAGTTTTTGGATAATGTTAATTAATTGTTTAATTTTAATCAATATCACATAAAAGTGCTATATGTAGACGTGAAGTCCGCTCTGGTGTGACGCTAACTAATTCGTGTCTCTCGTTAAACATATAATTTTAAAAATTTACACAATAATATATACATATCTTGAAATATGAAACATACTAATGAAGCACTAAGCAGCTATGTGGGGTTTGTACCTCTTCATGTAACCGTTCTTCAATAGATTTTTCAGTGGTTGGTCTAAGTAATAGAAACATTTTCTTGACTTTGGGCTGAAGGCGTAGAATCCTTTCCAAGAAAACTACATACATAAAACAAAAAAGGAGAAAAAAAAGAAGAAAAAGAGAGAGAGAAGAAAAGAAGAAGATGGAAAGCATTAGAATCTAGAGTCAATCACTCAATGCATATCATGAGAGAGAGAGAGAGAGTACTCTTTGCAAGAAAGCCACTCGTTCCCGTGATAAAAATTGTCTTGCCCTCAAAATATTTAAGGATCCTACTATCTTCCATTGCAAAAGATTGTAAATGAATTGGAGTAGTAGTAGAAGAATATTGCATCAACGCTAACTTGAAACCTTTATATATAGGGCAGTAGTTAATAGTTTCAAACTTTAAATTAGAAAAAGGTCGGTATAGAATGCAGTCGCACTTTCATACGGGGCGGAGCTAGAAATTTGGCTTAGGGGTGGGATCACATGATATTTTTTTTTATGTCAAAACTGATATTATTATTATTATTATCATTATTAATTATTTTTAATTACTTTAAAAAATAATATGATGTGGGGTATTTTCGTCTGGATACGTGTCCACTCTCCAACACTCCACGTCAGACTGCTTCAGTTCCTGCTGGATACTCAAGCAGCTTTTGATTTCAGAACCTGCACTCAACACCAAACGTGAACTAAGCCAGTGCCTTCTCCGGCGAAGACACTCCGGCGCTCAAGTCAGACGGGTCGGAATATGAGATCTTGTTGAGCAAGGCAACAAGTCGAATGAACTGGATAAAATAGGTCGAATGTACTGAGAGCTATAAGTCGAATAAGCAGGAAGCAATAAGTCGAATGTGAATGACCAAACAAGTCGAATGAACTGTGTCAAACAAGTCGAATAACACAGAACAAAATAACTCGAATGCAAACCAAAATAAGTCGAACTCGAGCTATTTACGAACAACTCGAATGAGCTTGAGGAATAGGTCGAGGTCGACTTATATAACTCGAACTTAGAGCTTGAAATAATGTAAACGTACCTTAGAATGAAGAATAGGATCCCTTTATATAGGCATAAGAGTCCTTATTCAGCTAGAAGTGCACTCCAAGTAGGACTATGAGTTGAATAAGTCAAACTAGGACTCTTATAGAATAGTTCGAATGACCTTTGCTAAATAACTCGAATGACCTGCAAGAAAATAGCTCGAATGGCCTTGAAACAGATCGAATTGGGTCCAATAGCTCGAATGACTTTGAAATAGCTCGAATGAGGGCCAAATAGCTCGAATGAGGGCCAAATAAGTCGAATTGGACCAAATAGGTCGAATTCCGACCTATTCTTCAGTTTTGCGCAGTCTCACGGTTTTTGTTATATCTTCTTGTGTAGACATCGGAATGTAGATCCGCTTTTTGATTTGGAAACTAGACTTCAGAGGCTTTCCATGCATATAAGACTCGTTGAATTCGGAGTCACATTCATAGGTCGAAACCACTTGTCAAAATACAGCTTCAGGCTCTTGACTTTCGACTTATTCTCCAACTTTGCGCAGCCTCACCGTTTTTGCTATATCTCCTTCTCTAGGCCTCGGAATCTCAATCCACTTGTTGATCTGGAAACTAGACTTGAGAGGCTTTCCAGGCATATAAAATTCATTGAATTCAAACTTGAATTGGTAGCTCGAATTCACTAGTCGAAATCCAGCTCGGGATTGACTCTCCAAAACTCTCCTTAGAATAATGAATGTGACTCCTTTATATACTACTTAGTGTCCTTCCTTAGATAGAACTCCACTCCAGGTAATAAGTTCGCTTCCCCTTTATATACTACTTAGAGTCCTTCCTTAGCTAGAAGTCCAGTCCAAGTAGAATTATAAGTAAACTTGGGCCCTGAATAACTCTAAATTGGGCCTGCATGGGCCTAATTTTGAGTTTTACCTTAAATTGTAATTTTACATTAAAAAATAATGGTGTTGTCATGGCATAATATTCCGAAATACGCTCGTGATATGATATCGAATATTATGACGTGGCGATACCGAAATATGGTACATCATAATAAATCATCTAAAAATATTAGTATACTTAAGATGCATATAGTTAATATTTTTTTTTTATAGCTATAATTTTTTAAAAAAGAAAGAAATACATAAATATAGATAAAAAAAAAATATGCCATAAAGACAGATATATTGTATACGTCCCAAGAGATTTTTTATTGTTTATATTCTTAAACTTTGTAGTCGTAAAGTTTACGAGTACAATATGATCATAAGTAAATTAGAAACAAAGTACTAAATAATACATTTCTTAATATTAATTTTGTATATGATAAATGCAATACATAAGAAAACTTTAGTCTCTTACTTTTTCTCTACAACTCTTTTCATTTAACAAAAAATAAAATTTATTGTAAAGGTGTCTAAGAAGAAGTTATACACTTAATATTATATTAGATAATCACCATTTTATTTTATTCATTACACCAAAAAAGTAGGAGAATTTTGAGATCAATTTTAAAAAAAAAGTACAATAAATTATTATAAATCTAATAAATTGAACAAGCTAAAAGGAAATTACAAATAAATAAAAACTTAGAAAAGACTTATACTAAAGTTTTGAACGTTTAAAATTATTTGTTCAAGCGTACATATGCATCCAATATAGATATATACAAATATGTAATATATAGAATTTATGTATACATCCAACATATGTATATACATATATAGCATATTGAATATAATATATATATATATATATATATATATATATATATATATATATATATATATATATATAAATTATAGGTATATATTACTAGGGTGGGGCTGGAGTTGGAGAAATTATTTCGTGCAACCGCTGCACGGTGAGGTGGCACAACAAGTCGGTATTTATATAGATACACGGTTGGAATGAGATTATGGGGAAGTTATCTCCTATAATTTAGGAAAATATTTTAATCACAATCGTTGGTTGCACCACGTCAGCAATGCAACGGTTGCATAAAATAATTTTTCCTGGAGTTGGGGGCCCCCAAAGGGCCCCTTGGCTCCGTCCCTGCTTTCATCCACGTGCATGATACATTTTATTGTGTCACTTAATTCTTGGGCATGCATGTTGATACGGGTCTAGTTATAATTATTATTACTATCAATTAGTTAGTTAATTATTAGTATTTATGTGGTTGGTGTTGTAATTTAAGCAGTTAAGTAGGAGTTATTATAGTAGTGGGTAGTTATCAGTTTATCTTTACTTCTATATGTATTGAAAGTAATGTGTACGAAGGAAGAACAAGAAAAAAAAAAGTATCTTTTTAATTAAAGTCTCTCCATCTCATCTTCAATTCTTAGGAGTTTGTTCTAAGTTCGAATTAAAATACGTTAATCCTTAACACATATTCACTTTTGGGAATTTGTAGTTTTACTATATTCTTTTTTTTCCTGTGATCGATTAGGTGTGACGCACTTGAAATATCGGCAATATAGTTCCTCATCATAATGCTGAATTAATCCAATGGACGATTATAAAGTAATAAATGGAGGGAACATTTATGTTGGCAGGCATTAAATAACAATGATATATTTCTAATGGAGTTTGGCAGACTTTCTTTTGTGGTTACACTCGATAGGTTTGAGTCGTTTTAGGCAACGAATCCTCGAATTCGATAACCGTAGCAATACCGTAGTGTAAATGAATACGACGGCGCCGTTTTAACTTTTACTGGTTTGAAGAAAACGAAGTTTGAAAAACTCATCCGCCTTAGTCCATTATAAATGTGAAAATACTTTCTCTTTCAAAATCGACGAAAGATTGAACGGAGGATCAATGTCAGAACCGGTGTCAACTTATAGGACGAAAGTTGCAGATTCTTTCTTGTAACTTTTCAACGTTCGAATATCGTGATGTGTATAGAAGAATCTAGAGACTTTCTTGACGATTTGGTAATCTTCATAGAAACTCATTTTTTCTTAATTGTGATTCTAATTGGTCAATCTGAAACTTATATTGACAAGTTGATTATCTGAATGTTAATTAGAGTGCATAACTGAGTTGTAGATGAAGACGAATGGACGAGCGAAAGATCAAAGAGAACTTGAGAGCAATTGCTCCGCTTTCAGAAGTATTATTTCAGGTGAATGTAAATGTCCATTAGCTATTGGTTTGTATACAATTGTTATCAAACTAACTAACTGCGATAAATAAATGACATTTGGAATGTAATATTTAAATATATTTGTTGAAGGTGATGAAAATATCTGGAATGTAATATTGAAAACCTAAGTACTTTTTTAATGGCACTTGTTTCTCTCTTTTGGTTGATGTTATGCGATTTTAGGAATATGAGATGGACAAATATAAAATTAACAGCTAATGCAAACCTTCTCTCTTAGATATTTACTCTTCTTTTTTGCATACGATTTTGGTAGAAAAGATATTTGCATTTGAGAATTTTCTTATGCTTGTGAAATGGTGCTGGTGATACCCGATTGGTTAATTTTTCTACATGGCTGTCTAATCATCCTTGAAAGTTTTGTCGTAGATTTGGTCCAAGAGTCTCTGCACTGGTTCGATATGTATGGCTGTAATGCTAGTTGAAGTTGTTACCTATAGTTGTATTTCGTTAATTGCAACATCTTAAGCACACACTAGCATTGTCACCTCTGCCAAAATGGTCCAGAAACCTTAGGCAGCTCATAATCCTTATATGTGCATATATTTTATTACACTAGAAATGCAGTGACCTAAGTTGGTTATCTTGAATTTTGATGTGTCGGATGAAGAGTTCACCGGAACAAACATGTCTAAAATATAAATTACCTTATATTCATGGTTGCTTATGTGTGTAATACAATATTGGTTGAAGTATTATATTGTTAATTAACTTCGCCATTTTTGACATGGTTAAACCTTGTACTTTATTTTGTCAATTAAGATAATGACTTTAACTACTGAACACTTCTTGTTGAACTATGCAAATATTGAAGAAGATACAGTTTGTTTTTCTTTTTTTCTTTTTTTTGAAGTGTTTAGGTAAACTCATTTGTGGAGCATCAACGTGTACGAGATGTTGCTGGTTATATGACCTCATGAAAATCATGCAACATAGCTACTGTATTTTTAACCGAGAGGAGGAGAAGTAACAGATCGAAATTCAGCTACTGTATTCGTAATATAAACGTTGGAGGATTTTGGTTTGAAGAGGTTTCAAATCCTAATGGACATACGAATATGAGGGGTAATAAGGGTTGTACTACTTTGTTCGATGAAATCAAATTTCTCATGTTGATTTTATTCCCTTGACTTGATCATTTAGCAATTCTGATATTCCCTATATTAGTCAACAGTTGCTTACTAATAAATATGTTCTTCGAATTTTTGTAGTTCCTATGGAAGTTGCGCCTACCTACAAGAGATTCTTTTGTATCAAGAAAAAATCCAACTCAACCTTCAGTGAGGTAGATTAATAATAACGTCCATATGAACATAGCAAGTTATACACTGCATCAATTAATGAAATATATATTAAGGGTTTCTTTTGATTTCTTGGCTTTAGTCTAGTACGGGAAAATCTATAACATGAAAGCGCTACTTAGGTACTTGTATTGCACAGGAATTGAAAAGAAAGTTTCTTTCAAGATGCTTCTTTATATCTTTCTTTTGAGTTAATTTTCAGCAAGTAGCATAGCCAAAAAAACAACCATATCCGTGCTTGCCTTATGTGTAGATTTACCTATTGATCAAACCTTATATGTGTGCTTTATCCTATATATAATCATATACGGGGGCGTAGCTAGGATTTTTTCTTACCCTGGGCTATGTTAAAAACTAAGTAAATTTCGAAAAGAAAAATTAAAAAACATTACTATAAAATATCTAAAGCGTAGTGAAAAAAATCTATTGTTCAACCGAGAATAATAATAGTAGAAAACTATATGCTATCAAATAAACAAATGACAATGTTGGTTAAAGTGCATAAAAACGTTTTTTTTTTTTTAAAAAAAAAAAACTTACTCTCTTATAAAATTTATGTGCACGATATTTGATAATAGGCAACGGTTTGGTTCAAGGTTTTTCATGATGGAAGGCGGCTTGGTCCAAGTTTTTAGTAACATGAGTGAGTTTGGTGCAATGTTTATGATAATAGGAGGTGATTTTGTGCAAGTTTCAGAAAATGCAAGGGGGTTTTATGCATTTTTTTATCAAAATATTATAAATCAATTTAATAATTATACAAGTTTAAAAGACGAAAACTAGTCTAATTTAACACAATTATAATAAACCGAGAGGAGGTTCCGTGTGAAGTTTTTGATATCATGATGTAGTTTTGAAAATTAATACCACGAGGGGGGTCTGGTGCTAATTTTTTAAAATATGGGGCAGTTATGTATTTTTTTCGGACATTTCATTGAAGTTGAGTCATGCGGTTCTTTAAAAAATAAAACAATTAAGTGAAATGATATCTATAATGTAGCTAAAAAAATCTTATTCCATCCTATTACTGTACGTTGTTTTAATAATGTTCATAGCTGTAATTTTTTTTTTTTTTATTTTTTTTTTGGCGGTAGAGACATGAAGAGTTTATACAAATGGAAATAATATATCACTTAAATTTTGTATTTTATAATGTAAATTAGTTATAGCCTTGTGGTTGAGTTCATACTCAATTGATGGCGACATAAGTTTTTAATTTGGTTAAAATTGATTTGTTAAAATGCATTAAGATATTTATGTTCCTATAATATTTTTTTTAATTAAATTGTGTTGGGCTAAACTAATATATATATGTATTTAAATGAAAATCTGAAAAAATTACCCCGGGCCGTAGCCCACCCCAGCCTTTAGGGTGGCTACGCCCCTGATCATATATGTGTAGAAGAAAAGCTTTCATCGACACTTCCGCGCGCGAATGACAGTAGCCTCAATCTCCTTCATGCTCTAGAAATCAGACACCTCATGTTTGAATTCAAATGAAGATTTATATATGCCAACCCCAATGAACTCAAGGATAAAAGCTTTCTTTTCTAATTATTTTCTTGTATTTTATAGTCTTCTGTGCAAGTTATTAATCTAATCTCATCCTGAAGAAGCTTATATCTAGAATCCACATTCCAATCTCCACTGGTAAGTGTATTGTTTAAAAGAATTTTATAATATGTTTTAGCAGTATAACGGAATTCTTCTGCCTCTTTTAAATGTTTCAGGTAATATATGACACGTTTCATCATTACAAATATTAGTGGGACATGCAATGGAACACAAAAATTGATCCTTACCGATCATTTTATTGCCAAAATATATAGTATTACACATGCATGCATGTAACATATTCAGATGAATATATCTTGAATATACTGACAATGTATAAAAACGTACAAATTATATATGTGCAAATATAACTCAAACCAAAACAAATTACTGCGCATTATTAAAAAAATTCAATTTAAACAAGAATAAAAAGATTACATGAAATTCCATAATTAAAAAAAAAAAAAAAAAGATTACAAGAAAGAAATATATATAGATCAAGTTTACTCCATGTTGATTACTTCAATACATATTTGGCGATCCCATGAAAATGAGTATTCACAAAATATTCTTCCCACTGAATGCATTTTGGATCAAAATTAAGCACGTCCATATCCATCTTGCTTCCTCTTATTGCCATTCGCAAATTCTCAGTGTTAGTATCATCAAATCTGCAATGAAAAAGGTTTAAATATTAGTCATTTGACTCATTTTATGTGTTTAATCTATCGCGCTTTGTATTTTAGGAAAATGGAGAAGATGAGTAGGTTGGAGAAACTTACATTCCGTGGAAAAACAAGTAGGGTCTGTAAAGGTCTGCTAGACGCATAATGAGATCTATTCTTCGTGTTGCATTTTCATATAGGCTCTTAAAAATATTGCAGAATATAATGTTTACGAGTCCCAGTGCCTGAAATCATGTAAAGTAATAAACATTAATGCATGACGGACAATGTACTAAATTTATTAACTTTTTCAAATAAATGAAACACTATGCATTATGTAGTACTAATATAAAAGGGAAGAGATAGCTAGGTAGTTGTTGTACCAAAAAAAAGTGTTTTTTTCCATTTTACTCCCTGGTGCACGATTTGCTGAATCACATTAATAAATTTGAACAGTAATTCAATCAGTTTTTATTTCACGAGTCAACTAATTCCAACAACCTCCTAAACCTTGTCTACATCTCACCATAAAAAAAAAAAAAAAAAAAAAAGGCTGCTCAGCGCTCAATAATTATATGACAATCTTCAACCAATTAGGCAAATGAATCTTTTGCATTAATAAGATAAGATAAAGGTAACATTCTATGTATCCTTTTCTTTAACTCATACTTAAAATCATTTTCATGTATAGTATAAGTTATGTAAACCAAAAATGCTGAAAATTAGAATATTCTTCACACTAAAGAAAAAATTGCATGCAATTTCTGCATTTACCTAGTAGAATATTGCAAAACAACTCATTAAAACTAAAATATTTTGTATATTTACATAAATTTACCCTCGGTCCCGCATCTGCCGAAGTTGATATACATAAGTAAATTATTTTGAAAATTTTAAGAAATTTACACATGGTCTCCATATGTTTTGTGATATCATGAAATTACAGTTTTTATGATGGAATTTACAAACGCTAAATAATTTTAATCTTATTGATGATGTCAATAACAAGAATTATTATTGAACTGACCTTCAGAAATGGCAGGTAATGAATGGCGAAATATTGGCGAAAACTGTCCATGGTATCCAATGTTGTAGGTTCTCCTATTTTGATAGGCTTTCTTTTCTTATCAAGCAGTGGGTTTTTCGTTAAATAACGATGCATTATCCACTTGAGGTCGGCAAATTTTAGAGGATTCCTCAATGACGAACCAACATGATAAACCACTAATTTGGTAGAATCTTGATTTGATGCTATTGCAGCTAGCATTGAATTTACCACCATATCACCTGGTATCTGTTAAAATTCAAAATTTCCACATCTTATTATTATATATTTGTTACAAATATAATACTATTTCCTTAAAACGTTACACATATGATGAAAATTTATAGACTTTAACTATGAGCTTCATTCTATAAATGTATTTGTTATCCGGAAAATTTGACGTGATAAAATCAAGTTTTTTGTGTTTATATTATAACAACGTAACTTACCATATCAAGTGTTGATTCTGGATCGCCGACGAAGACTTCCAATTTTCCTCTACCATAAGTAACAAAGATGCTATCCAAAGTTCTGTTATTATATTAATTATATTAACAGTTAGCCAATCAATTTTAGTTTGTCCGATTGAAAAAGTTATATATTAAAAGAAAACAGTAATATTTAAATAAATATACTTATATACAATCGACAAATATAATATTATTATGTCAAAAATGATGAGAGTTAACTACCTTAATCCTTCAATCCAACCAGGAAATGGCTCTGCATAGGTGCTTGTTATAATAGTTGGACGTATTATAACAACTTTGCCCTTTTCCTTGAAATTCCCCAAAAGCATCTCACCAATTGCTTTTGTAAAAGAATATGTGTTTGGCCACCCATGCAGCATTGCTCTGAGACAGTTTTACAATAATATTGGTTATTAAATATGTCAAGGCAAATGCACTCAAATTAATAAGGAGATTAGTGCTAAATTAAGTGAAAGGATTATGGCAATTATGGCTATTGCTGAATAGAGTTTTTTTTTTTTTTTTTAAGTATTGATGAATAGAGGTTGAAGACCATATTTATTACCTTTTATTATTATTTTTACTATTTTTATTAGAATAATCTAGTTTTGAATTATGTACTTACCTAGTGGATGTTCGACTTTAAGAGTTTGAGGTCATTCATAAAAGAATTATGCTGAAAAATATTAAAAATCTCTTGTTGAATTGGAGTTGTGATTTTTCTTAAATTAAACCATATTAGGAGGTCTATAATCCCTTGAAGTATCCTATAAAATTAATCATAGGGAGACAACGCAAGTTCGATCCCACTTCTTTACCCATAAATAAACCAATTACGAGAGTCATGTCAAGAAAACCTGACAAAGTACCTCAGATTCTAAGTCTAGCTAAAATGCTTCAAAGTACCTCAGATTCCAAGTCTAGCTAAAATGCTTCGCTCTAGAAAAAAATTTATAAACTCATAATGCTTAAAATTCTAAATTTAATGCAAAATTAATGTTAGTTCATTTGAGCGAACTTCTTAAAATTTTAAAAATCTAACTATTTACATGTTAGTCATTATCCGTCATATCACAAACACGTTACAACTAGTTAAATTCGAGAATTTTACCTTTGGATGCCCAAATCCTTCATGACTCTTGTGATTTCTTTTTCCGTTGCATTCAGAATTTGAAGTTCCGTTAACTTTTCCTCAACTATCTGCTTCTCCATGTTAATGTCTAAATATTGGATTTTAGCTCCTGGAAGTGTCTCCCCCATTTCAAAAGGTTTCTCTTGTATGAGTCCCACCTTATTGCCACTCACATAAGCTGTGCCACAAAATTAGAATAAGAAATATTATAATTTATAACATTATTTTAAATTAACTAATAAATGGCTCATAGTTGTACCAAAGTTGAATACTCGCATCTAAAATCTTCTAAGTTAACTTGGGTGGCATATAAGTTAGAATCACTTACGTTTGTCCTATTGAGTATTGACTAATCGTTAAAGGTAACTAATTAGTTATGACCTTAGTGAGAAGGTAGTGAGAACTAGATACAGACAAATAAACACTTATCATATATACACACATAAATATACAAATACGCATATATATGTGTGTGAGGCGCGCGCACGTCACATGATAGTACATGACATACATACATAAGAGATTTTAGATGGAGATTTGTGTTACCAACCTGTGGATACATGGAGAAGCATCTCAATTTTGGCACATTTTCTTGCGAACTTTTCGACGTTCATGGTTCCCATGGCGTTGATACCCAATGCTACGTCATATCTTCAATTGAAAAACAACAAACACAAAAAAGATTCAGTTCATTTCTGCATCGATTCAAATCGCATATAGTAACATCCCATATATGGCCATGAGAGCTGTAATATATCTATGATCGGTTCAATTCTGAAACCAGCACGATTATTAATTTTTTTAAGAACTAATAGTCTTCCAAGCATTCGTTCATGAGTGTTGGGTTATGCTTAAATTTAATCTATATGAAAAATACTTCAAATCTGAAATTTAGTACATTTGTATAGGGAAATTAACATGATGCGATTTAAATATGAAGGACAAATGTGGAACTTAAATCAAACATTTTGGACCATTTTGTACTTAAACTCAATGAAAGTAAAAACGACCCAATTCTCCTTTCGTATACGCTAGCTTGTACTAGTACCTCTCATCAAATTTGGTAGTCGCGGCTGAGTTTACGATGATGTCTATTTCATGCCACATTTCATCTCTCAGCTCTGAACCAACGATCCCTAAGTTCTCCATGGCAACATCACCACAAACTGGAATAACTTTTGCAAATAAATCAGAATTTGCATCTGGACCATTTCTTTCCTTTAGAACTCGAAAAAGCTCACTGCCGAAAATCTACAAACAATAATAAAAAGAAGGGATTAGATCTTATATATTTCTCAAGTAATGAATTACGATAATTAATTTTATTAGGAACTATCATGACCCTCCAAGGGGAACTTGTTGGCCAACTACAACATGCGGCGCTGTACGTAGTGAAATAGTCAAAGCAATTTTGTCATTTTTTTGTGTATTTTTCAATTCTTTTGGTTTTTTTGGAAAGTATCTCTAATTTGAGTCTCAAACTGAAATAATCAAGAAAATGAAAAAGAATGTGAGCTTATAATTCTTGTACTATGTTAAAAACATAAAACATCATATAAATTAAACAAGACTACATCAAATTGTGTTCTTGGGCACGGAATATTTAAGCAAACGGTTTTGTTTTTAGAATTGGGTTCTTTACTGATGAGGTTGCTTACCTACTGACCTTGATGTAAGGGGTTGAAGCACAATTTTTTTGATGGATGAAAATAGAAAACTCTTGTTTTATGTTAAATAGATATATTAATAATAAAATAAAAAAACTACCATGTATTATGTTAAATGGGCATGCTCACGTGATTTTAAGAAATTGCAGACTATCCTCCTAACACTTGTATAAAAACTTACTCGTACTTTGCAAAGTATATAATACACAAAGATAATATCCTAAAGATTTCCTAATTTACTTTTCACATATGTAAACACTTGCATTTAAAATGATGATGCTTAACAACAAATAAAATATATACAGGTAATTTGTCAATTTATTTTCAACATAAGTAATTGTCATTTTATGTGCTTTAACTATTTATTTTTGTAAATTGTACAGGGGGTTGTTATGCCCAAAACCCAGAACAATTTATATATTTTAATTAAGTCTTTAAATATTCAACAAATTAATTAAGCAGATATGGGGGTGGTACCTCTTCCTGTAAGCGTTGTTCAACAGATTTTTCAGTGGTTGGTCTAAGTAATAGAAATAATTTCTTGAATTTGGGCTGAAGGCGAAGTATCTTCTCCAAGAAAACTACATATAGAAAAAAGAGGAAAAATCATTAAAATATAGAATAAAATACATTTTATTGAGAGAGAGAAAGGGAGGGAGAGAGAGAGAGAGAGAGGTAATACTCTTTGCAAGAAACCCACTTGCTCCAGTGATAAATATTGTCTTGCCCTCAAAATGTCTAATAATTTTACTATCTTCCATGGCAAAAGATTGTGAATGAATTGAATTGGATTAATAGCTAGAAGTAGAATGAATGCATCAATGCTAATTCTACAGCCGTTATATAAAGGGTAGATGTAGTAGTTATAATTAATGCGGTTTAATTAAAAAAGTCGGTAGTGCAGTTGCACTTTGTTGTGAAACATATTATTGTAGGTCACTTAACTTTTGGATGGATGTTGAAATTTAGGAATGCTTGTACACATGATTCACTGTGGTCAAATAGTTTTAAAACTTTTTATTATTTTGTTCTGTGATTAGTTGGCTGTGACACGCTACAAATAGGTAAAGTGTTTGGCGAATTTACATGTTATAGTATTATATGAGTGACAAGTGTTTGCATCTGCTCAATCAGTAAATACTAATGCATAATTTACGCTATAATTGTTCAATGTTTTGAGGGCAGGAGTTAACTATGATACTTTATAAAAATAATTTCACATATCCACTAGACAGACTTATAAATGTAATTGTCAACAAAATCCATGGCAGATACGTTAAGTCTCATCGTCCCTAGCTATAATCATCATCAAGATATGTAGAAATTGTAACCAATCAAATTTCGGAAGCTAACTTTAGTGGGTACGCGCATAATATGGCTGTGTACATCTGCAAGAGTTTATATAATTTGTGTATTTTTGCTTAAAAGTTAAAATTAATGGTGTTTGCTAAGTGTTCTATAAAGTTACGTAATATACATAAAGTAAGAAAAAGTAATTTTTGAGATATTTATGAGTATTACTTTATAATTAGTACTCATGATCGATATATTTAAAGAAATAAAACAATATCATGGAAAGCTCTATAGACCCTTTTGGAACTTGTTCTTTAATTTTGCGTCCTTTTTATTAGACAAGTAAATACATAAATACTGTGTCCTTTTTATTAGATCCAAAAGTCAATAAGGTCGTTTAAAAAAGTATGCAAACATCTATACATGCAGAGATTTGATCATATTTGATATTTCATGTGAAATAAGTGAAGAATATTTGTTATCTATTTTTATACGTGTTCTAAATCTTTATATATATATATATATATATATATATATATATATATATATATATAGAGAGAGAGAGAGAGAGAGAGAGAGAGAGAGAGAGAGAGAGAGAGAGAGAGAGAGCAACATACTTTACTCGCACGTACTAAACTGAGATTGAATTTTACAACATTAGAATACTAACTGGATTCAATTATGTGACACATACATTTTAAAATAATTCTTAAAAAAACAAAAAAGTATTTTACCTAAATGCACAGAAAGATATAAAAATATTGAAATTGGGATTTCAATTACTTTGACCCCCTTCCTCGAAGAAAAAGAAATAATGTATTGCCATTTAATTTAAAAGCTTTATAAAAACGTGGAATAAACATTTAATTAAGTATCCTAGCGGAAAAAAAAAAAAAAAAACTAAGTAATATAGATAGTGATCAAACTAGTGATGTGCATATGAAATACAAGCTATGACCAACTGTAAACTTGAATTTACTACACATACACCTGTTTAATTTGACCAAACTCGATCTGACATTTGTCAATGTGCAAGCTTAATGATAAAAGCAAAAATGAGATAGGTAAGCACTACGTTTTTAAATCACACGAGAATTTGTCTATTTAATTTTGTAAAGTAATTTAGCATAATACGATGATCATTCATCATTGTCGAAATCTCTCTTTAAAAAACATGTACAAATTAACAAAGCTTTTACTAACTGAATATTTGACGATCATTATCTGTAGAGTCTAAAATCCGTATTTAACGGGTTTTTTCCGACTTTGGTCCCTTAATGAGTACTGACTCCATCTTTGATCCTCTATTGATTTTTTTTTGCAACTTTGATCCTCTAATTTGTCTCACAATTCATACTTGATCATTTTTTCTACCGACGTCGTCTTTTTTGGCCAAAAAAAAATACGTATCGTGCGTGCACGTGGTCACATGAGCGGTGTTTTCATGTGGGAAAAAAACCGCGATTCTGAAATCGTACCCCTCTTTTGTTGTTTTAAGGCAACACTTTTTCTACTAGGGGACTAAAGTTACAAAAAAAGATCAATAGAGGACTAAAGATAAAATCAATACTTATTAAGGGATCAAAGTTAAAAAAAAAACCGTATTTAACTGATGATTTCGCCTCTCACAAAGTGATTTCCCCTAAATCGATTAACGTTATTCGGAAAAAATGAAGCAGTTAAGGCAAAAGTATTACTTGATGATCATAATGTTTTGCAAATATACAAAATTGAAGGTCACATCCATCGTCAACCACTCAAATATAGGATCATAGGAATTAATTCCCAAAGTACTTTGGGTCTCCATACTCAATCGCCATTAATTTTAACGGGCCAATAGTAAAGGCAATTTCAGTTTTCATTTCATACGTACTCAAACTTTATGGTAGTCACGTGAATGTCATTTTCCATATTGTACATATTTCAAAAATTTGTTTTCGTGTTGGACAATGGGAATTATCCAAGGCAGGTCCCTCCACCAGCTACTAGGTCTATTTAAGGATGACAAATGGTTTATTGAAGTTGAATTTGGATTCAACCTTAATGGTTTTGGTTTTGATGAATCTAAGTTGAAAATGGATTTGACACCTTCGATCTACTACAAATTCAACTCAAGTGGAATTTGAGTGATTCAATCTATGGATCCATAGAACAAATGACTTCTCAACTCAAATCAATCCAATTCATTGCACCTCCAAACCCTTTAATTAATTTATAAAAGAAATAGTAAAACCTTACATACAACCTGCATTAATTAAGATAAATAGAATCACTAATTATAAACAAACTCCTATTTCTCAGTTTAAAAATTTATCTTATTTCTCAAGGAAATTAAATATATCTGTTTACTTACCCGAAGGTTAAATATTGTTGCAACTTTTATTGCCTTGTATGCAGATTAATGTTTATTAAATAATTGAATCAATGTTACTGTTGCGAATCAAAACAGTTTTTATTTTGGCTAAATCTATGAGTATTGCTTGAGTTTGAGGAAGTTAATTAATCAAGTTTATAGTTTTATATATTGCAAAAAGAAGATAAGAATAAAAAACAGATGATTCAATTTCCCATGTTTATCGCCTTTTCCTAACAATTTGAACTTTGATAAATCTGATAATTTTAACAGCAAATCTTCCATGGACCTTCTCAATTTCTTTTCTATATGACAGGTCTATCACGGATCTGTCATGGTTTTAAGCAAAGTTTGAATTTGGCCGGAACCATGGTTCCATGACAGATTTAACCATGTGGATATGGGTCAGATTTGGGTAGATCCATCGACCAAGATTCACTTTGCCACCCTAGGTCTATCACATATTTTAGTCATTTATTTCGTGTAAAACAAGATTAGTATTTTTCATGTGAAAATAAGTAATATCTGTAGAACGAACAATTAATACTTTGTTAGAATTCACGATATGCATGTTTTTGTCCCATGCAATGGTCCTGGGATATTTTAGTGTTGCACGAGAAATTTTATTTAATATGTTAGAAATATTATCATGCTTGTATGAAGAATTAACAAGACATGATTTTTGACAAATTATACCGTGGTCCGGTTCAAAAGGGAAACCATTAAAGTGGAGCGCACATAGCCAGCAGATCCCATATGGGCTTTCAAGGAAAAAGTAACAATTACTTTTAAGTTGAAGAACTCAGGCCCATTTTCAAGAATTCGAAGCGTTACGCGTGTGTGTGGGTTAGTTACTTAGTTATTATTATTATTATTATTATTATTATTATTATTATTATTATTATTATTTTCGTTATGTATGTGCTATTCGTCTTATGAAAAATGAATAATTCTGTGAACTATGAAATTGGAACATAAAATGAATTATGAAATTGGAACATAAAATAAAATCTAAGGAGAGAGTAAGATTTCTAGAAAGTCTAAAACAATAATTGTAACAAAGGTCTTAAATCTATGTGAATCTGGCATACGCAAATTTATACTAATTGAACGCAAACCATTTCTATCAAGTTTTAGGACCTAGCAAATTGGTTCTTTCAAATCACGCGCGCAAACAAACACACACATACACGAATTATATGAATTGTTAATCTATGCACGAGGCATTAGAACATAAAGTGCTTAGAAAAATCTAGCAATTTAGGGTGATAATTGTAATAGAGGACTCATATTATTATATATAACTATAAATGAGGTTGGTGATTTTAGACTAACATACATATTTCCCTATTCAATATTATCTATCTTCTTACTTGGGTTTATGCCATCACTTCTACGTAGTTATATGTGATAATCAAACTGTAGGTCACATCGCCAATAATTCTATCTTTCATGAGCGCACCAAGCATATTGGAATGTACTGTCATTTTGTGCGAGATTTTTTTTTTTTTTTTTTGGATAAGACCATTTGTACTTCACACGTTAAATTTATTGATCAGTTGGTTGATTTATTTATAAAAGTATTAAGTGGGTCACAGGTCAAGTATATTTGTAACAAGCTTAACATAGTGGCATATAATACATACTCTCCATCTTTAGAGAGAGTGTCGAGTGTAGTCTAATACTTGTAACAGAGGACTAATATATATATCTCTACTATATAATAAAGGGCAATGTTGGTTGTCGTTCATTTTTCACATTCCCACTTTACCCTTTAAATCCTCTACATTTCCAGCATTGTTTTCTTCCAAACACTATAAATTAATAAACTTAAATGGAGTGAATAGTAACTACGCTTTTATTTCTCTCTCACAACTCATTAATTACATATTGGGACCCTCTATTTTAATTTATGTATTTCTTAGTTTATGTGACTTACACCTCACCCCCTCCCTCTCTTTCTGACGTGTACAAAAGTCTGAATAGCATCAAACACAGCCCATAAGTTTGAATAATTATAGAAATCACCTAATGTTTTGAAAATTTATAATGACTCATAAAATCTACACAAATATTACATAAGGTCTACCTATTAGTTTTTAATTTCAACTAATAATATAAATTGTTTGTGATGACTCACACGTGCCAATAAATTGTTTGTGATTGAAATTGCACGTGCATGGCACGTGCCTATTTTCCTAGTATATATAGAAGTGGGGTTGGATTTTAGCCTATCACACAAATTTCCATATTCAATGTTATCTACCTACTTTCTCCTAAATACATTACAGTAGTATTAATTGGGGGAATTTTATATTTTTGGTCCTGTAAATTGGCTCATCTGCAATTTTAGTCATCTAACTATTTTATTAGTAATTTTAGTCCTTTAAGTTGCAATGTGTTTCAATTTTGGTCCTCCAACCATAATTTTGGCGATTTTGGCCGAAAACTCCTATGGGATTGCGTGGAGGAGAACGAATTTGACTTGAAAATCGATTGAATTTGATGGATTTTGTTTTGGACATGTCCAATTCCATAGGAATTTTCGGCCTAAATCGCCAAAATTATGGTCGGATGACCAAAATTGAAACACATTGCAACTTAAAGGACTAAAATTGTTAATAACATAGTTAGAGGACCAATTTTGCAGATGAGCCAACTTAGAGGACCAAAAATACAAAATTCCCATTAATTGGAGGGCAACCACAAAGTTTCTTATTTTATTTGAACGTAGGTTATCGTGAACCAAGATAAAGTTTCCTTTATCCAAGTACTAATTGAATGATTATGGCTCCTCAGTTTTAAAATTTCCGAGTAATTGAAGAAGGTAACCTGCATCAACAAAGTTTTTTTTTTTTTTTTTTTTTTTTTTTTTTTTTTTTTTTTCTAATAAAAACAAAACATGAAATTTCATGCCATTAAAAATAACAAATGAGGCGTTTTTGCAATTAGCTCATTGAGGTCATGAACAGCCCATTGCCCCTACCATCCCAAGTTTTGGATATTGTATTCTAAGTTTTGAAAACAAAAAATCTTCGCCTCCACAAGGGTCGCCATTCGTCCACCTCGTGCATGGAACGAAAAGAACATCTTATTTATTGACCAATATTTTTCTTAAAACTTCAAATCTCTGTTTAAAAAAATAAAAAAATCAAATGTCTCTTCTTGCGCGCTACAATTATAATTTCGAAAACCCTTTGACTTGTGTAAGATTGTTGTCGTCAATGGTAATTCTTGCTCGCCAATAGATTCCATATGGTTGTTACTTGTTAGACTTGTAGTGCAACGACGCTCTACTACTTTCTTTTTCTTTTCAAATTTATAAGCTTATAAGTTTTTGATTTGTTAAATGGCATTAATTGATGAAATGCTCTTATAACTTTATGCAAAGGCTGGTTTTCAATTTATAGAAAAAAAGTATAAGTAAAATTATTATACGTTTCTTTAGAAGTAGATTTCAATTGTAATTACATAACAAATATAACAGTGTTACTTTATATTATCGTCTAACGCCATTCTTAGCAGTAGCCACTTATCAAGGTTTATTTTGTCCAATGTGACACTTTTGGTTCAACTCGTTATGTAATCACGTGGTAATTGTTTGCTAAAATTGATAATACATATTTGTTGGTTGTTGAATATTTGTCCGTTCAATCAAGCTTCAGACAATCAATTCATGACACAAAAAACAAATATTTACTACTTATACATGTATATTGGTTTTTGTTGCACTCGTCCAAAATTGCCAAAACATTCAATAAATGGTAATGGCGCAATTATGTTTTTTTAGCTTTAGCCAAATTTTGAGCACGAGACTCAAAAAACAAAAAGGAAAGTGAAACAAAAAATCATTTTTCAAATAGCAAGTGCAATAATACTGCAGATAATAATGCTTAAGGCCCCACCATTTAATTTCCAATACTACTGTACATCATTACTTGTCCCATTTAAGTTAAAAAAATAATAAAATTCATTACAAGATCTTATTTCTTGTCGGGGAGAAAAAGCAGTCCTAAAAACAGGAGAAAAAAGAAAAAAGAAAAAAGAAAAGAAAAACAAATGACCATTTATTCTTATCTCACTGTTGTCTGTAATAAACCCCCAAATTTTTCTTAAAAACCAACAAAAAACCCACAGTTAATAGTTAAAATTCATGAACTTAATTCACTCTCAGTAGTCAATAGAACGCAAAAGAAGAAAAGGGTACACATTGGTTTCTGTTCATCAAGCTTAATTTTTCAGGTACACTTTAATCTACTTTGTGGGGTTACTTTTTCTCTATCTTTTTTGCGTGTTTCTTGTTCCAAGAAGTGATTTTTATCTTGTGGGGTTTTGTTTTTGTGTAGAATTTGAAGAGGGTTTGTGTCTTTGGCTATCAATTTTTAGTTTATCTCGAGTTTTTGACCTTGGATTTGAAATTTCCGCTCAAAGTTGCGTCTTTTTTAGTGGTCTTTCTGTGGATCCATCTGGGAGATGAAGATATCCGTACTAAATTGGTAAATGGTCATCATATTTGTATTAAAAAATTGATCTTGCACTTGATTTGATGCTGAAATCTTTAGTAATTTGAATTATGTGGAGTTTGAAATTTCACATTTTGTCTATCCTCAGATTTGTTGGGTTCCCATGAATTTAGTTGTTGGAATTCGGTTTGGGATAGGATTGATTTTGTTTTGATGCTGTGGATTTTCTTTGTTTTTATGCTCAATGAAGAATAGTTATTTATTCGCATACGATGCTTATGTGTGGGACAAGGTCTAGAGAAGAAGGAGCATTTGGCCGCATTGTTAATGAATTTGTGGGTGATGTCTTTAGTTATTTAGTAAAGAGGTTAATTAGTTCAGATGATTGGATGGAGTTGTAAAGGTAGTAGAAAGGGAATTTGATGTTGTTAAGGGGCGGATGAATGTGTAAAACGACAAGTAATGCTACTAGCAAACATTCTTCCTTTGTTAATAGCAGGAGCTTAGAGTGGGAAAAGACAATATAAGATATATGCTTGAACATTGCATTTGTTATAGTTGCTAAAGGTTGATGACATTTTGGTTATGTGTGGTTATTGGTCATGATAATATATCCGATATGGACATGTGTTTCTTGTGGGCTTTACTGTGTGAAAGCCTATAATTTTTCACATCTAGTGTATTTCTTTTGTTTTTTGGTGGATTTGCTTAACTCAGTAAAAGTATTGTCTAATGCTTCAATATTGGAGATAGAAGAGTGAGAAATTTCCAAAACTGCAAAACAGTTTTGAGGGTTTTTGTACATCACGCATAATGAATCATGTAGGTCAGAATTTCCGTTTTAATTATCATCTCACGTAGTTCTTGTTTATTAATGCCAGATAGCTGCTTGATGAGGAACTAGTCACCAGGTTTGCAAAGGCAGCTCTCTGAAGGTCATGAGCATGGATAAAGCATCACCCGACTGTCCATACCCTGGATGCTTTTTCTGTGTAATGAAGGAAGGAAATCCAAGCAAGCGCAGAGCAAGTATACTTAAATTCTTCAGAGAACTCCCTTCACAAGACGATGACGGTCAAGTTCTTCCTATCAGTGGCCTATGGAATACTGCCATGGCACATCCAAATGATCCCGAGTTCATCGAGCTAGGAATTTTTGAATGCATGACGGCATTAATATGGAAAGGCCTAAAGAATCGACGATGGTTATCTCATGACCAAAATATATATATCCCTTACTATGCCGCACATATAATTGGATCGTACACTATGAACATGGAAGAGTTTGCCGAAACTTCAGTGCATGCTGGGGTTATCCCGGCTTTGGTTGAACTTCTAAGAGGGAGGTTGACTTGGGTTGAACAGAGAGTGGCCGTTCGAGCTCTAGGTCATTTAGCTACATATGCTAGCACCTTTTCTTCTGTGGCAAATCACGGAGAAATCTTGGAGCTTTCCATGCAATTGGCAATGAGTTCTCTTGAAATAGTTTACACCCACTTTTACCAATATGTTGACCGAAGACTTAGTTATCACTGTGATCTTCTGACACGTGGCATGGGCGGTGTCGAAATGGAGTCCAGGAAAGCAGAGGAGTGGGCTAGTCAGCTTCAGTGCTGGTCTCTTCAGCTCATCAATTGCTTTGCTTTTAAACCGGAATTTCTTCCAACAATATGTAAGCCGGAATTTTTAGTCAAGCTTCCTGGCATGTGGGGTGGACTTGTTAATGAAAATTCGCCAGCTGGGATTGGTTTATTACGAACGATTTGTCATCATAAGGTAGGTAGGGGTCCGGTGGCGAACTGTCCTGGAGTTATAGATGCATTGTGTAATATCGCCCGATCGTCAGACGACTGGCAATATATGGCTATTGACTGTCTTCTTTGGTTGCTGCAAGATCCTAGTACCTGTCATAAGGTGAATGCTTACCTTGGTTATTGCTGTATGAACTTTGCTTGATATTAGCCTACTTATTTAATCTTTTAGGTATCATAAATTGAATAGCTTGAGAAATAAGGCATAATCAAATCTTGCAGTCTCTGTTGTAATATACGTGTGGACTTTATGTCTTATACTGAATTCATTGTTAATTAATGTCATTCTGAAGAAACAATATAATTAATCTGGAGCTGCTAAACAGATTAGCCTGGCTAAAAACAAAGAAGGCTATCTATGAATATTATCCTGAATGTCTCAGCATGTTTTACGAAAGTAAATTGTTGATTCTGGATGAATCACAAATCTGAAGTCATGATCATTGAACCTTCATATTCTCACCGTTTTACTATCTTTCGGAAGTATGAAGATATTTGAATTAGTTGTGCAGTGGTTTTGGACAGGGAAATGTAGTATGATCCAGTTGCATATCATTGCATTCTATGTACTAGTACTAAATAGTTTATAAACAAATTCTTGATCTCTCTTTTCAATGGTTAACTAGAAATCAGCAGTTCGTTAACAGATTTATGACCTGCTGTTTCTTTTATGACGACTTCTGCATTCTGGATATAGCTTAAGTAGCACCATATTAAGAGGGAAATCTCTATCAAAACATGGAATGAAATAATTAGATTCTCCAACATTGCCTCATCATTAGCAGATTTTGTTTGTTTTGTACATAATCTTGGCATATTACATGAGTATTCATGCTAAAATTTTTATTTTTCCAAGTTTCTTTAGTTTTACCATCATTACCAGGGTAGTAATCATGACAAAAGGAGATTCATGGCCCAATGTTCTTATTAGAGAATCAATATTGACCTTAATGCTTGATATTTGTCTCATTACGACCCGTTTCAAAAAATTCATGCGCTTTCACCCATTTTAAGTACTAGTTCATCTTATGATATTAGAACATTTCAACTATATGTTTACCTCCATATTTTTGTTCATTTGATACCAAATTGTTTTGCTTCATGGCGTATCATTGTTTTATCTGCTACATTAATTGATGCAGGTTTTCGATAAAGCGGTGCCCACACTAATTGATCTTGCGGAAATAACCTCGTTAGGAGATCACAAGAAACTCGGTGATTCAATTATTAATGTTCTTCAGGAGTGTATCCAATCATCCGGAACTGGCCGCAACTCTATTAGCAGCCATTTAAAAGGAGAGATTGAGGAACTTCTCACATCCCGACAAAGACTAAAATGGGAGAAGAGTATGCCAAAAGAGGATCTCCATATCAAACAAGCTGCCGCTTTAGTGGTGAAGCTCGAAGGAAATTCTTTATTCTCATCTGGAGATATAGCCGGTGCTGCTGCAAAGTACCAGGAAGCATTGTCTTTATGCCCAATGAGGTCAAAGAAAGAAAGGGTAGTATTATATAGTAACCGAGCTCAGTGCAATCTTTTATTACAGCAACCATTGGCCGCTATAAGCGATGCCACCCGTGCACTTTGTCTTAATAATCCAGCTAACCGTCATGCCAAAAGCCTGTGGAGACGAGCTCAAGCATATGATATGCTAGGATTAGCCAAAGAGAGCCTCTTAGATGCTATTCTGTACATAAACGAGTTTTCACAATCTCCTGATCCTGATTTTTCTTCGAGGCAAAATAAGGTTCCCGACTATGCCGAGCGTTTAGTAAAGAAACAGATGCGTGCCGCTTGGTTATTTAGGGAAGCTGCAGTTAAGCATGGAGGTGTACAGTGTGAAGGTGAAGGTGGAGATATTTGCGGCCAAGAGGATGACGATTCTGAATGGGAAACGGCGAGTGAAAGTGATATAGGAAATGACGGAAAAGATGAATTGGGTGATGATGATTGTGAATGGAAGGATGATGATATTGTAAGAAATGATAGACACCATAAAGCTTCATCTAAAGGTATGTAGCTTCATATATTTTTTCTCTAAATATTTGTTGTGTGCACTGTGCATCATTGGATTAGGATAAATTCGTATTGGGGCCTCAATAAGCCTTTGATTTTCTTTTTTATGTGATAATGTTTGATTTGTGGTCTCCCCAGTTTACTGTTGAATTTGTTTGTCCTTTATGACGTGAGCAAAAGAAGTCCCATGTCTGACGTTAAGATTGTAGAAAAAACTAATAGACAGGTGCTTCAGTTGACAGTGTCTGATGTTAAGATTGCAAAAGAAACTAGTAAACCAATAGGCTGTATCTGGTTTGTTCTCATTTTTTGCAGTTGACATAAGAGCAAAAAACCTCTGCGTGTTATGCTTAATAGGCAAATAACCCCCCCAAGAAAAGAAAGAAGCAAATAACCCCTCGTGTAATTTTAAAATGGTAGCACTAGTACACTGTCTTCATTTTTTTTTATATTATTTTTACTTGAAAAAACTTAAAGCCCATAGATTAAAGATTAGTATAGAAACAAAAAATATATTTTTGGGTAATATGTTTGTTTTTACTTTTTAATTTTGGTTATATTTGTTTAATTTTATCTTCATTTTTTTTAATTTTGAGTGTAAAAACAAAAGATATAAATACACATAAATTTAAAGTATTGGGTAATAAAAGTCACTTTACAGGGCCAAACTCAAATTTGACTCTCAATATCCCGAGAGTGGACTGCACTTCGTTTAAAAGATTGCCACCTCTAAGATATAGAGGAGGTTTTTTGCCATTTTTTCTCACATGGGGTTGAAAGCCTAATTGCCATATTATACGAGGCTTTGCTACCAAAATCCCTTTTCTTCTTCTTAATTTTTGTCTTTACCTAGTGGTTTCCTCTATGGCATGTCAAGTAGAAGCAATCTTAGCCCTTAGGAGTAATGGTCCCTCCTACATTTTATGCTTAACTGCCATCTTAAACTTACTTTCGTTACAACTAAGTCTTTCTTCCTAATTAATTGAAGTAAACTATATATCGGATATAGTCCTTTTTGTCCTTCCAATTTTAAAGAATCTTCTAATTCTCATCATAAAAACTTAGGAGCATGTTCTCATGCTATTCACTCTGTCCGAATTCACATTCACGGTCCAGTTGTAGTGGTAATGCATGCAGCACATAGAAATGACATGATTCGAACAAAAATAAAAATTCCGGGCGCCATTGACTCATTAGCATCGTCGTGTAATTTTGAAATGCTGGAGGGTATTGACCAAACATCACGGTGTGTATCGTGATTCATCACACTTAATTTGCTCTAGTTTTGGACTAATCCTCCCAAATCTCATCTACCCAACATCTGCAAGTTGTAGAATGACACCGTATGCTTTATATACTAGAGTTGATGTGACTCAGACAACATATGCATTTGATGTCATTATCTCAATGTGTCCTGTAGGCTTTACATGAATAAATAGTTTGTCGCATCTCTAATCTTTTCTATGCTTCATAAAAAAAGTATAGACGTCGATTTCAGCTTAAACTGAATCAGGTTTTGCAATGATGCAGACGTGAAGCACGGATACATGTTGCAGCTTACAGAGGACGAAGCATAGTGTACTGTGGGTTGGGAAATTCCTTGCGAGCGTAAGCGATTTTGTGAAGTTGGGACTAGACATTGCACCATAAAACTGTACATCATGGCATTAAGTAATTTGTGCCATCTTTGAAGAGCTGGTGAAAACGGTTATATCTGCTATATTCGTTCTGTCAAAAAGTACAGTATATGATTTTTTTTTTCTGCATGGTTTTTCGGTGTGACAAGTTTAGGGATTATTGTCGTCTGTTTCTTTAGTAACTTATTTCTTAGTTTATTATTTGGTATTGTCATTAAATTTTGAGTGTGTATAGACTGAACATCGTTGATGAATTCAAGTATTATTGGGCTTGGTTAGCACTGTTTTTTGTTTCTCCTTGGATGTAATGCACCCCTCTTCCACCTTTTTCTATTTGAACTATTAAACATCTTTAACAATATTCCTTAACCAGAGGTTGCACATATTAATAAACACTCTTGTATCTCCTCATTCATAGTTCAACTGCATAATGACATTATATCAAATGCTTAAACATTCACCATGTACTAGCTTGCTATTCATTGAACTTAATGTCACTGCTCATAATCACGTGATTATTAGGCGATGGATCATATTATGTCTTAATTCATGTGTTTAATACGCGACAAATCATAATTATGTCTAAATTCATCTAAAAACACGCTTCACTATTCCAGGAGCATGAGCGTTCATGAAATAATCCTCCCAATTGATGCTTCTGGGATCAAAGTAGAACATATCAGTGTCAACTCCACTTTCTTTAGCTGCCCTTCTTAGTCGTTCTGTATTCATATCATCGTAGCTGCACAACAAAAGAAGCCATATCATCATATACTTTATCCTTATCTATATGTTTCATAGAACAATTGATCAAATTCCAGTGTTAAAGAGATGCTTACTATGCTTTGAAAAACAAATAAGGTCCATAAAGATCGATCAACCTCATCACAAAATTGATTTTCCTGCGCATCTCAAGATACGTTCCTTGGAAATATTGGCGACATACTGCATTCACTACTTGCAATATCTGAAACGATAATTCAAATGCCGCGAACATGTCATAGTAGTTCAAAATATAGTGAAAATATGGGTAAAATACTAAAATGCATAAGATCGTTTTCAAAAACCTGCACTAAACCCCTTATGTCATTTTTGGCACAGATCCCCTTTTTTCTATTATACCCCTTTATTTTCTTGTCTGTACCTGTGTACCAAATCCCCCAGAATTTAGACAGCCTTTGTCCACTTCGTTTCCTATAAACGATCAAAAATTTAAGTTTTACCTTCAGAGGGAGTAAGTACCGAATTGCCATGTATATCTGAAAACTATGCATCGTGCTCATCACTCTGACCTTCCCAACTACGACAGGTTTTCCGTCCTTGTTGATCCAAGGATGCTTAGTGAAGTATCGACGAGCGTAATCTTGAAGCCATGTGAACTCCAGAGGGTTAGACACAGAAGATCCAACATGGTAAATGCTCAGGTTAGGCTGATTTGCATTAGCCACCATTGCTACTATCATAGCATTCACCACCATATCCGCTGGAATCTGCACGAATCATTTGTTTCAGCATAGAGATTTGATCTAATACGCGAAATGCAAACACCAAAGAGAGTGATTATCATGTACGTATTACAAGAAATGTGCACCAAATGAGCGTTTCCTACTGAGAAAAGATGTAACTCACCACGTCGATTATGGACTTGGGATCACCAAGAAAGAATGGTAGTCTTCCTTTCGCGTATCCAACTGCTAAGCTATCAATAGTTCTGTATTTAAAGAAAGAACCAAATAGGCATAAACAGAAGATTGTCAAACATATATGTGATCATAGTCGTGGTGATTTTATTACCTGAGCCCTTCGATCCACCCGGGGAAGGGCTCTTTGTAAGTACTAGTTACGATGGTTGGACGGATGATAACGAGAGGTACGTTTTCGCTCGATTGCCCCAACAACATCTCTCCCATGGCTTTGGTGAAGACATAGGTGTTCGGCCAACCAAACTTCCTTGCTCTGTTTGTGAAGAAGATGTCAAGAGGGTAATAAGACCAATATCCTTCAATTATCTATTCTCAATTTATTCAATGTGTAATTTGCTTCTCTCTTCTCCTTTTTCCAGCAGAATCGTAAAACTAGTTCCGAGTAGTTATTATCAATCATTAAGTTATACGTTAATTCGACATTATAAGGTGCCACAATAATAATTCAAGTGACACTTTATTTGCAGTTACTTGTTAATGTCGTGTCTTTCTAATTACTTAACCTTTTGGTGACACTAATTTGTCAAGTCATTTTATGAAGTTTTTGTGGCAGTCTATGTCGTCAGTAATTTATTCTTAAGTTATTTTAACGTGTAGGCTCATTAATGTCACTTAATAATAGAAAGTTACTTGAAGTCCGTATATTCATATGATATTTCAAGAGGGTCTTCTTTCCCTCTCTCTTTTCCGTGTTTCCAACGAAAACAAAAATTATTATTCATGAAAAAGGGTGTATATATGTACCTATGGAGAGAAATTTACATTTTTGGTGCCTTAACTTGGCACAAGTTCTTTTTTGGTGCCTTAACTTGGCACGCCACGATTTTGGTGCCTTAACTTGGCTTTTTTTTCGATTTTAGTCCCCCGGCGGCGGCAATTTCAAATACTCGCCGGAAAATGCCACGCTGGCTGAAATTTGAGGATTTTGACCCGGTCAAAATCCACCTCAGCACAATTTCCTACGTGGCATACTATGCCGAAATTTAAAAAAAAAAAAAAAAGGAAAACACCAAATCGCTGAAAAAAACAAAACAAAAAAAAAAGAACTGCAGCGATTTTGTAAATCGATGAACGGAATCGAACACCTCAACACCTGAACGAAATCGAACACCTGAACGGAATCGAACTGGTGAGGGAGAGAATGAGCGAAATTAGGGTTTTAATCCCCAATTTAATAGGAATTAGGGTTCTGTGTGTGATTTTCTCAGCGTGTGCGTGTGTTGATGAGGTTGATGATGATTTTCTCTCCGGAATCGAACGCCTCAGCGATTTGTTGATGGCTTGAAAGAAAAACATTAGGGTTCACAGAGGGATTGATTTTGGGGAAGAAAGATCGTTTGTGTGTGATTTGGTTTCTCTTTTTTGTTTGTTTTTTACCGTTTGTTAATTGCTGTTCAGCGATTTTGTAAATCGCTGCAATTCTTTTTTTTTTTGTTTTGTTTTTTTCAGCGATTTGGTTTTTTCTTTTTTTTTTTTAAATTTCGACGTGGCATGCCACGTAGGAAATTGTGCTGAGGTGGATTTTGACCGGGTCAAAATCCCCAAATTTCAGCCAGCGTGGCATTTTCCGGCGAGTATTTGAAATTGCCGCCGCCGGGGGACTAAAATCGAAAAAAAAGCCAAGTTAAGGCACCAAAATCGTGGCGTGCCAAGTTAAGGCACCAAAAAAGAACTTGTGTCAAGTTAAGGCACCAAAAATGTAAATTTCTCTACCTATGGGCTTGGGGGCTATAAGCTTTCTTAGCTCAACCTATATTAGCTTATTTAATAATTTTTGAACATTATGGTCTAATTTATTAATAGTCTATATATGACTTTTATATTATATTTTTTTATCAGTTATATGTTCACCCAACACAAATTTTAATTTCCCTAACTTATTTATTTTTTCAGTTAAACTAATGCTTTCACTAACAAAGTCCCTTTCTTTTTTTTTTGATTATTAAAAGAAAGTTTTAAATATCAATTCACAACTTCGGTTCTACTGTCGTGTTGAGGATTGATTATTAAAAGAGGAAAAAAAAAACCGAATTTTGGTGTTTTATCTTTGTACCATGATTTAATTTCATTTTTTGTCATATATGATGACTTTTAATAAAACTTTTAAGTGAAATATATCATGGCCGTAAAACTTTTAATAAGCAGTTTAGCTACTTTATTTAATTAATATAAGTGAAATATACTTATATTCTTTGATTTCATATATATGTTTACATATTATAATAATTTTATAATTAGGCATTAAATATTTACATCTACTTTAAATTTATAATATTTATCTTCATTTTTGTTGACAATGTAATTTAGTCCAACGAAAATTCAATTCTTGGATATGCCACTATTCTTGAAACATGAGTAATGGAACTTTGAATTTTTTTTTTTTTTTATGTGCAGTTTATGCCTTAAAAAATTCTCTGGTAAATATAAAATAAAAATACTTCAAAAGTATTTAGAAGTTACTAACAAATCCATGTGGTATCAAGATGGAGGGTGCAAGTGAATAAAGGATAAAGATCGAACCTTTGAAGTCCCAGATTTTTCATGGCTGATTTAAGCTCGTCTTGTGAGCAATTTTCAGCTTGGAGAAGTTTAATTGTGTCATCCACCAACTTCTTTTCTGAATCAATATCCAGTCCAGATACTCCATTGAGACTCTCCCCCATCTTATATGGTGTCTCCAGTATTAATCCCTCCCTCTCACCAGATACATATGCTGATACAACATTATTATTATTTTAATCCTTAAAACATGAAGTTTGGACAACCATAATTTAAATGTGACTGTGGGTGTAACATATATAATTAGATAAATTCAAATATTGATAAGCCTACTAACCAGTTGATACATGAAGGAGCACTTTTAGTTTGTCACATTTTTTCGAAAAATTCAAAACATGCTTAGCTCCCAGTGTATTCAGTCCAAATGCAACATCATATCTGTGTATCAAATACCAAAATAAATTAAAAGAAGAATAAAAACACATTTTTGCTGTCATTAATTTGATTGAAGAAAATAAATATATTTGGGAGGGAAAATACCTTTCATCATAGTTGGTATTCGCAGCTAAATTAACAACAACATCAACTTGATTCCACATCTCCCCTAACAGGCCTAAATCTTTGACTCCCAAATTATCATAGCTAATATCTCCAGGCACAACTGTAACTTTATGTGAAAGAAAGGAACTCAAATTTCCCCCATATTTTTCTTTTAGAACCTTGAACAATTCTTTGTCTACAGCCTGCATATAAGAGTGAAAAAATTTAAGGTCTGTATCAAATATCTGCAAATATTAAATGATTCTTTTAGTCACTAATCACAATATATGGTTTCTTGATACCATTTGCCAACAAAAGAAATGACAGCTCCAATCTAGGCAAATACATCTAGTACTACAAGCCAAAAAAAAAAAAAAAAACTAGTGGCATTTTCCCTGGCATGTTATGTAAAATAACCACCTCTTACAAAAATTAGGCAAATTACTTCCTTATGATTTTAAAAAGTTGCACATCAACCTCTAACACTTGGGTATAAGAGGGTGTATTTGCAACTTATGAAAACACGCAGAGAGGTAAATATGTGCCTATTTAACATAAGACATGAAGGTAATTTGCCTATTTATGTTTTAGAGGAGGTAATGTGCCTATTTAAACATAAAGGAGAGTAGTTTTTAATTCTTTACCACCCCCTTATTTTAAATTTTCTGTCAAGGTCTTATGCAGTAAAAATTAGATAAAACAAAAGGATTATTGTTATCAGTCTTTCTTAGGTGATAAATAATTGATTAATTACCTCGTTGTTGAAACGTTGCATTGCTAACTCAGTATCTGCCGCCCTCAAAAGAAGATATAGCTTCTTCACATTTGGTTGTACTCTCAAAATCTTCTCTACAAAAACTGCATTCATGAATGGAATCAAACTCGATACATACATAACTACAACGCGAATAAATGAACTGTTCGTCTGTGTGTGTGTGGGTGTGAGAGAGAGAGAGAGAGAGTACTCTTTGCAAGGAAGCCAGTGGCACCGGTGACAAGAATGGACCTGTGCTCTAAAAAATCAAGAATGCTTCCATTGATCTCCATTGCACAATATGAATATTGAACTCACAACAAAAGAGAGAAATTTGATTAGAAAGAGAGGATGAAGGCTATTGTTTGAGTATCCATGCAAATAATGTAAGCAAAAGAAGACTAAGGTACAGCACATGTGCAGTCTTCGAGTAATATATATAGGATGCCAGTCGGATATGGGACCCAAAAACACTCCAATTCTTGTAAAATTCTTATGCATCAACATGGTGTAACATTCTCCGTACGCGGATGTTCAATACATGTCCTATCCCCTAAATTTGCACTCCCCATGTTTTATTTTATAATTTTACCTGTTCAGGTTGATAGATTAGTAAATTCACAAAATTTATGGTCATAATTTTAATACAATCCACTCAAACCCGTCCACATACACCTTTAGTTTGTACATTTGTAGAGGAATAGGGAGCAAAGAAAGTTTCTGAAAGTCATATAGTTGTATGTTCATGATATTGCTATAATATAATTTTTTTGGGTTAATTTTTTGTTGTTTGATAGTTGTATTTTGGAAGATGAACCGATTTGTTATTTTATTTTTATGCGAATAAAATATTCATTTACATCCTTATATTATTATTTTAATTAAGTAATGTTTTAGTTTAAGTGTTTTTACTAAGTTATGATGTTGTTTTTGTTGTTTTTTACACGCAAAGTAGGTTATGACTTTGTTTTAATACCAAAATATTGCTATATTTTTCCTCACAACTTAAACCCGCGACCCGCGACTCGGTTGGGTTGACAAATCGGTAACCCGTAAATCTTAAATATGGTCATATTTTCGACGGCAACCCGCCCAATCCCACTCATGAACACCCCTAATTACTCTATATTATCGATTTATGATACACAAATAAAAACCATAGTAAAATCCTAACACACAAAATAGTGAATACCTTTAAAAATAAGTACACAACATTTTTTCCCTTTTCAATTATTACAAATAAAATTAATTTAGTGCTAAAACAAATAGTAGCACCTCAATTAGTATATGATAACGCATATTTTACGATATTCTGGTTAATATTGGGGCACAAGGTCCACTTCACGAACTCCCCTCACAATTGATCACATTAAAGGAGATTTATGAGCAACAGGTCAACGTTGTAAGTTGGTCTGTACCGTGAAGATTCTGGAAACAGAGGTGTCCCGCACTATAGAGTCATATAAGCTCAGCCGATAATACCATAACCAACATCATTATGAAAGCGTTTATGTCACAACTCGCAAACAATGTGTCATCCCTAACCGTCGTACCCCTCGAAAAAGGAGGTCTCTCCACCTTAAGACTTCTTGCACAAATATACAACATAATCATCCCTTCAATGACTTGTCTATAAGGAAATTTGAGAAATGACAAACGGCACATTTTTGGGGTCATGATCTATACCAACGCACTTCATCCTGACGAAAGTGTCATGTTCACTTACACGCATAGTACATTTCTACATTCCTAATAAAGGAAGCCTAATCTCACACGTTGATAAGAACGTCTTAATTAACATGCCTCAAGGCCAGGAAGATGGTGTTCGACTAATAAATTAGTGGTATTACAATTTTGCGTGGCAAAGTAGAATTGTATTATCACTTTAGAAGGTTTGCAATGGCACATAACAAAATAGAGGCACATAACAAAATAGAGTATCATCCAGTATACCATTTACGATACATGGTAATGACGTGTGTGGTGAGATTTTGATGCATACGGAGATGAGCGGTTAGAAAATTATTTATTTACATATTTAACTTTTAATTATTACACACTTTTCAATAGAAATGCTAAGATGCCATTTTAGCACACAAAAGTTATAATGATCCAAAAATGTGGTAAAAGTCGTCGTTGAGTGGCACGCAAGTTGTTGATTTTCTTTTTGTTGTTTCTTTCCCTCAAAATAATTAAGGAAGTTGGCAGCAAGCCCATAGAAGGAGTACCTTAATTTACAGTTTACATCTTATCCCAGAAGGAAGCGAGAAGGGGGAAGAATCAACACAAAGAATTCAAGTAGTCTCATAAGTCTTTGTGTACTCATTAATTAGCCATAGCTGCGCGCAGTACTCTTAAATAGTAGTAGCTTTATCCTTTAGGTGTTTGGTCCAAGTTGCCAAGATTTATGATTTTAGTCATCTTATTTATTATTTATCAATCAATCATATTGAAACATATCTTATTTAAATGATAAATTAAAATTAACTTATGAGAATTTTAGAGTTATTGAGTTTACGAGTTAAACGCCAAGGCTATTTGGTTGTATATTGTAAGTTTTGACAAGTAAGCATTAGGGCTATATCTTATAATTCTTGATGCAATGTACTCGCATAAAGATTTTACTATTACGATGTTGACGTTGGCATTTGACAAAGTAAATAGTCTATGTTATGGAGATGACGTTATATTTTTGCAAAGTGAAAAATATGTATGCGTTTTGATCTGAATTTTTGTTGAATGTACGTATTTTGGGATACATGTAGAGTCACTTTTCAAGTAACGTTGTCAAATCAAAAAGAAAAAATTAATTTAAAGTTGTTATTATCTTGTTATTTATAAATAAGGAATATAAAAATTATAAATACACCTGTATCGGTGTATGTGCATACCCACACATATATTTAAATTTGGTCGCTTGTCTATCAACATCCTAGCGGCGAGAAAAGGGGGTACATAGGTAAATACTACATAAGTCCAATTGATGGACAAAGAGATATAATGCAATATCATGCTAAAATGTATGGTTAATTTGGAATCGTTCTATTTTGATTTTGAGTGGGTTCAACTGGACAAAAGAATATCTTCGAAGATTTTCTCAATTTATGTGCAAAACAAAGCATATCTATTAGATTAAGATTGAAATTGTTTAAGTAAATTGTGTAAAAAAATAGGTGTATGATAATATTTAGCACGCTAGTAATTTGAAGTGCAAAAAGTACATCTGGGCTAACTTAATTTGAAAATGTGTTATTGACGAAACCTGTAGAGCCATTTTATTTTATTATAGTATTTCCGAAAAGGGAAATAAAAGTGTTTATTTAAAATGCTTGTGCCTCGTTCTGATTATTGGTTAAAGTTTGAATTATTTCAATAACTTTTTAAATATATTATATAGAATGATTATATATATTTATACATATACATATATAACTATGCGTGTGTGTATATATTTATGCTACATTGTAATTACAGTCATTAATTAACCAAACTTAATATATGTAAAATATATCTGAGTTTTGACCGTTAATATCATCAAATAATTTTGTAAAAAGATAATTATCATAAAAATACAAGAAAACTATGAAGTGAAAACCTAAAAGAATGTGAAGTTACTGAAGCTCCCTCCCCATGATGTACGCAGCAGCATTGCTGTTGCCTAATTAAAGATAAAGAAAAAGTTTATTGATCTACATCACAGATAACTCGTTCGGATAAATAAATGCTGGTTAAAAACCAATATGACATTTAAATATATAAATTCACCGAGTATTCTACCACCAGAAACTTATCAACAAATCGAATAAACAATTATTAATTAGCGGGACTACAGAAGTAAGTTGGGAAAGGAAGAAGGAAGAATCCCTAGCTAGTTTAGCGATAATATAGTTTATAGCTACATGCCGTCTATATATACTAGACATAAATGTTAGATATTTTCTGCAATTATCCTCAAAACAACTTGACATCGAGAGAATATCAATAGAGTGAGTAATAAAAAAGATGAAATAGAGTATTAGAGTGTGAGTAATTAATTAAACAACCAGACAGAAGAATATTATACGAATATTGCGCCTAAATATATACGGCCCTTACTTTAATAAACGGCCTATATATAAAATATAAATGAAGGTGTTTGATTGGTTGGGAATACGTACAGTGACTTTGTTGAGCTTGAAGGATTATTTATGCAAAACAACACTTATTTTCAGGGTTTAGTAGCTAACTAGTCACACGTGAATATTGCAATTATCTTAAATAAAAAAAATCGTTACAGTACTTGTAAATTGTAATGCAATAATGTTCGACGTAGTTGCAGTTCAATTTTTCCAATACACATATAGTAATGAATGATCATTTGCCGACATATCCATTCATTGACGTCTATCACTGAGCGGAATTTTGCAATTACCAATCAGCAAACCGCGAGTATGTTTTGATTCATTTGAAAGCACGCTTTACTACTCCAGGAAAGTGAATATTCATGAAATAATCCTCCCAATTAATACATTTGCATGGGATCAAAGTAGAATGTATCAGTCTCAATTCCACTCTCTTTTCCTGCCCTTTTAAGTTTCTCCGTATTAATGTCATCGATCATAGCTGCAAAATAATGATCATTTGCTGTCAAACTCCCTATCGTATTACTCCCCTCGCAAATCGGCCCACAACCTTTCTAAAAGGAGAAAATTATCCCAACTTTTACACGCATCAGCGAAATCTTTTTTGTTGAAAAGTTTGTTTTCACTAGAATTTGAAGCTTGAACATAGGGCTCATCTCGATTTATTCTCAATTTTAATAAGTCCTCTTTTTCCTTCAATTTTATCTCGACCCCTAAGATCAAGGTTTGAAAATTAATTATCGAAAATAAACAAAGGTATATCGCAAATTGAGGTAAAATCGAGATGAAACCCCATATTTATGCTATAAATTCGTGCAAAATTAAACTTTTATGCAAAGAGATTCCACCAAAAAGCTGATCTAGGACAAACCCCACATTTTTGGATACATTGGGGGCTATTTTTTCCTTTTTAAAGATTGAGAGGCGCTTCGCGCAAGGGAGTATACCATAGAAAATTTTCCCGTCTTTTTCCCTTTAAAGTTCTACCTTCGAACGGAGTAAGTAGCGAATGGCCATGTATCTCCGGAAACTATCCATCGTGCTCAACACTGTGACCTTCCCAACTATGACAGGTTTCCCATCTTTGTCGATCCAAGGAAGCTTAGGGAAATATCGATGAGCATAATCTTGAAACCATGCCATCTCGAAAGGGTTGGATGCAGAAGATCCAACATGGTAAATGCTCTGGTTAGGCTGATTTGCATGACCCGCCATTGCTACAATCATAGCATTTACCACCATATCTGCTGGGATCTGCATTGATCTTTTATTTCAGCAAAATATCGGATATTGATGGTGAAAATAGAATTTAGAACCCACTTGTTTTCCCTAAAAATCTTTAACAAGAAAATATCGTAAGATTATTAATATAAAGAAGTCTGACTTGACTCATTCTCAAGCAATGTCTCATAGAATTTCAACAGGTATTCTCGAGAAGATTTAAGCTTCGCCAACTCAAATTGCTACCAATGTTGCTAATTTTTTTGTAATCATTGCTAAGTTTTATGTTAGGGAATTAAAAGTTGTCACTCACCACGTCGGTTATGGTCTTGACATCGCCAAGAAAGCATGTCAATTTCCCTTTACCATATCCAACTGCTAAGCTATCAAGCGTTCTGTGTTTCAATAAACAAACAATATGTACGTATATGTTAGATTGTAATATGTGACTCGTCACGATAATTATGTTACCTGATCCCTTCAACCCAACCGGGAAAAGGCTCTTTGTATATAAGTACTAGTTATAACAGTTGGACGGATGATAACAACAGGCACATTGCTCTAAATTACCCCAAACCACATCTCTCCCATGGCTTTGGTAAAAACATAAGTATTAGGCCACCCGAACTTCCTTGCTCTGCGTATAACAAAAATATAATACGTTTCTAAAATCTAAATTTATTTATTTTCTTTTTCTTTCTTCCAATAAATTCACATGGTTGAGCTTTTACGAAAAATATGTCATCATGTAAATAACTAAATTGAGTAATTTGTTTCTAAACTTAACTGAGCTTGTGTACGTCTCACCTCATGTATGTATGTATGAATTATGACTTTATTAATGAACTAAAACAAAATGCGTTACAAAGATTAGTAAGATTGTCGCACTCTATCAGCTATCTAACTACAAAAGTTTATCAACATGAAATTTGCTACTCGGAGATCCAAACATATGTTTGTATATATGAATATGACATTTTCTTGCATATAAATTGTAGTGAATAAAAACACAATCTAAACCACCAAGATCAACCTTGATTTTGTCTCAATTCACCAACTCAAAACCGCAAGATGATCAAGCACAAACTGGTGATCACATTGAACTAATCTGTGCAGATAAACCAACAAGATATAGATGAACACAAAGCAATCAAACACACACACAACACAACGATTTACTTAGTTCGAGTAAGAGCTCAATATGAGCTCTATTCTACATCAAAGGGAGTGATCTTATTCTATTCAAAGTGAGAGAGTTTTTCTGAAAATTTACAAGAGAATGAATTCTGCTCCTTGCTCTGTTTTCTGATGATTCTAAGCTATATATATACCGGTGTATCTCGCCTATACATACACAATACACACGCTTACAAATCGGTTGAAAACCAGCTCACTCAACTAACTAACTAATTGCCTCAAGTTACATGCTGTGAAACCAACAGCTTTTCCCGCCAACTTTCCATTCGATTTTGTAAGTTAATCTAGTTGTTTGAACCACAACTTTCAACAAGTTATCTATTGTGTGTACGTATTTATAGAGATGCCTATTGTTGATGAAAAATATTATGGATGAAAACATAATATTTAGTTTTAAACTTTTCTCTTCTTATCTTTATTTTTAAGAGTCTTAATTCTTGTTCGAGTTAGGACCTTAACATTTCCTGCTTCGTGTCAATAAGAGGACCACTTGGTGTCGTCCAACTATTCTAGTCGTCGATTGAGAACCCAATCCATTAACCAAACCTGCTATACTCGACTAAATCAGTGTACTCGTCACTGGCAACTCATTTATATTCCACAGTTGGACTCTTCATAATTATAGGTGATCAGTATTTGTTGGTGAGCGGTGGTTGATCCATTGTTAATTGCCACAATTGTCATCTTGGTATATATCCTTTTAAAACATCAAATCTTATAAATTCAAACAGGCCTTCTTTCAAATGATACAATTAACGTTCGAAAATTCTAGAGGTGTTGAGTTTTGGAGTCCCATCAAATGTCGATCTAGCCCATTTATAGGGAATATCAACTCAAAGACCTCCTTGAAAATATGCACAAAACTGGTTATTTAGTGTCGAAAACTCTTTCTGGTGTTATATTCTTTGTACAAAGTTCCTTCTATTAAATTTCACGTAACTCCATTAATGTTCTTATTAATGCTAAATTACCTTACTTCGATTTCTAATAATGTATATACATATAAGTATATATATTTATATTTTTGAAACATAAATATTTAAAATGAATCAACCATTCTATTTCTTTTTTTCAGTTTAAACTGACTCTAAAAGTAATTTTGTTTTATTTTTATGGTAAATAATTAAGGTGGAGGTTTTGAGCCGTGTTTTTCAAACCATAAGGAATTTTTTTGCAGATTTTCAAATCACAATGGAGTTTTATGCATAAGTCTTAAAGAGTATAATCGATTTTTTAAAAATAAAAAGTAGAGAAAAATGATGCATACTCTTAACTTGAGCGAGTGTATACTACTCCTAACAAAGTTAAACAAAAAGAAAAGTATCTGCCAAAATTTAAGAAACTACATTGGTAATTCGTGCATCGTTACTAAAACCACAAGAGTTTTAAGCAATTATTAAACTACAAGAAGATTTCATGCTAATTTTTAAGACGACATGCGGTGTTTCATTTATGCATTCCCCCCATTTTTAGTTGTATTTTATGATTTGGTTAAGTGATTATATAAGAGGGCAATTTGTAACTTTAGTCCTTCAACTTTAATATGGTCACAAAAATAGTCATTTTGTTTTAATTTGCAAACTGGTCTTTTACCTTTACATAGTCTGCAATTTTACTCATTTTGTGCACCAAAGTCTTTTTTCTTTTCTAAATTGCAGATATAATTCCTTATCTCTACTAATTGGTAGAGATTTACATTTTTTTTTTCCTTTATGTTAGTTCTTAGTTTATTATTAGCTGATTTCAATCTTCAAGCACGCAAGTGTCGAACTGTTTTCTTTCGCAATTTCTCAAAACAAAAAATTAATTCTCCATTTGAAAATAAAGAGAGAAATAGTTAATAGATTCGTTATTAGATGATCAACAACAACAATCAAGTCTGTAATCTTAATTTATTAAGGTAGGTTATATAAACCAAACGAGAAACACTTTGAGTTGAACGCATGAATTCTCATTCTCCACTCATTCCAGTTGAGTAAAAATTTCTTCATTTACTTCATGTTGCTTCTCTTTTCATTGATAGTTTTCTTTAATCGTCCTCGTGCAATATCCATTTGTCCCAGATCGAGGGTCTTAACCAATTATATTTGATCTTTTTATAGGTCTTTGTTGCACATGATCGAACCATCTTACGCAATTTTTCGGCTTCTTCTCGTCAATGTGTACCACGTCTAATGAAGAATAATACCACACTTTATATTTAAGGACTAAAATTGAAGAAAAGTGAGGCAATTGTTAACAACTAAGATAAAAGACTCTACTGCAAGTTATAAAAGAAAATGTCGACCTGAGGACAAATGGCACATTTGCAAGTCATAAAAAATAAGAAATCTGTTTACAATTAACCACTCTAAGGTGAGGGGACTAATTTTGCATTTTACTCCTATTTAATAACGTGTTATAATGTTTTGAGGTAATGATGTATTTTCAAAAAGGAATTAATTATTGGCCTGTGGTTTTAATAGAGCGAAGATGACATTTGTCTGCTTACCCTATTAACATCTTTAATACGGTGACAAATGGAGGTCTGGATTAAATGGAGTCACATGTACAAAAATATTCTTAAAACAAAAGTCAAATTAATGGGACAACATACGATGATTTCGAATAGTACAATTATCTATAACAGTTTCGTTTTCCTTGCCTTAATTACAAGTTATATATATACACCCGTCAAAAGGACCACGGAGAAGAACAATAATTACTGTTTGTCATTTCATGCACGCACATTTTAAAATGCTAATTAACATCCACGCTACTTCTAAAGCAAATAAAATGTTATTTAAGGCATTTGTAACTCGACGTATTTTGGAGTGACAAACCTGTGCTTTTCCTAGAGTATATTGCGTAAACTAAATGCTAGTATCTCTGAAATTTTCTATTTGACATTGCAAAATGAGTGCATCCTAATAGTGGTCCATCGATCTGGTCTAGTTTTTTCGTCATTCTTCGAGTGACAGTTTACGTCTCAAACGTTGAATACTCGTCCTTCCAAACATAAACTCCTTGATCGATGAGCAGAGCGAAATCATGGAGCAAATACAAATTTAAAAAACTTAATCAAGATCACAAATATAACCGCGCGATCGTCCCATTCAATAAATTATAGTGAAATTTATTGAAGTTCTTATCAAAAGCAGTGAGTTAGTTATACTTGTAATAGAGTACTCATCAAAAACTTTTTTGATATAGACCGTATAATTTTTTTGCTTATAAGTTAAACCATCAATGCATGAAGGACAGATTGATCTCGTTGATCTAGGCTTAAATATATATGTATTATCAAACAACTCATTTACATCACACATGATATTATTTTTTACAATAAAAATATAATTACACTTGAAATGCAACGATGTTCGATTTTATTAACTAATCACACATGAATGTTGTAATTATCATAAAATAATTCGTTGCACTGAGAACATTGTTCAACGTAGTAGCTAGTACTTAAATATGTCCCAATACACATATAATAGTGAATATCAATTACCACGACACGTAAATACAAGTCCCAGTTATGTTTTAATTCATTTGCAAACACGCTTTACTACTCCAGGAATGTGGATATTCATGAAATAATCCTCCCAATTAACGCTTCGGGGATCAAAGTAGAACATATCAGTCTCGACTCCACTTTCTTTTGCAGTCCTTCTAAGTTTTTCTGTATTAATATCATCATAGCTGCAAAAAACAAAATGTCCAGAACACCAAGGTTAAAGCAAAATTTAGTTTATTGTATAGTGATGCATGTGTATTAAACTTATATTATTTTCATGTTACATACATGTCCATGGACAATGCAGGTGTAAATACATATATGTTCAAAGAACAAAATGATCAGTTTTAGGGGCAAAACGATGCTTACCATGCCTTGAAAAACAAATAAGGTCTATAGATATCGATCAACTTCATCACAAAATCGATTTTTCTGGCCATCTCGAGATAAGTTGCTTGGAAATATTGACAGCATAGAGTATTCACGATTTCCAGTCCCTAAATGATATCACAAATACCACAAAAATGTTAAAGTCGTGGTAGGAATTAAATCAGGAATATGGAAAGTTTTAGATCCACTCTTAACTAGACAATCTTTCTCCATTCCATTCCCTAGAAACTATTAATAAGTTATGTTTTATGGATCAAAATTTCTAAATATTTCAAAAAGGTACCAAAAAAGGCAACAACAATTTTTTACGAATTTAGTGAACATGTCGAAAGGATCTTAGGTTGCTCATATTTAGCTGAACCAAAACATACACTGAAATCAAAACTTGGATCTATACCTTTAGAGGGAGAAAATATCTAATGGCCATGTATTTCTGAAAACTATCCATTGAGTTCAACACTGTGACCTTCCCAACTATGACAGGTTTTCCATCTTTGTTGATCCAAGGATGCTTCGTGAAGTGTCGATGAGCATAATCTTGAAGCCATGTGAACTCTGCGGGATTTGATACAGAAGATCCAACATGATAAATGCTCTCATTAGGTTGATTGGCATGAGCCACCATAGCTACAATCATAGCATTTACCACCATATCTGCTGGGATCTGCATTGATATACAGGCTCCAAATTCATTCTCAACGTTACGTAATAGAATTTAAACTGGTGTTTCTAAACAAAAAAGGGAAAAAAACATCAAGCTAGTCCTGCACAAATTGCTATCAATATTGATCATTTTTTTTTCCCAAAGCATAAAGAAAGCGATACTCACCACGTCAATTGTGGACTTGAGTTCGCCAAGAAAGCATGTCAATTTTCCTTTACCATATCCAATTGCTAAGCTATCAATCGTTCTGTATTTCAATAACAATAATATTTATTATTTTTTTTATCATAATAATGAAACAATTATAAGTATATTAGCAACATTAATGGATTAAAACATGTGACTCGTAATGGTATACGTAATTTTGTTTTATACCTGATCCCTTCAACCCAGCCGGGAAAAGGCTCTTTGTAAGTACTAGTTACGATGGTAGGACGAACGATAACAACAGGCATATTTTCTCTGAACTGCCCCAACCACATCTCTCCCATGGCTTTGGTGAAAACATAAGTATTAGGCCACCCGTACTTCCTTGATCTGTTTATTATAATAACAAAAATATAATTAATTAATGGCCAATAAAAGTCATATAGTGTTATCTGATAAATAGCTAAATTTAACTCACTTGAATAACATATGTGTTTTTAATTTAATTTAACTCAACTTGTAAACCCTCTAGTTAGTATTTAGTACCTAAAAGTTTTACACTTCTTTTTTACGTGGACATAAATGTCTCAATAACGCAACAAAATCTAATATATAATATCACTTCTTTTCAATTTTTGCAATAAGATATTTCATTATAGCTTCTGTTATTTATTATGTATAAAGAGGATGTTCCTGGGTGCATCACCCCATAAATAATTTTCAGTGTTTTCGTTGTCAGGCAAGAAGTAATTATTTCTTATTTTTTAACAATGTAACTATTTCTATTAAAAAATTATGGACTTTCGAGTTGTTAGATAAATTCAGATATCAAAAGCTGGTCAAGTCATACTATAGTATCTGTATTAATGACATGAGGTGAGCCATCCCATTCATTAATTAAACGTACTAGCTTGGTCGGTTTCCCCCTGTGCCAGACGTTATAATTAATAATTCAAGTAAATGAGTAGTGAAGAATTAAAATTGTTGTTGGAAGGTGTAGTTCAGTTTACACCTTCAGAATAGTATCTTTATTAAGAAATACAAAACACCTCAGAATAGAAGATATTAGTAAGACGATTAATCTATCAATATGGTGTAATCAATAAATAAACAGTCCAACCTTTCAAGTCCCAAAGTTCTCATGGCTGATTTAAGAGAGTTTTCAGAGTAATTTTCAGCTTGGAGTTGTTTAAGTGTGTCATCTACTAATTTCTTCTCTGAATCAATGTCCAGCCCAGATGTCCCATTAAGTGTCTCCCCCATCTTATATGGGCTCTCCAGTATTAGCCCCTCCGTCTCACCGGATACATATGCTGAACCAAATTTTAATTTTATTAATCCTCAAAATATTGAAGTGTGATTTTCACCTAATTATGAGATACAAAAGTGAAATATTCATGCACGTCCACATAGAGCATGCGGTTCACAAGGTGTCGGCAACCCACATTTTGAATTAAACACATAACATAACAATATTTCATTTATAGAAAGTGACAAAGACCAATGGTTTTTAAAAAGGGAAAAAAATAGATCTAGGGACAAAGACCATATTGCGAGAATGACAAGTCATCGGTACCACAAGTAATTAAATTATATAAATCTAGAAAAGGGTTTAGGGTTATAACCAGTTGATACATGAAGGAGGACCTTTAGTTGGTCACATTTTTTGCTGAAGTTCAACACATGCTTGACCCCCAGAGTATTCAACCGAAAAGCAACATCATATCTGCATAAAAAATGCGAAAATAATTTTGAAAGAAAATATAAAATTAATTTTTTGTGTTGTCAATTTAGTTAGTTAGTACGAGAGGACAAACATAACTTTGGGACATACCTTTCATCAAACTTGGTGGTTGCAGCTAAATTAATAACAACATCAATTTTTTCCCACATCTCCTCCAACAAACGTGGATCCTTAACACCCAAATCCTCGCAAGTGATATCGCCAGCCACAACTGTAACTTTTTGTGAGAGAAAAGAACTCAGATTTTCTCCATATTTCTCTTTTAGAACCCTGAACAATTCCGTTGCTACAGCCTGAGTATAATAGTGTAAAAACAAAGGTCTTAGTAAAATTTTGGCAAGTTTTAATTATTTTTATAGGATATTAGAAGTAATGGTTTTTTTGTGAATTTCGTTAGTGAAAGAAAGAATGTGGCAAAGATGTATTTTAAGTGTGTGCATATATATAACTAGGCTAAGGAATTCTACGAGACCAGTAGGTATTCAGATTTCTTTACTTCAACTAGGCTCGGGATGACGTCAAGTCCGCATGGCCCTTATGGGGCAAGCTCTTCTATTCTGGTTCATGGTTTCTCTTGGCTATATGGTTATTCGGGGGAGAGATCGAGCTTCAAAAATAGTGAATGGTCTTATCAATACACAAATGTATAACTCCCCAGGAATTTCAATTGCGCTCAAAAAAACAAAAGTCCATTTTTCCCTACCCCATGTACGAATAGAGTGGTCAAAGGGGTAGTAATAAGTCCAATTGATGTGGTAAACTCAAATCCCTTGATGACGTATTTTATTACAATTTTTTGGCTGATAGAGGGATCAAATGGATGAATTAGTTATTCCTAAATGAGTAATAAATGGTATAACGAACATGCCCTGTCTCCACATTGGATCAAGAACAGGGTCAGAAGAGAAGCAGCTCCTGTATAAAGAGCGAGATATTGTAATGTAGCAGGGGAATCTGCCGTTATTAGTATTATAATGCACGGACAGCCGAGTTTCTATATTCAGTAAGAAAAGTAAGATTTAAAAGATAATTAGAGTACTACCACTTTTTCCAGACGTGATATATCATTAATTACCTCATTGTTGAAACGTAGCATGGCTGACTTAGTATCTGCAGCCCTCAAGAGAAGATATAGCTTGTTCACATTTGGTTGTACTCTCAGAATCTTCTCTATAAAAACTGCATTAATCACAATTAATAGAATCAAACCCAATCACATAATATTTCAAGATATATTTCAACAACGAGCAACATGATTTAGAGTGACTTTTCATCATTGATACCATGTCACATATAATTCCATAAATAGATGAAACCACCGAAATGTCGGTAACCCCAAAAAACAACTACAATCTTTTTGCACCTCTTTTGGTGTGTCGAACATATTATATGTGACATAAATAATCATCCAAATTCGCCAAATCGCACTTACTTAACCAATTTCTGTTCACTTCTTTTGTACTATTGGCAAACTTATTCACACATACATATGATATATGTGCGTGCGTCGTGTGTGTGTGTTTATATATAAATATTGTTCATATATATATATATATATATATATATATATATAGATAGATAGATAGATACACACGCACACACTATTATGTGTGTGAGCTAGAGAGAAAGAAAGAGGGAATTAAAATGTACTCTTTGCAAGAAATCCAGTGGCGCCAGTGACGAGAATGGACTTGTTCTCTAGGAACTTAAGAATGCTGCCAATCTCCATTGTAGAATATGACTGAACTCAAAAATTAATTTGGATAGAAAAAGATAAGACTTCTATAAGTGTTATATAGTGTGCATGAAGAAGAAGACCTATCGAGGGACAAAGAAACGATTATGAGATTTTGATTTAATATATAGAAGGCTTCTTGGGTTTGGGTACGTACGAATAATTAATTGTGTACACGCAAGTTGTGGTAGATTTTATTTTTCTTTAACCGGCATTTTGTGGGCTACGTTTTCTCTTCTACTAACCAGCGAAGGATTAATTTGGTCTTAAATTGAATAAATTTTCCAACCTACTAACCGTACAATTAATTCATAAGAGTCGTATACAGTGGTTAGACGGGAGAAGTTGGCCGACCGCGTGAGTCTTGACTGCTCGGTATGGTCCAAATGTTATTCAGAGCCGGGTTGAAAGTCAAATCAGTTATGATCTGATTTTACAATTTACAAGTGGTTGAATGTCCGATAACTGAATTACCTAAACTTGGGTTTGTTATTTTTCATGGATATTTCATATATATATATATATATATATATATATATATATATATATAGCTTGTATAAAACAAATTACAAAATATATTCAAAAGGTTTAACTTCTTTACAAGTTTGAACTTTTAAATAAAAAAGAAATTCATTATTGTTTTATGGTTTGGGCTAAAAAAGTCTTAGCAGGTTGAATCTCATCGTCACTTATTTATCAAAAAGTATCATGTGTCATGCATGATAAAAAAAAAGATAATTTCAGCATTTACGTGTAATTCATTAAAAAAAAAAATAGCTAATTTTTCGATAGGCTTAAGCACTATACTATTCGGCAATTCAATATGCTTAATAGCAGAGGCCAAATAAGTGTCCTAATTGGGATCCTCACATAAGCTGATTGTCATAAAAATATCAATTGTGAAGCGTAGCAGAAAAAAATAATACAGCCTCCATGTGAGAAGCATGCTAGAAAATATATGCGAAAAATTAAATGTTTGAGCTTTTATTTGAGTCGAGAATTCAGTACAACTTATGATTTGTAAGCAAAACTACAATTTGTATTTGTTTATATATATTTCGGTACTTTATTGCGTTTGCTGTTTAGGTTTTGTTTAATAATATTTTTTTAGCTACTAGAGTTAAAAAGTTCCATAGTATTTGCAAAGTTTTTATTAGAATTTTTACATAATGTAACAAAAATATATGATGCCGATTTTTGTTTTCTTTTTCAGAAACAGTAATGTTTCCCTAATCTTTAGGATAACGTACAATGAACTTTAATCTAAAATATTGTTACATATTTTAGGTAAGATGTATATAATACAATAACAAGTTGCGCGGGTCATGCCTACTAGTTTTATGTTTGGTAGAAACTAGAAAGTCATACCTACTTTTAAAGTTAACGCCCATTTATAAACCAAATCGAACAACAAAAGCACAATGTATATGACTACATGCATTTTATGAAACAAATGCCGAAAAAAATTAATACACGTGATGTTTGGGGAGTGATATTGAAGGACACGTTAATTTGTACCCCCAGGGACGTGTGAGGCCAATATCCATTGCATGGGTATACCCAGTTATCCTCCGGTTTCAATACAACTAGGCCAGTCACTGTGAGAGAAAGATTTGAGTTGAATATCAGATTTGGCAGGGTAGAACAATCCTTGTCCCGTGGTAGCCTTTAAGTATCTTAAGACTTTGTGTGCAACAGCCGTATGAGAGATGGTAGGTTGAGACATGTGTTGAGCTAGATTGTACGGATACGGATACGATGCGATACAGACACGGGGATACGGGTTTTTTAAAAATTACAGGATACAATACGTGCAGGATATGTAGAAAGAAACGTTTTTAAAAAGAAAAGAAAGCTTTAGGTATACCAAATGCGTAGGTGGTGTATCTGTAGGTAGAGAAGCATACAATTGTTGGTCCTTTGCCTGTTTATATGCTAAGATCTTAAAAGACTCTTTATGTCAACATATGTGTCTTCATGAACAAATTTAGGGTTGTCAACAACAACATTATGAAGAGAATGGTTAGGTACTTGCCTTTGGACCATTCATCCAGGGGATATCCTATAAGCTGAAAACATTTATAAATGGTATGACCAGTGTAGCTCAATGAGAGCATTTAAGTTTCTTCTTCTCCTCCTTCGAAAATTGTTGCCATTGTTTTGGGAATTGAAAGTAGACTTATTAACAAAATCTTGTGGCATCTTTTCGAGAGTAAACATTGCCATTGAGTCAGAAAATGGAACAAAAGAATACTTGTCTCTCTGATTTTTCTATTGTAATGGCAGAGGATAGACTTTAGAGAATCCGAGAAGAGGAAATTAAAGTAAAATCTTACAAGTATAGCCATAAAAATCATGCAAACCTACCACAGTCACACAGTCATATTGCTGCAAGTCCATCATTGTTTTTATTCACATTACAAGTGCCTAGGCCACAAGAACAAGCAACAATGGATCGTCGAGTCACAAACTCAGTTTTAGCAGAATTGCCCCGTGTAATCATCTATAGTGATTTTTGAAGATAATAAATATGAGATCCATCACTTCGGTCATAATGTGTTTTGAATTCTAACCACAACTCTAGTGTAGAATCAAAATATAGAAGACTCTATCTCAACTCTTTCAAAATCGATTTAAAAAGTAGGACAAATATTAGCCTTCATCCAACAGATCTGAATCGAAGAGTTTGAATCATTAGGTTTAGGAAGTGTACCGTCAATGAAATGAATCTTATTTGTGACGCTTAACGCCATTATTATACCCTTGCTCCAAGAGATGTAATTTTTACCAGTTAGAATATCACCGACGATGCAACGCCGGTGAAATCATGAGATCCAAGAAAATAAGATGAACTAGAATCTTCACTCGGATTCTTAACAGGAACCGAGCATGAAGTAGAAGCAGAAGTTATCATGATGATCAAAAAATCACATCGGTTGAATCAAAGATTAAAGCTCATTTGAACATCCTCGGTGAAGAACGGAATACCGCAAATTGCAAATCACAGAAAATATATCAGAGATCAGTAGCGGGATTAGAATCGAATAATCATGTCGTTTGATACCAGATTGAGATTGTAATTCGTACAATATAGTGAAAGGAAGAATAACTTTGTATTGACGATAAAGATTGTAATCAACGTTTTACAGAGAATTAAATGATTGGGAGTTTGAGATGAACTTAATTTCATATAATCTTAACTGGAAAAGAAAAAAAAAAATTGTTTACAATGAATGACGATCACCTATTTATACACGTAGAAGAACAAGGGAAAAGGGGCGCGGGGTGAACTAATGGCTAGTAACTTACTTAAAATAGAAACCAAACTAACTAACCGCTAACTAATATTTGAATAATTACCAAAAATATATAATTGATACTTTATATCTTAAGAATAAACTAAAACGTGAAACATTACAATGTTAAGAACGAAAAGTCACTGGAATCTGAAGTTCACTCTATTACAATATAATAATCACTATTGACTAAATTAAGCCCAAATATGACAACCACGCTCCCTTGCATGACGTGATTCATAGTTGGCCAGTGCATCTGTCACTTTGTTACCCCAATTAATGAATTTCTGAGAAGCTTGGAAGTGCACAGAACTAACGTACTTAGCCAAGTCATCCATGGTACTGTATTCAATCTGGAGTTCAACAAATTATCACATATGTAGCTTAATATGTTAGTAGTTTATTGATCTTATATATAACTAAAAGAACACTACCAACTAAAACTGCTACAAAGTAAAAACGCAATCTTATAAAATTTATATGTTCATCCAAGACAACTTTTGATTTAATCAAAGTTCTTTTTTTTATCAGTCAACTCAATTCATATTTTCACTAAAATAACTCTCTTCATTAAGAAAAAAAGATCAAGAAAGCAAAATAACGTAGTTGCGGAAAAGAGAAACTCTATGGAAAAAGTCTGCTATTGGCATTTGGCAACCTGAATTTCTAGAGGTTCTAAATATTATTGTAAAAGTAGGTTGAATATTTTAGGATGAACAATGCTACATGTTCTACGAATTAACAGAATTTATGGAATTTCAATAATTACAAAAAACTTAAATATTATAGGGTGAGGCTTTATATTAACTCATATCCTCAATTCTTTTGATGCTAGTAATTAAAAATATTTACCATATATATGGGGTATTAACTTTGTATCATAAATTAGATTTGTTATGACATGTATACGTGTCTGTTTTTTTTTTTTTTTTTTTTGAAAGAAGACATGTATACGTGTCTGTTTGTTCATAAAATAAACAAAGAAAATGAGATATATTAACTATATAACTACATCGAACATATTATAACAAGTATAACTTATACAAATGATCATCATTATATTTGATGTTTGTATCCATTTCACATGTGACTGGACTGCCCGCTGCTAGCATGTCGGTAGTTGCTTCTAGTCTTTATTGCAAGATACAAACTTGTGCGGCAAACCCTGAAGATTCTATTTATTTAAACCGCTCGAAATTTTGTTGAATACACTTTTACAATGTCTTTTCTAACCAAATAATACGAGTACTTTAGTTACAAAATTACAATAACTGCAAAAAGAATCTGCAGTAACAAACTTCGCCACAGAAATCCAACAAATTATGAGCACGATTATTCAAACTATACATCTCCTACCACATATTTTTACATTGTTGATATTCTAATTGAATTTTTACACTACAATATTTTGGAGTATTTGATGGATCTCAATTGAAGATTATTGTTGCAAAATCAGTAGATGCATGTCCAACAGTTCTTTATATTCATACCATCAAAGAAAACGCCATAGCTTTTTAGGTAGTATTCCAGAAAATTTTGTCGCTATAATAAGTAGGAATTTTATAACGGACTTCCAAACAATTTTGTAATCAAAAAAGTTTTGGTGTCCACCAATTTCTTATATTGATACCAAGAACTAAAGAGCGTTTTATATTATTTGAATGACGATATGTTAAGCTACAAACTTTCAGAAACCATTTATTCAACGGAATATTTTTTGGTAAATCTTAATACCAATGGAAATTGCGAGGAGTTGACTAATTGCATACCGTGTATAGTTGGTCATTTTTTATATTACTTCTTGCACTTTTTTATTTTCATTTTTTAAAATATTAATTCTTTATAAAGTTACTGTTTGATCATTTTATATTTTGATTAAGATCAACATACGTTAAAAATTACGAACAACTGAACAAGTATATCATGTAATGACTAATGAGAATTATTATCTCAAACAATATATAATATAAATTATGTAACATATCATGTGAACTAAAAAAGATGTTAAATCATTTTACGTAAGAAAGTCTATATAGATGTAATAAATTCTTTAATTGTGTTGTTTCATGATTATTGTAGAACTCGTCATATAATAGATACTTTTACCTGTATGTCTTTATATACTTTTATTGATTGCATTATATGATCATCTTTATATGAAATACTGTGATATGGTATTAAATAAATTAATAAAAGTTTTAGCTCCTTTATTTACTAATAAATAATTTAGTTAGATAAATTAGTTTCATTTATGAATATATGTTGAGAAAATAAATAATTAAATGGCGAATATTATAGCCCCCAACTTAAATTCTTAGATACGCCAGAGTTACCCTCCTACTCGCAAGTCACAACTTACAACCCAAAGCTCCGAAATCCGTAAACCAACTTGCTGCCAATATCGACTCATATTAAATAAACTATACGTGATGTAGACTGATAATATAACTCAAAGAGTTTTTTTTAGAAAAACGAATTATATAATTTCCTAAGCTTTTTCGTCCCAAATGATGAGCCAAAAGTCACTGTCAACTCGTTTATATATATCCCATAGCTGGACTCTTTATCATTATAAATTAGGTGAGCAGTATTTGTTGATGTTCGGTGATTGATCCATTGTTAATTGCCAAAACTATCACCTTAATTAGCATATTTCTTGTTAAAGTATCAATCTTAAAAATTCAGATATGCCTAGCTAGTTCTAATGATAAATTTGACGTTAGAAATTCTAGGGCGGTTGGAGTTTTAGAGTCCCACAAAGCACCAAACGTCGATCTTGCACATATTTAGGAGTATTTTGTGAGTTCTGTTAAGTAGTTATTTGGCAACTTTTTATGTTCTTGGGTTAAATGCCCCTGAGCAGGGGCGGACCTATGCTATGGGCTAGCCGGGGCTGAAGCCCGGGGTCATTTTTGGCCCAAAAAGTAATACGTATATGTCTTCTATTAATATAGTCCATCTCAACAATAATATATATATATATATATATATATATATATATATATATATATATAATTTAGGTCCAATACAGATATATTAATGTAACCCAACAATAATATACATATAAAATCTAGGCCAAGTACGAATAATATTCAAAAATCCAAAACAAAATCAACTCACTTGGTTTGTTGACTGTTTGTCAGCTTAAGAACTAAAAAAAAAAAAAGGAAAAAAGAAAGAAAAATAAAAAGGAACATACGCACACAACACAGAAAAAAAAAAGCCCCACTTTCTCCAAAGAGGCAAAGACAAAAAACATCATCTCCTCTCTTAAAATTTCACTCAACCCCTCTTCTATTCCAAAATTCAATTCCAAGTTCACCTTAATTTGTAAGTTAATCAAGTTTCATTGTTAATCTTTATTATTTTCCATAGAATAGATGATTATTGATTTATTGTGCATTCAAACCCTAGTTACCTCTTGTAGTTTTTGAATCTGCATCAAAGGTTTTCTTTTTGTTTTGTTAATATTTTATTTTCATCAATAATTGATTGTGAGGGCTTGAAAGTGAGACTAGTATACTCTTTTTTATGCATAAAAATGTTTGTGTGATATATTTTGCTTCATGGTTTAGAATTTAAATGTTTGATGGATTTTAGGAAAAAAAAAAAGGTAAAAAAATATTATATGTTTTTGGTTGATACTTCATTTTTAAAGGTAGAATTTATATGTTTGATATATTTTGCTTCATGGTTTAGTAATTTAGATATTTACTTAATGGCAAATTTTTATCATTTGTAATCTACTCATTCTAATTTTCATATTTGGTATTCTGTTTTTAATATTAATTTTATTTATGTAACTTAAGTGAAGAGTAGCTCGGGGTGAAAAAAAAATCCTAATTCCGCCCCTGCCCCTGAGGTTTAGTGTAATTATAGAAATCTCCTTTAAAGTTTTAAAACAATACACAGTAATCTCTCCTGAAACTAATGGTGCTTAAAATGTGAATGAAATTTGCTGATGTTATCTTGATATATAATGAGTTTCAAATTTTGCATGTAGTCATAAAAAGTTTCAATATATGAATGATAGTAATTGCTTCAAGTCTTTTTTATATGCTTAGTAATGTTAAATCAATGTGATAATTAATGTCATATGTTAATGTGTTGTATGACTCATGTTTAATCACTTATAAGTTATAACGCTAACTTAATGTGATTTAAACGTGAGGTGTGGCATCAGATGATGAATTTTAATTTATCTTCTCGTTGATCACTAATGTAACATCACGCCTTTTTCAATGCGTACTTAATTAATTTTCCAGGCATTATCTAATTTAACATTAGATTTCTTTTTCTTTTTTTTAGAAATTTAACATTAAATTTCCAAGGACACGACATTTAATTGATTTTCCGTACATTATTTGTTCCTTAATTTTCTTGTTTTACTAATGAAAAAGAAAAGATACAATTGTAAAAGCTTAGAAATATTTACGTTTTTAAATTTTTTGAGTAACGTATAAAAATACTTGTCGCATGCTTTAAACTTTAATTAAATAACAGGTGCTAAAATTGAATATATGCAGGAAATGAAAAAAATTATTCGGTAGTAATATTATATTGTGCAAATTTTATACATAACATTGCATCACCTCCTGAAACTTCATAAATATACCACGTGCATCAACATTTATATAACTTCACTTTCACAAAGCCTGAAACTTTTAACTGATCGGGGCAAAACTGAAAATTACTATATATAATATGACGATATCAGAAAATGTCCATCCGTAGTTAGTTTCAGGCAGGGGCGGATGTATTTGAGGACTAGGGGCGGATATATAATATGTGTATATTATGTATGCATCAGAATTCAGTATAACAAAAAGAAGCCTAATATTATTATTATAATATATGTCTTAATTATACGTACAAATAATAAAGAAAAGAAGCCTAATATAGTTATTGAAGTGTACAAGCCCGTATGTAAATAAAAGCTGGAGAAAAGCCCCCGCAAAATCCCTATTTTTTTGAAACCTAACAACAAAATACATTGTTTTCAAAAAATAAACCCTAGATTCAGATTAAGTGAAAATTTCGTTTTCTACGGAAAAAAAGTTACAGAAATTAATAATGTAACAAAAGTGTTATTATATAAATTTACTTCTCTTTTTACATATAGTATTTAGCGATCATTATTAAACTAACTGTGTTTTTATATTTGTGTCGTTATTTACTTTTGTGCTTTTCAAATCATTTTATATTAATATTATATTTTACTTGTTTTATTAGATTGTTTATAATTACTTGTATTGCTTTTATGTATTTTAACCTTGGTGTAATTTGAGTATGAATTATTTTTTGTATAGACTTTTATTTATTTGACATTAAATATTAAAAAAAATCATTAGATACGCCATACGCCCAGTTTCAGGGGAAGTTATTATAATTTTCCAAACCTAGAGGAGGTTACGTAATTACTGTGAACTTGATCAGGGGCATAGCGGGTAATTTTCATCCACCTCCCCTAAGGTTTCATACTTTGGCATATAGCCCCCTGTGGGTTTCATATTTTGGCTATAGCCCCCTGAGGTTTCACTCATTGGCATATACTCCCTGAGGTTTCAATTCTTTTGCATATACCCCCTTGAGGTTTCAATTATTTTGCTTATACCTCCCTTCCATCTATTGACCTTAATCAACTATTAAAAGTGAGGGTAAATATGTAATTTTAGAATATGAAAACTTATTTATAATTATTAATATGTTAATTAACTTAAACATAATCCATGTATTCTATTATCTAAATATCTAAATTAAGCACGATTTATTTTTAATTATATTAGTTCATTAGCAATTTTGGATTTGCAAATTTAATTTTTTAAAAGTTTTTTAAGTAGTAAAAATTTGACATGATTAGGAAAATTATACCTAATGGTCATTTGCCTATTTTTAATATTTATAGAAAACTTTGCAGCATTTTTACTAGAAATTCTGAATATTTTGTCCGAATGCGCTATTGTTGATAATTATATGGATTAAATGATATTTTTATTAAAATATCAATCTTATTAATATTGTTACATATGTAAAATAAAATAGAGAATAAAAGAATATGTTTCTAAATTTTATTATTTTTGCTAGAGTTATGCATATTAATGGACCAATATGATTAAAAATAGGGATAAAAGTATGCTTAATTTGAATATTTAGAACATAAGAATAAATGGATTATGTTTAAGTTAATTAGCAAATTAAAAACCATTAATTTTTAATGTTTGAAGTCTAAGAAAATTACATATTTACCCTCACTTTTGATAGTTGACTAAGGGTCAATGGATGGAAGGGATGTACATGCAAAAGAATTGAAACCTCGGGGGTATATGCCAAAGAATTGAAACCTCAGGGGGGGTATATGCCAATGAGTGAAACTGAGGGGGCTATATGCTAAAATATGAAACCTCAGGGGCTATATGCCAAAATATGAAACCTCAAGGGGAGGTGGATGAAAATTACCCGGGGCATAGTTGTAGTTATCCCCATTTTGCAGATGTAATTAATATATTTATCAGTTTCTAAAACGAGTGATAATTAATTAAAATAGTTGTACGTACGAGTGCAATAAAGGAAAGTTGTTATTTGTCCTCTTTTTCTACCAAGCATCTTTAATACGGCGACCCAAGGAGGTCTGCTATTACATGTAGTCACATGTCACAAATAAATTCTTGAGATAGACTGATGGGACAAAATATTTTCTAGAATGGTTTTTTTTCTTTTTTTTTTTTTTGTACTTATAGGAAATATAGTTTAACCTGTATTATGTTGATAATAGTTTTATTTACAAGTTGTATACACCCGTCAAAAAGAGCCATAGAAAAGAACAATAATTACTCATTTCAAGCACCCACACTCTAATGTGTAAAGAATCTATCTTTCTTTTTGCCCGTCCCACGCGTGAATGGATTTGGCCAACGACCCAGATCTGCGGGAATATCTTGGCTACCCATAAGAGTAGAAGCACATTAGATACATGTTTGTGGGTCTAACAGAGTGTGGGACCCACACACATGTGAAGGAAAATACTTCTAACATTATGGGTAGCCAAGATTCTCCCGTTCTGCATGCATGGAAGCTTAGCACTGGAACATTAATTGCAATTCTTCGAACTTTAAGAAAGTAGATATAATTCAGGTTTAAATCTATTTTATTAAAGTTTGTCATAGGTATATTAAATTATTTTTAAAATATAATTAAATATGTTATATAATTATAGATATAACACTATGAGCTAGCAAAAGTAATATATTCTTTCAATAAATCTAAAATAATCCACCATTCTTTTCGGGTTTTTTTCAACTTTGGTCCCTTAATGAGTAATGATTTCATCTTTGGTCTCCTATTGAATTTTTTTGTAACTTTAGTCCCCTAATAGAAAAAGTGTTGCCTTAAAACAACAAAAGAGGGGTACGGTTTTAGAATCGCGATTTCTTTCCCACATGAAAACAATCATCGTATGACCACGTGCACAACACGTGAATTTTTTTGACCAAAAAGGACGATTTCGGTGGAAAAAGGGATCAAGTATGAATCGTGAGATACATTAGAGGACCAAAGTTGCAAAAAAAATCAATAGAGGACCAAAGATGGAGTCAGTACTCGTTAAGGGACCAAAGTTGAAAAAAACTCATTCTTTTCGCAAACTCTAGTATCAAACAAAATTTATAATCAAGTGCTCTATTCTTTTTTTATTTATTTATTTGGATAAGCTCTTTTGGTTTAAAAAAGAATAGAAGAAAGGCAGAAGAATAAGATAAAAAATCTTATTTCAGTTTTTCGATTAGCTGGAAATTTTATGAAAAGATAAAATTCTTATCCAAAGTGCAAAAATATTATATTCACCCAAGACAAGGTATTTGCCGAAAAATTAAGAAAAATAATGTTATAAAAATAAAAGTTATCTTCCGTTCGATACAGAAAGCAAAAAGATTTACAAAAAGATCTGTCTTGACTCATGTTCATCAGATCTCTACTTTCAGATCTTTTTTCCTCAACTATATATTAATTTATTAGTTTAAACGTTATATGATAATTTAATTGGCTTGTATGAGCTATATTAATGAAAGTAAATAAAATAAATTAATTCAAACACGCAAACAAAAAGTAAAAATCTGTTTCTGTTTCCTCTTTGAACTATTCATAAGTTGTAACTTTTTAAAGAATATTGTTTAAATTTAATCATATACTCTATTGGTTATTAGTGAAAGTTTTTATTATATGTTGATATTAAGATACTTTATTTATAGTTTTAGTTTTTCATGTTGAGCATGCAATCACTAATAATATATTAAAATTGTTTAAATGCATATGATATCCTTAACGTTGACATCCTGACAAGATGTAAACCAAACTATATAATGGCCACGAGAGGTATAATGTTAGACATTGCCAACCATACAAGTTCTTCAATGTATAGTTTATTGAAAAGATATATTACAATATATTCACTAGCGTGAAAAAGGTGGCTGTAACAATTTAAACACATATTTTATCAGTTGGACATCAAATGGTATGTACTCTTAACTAAAAGTATTAAAACTTCAGAAGGAGAAAGATTAAATCAGCAACGTTATATGAAAAAGAAAATATTGCTTGGAACAATTAATTAATTAAACTGAGACATCAAGTTGGCTTCCATATGCTCCTAAGCAACAATTAATTGTGCCGGGATATAATGTAGTCCAGGCATATATATGGTTATTTTTTGTAGCTTCCTAGCTAGTGGGCAAATTAACTTCGATATTGATTGTATTCTTTTGACTTTTGACTCGACTTAAATATAGCTCAGGACTTAACTTGCGGACATGCTTCTTTATCTTAGCTTGTAAGGGATTTACATATTCTTTTACAATTTTACTCCTTGTTGTTTTTTTAAATTTGCAAGTATGATGGTTTAATTTTATTTGACCACCAACTAATGTATTTATTCTTAGTTTTAGTGTTGAAATATCAATTCACCGCTTTAAAAGTTAGAGATCGAAAAAAATAAAGAATGCCTCTCTTGAGAAATAAAATTAATTCATCAAGATGAATCGTATAATGACTCAGATTTAAAACAAAAGACATAAATTGCTAAACCAAGAAAAGATAAATGATCGATCGTTGCAAGTTTAGAAAGAAAAAAGGAAAAAACTAAAGAATTGTAGTCTATGTTGCACGGACACGGACACGAGGACACGGATACGACACGATACGGACACGGCGACACTGAATTTTAAAAATTTCTAGGACACGACACGTCATGGACACGTCTTAAATTTTTTATTAATATATGACGATATCATAACAATGAAATTCTATCAACAATATTTTTGATTCTACTCAAAAATTAAGATCAAGCATATATATTTCAAATACAAGATAAAAGATTCATACAAACTCAAGTCTCAAATGTAAATGCAAATTAAACTACAAAGATCAGAGGGTTAAATAAAAAGTCTTCTGGGCATTGTTGAAATCTTCTCTACTTGGGAAACTGAGGATTTGATTGTGAGTTTCATATTTTAATTTGGAATTTTATTGTTTTAGTCCTTTAATTTCTAATTGATTTCATATACCCCTAAAGTTTTAGGACTTTAGAAAGAAAAAATAAAAATCCAAAAGTGTCCATGGCGTGTCGCCGTGTCGGACACGCCTTTAAAACGTGTCCGACACGCGTGTCCATATATTTTTTATTTATTTTAATTATGGACACGCCACGTGGCGTGTCGGACACGTGTTCAAGACGTGTTCGAGGCGTGTCCGTGTCCTAGACGTGTCCGACACTGCATTTTTAATTTTTTTGAAGTGTCCGTGCAACATAAATTGTAGTACGTACGTACAAGTCTAAAAGGACAAGTTTTGCGGCTGTTAAGGTAAAGTTGCGGGACTAGTTTTGCTATTTGGCCATTTAGTAAAGAATCAATGTAATAAAAATTGTTGTATCATTTCGCGGGCCATTCAAATTTGTCACTTTTGTGAAATTTACTCGAGCCAACTCTTAAATCACATACGTTCACCTCGTCTCCTTCTTTTCTCTCTCTCTCTTTTTTTTTTTTTTTTTGCTTTCTTTTTATTACTAGGAACGCAACTGATTGTTAGTATTTGTTTATATATAGTAGAATACAGTTATGCAGTTTGGAGTCTAATCAAGACATTTATGGTTGACTGAATTTTCCAACCTACGCAGTCATTATATCATGCATGCGATACTTATGAGTAATCTGCATATATAGCTGTCCTCCAACGTCACACTTCTCGAGTATAAGACGTGCATATATAAATCTAAAAGCTTTCTAATCACATTTAAGGCTTCATTCTATTACTGTTATACATTTTTCCTTTAAGTATGTATTTAAGGTTTAATTGTCGGTATTGTCTTTATAGAAATATTACTTAAAAAACATGTTTTTAAGGCTTTTCTTCTCCATTACTTTTGGTAAATTCCGTCGAAAAGAATCACAATTAGTTTTGTTCTGGAAAAAAACGTGGGTGAAAATGGCACCGACATAAGCTGCCTACTAGATTAATGGCAGGCCATTCTTAAGATGGAAGTGCAAAAGATTCAATATGATTCTATGAGTGCTTCCCACTCTTATCTAACGTAAATTTGCAAAACAACGAGAAAATTTTCAACATAGTAATATTTTTCTGATGGCATTTTAGCAAACATCCAACATACAATTGAATAATCTTGCACCGGTAAGGTTCAGGAAGAAATAGTACCTAAAAATCACCCATTTGGTTAAAAAAAAAAAAAAACTTTATTTGTTATTTTATTTAGCGAACAACCCATGTGTATTATTATATTTACGTACAACACCAAATTTATTTTTAGCCTTCACTTTATTGAATATGTCAATTTTTGCCTTTTTATGAGCCTCCAGCAATTTTAAAATTTTACTATGAAGTTTTTATTTAAAACATCTTTCTTAAGTAATATATGTACAAAAAAAAAAAAACACAAACATTTTTATAAACTATCATATTGATAATCTATTTTTATACAAAATATTTTAATTTGAACCTATATTATGAAAACCTTTTTTTTTTTAACTTTTTTCCCAATATTAAATTTTTAACAGAAGTATAACAAAACATAATTTAGTCTTCTTTTCTCCCCCTCCCCCCTCCATTGCCCACCCCGACCCCCATTCCATGTCAAGTCACAGTCGCCAATGACCAGATGATACCAAGGATGGCCAGAAGAGATGGGTCACCAACAACCACTAGAAGATGGTATGTCGTTCTACTTGAATCTCGTCGTCGAAGACGGCTTCTAGTATGACTAGTTGATAATAACTGACAAATTCATTCTCTTAATTAAAGAAATTACTCCTATTTCATTTTGTTATGTCTGAATTACGGATGTGATTGCTGAAATTTATTCCACGTTGCTAGGAAATGGACTTGCGCTTGTGTATCTTAATGATCTCATCATCTCTTCTAATGTGGTCTTTTAAGGGAGAAACGCAAGGAGAACTAATTTCTATATGATATCAAAGCTTACCCAAATCGATAATGAGTTTACTTACTATACTCGCATCTTAGGAACAAATAATCATTCCAACTGAAGGACTTGTTGAAATTTATTCTACATTACAAGGAACGAACTTGCGTTTTTCTATATTAAGTATGTCATTCTCACCCAATCTCTCGAGTTTACGAGAAAAATGAGAAGGGCCTATTTTCTACAAAAATTCACGGAATATTCAATTCTACATGTAGCTTCCTTGTAAGATCTAACTTTGTAAATTACCAAAAAAAAAAATCTAACTTTGTAAGTTTGTATTAATTATCTTTGTCATTATAATTTAAGCTATAATAATCTTAATCTATTGTTTTTTCCAAAACAAGATCCAGAAGTTTCGGAATTCCTTCCACCATCCGTCATTTTCTTCCGAGATTATCACATGTCACGAGGACTTCTGGGTCGGTTCGGTAAGCAAAAATCTGTTTCAGTTACCTTATTTTCATTTATATGCTTTTTGTGTTTTTAATTCGTTTCAATAATTTATTTATTGATATAAAAAAATACAATTCGAGTCACATGTACATTGCGTGTAGTGCACTTTTGGATTATAGGGATTTTTTGCCAATAGTTTTATAACACAGGGCTTCGTTTTTTTCCTTTTATCTCTTGCCTAATAATACGTGGGTTTTTTTTTTTTCTTTAGTGTCATTTAAAGTCAAATAAATTTATATTAGAGTAAAATTTATTCTTTAAAATAATATAGCATGAAGTGGGATGAGAGGATCCTCCCCAGTTTCTTTTTCCTAATTTATAATATTTTAATTGCATTAATCATAAGTTCAATAAATGGGTCAAAGACAAACGAACTGGAACTTCAACCCGACTACCCGACCCGCCTTGAAAACCTTTGCCACCAAAATTTGAAACTCAGTTCTCAACGCAAACGAACGAACATGACAGTTTCGAGATTTTCTTCAAGAAACCTTAAATCTCTGTCCAATTTCTCAAACCCATTTCAACCCTTTCGTTTCTCACGCTCCTTATCGCTTGCATTCGATCCGATAACTCCCGTTGAGGCTCCTAATTCATTACATTTTAGTACTGCAGATAACCCGTTTGATAAATTTCCTCAAAGGGATATTTCTTATTATAATCACCTGCTCTTTGATTACGCTCGCAACGAGCTAAATCAGGATGCTTTAAACACTTATACATTTATTAATAGGTCGGGTGTTTTGGTAGATGGGTGTAGCCTCTCTTGTATATTAAAGGTTTCTGCAAGCTTGCGCAGTCTAGTTATCGGTAGACTAATACATTGCCAGTGTGTTAAAAATGGGTTCTTGGAAGACGTTAGCGTTGGAACCTCGATACTCGACATGTACGTTAAGAATGAGAATCTGGATGATGGGAAGAGAGTGTTTGATGAGCTAGGAGAGAAGAATGTTGTTACTTGGACTTCGTTGCTCAATGGTTATGCGCAGAAGGGGTTGATTCAAAAAGTTGTAGAGTTATTTTGCATGATGAGATTTGAGGGAATTGAGCCGAACCCTTTTACGTTCGCGACATTTCTTGGAGCATTGGCAGATGAGGGTGCGGTAGAGGCTGGAGTGCAAGTGCACGCTATGCTTATTAAGAACGGTTTAGATTCAACCAGGGTTGTCGGAAACTCTTTAGTTAGTTTGTATTCGAAATCCCGGATGATCAGGGAAGCTCGTGATGCATTTGATGCTACAGAGTGTAAAGATATTGTTTCTTGGAATGGCATGATTGCAGGTCTTATTACGAATGGGCTTGACTTGGATGCTCTTGAGCTTTTCTATAGGATGAGACTTGCAGGTATAAAGTTCACACAAACAACTTTTGCCACGGCCATTAAGTTATGTGCTAACCTTAAAGAATTGGGTTTTGCGAGACAGATTCATTGTCAGGCGGTAAAGAGTGGGTTCGATTCTTTTGATAACATAGGAACAGCTCTTATGGTATCCTATATGAAAGGTAATGTGATGGATGATGCATTTAGAATGTTTTCAGCTACGGATCAAGTTCAAAGTGTGGTATCTTGGACAGCAATGATTGGAGGATACTTGCAGAATGGTAAATCAACTCAAGCAATAGATTTGTTCCTCCAAATGAGGAGAGAACATGTCAAACCTAATCATTTCACTTATTCGACAATACTTGCACCTCTTCCCACAGTTTCTTTATCTCAAGTGCATGCAGATATCATCAAAACCAATTATGAAACATCACCTTCAGTAGGAACAGCATTACTAGATGCTTATGTTAAAAGAGGAAAGACAAATGAAGCTGCAAAAGTTTTCGAACAAATAGAAAATAAAGATGTAGTTGCATGGTCTGCGATGTTGGCTGGATATGCCCAAGAAGAGGATAGTGTAGGAGCTATAGAAGTATTTAGCCAGTTATCTAGAGAAGGTGCCGAGCCCAATGAGTATACCTTCTCTAGCATTATCAATGCATGTGCGACACCAACCGCGGCTACAGAGCAAGGAAAACAATTTCATGCAAGTGCAATCAAATCTGGTTATAACAATGCTGTGATTGTGAGCAGTGCCCTCTTGACCATGTATGCCAAAAAAGGCGATATCGAGAGCGCTAATGAAGTTTTTAAGAGGCAGAAGGAGAGAGATCTAGTCTCTTGGAACTCCATGATCTCAGGATATGCACAACACGGTTATGGGGAGAAGGCGTTAAATGTATTTAAGGAAATGCAAAAGAGAAACATGAAATCGGATGAAATCACGTTTATTGGCGTCATTTCTGCATGTACTCATAAGGGACTCGTGAAGGAAGGTGAAGAATACTTTGACACAATGGTGAATGATCATCACATTTCTCCGACAATGGAGATTTATTCGTGCATGGTTGATCTTTATAGTCGAGCTGGGATGCTGGATAAAGCTACAGCTCTTGTCAATGGGATGCCTTTTCCTGCTGGGCCAACTGTTTGGCGTACTCTTTTGGCTGCATGCCGAGTTCATAAAAACATAGAGCTCGGCAAATATGCAGCTGAGAGGCTCATTTCATGTCAACCGCAAGACTCAGCAGCATATGTGTTGTTAGCTAATTTATATGCTGCATCAGGACATTGGCAGGATAGGACAAAAGTGCGAAAACTGATGGACGAGAGGAAAGTTAAGAAAGAAACAGGATACAGCTGGATCGAAGTGAAGAACACAACGTACTCATTTATGGCTGGAGATGTTTCACATCCGTTATCAAATAAAATTTATGCAAAACTTGGAGATTTGAGTGTTCGTTTGAGGGATGCGGGATATCAGCCAGACACAAACTATGTACTTCATGATATTGAGGAAGAACAGAAAGAAGCTATTCTTTCTCGACATAGTGAGAGGCTGGCTATTGCCTTTGGATTGATTTCGATTTCTCACGGTGTTCCAATAAGGATCATAAAGAATCTTAGAGTTTGCGGTGACTGCCATTCTGTGATTAAGCTAATATCTAAATTAGAAGGAAGAGAAATTATTGTCAGGGATTCAAACCGATTCCATCACTTTAAGGAAGGTTTGTGCTCTTGCGGAGATTATTGGTGAGGTTTTAGGAATTGCGAGGACTCGGAATTTCCAGATTCTCTAAAGAAACCTACTATAGCATCCTGTGGCCTAAGCAAGACACGAGAATCAGAACTTGATATGGAGCCACATGCACTAGAGATTCTCATGGCCAGGGACTTGCTGCTATGGTACGTATGTGTGCCATTGTTAACTGCATCAAGCAGAATATTACCGAGGCTTTTTCCCGATGAAAAGCCGTTAATTGGTTGATCTAACAAGCTCAAAAATCAATTATGTTGGGGAAGCATAAGTGCATAATGGTTGTGCAAGAAGCCAAGAACTGAGAGGTGGCTGTTCAGATGTTGAAAAATATATAATTTTGAGCTAATTTCTTGAAAGTAGTTCTTGATACCGTTTATTTCTGGAGCTCAACTCGGCATTTGGGTTATTGAGTGGATCCCTGAAGAGTGAAGACGGTATTTGAAGAATTGATGGACTTTTTTCTGAAACTAAGATTGTGGTTTTGTGCTCTTTATGTAACCTCCAGCCAAGTAATGAGGTAAAAATAAGACTACCCTTATAATAATGTCATTTGGTTGCAATTGTTCATATGAGATTGCTTCGGTTCGTGCCTTCTTGCTAGTAGATCAAGATGGGTAAATTGCATCAGTATTTATCCATAACTAAATAGATCAGATTAATTCGCAAAATCACAATTCTATAAATAATAAAATTTAGAAAGTGTGAAATCATAATATCAATGAATAAGTTATAAACATATTTTCCTAAAACAATATACTCTATCACAATCATAAAGGAAATATCATAATCCTTATCAAATAAGGCCGAAATATTATTCATGCAATCTTATAAAGAATTCTACTCAATATCAAATGACTGGAATAACATCTCTAACATATCTTTTCTCCCCTAAATCGTACACAAGATAAACTCATTAATCACAATAGAACAACTAAAATAATCAGTGTTTTTAAAACCGAACCGGGGCTTTGAACCTGCAAGGCACCGGTTTACTGGTTTTACCGGTTAAACCGGTTCAACCAGTGGCTGAATCGGTTCAACCGGTCAAAACCAGTGAACGGACAAGGGGTCCGGCCGGTTCAACCGGCCGGTCCGGTCCGGTTTTAAAAATTCTGAAAATAATCATACAATATGCAAGCTAATCTTTCTAAGTACGAAATCAACAAGATCTCATACGTAATCTCTTAAGTGAATCCGACTATATAAAACGAAAACTTTAAGAGATATATTTAATTAAAACTTAGTCAAATAAAACATCAATAAATGACTTAACCAAGAATTATTTTAAACAATACAAAATAACATAAGTAGTTCAAACATCCCAGGACGGAAACATGATCCTAATAATTAATGTTGATGAACGTACGTAGTAGCTGGTACACTTAAATATGTTCCAATACGCATAAAACAGTGGATGATCAATTGCCGACATAAATCCAGTTAGCACGGCATGTGCCATTATTATGAATTTGCAAGTCCTATTCATGTTTTAATTCATTTGAAAACACGCTTTACTACTCCAGGAACGTGAATATTCAAGAAATAGTCCTCCCAATCAACACTGCGCGGATCAAAGTAGAACATATCAGTCTCAACTCCACTTTCTTTAGCTGCCCTTCTAAGTTTTTCTGTATTAATATCATCATACCTGCACACACACAAAAAATAGAGTTAAGAACACATAGGTTAAAGCTAAATTTAACTTTTATTATATTGTATATTATCATAATTAAGTAATGCATGTGTATTAAGCTTATATTTTCATGTTACATACGGACAAGGCAGGTGTAAACCATAGGTTCAAATTAAGAACAATTGAACAGATTTTAGTGGCAACGATGCTTACCATCCCTTGAAAAACAAATAAGGTCCGTAAAGATCGATCAACCTCATCACAAAATCGATTTTTCTGGCCAGCTCAACATAAGTTCCTTGGAAATATTGACAACATAGAGTGTTCACCATTTGCAGTCCCTGAACGGTATTACAAATAACACAAAAAAACTCAAAGTCGAGGTAGAAATTATAGCAAGAATTGGACATTTTATATCTTCTCTTTAGACAATCATTTCCCATTTCATTCCCTCGAAACTATTAAGGATTTAAGTTTTATGGATTAAGTTTTTTAAATGTTTCCACAAAAAGTAATGAAATGTTTCCATTTTCTAGCTAGTCGATGCAAACGAAACAAAAGAGTAGTTTCCATGTCCATTGCGTAAGAATTTTTACAAATTTATTGAAACATGTTGAATGGATATCAATTTTTCTGATATTTAGCTGACCAAAACACACGTCAAAAACCGAAACTTTATCTATACCTTTAGAGGGAGTAAGTATCGAATAGCCATGTATCTCTGAAAACTATCCATTGAGTTCAACACTGTGATCTTCCCAACTATGACAGGTTTTCCATCTTTGTTGATCCAAGGATGCTTAATGAAGTATCGCTGTCCGTAATCTTGAAGCCATGAGCACTTTAGAGGCTTAGATACAGAAGATCCAACATGGTAAATGCTCTCGTTAGGTTGACTTGCATGAGCCACCATAGCTACAATCATAGCATTGACCACCATATCTGCTGGGATCTGCATTAATATACAGAAGTTCAAATTCATTCTCAAACGACGTGGGATCGAATTCCAGCAAATATTTTCTTAAAAAAGATTGTAACTCACCACGTCGATTATAGAATGGAGGTCGCCAACAAAGCATGTTATTTTTCCTTTACCATATCCAACTGCTAAGCTATCAATCGTTCTGTATTTCAATAACCAAACAATACATATGTATGTATATATTAGTTAGCAACATCATTCAATAGATTGTAACATGTGATTCGTCACGGTAATTTAATTTGTTACCTGATCCCTTCAACCCAGCCGGGAAAAGGCTCTTTGTAAGTACTAGTTACGATGGTAGGACGAACGATAACAACGGGCATATTTTCTCTGAACTGCCCCAACCACATCTCTCCCATGGCTTTGGTGAAAACATAAGTATTAGGCCACCCATACTTCCTTGATCTGTTTATTATAATAACAAAAATATAACTAATTTTCTAATCCATGTTTTTTTTTTTGGCCCATAAAAATAATATTGTGTTATCTGCTAAATAAATAAAATGAATAATGTGTTTTAAATCAGACTCAACTTGTGTACCCCCTATTTAGTACCTAACCAATTTACACTTCGTTTTAACGTGGACATATATGTCTAGTGTCTGCTGAATACAACATTTTCAAACATATATCATTTATATTCAACTATGCAATAAGATATTTTATTGTAGGTTATCTTATTCTTTTATGTACAAATTAAAGAGCGCGGTCGTTGGTGGATCAAACCATAAACAGGTTTTCTTCGTCGGGCAAGGAGTAATTATTGCTATTAAATGTGGACCTTCGATAAATTCAGATAATTAAAAAAAAAAAAAACTGGTATCCTTTATGTGTGTTAATGGCACAAGGTGAGTCAACACATTTATTAATTAACAGTACTAGCTACATGGTATTCATATGTTGCAGACGTTATAATTGATTATTCAAGTAAATGAGTACTTGAAAGTTAATATTGTTGTTAGACGGCGCCGTACTTCTGTTTACAATTTACACCTTCAAACAGATATCTTGATTGATAAAATTCAAAACACCTAAAAAGTAGTATGGATATCTTGATGATATTAATATGACAATAAATACATCAATATGGTATCATGCATGCATGATGGATATTAATTGGTACAGAGCGAATTAAGAAATAAAAACGAACCTTTCAAGTCCCAACTTTTTCATGGTTGATTTAATCGAATTTTCAGAGTAACCTTCATCTTGGAGTTGTTTAAGTGTGCAATCCACCAATTTCTTCTCCGAATCAATGTCCAGTCCAGATGTCCCATTAAGTGTCTCCCCCATTTTATAGGGTCTCTCCAGTATTAGCCCCTCCGTCTCACCGGATACATATGCTGAAACAATTTTGATTTTATTAATCATCAAAATAAAAGTTAGGACAAAATTAATATACATTTTCACCTAGCTAGCTATGAGATATGTTAATTATACATTTTACATATTTTCCATTTATAGTAATTATTTATATTTTACTTATTACCGTTAGTTTTTACTTCCTTATTTAGATTTTCATGTAACAGAGTCACTCCTTCACACCTATATAAGTGAGTAGCCTCTCTGATTTTCATTTTCACTTTTTGCACTTCAGATGTTGAGAGAAACTCTCAACGGTAACATTAAGAAATTCTCTGTAATCGTCAATTCACAATCATTCAACTCAATAAATATTTGATGTTCGTTTTCATTCTGTGATTTTACGATCATTTGTTTGATCACAAACTTTGTTAAGATACAAACAAAAGTGAAATATCCATGCACGTACGCCCACATAGAGACACAAACGTGCATGCGGTTGAGGATTCGGCTAGCCACATTTTGAATTAAATAACTTTTTGAACTTATACAAGCCTGCCTACTAACCAGTTGATACATGAAGAAGGACCTTTAGCTGGTCACACTTTTTGCAGAAGTTCAACACATGCTTGACCCCCACTGTATTCAACCGAAAAGCAACATCATACCTGCATATCAAATGCAAAAATAACTTAAAAGAAGAATATTACATAATATATATTATAATTTGTGTGTTGTCAGTTTAATTAGTTAGTAATTAAGAGGACACAAATAAATTTTTGGTACATATATAAATAGGGCATACCTTTCATCAAAGTTAGTAGTTGCAGCTAAATTAATGACAACATCAACTTTTTTCCACATCTCCTCCAACAAATGTGAATCCTTTACACCCAAATCCTCGCAAGTGATATCTCCAGCCACAACCGTAACTTTTTGTGAGAGAAAAGAACTCAGATTTTCTCCATATTTCTCCTTTAGAACCCTGAACAATTCCGTTGCTACAGCCTGCGTATTATAGTGTAAAAATAAAATACTTAAAAAGATTTTGGCAAGTTTTAATTATATTTATAGATAAATATACAAATAACGGGATTTGAAAATGACGTTCCTGAAAGAACGAACGTTCGTGATCTCAGTGCAATACTCGTTGGTAAAAGAAATTAGGTGTACATTTTAACAAATGTTATTGTGCAAATTATTATTATTATCATTATCATTAATATTATTATTTATTATTATTATCACCGGCAAGAAAATCCTATATTCAGTAAGAAATGTAAGATCTAAAAGATATTAATTAGACTAATACCACTCTTTTCAGAATTGATAAGTCATTAATTACCTCATTGTTGAAACGTGACATGGCTGACTTAGTATCTGCCGCCCTCAAAAGAAGATATAGCTTGTTCACATTTGGTTGTGCTCTCAGAATCTTCTCTATAAAAACTGCATTCATCACGAATATAATCAAACACAATGACATAATATTTCATGATGTATTTCAACTACAAGCAATATTAATTTGGATGATTATTTGTGACTCCCGTATCTTGAAAATTAACGAGTGAATAGTGATAGTTGATAAACTGTCACATTTATAATTCCGTAAATAGATGAAACCACGAAATGTCCGCAACCCCAAAAATACAAACTATTTTGCACTTCTTTTGGTGCGTCGACAAATTGCATGTGACATAAATAATTATCCAAATTAAATTGGACAAATCTCACTCACTTAACCAATTCCTATTCACTTTCTTTCTATTATTTTCAAAGATATGATCCACACATAAGCACATATGATATACACATGACTAGTGTTAGTGTGTGTGTGTGTACGAGAGATGGAGAGAAGGAAAATGTACTTTTTGCAAGAAAGCCAGTGGCACCAGTGACGAGAATGGACTTGTTCTCAAGGAACTTCAGAATGCTACCAATCTCCATTGTAGAATATAATTGAACTCGGAACAACAGACAGAAAAAGTGATTTGGATTGAAAAAGAGAAGACTTATATGTAAGTGTTATAAACTTTGCATGCAGAAGAAGACAGATCGAGGGACAAAGAAATGATGTTGAGATTTCCATGTAATATAGAAGGCTTCTTGGACTTGGAACGTGCAAATAATTAATTGTGTATAGGCAAGTTGTGGTAGATTTTTTTAAAAATTTCCCTTAAACAAATAGGATCCATAATGGTGTTAGGTAACCATCAATTTAAACACATAAGAATTATAATCTAACTCCAAGGATGATTTCATCTTTGAATTATCGTTATATTCACAAACTTTGCTTACAAATCATGGTACTATATTCAAAATCTAAGTAATAATTTTATATCTAAAGAAATTGTAATATACTTTTATATCACAACTATTCAATACTTTTAAGATTAATTAATTACGTACATATCTACCATGATGCACAAAACAACGAATACAACGTGCTATGGACATGGTACAATTTTTTAGAAATTGCGAAATATAAAATTACAAGATACATGAATACTTATACTATTAAATAAGACACAAGTTATAGAAATAATTTAATTTGCACCAGATAATTAAGAGGCGGAATTAACAATTTTTGTAGTAATTTCTATAAGCAATAAATATGAAAAAACTCTAATAGATTATATCTTCATATTTGTAGAGGATTTCCACACCAACGGGAGACTTGTGAGAGGAAGTAACCCTTCTTTTATTGTGCTAATTCCCAAAAAGAAAAGTCCTTAGAATATTGGTGATTATCGGGGCATTTCTCTTATTGAAGTATGTATAAGATCCTTGCAAAACTATTGGCTGGTAGGTTGGATAAAGTGATTGACAAATTCATTTGAAACAAGCAATCGGCATGTTTTGGAGGAAGACAAATTATTTACAGCATTTTAATTACAAATGAGACTATTGCCGAAGCAAAAAGAAAAAAAAGGTCTCCTAGTTTAAATTTCTTTTTTTTCTTTTTTTTTTTTTTTTTGAAAAAACTTTTGACTGTGTTGATTAGGAGTATCTTGACCACATGATGGAGCATTTGGGGTTTTGTTAAAAATGGAGGGTTTTGCTAATCGAAACGCAAATGGAATTCAATTTTGATCTATGACTAGCTCATTAATAAAAACAACGTAATTGAAGAGCACTTCATTGCTGTTTTTAATGTTAAAGTACGTATTCCATAAAGATACTCTTACAATATTAATCTAAGACTTCCGTGTCAATTCAAAGACGAATGACCACCAATGATCACTTGGTCTGGTCGAAACTACTCGAGTCGTCGCTTTAGAATCCAAATCTATAAACCGACTAAATCACTGTGCTCGCCACTGGCAACTCATTTATATTCCACAGTTGGACTCTTTATAATTATAAGTGATCATTATTTGTTGGTGTGCGGTGGTTGATCCATGTTAATTGCCACAATTGTCATCTTGTTATATGTCTTTTTAAAACATAAATTCAAATGGGCCTTCTTTTAAATGATACAGTTAATTAACGTTCGAGAATCCTAGAGGTGTTGAGTTTTGGAGTCCCATCAAATGTCGGTCTGGCCCATTTTTAGTTGTATTTAAGTGTGAGTTTCGTTAAGTAATTATTTAGTAGGGCGATTTCCAAATTTAGTCATTTAACTGCGGCAAAAATAGTCATATTATTTTCAATTTGCAAAAATAGTCCTTTATCTAGACTGGAACTTTGCTCATTTTGCTCACTAAGTCCTTTTTTTTCTTTTATAACTTGCAGCTATAATCTTTTGCCTTTAATTGTTAGCAACTTACATTCCTTTTTCTTCATTTTAGTTTTTACTTTACTTTTATTAACTTATTTCAATCTTAAGTATCATTATATTGTATCTCACATTTTTGAAAACAAGCTGAAAAGTCCTTTACATTGGGGAAGCTTAAGCGCATAACGGTTGTGCAAGAACTCATGAGAGGTGGCTGTTCAGATATTGAATATAAGACGGTAATTGAAGAATTGGAGGACCTTGTCTGAAACTAAGATTGTGGTTTTATGTTCTCTTCATTTAACCTCCAGCCAAATAATGAAAGGTAATTAAATAAGACTACCCTTATATTTATGTCATTTGGTTGCAATTGTTCATATGAGATTGCTTCGGTTCGTGCCTTCTTGCTAGTAGATCAAGATGGTTAGATTGCCTCAGTGTAAGTATTGACTGCTATCAAAAAATGCATCGAGAAGCTATCGCGTGGACTTGCTGCACAAGTTCACTTATGCTTATAATCACGAGTCTTCTTAAGAGCTTTATCGCGCTTTACACTAATTTGTCGAATACAAACTGGTGTAGAATACAAACTGATCGATACTTGGGACTAAATACAACTTTCACCTGGCAATGTGAAGCTACCTTCTTAACATGAACTACTGTCCTGATATTTAGGTTGATTACTTTGATTTTATATTGATACTTACATGATTGTTATGAACTTTCATCATTTGTCTATTTTACTAAATTCAGGGACAAGATATAGTGGTGCATATATATTTAAATGAGAACCACGAGAAGTGATCGAGAGAATAAGATGTTGCATCAACCCCTTTGAGGAAATGTCAAATACTATCGTAATAGCACGAAATCGTAGCAGCCATTGACTTATTGAGCATGCTACTTGGAAATGATGGCATATATATTTTAATTTTACTGGATTTGAGTAATGTGGAGTCATCATGATGGCAATAATTAATGTCATTGTGATAAAGAGGTATGTATAGCAGGTTTCAATTTTTTTGAGAGTTATATCATTTTTTCCCTTAGTTATTTCATAAGTGAAGTACTCTAAATGTTGTAAGGATGACATATTATATATCTTTTGTGAAGGTCCATAAATCTAGAGGGAATTATGGGCATGTCCAGATGAACTCCTGATACATTTAGAACACAAAATTATATTTAGCAATAACCTTTTGCATTTGTTCGTTAAGTTGGCTCTAAGAAGATATCAAACAAGTTAAAGACATTTAATTCATTTAGTTATGCGGGATCACTTGAAAGATGTAACTTGTAAGCATGAAACATTGAACTAGTATTGACCACTTGCAAAATTATATTATTTATCACATCTTTTGCTAGCCAAATTCCAACTTAAATACACCTTTCTCAAAGGAACCAAAAATAAAAAATAAACAATATATGGGCCAGTTCCAAGTCCCATGTGATACTACAAGAACATAATGGGAAAATATAAGAGTTTAAAATAGCTCTCGACCAACTCATAACTAGGCATGTAAATAGATTGAGTCCATATATATACAATAATAATATTTGTTGGGTTCAGAATGAATCCTGAAAGTCCTCGGACTGCACCATGTATTGCCTTCATTGATTTGCACGATAAGTGATTAAAGTATCTGATTATGATAGAGAGATTCCTTCGAATTTAGAGAGGACTTTAAATTAGTTGTTTAACTTCTTCTATAATATACAACATAAAAGGTAACTTTCTACAGAGTCCAAATCAGTTGCTTGTTGTTGTGGCTCGCCATCAAGAATTAAACTTGCATTTTTTAGCGAATTAGATGTTAATATATTTAAAAAAATATTTGTATATTAGACACTTGTAATATTTATACTATAAAAACTAGTCATGAATCTTACGGGCCCAACTTAGTTAAATCGATCAAATATCGAGGCCGGGAAGACGTTGGCCATACTATCACCATTCACCAATATCATGGAATCACTAAATATGCTCACCCATTAACATCCAAAGGCACTTGGGTACATCCACTAGTTTAAGCTAATTAATTATTGTGAAACATGATTACTGAATTACAAGTTTATCTAGAAATAAGCAAATAAAAATTTGACTTCATACCGCTTTTTTTTTTTTTTTTTTTTTTTTTTAAGGAATCTTCGTACTGCCTTTTGACATCCCAGTAAAAGATCTGTAACCTAAGTTTTTGTCGCATGGCTAATAAATGGTGATAAAGCTCTTAGATAAAGTCGAGTGAATATATGATATCAAAACCAAATTATCATTAAAAATCCGACTTTTTATATTTATTTTTTAGATAAATGTCAACAACGCCCTTAAATTTAACCAAATATCAGCAACATTTTTAAATGTTTTATTAAATCAGAGACAAAACTCTTTAGTTAACTACTCTTAGTTAACGTTGTCAATGAACAATCGTCTTCGTTATCTATTGTTAATAAAAATGTCAGATGAAAATTAAAAGTAATTTTATCATTTCCTAATGTTGGATATGTTTTTAGCAAATACTTTACTCAAAAATCTTTAGAAACACATTTATCAAATTCCGACTTCCCTCCACGAACATTTAATTGTCATTTTTAATATATAGAGAAATAATAGATACAATGATATAGCTGAGGTACCATATTTTGGTACTGGCACATGTCAAAATTACACAGTGCCATGAGGGTCAATCAAGTACCATTAATTTTTAATACAAAATGACAGTTTCGGGCAAAATAATATTAAAGGACAAAATAGGTCGAAATTAGGCCAGACGACCAATTTCGACTTGATCAACATAATTTCGACATGTTTGCACATGTAATTTTGAGTTGTCCAGACATGTAAATTCGACCTAATTTACGAGGACCTACTAGACATGTCCCATCAGACCTGGATTATTAAAAAAATAATTATTCATAAATATAGATCTTAATCGTCATTATGAGGTACGTAATCATCATTTACTGCATTATTTTTTAGCTATACAAATTGAAATTCGACTGGTTCCCAATGGGCAATTTCGACATGTTTTTCATATTCCGACATGTTAGTAATTTCGATCTAAGCCGGTAGCTCAAACTCATAATTTCGACCTAATGTTAATCTCAACCTAAGGAAATCGAGGAATTTCGATCTATTAATATTGACATGATCATATTTCAACATGTTGGCTCAGAAGCAACATGATCTCTCATATCGGCTCATCTGACTTAAGCACTGCTTTCGCTGGGAGAGCTCCCCCTTAGTTTACGTCTGGTTTTGAAGTGCCAATTGTGAACTCGAAAGTTGCTTAAAGTTAAAGTTAAGGATCAAGCAGGGGATTCCAGCAGTCTAACGTGGAGTGTTGATCGTATAGACTCGGAGCCGACAAAAATAATCAACATCTATAACTATAACTCGTTGCATGATGACGTCGTGTAACAAATCAAGAAAATAAATTTAAACACTAATCTTTTCATAGCTTCATCATATTTATTGGGCCTCATTATTGTGCAGGTGAAATGCTTTCTCCATTTTAGGATTTTATACGTTTCACTTGTGTTTTTTCTTTTGTTGAAAAATGTCAAGTCATATGAATAACTTACAATATAGAAAGATCAATAAGAACTCTTCAACTTTTTTTTGAATGTTTTTACTATAACATAGTACAAAGAGAGCTTGATGTGGTCCCAAATTATATATAATAAGTCCACACATTGACACATATACTAAATGAACAACCTACCAAATATAGACTGTACTGCACAAGATAATCACCCTTCCCACTAAAACCTTCATATAATGCAGCGTAACTTTCATCAATCCATCGTTAATGGATGGAAAGAAGAGTTCTATAAAAGTAGAAAGTCTACAAACACACACTTCTAAATGCAACCTTCCCCAAAAATCCCTCACTATGAAGTATAAGTTTTCTAACATAAATGGCTATTTGCTATATGTAGATTTCACATAAAACGAGACAATTTCTTTTGTAATTCACGCGAGATCGACATTCATATTAAAACATAAATGGCACAAAAGTTCATTACATTATTTATCAATGATTCAATTTAAAATTACACATACATTTGTTGCTTTATATACATCTGAATGGTTTCGTCAGCAACACTTCATTAATTAGAAATGATATTCTACGGATAATTACATCTAAACTCCTGTGTTTTTCTGGTTATATAAAACTCCTTTATCGTTTGAATAATTATCAATACATCCACTAAAATTCACTAACTTGTAAAAATACGAAGCATATCCGCAATATTTTTCAAATCTTTTTGTAGGCTATATGTAATTACCCAAACTTCAAACTGCATCTGTTTTCAAAATTTTGCAGGGTGCTTATATAAGTACCAAACAAAAACAGATATTTGTATAATTAAATTAAAACTTCGGGGTGTAATTGTAATTATCTCTATATTATATTCCCTAAATTAAGTTCACTTCCCCTTCCTTCAGATTCTATGCACAACCTACCCATAAATCATCTGCAGAAAAATCCAACATTTAAAAAACCCAAATCTAATGTCAAACAAAAATTCATTTTTCTCCCCCAAATTCTTGCCAAATATGAATCTGAACAGAACCCTTCTCATCTCCTCAAAATCCCTGCACATTATTTGCAAAAAACTCTAGCACACACACTTCAAATCCAATAAAGTTGAGATCTTTATGCAAATCTTCAACTAACCCACCTCATTTACAACTCAAATGAAGCCCAAAATGCGACCTCTGCACAGTATCTTGCTGCTAATGTTGGTAGCTACAAGTCTCACTATCCGGGTAATGCTTAATCAAAACACATTCTTTCAGCTAAAATATGAAACCCCACTTGTTGAAACCCCTCAAAAACCAATCTTTAATGCTACCCTTTTGAGATATGCTTCGATTGATATTGGTGAACCTAAGTTGAAGCAAGAGATTGAGGAGTTATTGGAAGGGAATTTTAGAAACAGGGATAGGCATAGATCCTTTTTGTCTTCGAAAAGGCATCGTGTTTATTCGGGTGTTAGCGTAGATAGAAGGGGTTTGCAGCTATGGTCACCGGAGTTTTCGCGCCTTAGGTTGAGTTTTAGGAGGTATTTGAGTGATTGGTCGAGGAATCGGAGGTTTTATCCGGATATAATGTCGGATTTGGCGAGTGAGGTTAAGGTTTTGATTGATGAGTACAATGGAGTAAAGGGGTCAAATGAGAAATACAAGACTTGTGCTGTCGTGGGGAATAGTGGGATTTTATTGAAGAGTGAATATGGTGAGTTGATTGATAGTCACGAGTTTGTGATTCGATTGAACAATGCTTGGATCAAGAGTTTTGAGAAATTTGTGGGAGCTAAAACAAGTATTTCGTTTATTAATAGTAATATACTGCGTTTGTGTGCGAGGAGGGACGGTTGTTTTTGTCATCCGTACGGTGTGAATGTGCCTATTGTCATGTATATTTGTCAACCAGTGCATTTTTTGGATTACTTGGTCTGCAATTCTTCGCATAAGTTGCCATTGATTGTTACGGATCCTCGGTTTGATGTGTTGTGTGCTAGGATTGTGAAGTATTATTCAATTAAAAGATTCATGGAGTTAACGGGGAAAGGAGTTGAGGGATGGGGGAAGGCTCATGATGGGGCGAATTTTCATTACTCTTCGGGTATGCAGGCCGTTATGCTTGCTTTGGGGGTTTGTGATAAAGTTAGTCTTTTTGGATTTGGAAAGTCTGAATTGGCTAGGCACCATTACCATACGAATCAGAAAGTCGAGCTATCGTTGCATGATTATGAGGCGGAATATGATTTTTATCGCGATTTGATGGAGAGGCCAGAGGTAATTCCTTTCATCTCGGACAAGTTCAAGATTCCTCCAATTGTAATGTATCATTGACATTTTCGGCATTGGTTTTATATGGGTGTCTGATGATATAAGTAGAGTTTTTGTTGAGTTCCTAGTTTGGTTACTCGTGTTGTACCTATTCTTTACATGTCTAATGTCTCAAGGTTAGAAGATTGTTGCCGTACTGTCGAAGAGAGTATGGTTGTAACTCAAGTGTAGAGTTGCAAAGAAAGACAAATTTTACATACTTTCAGCCTTTGAAATGCATTTGTTTGCTATACTATTATTATTCAGATGTTGATTCTCTCCAGTTTCTCACTATTTTCAACCCTTGTAAGCTTGTACATGTATATGTGAATGGAAAATTGATAGACATTGGTTCTTACTTCATATTTGTGTGCATTGAAAGAAGAGGTTTGTTAATTCTGCATAAGACACATATTTTGTAGCTGTAACTAGACCTGGTTGGATCAAATTGGCAATGATACTATTCTTGGTACAATTGTCGGATTTATGGTGTTTATGCAGTAACTTTAGCCTTTCTATTTGATGGCGTGTTATTGTAGACTTGGATAATCCATAATTTGATTTTCTTAGATAGTTGGGTGTCCATCTATCTTTTGAATGTAATTTCAAAGCGTGCTCTAGTCAATAAGTATAGTACTGTACAATGTTTGCCTTTTATGTGATTAATATAAAACTAAGTGAACTTACTTCCAATTGGTGAGCTTCCTCTTGAAATAGAACAAAATTCATCGAGAATATTCAGGGATAGATTATAGTACGCAACTTAGTTTACTTATGCAGGATTCGAATACGAAACTTGAAAAGGCAAAGTATGATGTCCAACTAGGATTTCTTTTTCTTCTCCATTTTATGTAACGTACCCAATCTCATATAATTGACTTGTGTATTAATGGAGTCTTTCTAATACGTAACTCACATAAGATAGTGCTTTGTTTGTCTGCTTTCTCAATCCTCACCGTCTACTCGCTGCCTTACGATTTACTTATTCAGGCTTGACAAACAAAATTCGATAGTAACGTAAAACAGATATTTGTCTAAGCTCTCAATTCTCACTATTTTCACGCTACTTTATGATTAAGTCCTCTAAGGTATAATAACACCAAATATAGTAGAATCGTGTAATATTTTGCATGCCTCAATCGAGTTTTTCTTGTATATATGTATCTCACGTACATAGAGTGGTTGGTATATCCAATTTCTCCGTTCTCACTGTCTTCATTGCCTTGTAATTCAATAATATCATGCATGACAAATCACTTTAATAGTAGCGCCAAAGCATATATGTTTTATGTAATTATCCAAAAAAAGCATATATTTTATGTGTATTGTTTCTCAGTTTTCACTATATTCTCACTACTTTATAATTAAGTTCTTAAGGTATTTATAATAACAACTAACGAGTTTTCCTATATGTATTTAACGCACAAATAATGATTCCTAATTGCTCAGATCTCACTATCTTCTCCCTATTTTTATGATTTAGTAACGTTACACATGACAAATCAAGCTTGATGGTAGCGTAAAAGCAGATATTTTTTTATTTGATTTTACAGTTCTCGCTATCTTCTCACTACTTTATGATCAAGGTATAACAACTAAAATGTGATAGTACCCCAAGAACAACGCACAAAATTGTCATAAGGGATCAGATATCGTAAGAACGACATTACAAACTCCAGTTAAAATTACAATTTTTTTAAGACTATAGGAGAAAGCTTTTGTATTTCACACATGAGAAGTACGAATAAAAATTTATGCCAAGTGTCAGTTGCCTTCAAGGTCTTCGTCAAGAAAGGCCCAAAGGGTATACGTAAGAAAAACAGATCCAAATTAAATATCCAAGCAGATGGGCTGACATAACAAAAGCCCAAGTACTCCAACGCAACCTATTGATTGAGAAACGTTATCTAAAAATAGTATAATTAATACACCGAATAATGCCAGGTGATAGTTATTAGTTATTAACTAATTAATTATTATCCAGTGCAGGAATTTTCTTCATTTCAAGACATACAAGATTTGCTTTGAGTCGAGCCTAGGCTTAAATATATACACACTTTTTTTTCTTGAAATAAATAGAGTTGCGCTACGCCTTTTATGATTTTTTTTTTATTACATAGAATAGCGAGAATTCGTATCAACATACAGTTTTAGCTACGTTATTTAATTAAATCCAAAGATTGGACCTTCAACTATAATGGTAAATGAATACTTTTTTGGAAAAAAAAAAAGTTTTAATTCATTCAAAGGAAGTTTTACTTATAACAAAATAACAAGGAAAGTGTCACTTAAGTCTCTACGTATGTCGTGGCTGTTTTATAATACTCAACTGTATTTAAGTCTGTAAGTTGTTCTGAGTTATAAGTTAAAGTCACCATGCAGCTAGCATACTCAGGGTATTCACAAATAATATTTAAACATAACTTATAAACATACATACTACTATATATATATATATATATATATATATATATATATATATATATAAGTCTATTATATTCGAGAATATGTAATTAGCGAAAAAATCAGGATTTGGAAACTAATCACATCCCATTTGTTACGAGTCTTAGGACCCATGCTCCTATGCCAACTGCACTCCTAGGAGAATAAATAATAAACAATAAACAAGAAATTTATGTCTGTGACATGGTTGATCTCGTAGTTACCTTAACACCGACATCTATGTGGAAAAATGACATGCCTGCATAGTAGGCAAGTACCATTTTTGTTTAATAGGCAAGTACCATATTACAGTAACATATTACTTGTTAGTGTGTGTGTGTGTGTATGGAAATTAATGTAAACACACACACTGACGTGTGAATGTGTGTGTGACAGACGATACATATATAGTATTTAGTGCGATCGATGTACTTCGTAGGTTGATATTTCAATTCTAAGTCGTGTCGACAATCTGGTTTCTGTGTAATTGGATTCTTATGTACAAACGGGTGTGGAGCAATGGAAAGGAGAGAATCCCTCGTCTACTTTCGTACTTTATGGGCCAAATTGATGAACACGTACCTATAACCACAAATTGTTTGACTATATCCACTGCAAAACCTATTCATGTTCGACTATTGCACTCGCCGGTTTGTTATCCTTAAATTTTGATTTTGCGTACATACGGTTTCCATAGTGGTCTAGATAATACATGACCACCACCACCAAAAAAAATTATAATAAGGGGAAAAAATAACAAAGGCTTTACAAAACAAAAAACTTGGTGAAAGTCCAATTCAACTGTTAAAGTTTTTAGGTTTTAAAAAAGTTGTTTCTACAAATTTTAACCATGAAAAGATAAAGCAAATACGCATGTTGAAAAGCGACATGACACGAAAACGGATACAAAGATACGAGTACGATACAATTTTGTTTGAAAAAGGTGAATATGATCGAACGTTAGTGTCTTCTTGCGACAGTCTCGCGGCGGCAGTTGAAGAACAAGGCGGCTACAGGGAGGCCTAATCCATTTTCCTCTGCAAACTTTCTTGTATTGAATCCATCCCTACACAATGGTAGACTTATTGCTTGCTGCCTTTTCTTTTGCTTGAACAGCAGGAATACAAACCTGTGGATCCCTATATTTGGCCTTGGCATCTCATACTTCACCACTTCTTTCCCTGTACAATTTATTAACATATATGCATTAATATTTGATCAGGCAAATATATATAACTTTGTACAATAATAAGGAAAGAATAATCATGTGTACCGAATGAGGAGTCCGTGGTTCCTGGAATGTCTGTGACTATCCTGTGAGTTTGTCAAATCAAGTTATGTAACATATAAACACATCCTATGTAGGAAACTTCTACTAGTATTGTAATTAAGTACATTTGTTCTATGTAACGATCGATCTGTATAAAATGGAGTAATTTCGATGTCATTCTTGTCTTTAAGTAATTAAATTACTAGAAATTATCTCCCGGATTTTAATAAATCATTTTTGCGAACTAAGATTATTGACAAAAATGTTAAAACACCAATGGCGTCAATTGATTTTTGCTAATTCTTTTGACATTAAAAAGATAAAACTAGCGGCAATTCAATAATATTGTTTGCTTTTGCTTACGGTAGTGTCGTCATAATTCTCAAAATGGGATTAGAGATTTTCTGACAGATATGAGAGAAAAATTGTCATGAGGCAAATACATACACATACATATTTATACTTTTTGTGTGTAATATATGCTATATCATCTTCAAGTATGAGACGCGGTATCTGATCCGCATGCAATATGAACCAATAAATATGGGTTTTTGCCAGTGACATTAATTATTTGACCCTCGTTGATTATTTTGGTCGTGATGAATTTTACATATAAAACTCATGACGTAATTGGTCTACTTAATACTTCTTTTTGCTAGCTAGCTTCTTCCTTTCTCTTTTTAAATTCTTATTCATATTATCACAGTATAGGTACCAGTGCAGGTGCTCTTTGAGGAATGGATCACTTGGACCGGGAGCATCAGGGTCCGTCATAATCTGTAAGAAATTAAATAAACAAATAATACGTAAACCTCTTAAGATTAATTAAGCCACATATTAAAATACTATATATATTGGTATATAATTATATATTTTATACAAATATGTAACATGATATATATATGTATAGTACCAGAGTGAAAAATGATCTCATATCATCCCCTTGAACCTCAACCCTAGGTTTAGAAGTAACTGAGGAAGGAAAGAGCTCACGGCTATTGTAGACAACATGCTTGATAGAGCTATTCGAGTTGTAAACCACAGATATTTTAACTGTGGTGGAAAAATAATCGACAACATCTCCTATAACTCTCGCAATTAATAGAGGGTCCGTTGATAATTTTCCTGCCATATGTGTGTATATTTGCTAAGACGAATTCTAAAGTGAGTAATTGAAACGAGGATCTTCTTGGACCAATGAGGAAGCAAAACTCCACATATTTATAGAGGGAACGAACATGCACGAGCAATTATTTTGAAGATTTAGAATAAATGGGAAAATTTGATTAAAGTAATTGATGTAGTTTTAAAATAAGGCATCCCCCTTTATGGATCAATGGGTTTAGTCATTATCTGGCATGCAATGCAACCAGAAAACAAGGGGTTTTAGTTTAAAATTTTGGAAGAGGTAGCAAGAAACCAGTACTTGAAATTTAAAAGGTGATTTGACATGCTACATTGTATTCCTTATCTCTTTGTAAAGAGGAATTTCACTTGTCTTGTGTTAATATTTGGTCCTTAGTTTTCTTGTAACAAGTAATTGAAAGATTATAAACTTTTTCGCAGGTCTGGCCTTAAATAGTTAACACAAACAAAAATTCATTTCACTTACATATACATGCATTCATTATGTTTTTCGAAAACTAAATTGTACGATTTTGGAGAACTTGCTGCACTTAGCAACCGCGGCAAAATATATCATCGTAACGCTGCTTTGGACTACCTTTTAAGATAAACAATGATTAATGACATGCCGCATCTTTATTTTACATTATAAGCTCATATTTTCGCATTCGATTAGTACCTGCAGTATCTAAAGCATAATTTAATAGCTACATATATTGCTCGGAATCCGATACAAAAACAGTTAATTGAACAATAAAAATAAGATTGATACCTATAAGATATGTAGATAAGTCATGGTCTATATGATCTCCAAACTTATTTAATGTGTAACTTTTGGTGTGCACTTATATTCATACACTTTCCAATATTATTAAAAAAAAAAACTCAACTTTCAACGGGACTTAATTAAGTTCTTTTAGTTTTTGATAGTTTCTTCTGATGAATTCTGTTCTCGGACTTCCTTCGACAAAAACGCCATCTCTTCTTCCATATATATATATATAAAGGTATACATACAATATTCATATAGACATACCGTTGGGCAAGAAAAACAAATTACATTGAACGGGTCTATGCGCATAATTACAGATCTTTTAGTTAATTCTTTTGTGTGTGTGTGTGTGTGTCTTGATAAGGCTACGTACGTACGCACCACAATTCGTAGATCTTTCACTTACATTGCAGTCTTCTATATAATATCACAAAACTGTAATATATAAAGTTTAATTATCAAATTTCAAAGCATTAACTAGACAACAACTATATGGACCACTAAGAGAGTAGAACATACGAACCACTATGGTAATTTACGTTATCTTCTTAATTTGATTCTTTCAAATCTTTAATCTTTCTTTATGCTAAGTACTATTTGTTATAAGAAATGTCATACAGAGACAAAATACTTTTAGCGAGGTCAACAGCATTTCAATCACCTGAATCAAAATAAAGAGTTAAATCAATCGTGTAAATTTATTAACTCAACTAGATTAATTAATTAAATATTTCCTTAGGGTGGGTTAGAATAATATATATGAACTACTCATTTCTGTTAAGTTAATCTATGATTTGAACTTAGTTCAAAAGGTAGTAATTCTAAATGGTGCATTGATGATAAGTCCATTCACTTATGGGCTTATGAGCCGAATTGGACTAATATTTAGAGTTTCAACTAAACAAGCTGAAATGGATAAGGCCCAACATTAGAAACCTTGTTAACATGACCCACACCCGGATTTTCTCTAACGGGTCAAGTCCCGACCCGGTTCGCTGAATTGAACAAAAACTCAAAATCCCCAAACCACCATTCTCAAAATTTTCTTCTCCCCAAAAAAATATTCACAGAGCAAAAAAAGACGAAGAGAAATGGAATCTGCAGCCAAACGAAGCGGCGGCGTATGGGAGGGGATGTACCGGATGATTATGCGCCGTACTCCGATCTACGTCACCTTCGTCATTGTCGGCGCTTTCGTCGGAGAACGCGTCAGTATACATATATAATTTATCGAATATACATATGTATTGATTATGTGACTGTGTGTGTGTGTGTGTGCTTGATTTGATTGTACTGGATCTATTAAGTGTTTAATTTTGTTTTGTTAGGGTTTCGTGATGTTTATTTTTCAATTTTCCACATTAGGATCTAATTAGGGTTTTATTTTGTTTGTTTCTGATTGCAGGCCGTGGATCGTGGTGTTAAAGGTCTTTGGGATAGCATCAACGCCGGGGTAATTTTGTCGTTTTTTATTACTATTATTGTAAATCTGTATTGTTAGCTTAATGTTCTTTGATAGGAGAGAAGTGGATTGCTATGTTAGAAAATTTCATTTAAAGGAAATAACTGGATCCAAAACATGCTGCCAATTATAGGACTGCTGCTTCGGTATTCGTTGCTTGAATTGAACTTTTTAACCGGTATATAGTGCTTCAGAGTAGTATGAACTTATGAAGTTTTACTTGCATTCTTTGTGGTTTTTCTATATAATTCAAAAGATCTGTGTAACGATACAAATAGGTTAAGCTTAAAACTCAGTAAATTGTTCTACGCTTTGTAATGTTTTGTTGACCAAAAAGGTTTTGGGTAGCAGTTATTGCTTAAGAATATATGGTTGCCTTTGAAGGTGAATGCACGACAAATGTGGGACTTCATTTGTAAATACTAGAACATATGCATCTGTTATTCTCCATAAGAATACGGACCTGTGACTTGTAAATTTGATTGTGAATGCCATGCAGTGAAGTTGGTTTTAGAAGTAAGGTGAATGTCTTGATGGACAAATTTATATAAGCTAACTTTTCACTAAGATAATTTTGTGTGGTGGGCACCGAATTAATTATAATACTGATACAGTAGGCTTGTAGATGTTGCTTTATTATGCCCATTTCCATAAGTGTCAGTGAGCATGGTTTTGAAATTCACTTTCATTAGTTATCTCTGTTGATATACAACAATATTATTGGGGTAATCAAATTTCTCAACAGTATCTTAGATTGTCAACCACGGGTGTTGAATTTACTATGATGTCTATTTTTATCCTTTTCATACCTTTGATACTTTGAAAGCATGTATATAAATGTTGTATATCTAAAGCGCCATGCTTACATGTTTAGCTGACTTCTCTTCGTCTCTTGCTGTGTTCTGATTCTGATTCCTGACTGCTAAGATTTTATGTTGAGTTTTGTGTTTGTGAGAATTCAACCTTGTATGTTTATCTCTAAAGTTTTCATCACCTGTTGAATGCAGAAACGCTACGAGGATATTTCAGTTTTGGGACAGAGGCCTACTGAATGAAGTGGCTATAGTTACCTGTTAAATTTTCCTTGCCGGTTTGCCCTATAGATTGAATGATGATTTATTTTGATATTCAATAATTGTTACCGTCTTTTATGCAAGAACTGGTGAATGTTCAGTTATAGTTCTTTGATGTATGTCTGATAAGTTTAATGAGCTGTCATTTGGACATTGATCTCAGACAGTTGACATTTTCATTGAAAAAACTTGACGCCTCGGTCGATTTTGGTTCAAAATTTAGAGTTTTTCTTAATATTAATCTTCACTTTTGGCTTTTTATCAGGCAAAATACTTTCCTGCTCCTAGTTGAGTTTTTTTTTTTTTTTTTTGAGTTGATATCATTGGGTTTTTGCCTAGTAGGTTTGATCGAAACTGAATGTAACGTGTTCTTAGTTATACCGTTGATACAAAATTAAATTAATTGGATTGTCGTCACTTGTAATTAATTTTGCTTAGTAATTGGTTATGCTGTTTTTATAATTAAAACCAAAACTGATCAGATCTCTGATTGAATCTGACTAGTAGTTTTGTTATGTTTACAAAACTTTGATATTACTTTTGGTTCTCGATTTCATATCGGACCATGCCACTGCCCTAGAGTATAATAGCCGTATAGGCTGTTTCTGTAATTTGTATTCAGCACTTGATCTCATTCTTTTGCCTGTTTGCCATGGAGGAGGATAAGGTGCTCATGTGAAATATTTGGAGCCAGCTAGAATTTCTCCTTGAACAAATTCAAGCCATCATAAGCATTTGTTTATGACAAACGGTTCTTTGTTGATAAAAGTGCATAAAAGTATTAAATTCAAGTTTTAGAGCTTCATAGTTCATACTAGTCTGAAGACCCTATTTACCATTTAAGAATCAAATTTCAAGTGGCTTATATTAAAGCATGTTACAATTAGCAGTATGTTTGGATCCAGTAAATTCCTTTATATGAGATTTTCCAGCACAGCAATCCTACTTCATGAGAGTTCTAAGACTTGAGTTACTACTCCAACGGTGAGGGGGATATAGGTCTGCAACTAATATCCCAAACGAGTGTTGTAAACTGCTAAGAGGAAAATAAATTTTGAAAGACAATTTTAAGAGGAGGGACTGTAGAGTTGCATCTAATATCCCCAACGAGTGTTGTTGACTGCTACGAAGAAAATAAATTTCGAGAGGACAATTTAACAATAGAGATTTATGTCGAACATTATAAGTTTTCAAAACTAAACATAGTTCAGGGTGTCTTTTCTACAAAGTGAGGGTGCAAAGTGCGTCGGATAAACTTAAGTGGTCGGGCTGGCCCACATATTATGGGCCAACCGGCAACAAGAATTTGCTGAAGGCAAAGCCCAGATAAACAAGTCATCAGCGCTATTGGGCCTCGAAACGGGCCGGCATTCTAGGGCATCATTATTTCAGTGATCGTAAGTCAGCAAAAACACAGTGAGAAGCTAGAGCGGGCGCCAGTTCTCAAGCTTCCCCAGAGTAATAATCTCTTTTCCTGTTTACAATTTATTCTTCTGAATTGGTTACGCTTATTGTTTAGTGTTGCTCAATTTCATTTTTTGTTTTTTTTCATCTATTCTGTGAGCTAGTTTTTATTTTTCTACTACATTTTGATTAAGATTAAAAGATTGAGTAGCTGAATATACGAATTATGTAAGGCTAAATAATCATAGCTGTTCCTGTAATTTGGATCAACTGTTTGGCGCTACAATTATTTTTAGATAACATGGTTGCTAATATTTTCTTCAAATTTATTCTTGGTGCTTCTATTTTGAGTTTCAACTCTTTTTTGCTAAAGTGCAAGAAAGAAGTACGCTTCTCTAAGATCGGGTTTCCTTGAGCTATTTTTGGCTGTTTGTTTCATCTTTTACACCATTTTGTATGTCGGCACACTTATCTCTTATAAGACGGATACAACCACCTCATTTTAGACGTGGTTGAGGAAATGCCTCAGGGAGGCTCTCGAAGAGCCTCCCCCCATTCTTTCTATATATAACAGCTTCCAAAAGTTTTTTAGCCATTCCTTAAACAACTACAAACATCTAGAGCAATAATAGTTGTGAGTTTTGTGCTACCAAAACAGAGTCCTGTGATTTTATTAATTTAAAGTCCAAGAGTTATCATTCCTATTTTACGTCATACTAAACTTCTGCTTTGCCTAGGACTTTTTAACCGAAAGTATTTCGTTTATTAGTTGTGTTGTTGCTCTAACTAGAGGATAATTTTATAAAAAGTGGTACCGAAGTCTTGGTTCATTTTTGGGGACTCGAAGATACTATTTTGGGAGGTTTGTGATGAAATACTTTCGATACCCGATGTTCACAATTCAAGTAATGGGGGGAGGCTATCAGATAAGCCTCCTCGATTCATTTTCTCACCCACCTCTTGAAATAGGTGGTTGTATCCCTCGTCTACCTCTTAATAGAGATAGGTGTGCCGACAATCTAAATCACACAACTCTTGTGCCCCTGTGGAATCATAAGCAACATAAAAGAGCAAAGATGTGATTGATTACTCGAGTAGGAGATCCTTGTCACCCCCATCTTTTTTAAAAGGATGATTGATACGACCACCATCTTTTTAGGGGTAAGGGGTTGGTCAGGGAAATGAATGGGGAGGCTAACTGAGAGCCTTCTTCATATTGTTTCTGTAAGTAGTAGCCTTCAAAAATTTCTTTCATCATTTGAGTAGCAATTCCTTCAGCACCTACAAATATTTGAGAGTGTAGTGTGTGAGATAAAATAGAGAGTTGTGTGATTTTACTTCTATGGAATACGAGAGTTTGTAGTTCTTATTTTACCTCGTATTGAGTTCTTCTATCTTCTTTGTGGTTTTATACCTCAAAATAATTTGGGGTTTCACGTAAAGCAGTGTGTCATTTATTTTCTTCTCAAGTTATTAATCATGTTTTGCCTAAGAGGTTCTACATTTGATGTAGCATTAATTGCTTATGCATCATTAAGATAATAGAATAAGTGCATTCCTTTCATTTTTGCCTTTTTGTTTGTTATGTATTGCACTGCTTTTGCTTGTCTCAATAATGATCCTCACAAATTTTCGTTGTGTTTTTTATTTGCAGAAGTGAATTGGGAAGACTAGAAGAACTTGAACCATGAGGTAGATTAAAGTTTGGTTTCTCTATTCTAAGTCCTCTTTTCTATTTGTTTCTCTGTTGTTTAATTGATAATCACGTGATATCGAGTAAATGTGTTGGTATATGATGTGTGAACTATGATTTGTATTTTCTATGTTAAACATTTTCTTATTTGCCTAAGATGAAACACATTTTGTGAGTTATTACTTGGTTTCTCAAGTTAATATGTTCAGGGAGATCTGAAGAATCGGTATAGTGTTTCTCACATGTGTTTACATTCAGGGTATATTTTTTATTATGGCTAAAATCCACAAATTAATGTGCGTTTTTCTTGGAGGAACCAAAAGAAATAGATGCGTGTTAAATATGCAAATATATAAGGACTTGAATATCATAAGTGTTGTAACTGTATCTGACAATGCTTGTTATACTATTTTCGCAGTAAGCTTCAGAGTGAAGCCTTGAGGGAAGCAATCTCGGTCATCGCAGCGGATGCCAAGGAGAAGAAACGCAACTTCACCCAGACTATTGAGCTGCAGATTGGACTAAAGAATTATGATCCCCAGAAGGACAAGCGTTTCAGTGGGTCCGTGAAGCTGCCCCATATCCCAAGACCGAAGATGAAGATCTGCATGCTTGGTGATGCTCAACATGTTGAAGAGGTATATCGCTTTTCCCTTTATAAATGTCAGAAGTACTGGAGTGTTACTCACTGAAGATGGTGACAGTACCAAAATTATAATTTTAGTGGGTTTCAAGGACTGCGGTTTCAAAGTATGAGCATGTTTATTACTTTTTTTCTGAAAAGTACCTTAAACTAAGTTTATACTACTTATACATTAGTGCTTATAAGCAATTCTCTAATATGAGGGGGATGAGATAATTTTTGAGGATGTGGTGTTTTGTATTGTTTTGTCTTGTAAGCTTATATTTGGAGAGTGAGACTGTTATCGATCTTGTCGGGGAATGAATAAAACCATTTTATTGAAGAAACATGACGTGCAAACTTTTACTCTTCATGAGCTCGCTTGATTTTCGTTTTTAGCAGCTGTGTCCCATGAGGAATTTCTGATTATGCTGCATGTGATAGCTTTAATGAAGCTTTTTGCCCTTTGCCAGGCTTGAAAATTGCAATCAATCTTGTAGTGATAGGAATTTCTACTTGCATCTGTCGTTATATTGTAAACCTTGATCATTTGTACTTGTTTTAATTTGGTTTGAAAATAACATATATAGGCAGCGAAAATCGGCCTGGAATCCATGGATGTTGAGGCTCTTAAGAAGTTGAACAAGAACAAGAAATTGGTGAAGAAGCTTGCAAAGAAATATCATGCTTTCTTAGCCTCAGAAGCAGTTATCAAGCAAATTCCTCGTCTCCTAGGACCTGGTCTTAACAAGGCAGGCAAGTGCTTTTGATGAATGATAATAGTAGTTCATTTTGCCTCGCGAATAGTTGAATAATATTTATCCAACTTTTTCAAATCATTCCTCTCTTTTGAATTTTTTGGTCTAGCACAACTGTTAGCCTTGCAAGTTGAGTCAAAGCTACTACACTTCTAAACACGTTTAATCAAATTATTGTGTTCTCATTCTCTCTCATCGATTCGTTGCTACTGAAAATGCAGGCAAGTTCCCTACTCTCGTGTCTCATCAGGAATCACTTGAGTCGAAGGTGAATGAGACTAAGGCAACAGTCAAGTTTCAGTTGAAAAAAGTGCTTTGCATGGGAGTTGCTGTTGGGAACCTCGACATGGAGGAGAAGCAAATTTTTCAAAATGTGCAAATGAGCGTCAACTTTCTAGTATCTCTTCTGAAAAAGAACTGGCAGAACGTAAGACCCTTATTTCCGTTTACTGCATTATGGTTGGATTATCCTTCATTGCATGTACCTTTTTGAAAGATCACCATTATGTTTTTCTTCTTTTACGAAGCTTTGTCCAAATTGTACCTCACCCACCTATAAGTTTATACCTAGACCTCTCTTAAGTTTTGCATAATTACGGAGACTTCTCAGGCTTTGCATAAACTAAAAAATAAAGGGTCTATCTTTAAAAAAAATTAGAACTTCAGGTGAGTTTAGTATTTCCGTAACTATTCAAACTCATGGAAGCCTTATATAATGTTTCTTTTCTACTCGTTCTGTCGCTAATAGTTTATGTTGTTCAGGTGAGGTGCTTGTTCTTGAAGAGTACAATGGGGAAGCCACAACGCATCTTCTAAGAAGTTATTCTGATTTTTCAGATGAAATGTGTTGGGAAGGAAAGTTTTGACTTTTCTCAACTGAATATTTCCCAGATCTTGTAATTTTTTGCTTTTGAATTCTTGCTTAGATATTTATTCTTACAATTTTGTTTTGTATTTGAGTTGAATTACTTGCCGTTTATGTTCTTTTGTTCATTTTCTTTTCCACCCAATTGTAATGATCTTTTTGTGTATGTGTGTGTGTGTTTCTGTCTCACTTTATTGTTAGTAAATTGCAGAAATTATGAGTGAGACATCAAAGAATTTTAAATGGATATGTCAAAGATGTCTCGTTTATTAAGAATCTTGCAAGAGAAGATGCGGACTTGTGATCCTACATCGGAATCAGCTTTTTGTGACGTGGTCGTTTTCAGTACAGATCTTGTGATAGCCATTTCAACTTTTTCGAAAATTCCAAGGGCAACAATTCCAACAAGTAATAGTCGGACAATTCTGTACTGTACCAACCCTGTAGTCTTATTATGCTAAAACCTTCAATTTACTTGGTAAATAGTTTAAAGTTTCAAATTCTATTAATTAAATAATTCAGAGATGCGAAGAAAATAGTAAATATCACAACTACAAATTTCACTTCTGTCGTATATTAGAATCAATTGATCAAACTATACTATAATTTGATGTTTTTGCTAATATTACCTTTGTTTTTGTACATTACGAGATTAAATTTATCTAGTGAAAAAATATACTAAGTTGTTTTTTATTTTCTATTAAATCTTAAAAAGTATATGTTCAAAGTTCAAACACATTACAATCTCAAGTGAACAAATTCATTCGAGAATTTACAAAAGCACGTAGACAAAATGTCATGTCTTTGTAGCATTACACAATAACTATTCAATATTTTCAATAATACACGATTCAAATGGACGTATAAATTATGAATTCTCCTATCATAAAAATAAAAAAAAATAAAAAAAATAAAAAAAAAAACTAAAACTTTTTTGGCACTTAATTTTATTTGATTTTTGTAATTGGCGCACGAGCGTAATTTATTAGAGAGAAAAACGAAACCCAGGGGCGGCGGCAAGAGGGTTTTATATGTATGTATGTATGTATTTTGTATCTATATATATATTAGGGTATCTTCATTTTCGATGATCACAACACAAACAACAACTCTAAATCACAGCTATAGTTGGGCTCTCTCTCTCTCTCTACCAAAAGTAAATTTCTCTTTCTCTTCTCTCTCTTCTTGTTCTTATTTCCTCGTTGTCTCCGCTTGTTATTTTTATTTTAAATTTATTTATTTTAAGAACAAAAAGATTAATTGTCGCTGACCCAGAATCCATTTCATAGAAAAGGTCAGATCTTTAGATTCTGTAAAGATAAACAGTCATCTGTGTGTGTGTTTGTAATTTTGTTGACTGATTTGTGTGACAATTTTTGTTATGTGACATGGTGTGTTGATTTTTTCCTATGTTTTTACTGTGGTTTAGTTTTGATCCTTTATGGGTTTCGCCTGTTTTGTGATTTAGGTCAATAAAAAAACAATCTTTATGCCAATTGATGCTTGCTTATATGTATGTTTGATGGGTGGAAGTTATGTTTGTTGGTGAAATCTCCGTTTTTTTGAGTTATTTGGCATGGCGAATAGTGTGGAGTTTTAATTCCCGTTTACGATTTTTCTTTACAGCTGTAGATGTTGTAGTTTAGGAGAATTTCTTTGCTATTATTCATGAAATATAAATAGTCGCGATGATTCGTGTGTATATAGCAAAACCGAGGTTATGTTTTTATTTTGGAGTTTCCGTGGCGGTGTTTGTGAATTTTATTCATTTGTCTGAAAGACTTTTGAGGCCTTGATCTCAGCAGCTATGCAACATCGGATCTTCGCTCAGATTTGAAGTGCATTCTTGTTGTTTGGTTCTTGTTAAAGAGTAGAAGTTCTGCAGTTTGTTAAACAATAGTCTTGTGTTCATTTGTTTGTTCCTGTTAAACTATAGTTTGATGACATCTTTCTTTGTAGTATTCCTTTCCAAGTCAATCTGTTTTAGCATTTTGCTCAGTATCATGGGCTTAACCATCTGAGAGGTCAGCAAAAAATTATACGTTGAGGGTGCAATGTAGTGATGAGAAAGTTAGAGTAGTTTCATTTCCTGTTAGAAGCATAAGGTTTCACCAATGCATAATCCCAGTTTCATTCGGTGACTATGTTCTTTTTGTGGAGCCTCGAGTGAAGGCCACAGAGCAAATAAGCTTGTCCTCCTCGGAATGCTACAAAGCCCAGACATGTATTGCTTTTACTCTTATGAAAATGGATGACAAAATATCCACTCGTGTTTGTTTTCACCCACAGCGGGGCATCGTATATGTATATATATATACACACACACACGCTGTTAGTGGCATTATGCATTCCTGGATGTTCTTATTCGTCGTCATAGAGATATCAATTGTCTTACAATAATTTGGTATGTAATATGCATTCCCTACTGTTCTTATCTGTTGTTGCTGACATAACACCATGTTATTGTAGAATCACTAACACATTGGCATCGCAAGAGAACTCATATATTGCAATTAATTCGTATCCGATAGATTGCTAAAATTTGCTTCTTTTTTTTTTTTTTTCAGGAGAACATGGCATCTGTAACTCTTCCGACTACCTGCATGTTCAAAAGTGCTCCTCATAGCCAAACCACAAGTGCCTTCATTAAGAGCCCTTCCTCTTTGGGATCCGTAAAGGCCATAACTAAGAGCTTTGGTTTGAAAGCCAAGCCTAATTTCCGAGCATGTGCTATGGCCGTATACAAGGTCAAGTTGGTCGATCCAGACGGTGTTGAGAGTGAGTTTGAGGCCCCTGATGATTGTTACATCCTTGACTCTGCAGAGAACGCAGGAGTTGAGCTGCCATACTCCTGTAGAGCTGGTGCCTGCTCCACCTGCGCTGGGAAAGTAGCGAAGGGTTCTGTTGACCAATCAGATGGTTCGTTTCTTGATGACAACCAAATGAAAGACGGATACTTGCTGACGTGTGTGTCTTACCCGACATCTGATTGTGTGATTCACACACACAAGGAGAGCGATTTGTACTGAGCATCTCTTTTCGTTTCATGGTCTCTAAATTGTTTGAGTGAATTGGCATGTTATCGCAGTTGCAAACAGTGATGTGGTTAGTGTTGAACCTTGGTGTTTAAACTTAAGGTGATGCTTTATTGACACTTCCTTTTGTACCTCTTGAGGTATTAATTGATATTTTCTTGTGTCCTTGGTGCAAATGGGCTGGTTGAAACAGACTTGTCCATGAACAAAACTTTAGTTATAAAATTGCGGAAAAAAAAAAAAAAAAAGAATATGCCTTGATTAAGAATAAGATGACATATTAACTCTTTATCTGCATATCTTGACTTTTTGCGGTTCAGTAAATTGCCCAAAAACAATTTTATGATTAATAAGTGAGATATGCTACAGCCCCATTATTTGAAAGTTGAAGGGGCACGCCAAGAGAACCTTGACTACCCTTTAAAGGTTGGGATGCTTTAAGCAAAGGGCCAAATAAGAATAAAGCTAATCTTTATGGCCAGCAAGAAAAAGTTTTCTTTTCTTTCTCTGATTTGCTTATTTCCTTTGTAAGAGCAATTGACAAGCTTAAGAACTAAATTTCATATCAAGTATTGTGTGGTTCATTTTCATACTTCTCTTAATGACTAAAATAATTTATTTGGAAATGCACTGAATTCTAAAGATGGTTTGAATGTGGTCTCAAAAAGTTTACATCTAATATAGTGAAATAACTGAAAACAATTTTTTACATCTTAGAACATAAAGAAAATATATCATAGGAAATGCCTAAGAAAAGTTATGTCTGAGCAAAATGCATTGATTTTACTGGGAAAACTAAATAACATATGATATGTATGTAAATCATATTCTTTTAAATGATGTAACAAAATAATAGACACAACTCACAAATAAATTATTCATGATCTTCTTAGTCAAAAATGATTTCCGCCTCTCTATTGTCAAGAGACTATAGTCTAGTATTTGTTCTCAAAAAAAATCTCAATAAGTTTTGTCCATAAATTCCAATTCATTGCACATGTTTTACACTAAAGTCTCCTAAATACGGTATCATATCTTTCACAAAATGAGAAAAGAATCTTATCTACACCTTAAAGTCTCTGTGCACACTATAAACGATCACACAAATAATCAAATCTCACTATGAAATAAAGTGCAAAATCCCAAAATTGAAAATTAAGCAGGCAAACGTCTCTTTTTCATTCTTGATAAAGACCCTGAAAAGGTTAAAAGAAAATGAATCACATTAATAACATTAACGTAAAAAGGAAGTTATAATGTGGAAAATGGCCACAGTTCAAAAAAAGTATATAGCTATATTTTTTTTACCAATACAAAAATAGTATGAGATTTTGGCCAAAGTACTAACACATATATTTAAGACATCCAACAATAAAGCATTGCCGTGGCTGAGATTCTACAGAGTTGGCAAATAGATATGGCCACCCTTTTCAGGGTTCTTCTCCTAAGCTTCATCTATTCAGGTTTTTTCTTCTTAATTATGACCTTTTCTTATAGTCTTTTTCATTTCAATTTCATTAAAAGACTTTGTTTTAAGTTGAAATTTGAAGTATGCATGATTTGTATTATTTTTTTATGTATTTTTTGCAGTTTTTGTGGCAATGATTAAGTGAATGGATTTTCATGGAGTAATTCTGTTGTGCTTACATGGGATACTTTTTTGTTTTTCCTCATTCTTTGAATTTGCTGCAATAAATAGGTGCTAGTAGTTCAAGAAATTGGACTTGTATTACTCTGATCTATGGAATAAGTAAGATACTTTTGTGGAATTCCTTCATATAACTAAGTGATCCATGGTAAAATTGCAAAACATAGTGAAAGTGGATTATTTGATATGAAAACTCTAATAGGATCATAAGTCCATTATTATATTCAGATTATTGATGATTGATAATGTTTTGCTATATATATACAGTTTGCTGTTCTGTTTTGAGGTATTATTACTGAGTTGCATCTTCTACTGATGATTTTAGTGTGCTAGTCATCTTGGCCTGTGTCCAAATTCAGACAATAATTCCTTCAAACTTGATATTATGATCTCATTAACAATTTTAACTCTCTTGCCTATTTTCCAGATTCATTTGTTAGTATTCTTAGTGTTGGAGTAGGAATCAACTATGGCCAAATTGCCAACAATCTTCCACCACCGTCTCGTGTCGTCTCTCTTCTCGGATCTCTCAAGATAAGTAGAGTAAAACTTTACGACGCCAATCCCAACATACTATCTGCATTTGCAACCTCAGATGTCGAATTCATCGTCGGACTAGGAAACGAGTACTTACAAACCATGACAGATCCAATCCAAGCTCAATCGTGGGTTAGACAACGTCTCCAACCTTATATTTCTCAAACCAAAATCAAATGCATCACCGTCGGAAATGAAGTCCTAACAGGCAACAATGCTCAGCAAATCTCGTACCTTCTCCCTGCAATGCAGACAATCCACGAAGCTCTTACAAACCTAGGACTAAACAGAGAAATATATGTGACAACGGCTCACTCGTTTGGGATTTTGTCGAATTCTTTCCCACCTTCTGATGGAGCATTCAGACAAGATCTTGCTCAGAATATCGAGAGTATACTCGATTTCCATTCACAAACTGGCTCACCGTTCCTTATAAATGCTTATCCTTTTTTTGCTTATAAGGATAATTCGGAGCAGGTATCGTTGAACTATGTTCTTTTCCAACCTAATAATGGGACAGTTGATCCAAACACGAACTTGAAGTACGATAACATGTTGTATGCGCAAATAGATGCTGTTTATTCGGCGATCAAAGCAATGGGACACACTGACGTACAAGTTCAAGTTTCTGAAACGGGATGGCCATCGAAGGGAGATTCTAATGAAGTAGGAGCAACAGTAGAAAATGCTAGAATATATAATGGTAATTTGCTAAAAAGGATAGAACAAGGACAAGGAACTCCCGCAAAACCATCGGTGCCCATCGATATCTATGTTTTTGCACTTTTTAACGAGAATTTAAAGCCTGGTCCGTCGTCTGAGAGGAATTACGGACTGTTATATCCTGATGGTTCTCCTGTGTATGATATTGGAATACAAGGATCACAAGGTTCAGAAGGATCACCAGGTTATCTCCCGATCATGGAATTTTCAGCGTCGAAGAAAAATGTAAGGGGATGTTTGAGCAATTTATGTAGAGCTGAAGTATTTTGAAGCGGTCTGTTTATCTAATGTTCTTTTTCCCTTAACTTTGCAGGTGATATGTTTATTGGATTTGTTCGTACATTTCATTGCTTTGTTATATGTTCTTTAAATTAGAGTATTTGTTTCATTGGTTGGAGAAAAGCGTGAAGGCCAGAAGGTCATCAGAGCTTTAGTCTGTTCTTTGTGGAGGTAATTATTTTTATTTCATATGTATACCCCTTGATACAAAGAGAAGTTTGATGCAATATCATATTATCATTGTTTACTGCATCATACAAGAGACCTCTATCCTCTTGATCTCTCTACCTTCAATAATGCATAAGAATCCCATTTTTAAAGTATTCCTCTCTTCTTGAGGACAAAAGTCCTTGTCTTTTACTATAAGCACTGTCCAAATTTTGCACTTTCCAATTCATTTATTAAACAGCCTACCAAAAAGGTTGTCTTTTTCTTTTGGGGTTGGCTGTGGCCTTCATCTTCGACTTTAACTTCTCTTTTGTCTCTTTTTCTCCCTTAATTGTGAAGTGATATTCATTGCGTTATGGTGAGGGGCTAGGTACTTTCAAACATCCTCCCAGTGTCATTTCCTTTCAGTTGTCTGCTTTTGCATCTAGCCAACATCTTAAGAGTGAAATGCGATATCCAAAGGAAGCGGATTTCGTTGATATTATTGAAACTTCATGGAGTTTTTTTGATATATTATCCCCAAAATTGGAATGTGTTTCTATATATAGACCAAACTTCAGGGATGGTGTAGCCATCCCTATTTAATAAACTATCCTTGCATAGTTTTAGTGCTATAACAACAAAGTGATGCTTGAACCACAAACATCGACATCATGGAGAGATCCCATTTCATTTTCTTTTCAATGATCTTACATATGACAAGGATAGTTACACATCCATTTAACAGAATTCACGTTTTTAGGTTGGCTAGATGCCACCAATTTTTCAACCTATGAGAGTTTATTGAGTGTGAACCAACCACCAATCATATTGACTCGAAGAGTTTATTGAGTGTGGACCAACCACCAATCGTATTGACTCGAAGCTCTGCAATGATGATGCATTTGAACGTAGATTAGCCCACCCTTAGTTACTTATTTCAAAGAAAAATCATGTTGCGTGATGCACCAAACTTTGTTGAGTAATGAATTTTAGTGCGCTGTCGTTTTAATTGCTAACAGAATTATGGCAGTAGGCAAAAGTAATGTCTGGATCAAACATTTCAGCATCAGCTCAGCCATCATTCTTAAGGGATGAGGAGAATCAGAAGTATATGATCCACAATTAGCCACCCAAAACTCAAGAACCATAACAATTACCAAAAGAATATTTTGCAAACTTTTATTTTGTCACTCAGAATTTAATCTACACAGTACAACTAGTGTTAGATACGCGCACTCCACTCTATAAAATACGGAATCCACACTGATAATATACACTTAATTCCTCTTCCAACGCTGAAGAGTGAAGAAAGTAACCCCAAACCACACAATATTTACCAAGGAAATACCGAACATATGTACGTTTTTCTCCCTAAACGTACAAAGGTAGGAATACATCAAGAAAAACTATTCTGCGACGAGGAAAGGAATGATCATGGTCATGAACCCCTCATAAGTTAGTGTTGCTGATCCTGAGTATCGTGGATCCTTCTCCTTGAATTTTTCAGTCAAACCCTGAGAATATGTACATCAATAAAGGAATAAGATGGAGCATCCAAAAATAAAAATGTCTCCTTCATGTAGGGGGGGGGCTGCGGACAGAGGTCAAGAGTCTTTCAATACAAAATGACGGGCCAATCTTAACTGTGCCATAGCTTTCAAGGGATAATAACATCTAAACCCTTGAACATATTGCCAACTTAAATATGCCGCTCCTAAGTATGAACAATTATACAAACACTTCTTGAACATTTGAAAATAATAGAAAATAAGGAGTCTATTTGTAATGTTTTTTCAAACTTGAAGGGGTGTGGTTGTAATGATTTCAATCTTTAGGAGAGCCCATCATTTTCAAGAGATGTATCTGTAAATATTCAAACGGTAGCAAAAGTTTGTGTAATTAAAGCAAGCTCAGGAGGTGCAAATGTAATTATCACTAACTTGATATGACTTACAACAGAAAAACACACAAAGTACAAACACCGTAGCATTATTAAAGAGTTCGGGAGAATTCAAGTGTTCATTAGTTTTTCTAGGATTGTTACTCACCTTCACAATCATCCCACACCTGCACCAGAAAGAAGATAATTAATATATAGCTAAACTACTACATACGGAGAATCATTTTTAATAATTATATATAAAAGAGGTCTTACTCAACAAAACTATCAAAATTCAGCTCTACCCTTCGTCCACTGCCATCTTCGTATCTGGAAATCAGAACTTGGAGAACAGGGGGTGGTAATGCATATCCAAGACTGTACAGGGCATCCCTCAATTCCATGGCATCAATCTTCCCACTACGATCTCTATCAAATCTTTCAAAAATTGCCTATGAGAGGAAAAGTTACAATAGAGATCGGTTTAAGCAATAGTTTTAGCAAAAGCAATAGCAAAGTGCAACAACAAGAGCTCTTAATTAGGAAATATTTGGTGTGAAAGTCTCGACAGTTATAGTCATCACATGCATGCATTAGCACGAGAGAGTTTACCATATCTAGGACTTGAAAAAAGAAGGTGATATTACCAGGAAAGAACTACATCATTCATGGATACTCCACTACCCAAAGAAATCGTTGCTTCTGATACACAAACAAACAAGTTCATCTAACAACACTAATTTTTATTAATTTTTCCAAAATTTCATTGCACTTGTATTTCATAGCATTGTGCTAGACTTTATGCAACTAAAATGAATGAATCCATAGGAATGTTCTCACAAGTGCCTATATTTTCTTCCTCCATACATTTTTTCTTGTCTTGCTTTTTAAGTGTTTTAGGTGCTTTGTATCTAGTTTCACATCCTGCAAGTAAATCAGTGCCCAACTCCACATTTCTTTCTTTCCTCTCAGAATTCCAGTTGAAAATGACATCACAATGACACAGTTACTGTATGCAAAGCAACCTTTTGACTTCATTTTCACCTCCAACGGAAAGCACATTGACGAAAATATCTTACATGTTAAAAACTACAAACTCGTCCACAGAATCCAAAGAGCATATCTGATTCACACAGAACATTATATGTATGAGATTATGTGCAGATCATGTAAAGGAGACTTCTTTGCACAATGAAGTTTGTTATATATATAAAAAATTACCAATGTATTCATGAAAACTCCATGGAGCACATCTGATCTGTACAAGAGATTCTATTTAAGAAAACAAGCGGCAAATGACGTGCATTGCAAAAAGACATTTTCCAAAGTCAGACATTTATAAATTATCGTCGCACGGGCAAAACTAAAGTTATCGCCCAAAGGAAGAAGCACATCAGCTACAAACATAATGTTCTATTAGCAAGTTTGATTTTTAAGTATGAACAAGTGCAAGTGCGCACATCCAAGCCTCGACAACCTAACATTTTTCAGATGGAAGTTGTTTTTAACTCCTATACAAGATGAAGAAATATCATGAACTGATTCAGGAATACATTTGTAGGTGGGAGTGCCTTACCAATCGACTTGATACAAAGAAAAAAAGACGTTTCAAGAAGTCGTATTTGTTAATAAATGGAAATTGGTAGTATCACTTCATTAGGAACACAGCTAATCCATAGTTCACCATGCCAACGATTATCAGGGCAACACAAGTATATCTTGGAGTCGCGCGAGGATGAGTAACTAACAGCAAATTGCATCTTAATCAAACCATTACACAAGGTGACTAAAGACGACAGATATGACAGTTCCTCAAATAACATCATCAATCTGCGACATATTAGAAATTCCCAAAATCTCACTAAAAATCGACTGTTGTGGAAAATAGACGGTAACTGAACAATTCTTTGAGTTGACTATCCTCGCGGTTTGTGTTCTCTCCAGTTATTTAACTACCGTAATCTAGAGAACTCAAAATCTCCCGATAACGAATAAAACTCACACAAATTTCCAAACAAACACTTAAAAATTCATCACGTCTTCATCACATTACAACGAAACAACTACGAGTCAAAAGATCGATAAACAGAACACTCACCCGCCACTGTCCAAGACAACTCCACACCTCCGTGAACTCCTTCGGTCCTACACCACATTTTCACCAACAAAAAATCAATAAACCAAATCCACAGACAATTTCACACACAAAACAAACAAACACATCAAAATCAAAACCTAACCGATTCTCGACGAAGACTCCCGCGGATTCTTAAACAGAAAAATCAACAATCGCAGAGTCCTCAAACTAAACTTATTATAATTACGCGATAACGCCTCTTGCAGCTCATATTCCTCAATACACCCGTTTTGATTCCTATCCACCATTTGAAAGCTCATGATCACATCGGGATGTGTTCCCGGCGGAAACGAACTGTACTGATTCTGCGGCGGCGGAGGCGGTGGATACGGGTAGGATCCGTACCCGTGCGGCGGCGGGATTTGACCCGACCCGAACGATGTGTGCGGAGAGTTGATCGGGGCGTACGATAGAGAGGATCCGGATGGTGTTTGGTACGGGTAGGCGAGCTGGGGCTGGGAGTCGGGTACGGGCGGGGCTGACGGGGAGTACGGCCTGCTGCCGGAGTTGTACGTTGCCATTTTTAGGTTTCAGTTCAATTCAATCTATTCTATTTTTCTAATTTTGCGGTTTGTGTTCTGTTTGTATGTTCTAGAATGTACAGCGCGGATTTGAGAGAGATGTATATGTTTGATGATTGATTAGATAAATATTGATTATTTGATTTTATTATACTGTTGTTACGCGCCAGGTAGGTACTTCGTATTTTTACAAAATTACCCCTTATATTATACCAAAATTGGCAAATATGGCATATGTGAAAAAATAAATAGGAAAATGTACTCAATACAATTTTAAAAGATAATAAATTACCCCTATATGAGGTGTATACACTAGCTCAAACCCAACGGTGGGGATAATTTCTAGAAGAAAAAAACGGACATTTATACCAATATTTCCCAAAAAAGCATATAGATACATATAGAGAGAGATAAGCTACAATTTTGTGATATATGTGTTTATATTTTCTTTTATATTTTATTTATAATTTCTTCAAAGAAATATACTATTAGAACTTGGAATTATGAAAAGATAATAACAAAGGTATTTTTGTAAGGTATAAATAAATACATTATAAAAACGAAAAGAGAGCCAATCTGCAACTTTGGATTAACAACAGGTATCCTGTCTATTTATTTTTCACATAACGATAATTTGTCAAATTAAACATAAGATATGGTGTAATGTACCGAAACCTTTGCAATAGAAATCGAATTTGCTAATTTACAAGGGGTTTATTGTCTTGTGTTAACGTGTACACCATTTTTGGTGGCGTGTGTTAATTAAACATCGAAGTTTTTGCGTATATTTTTGTGATGCTTAACATTAATTGAAATAAGAAAATGTCAAGAGGTAAAGCATTAACTACAGAGCATGAGAAATCAAGACGTGTTAATATGCTGCACAATCTTATTATATATTTTGAACCGTTGACCTCAAATCTTTTAGTGTTCTGCATATCTAAGCCACTATCAAAAAACGTCTGAAAATGTTATTTTGTTACAGGGAATCTAAAGCACCATTGTAGGTAGGAGGTCACTTATGAATGAATGAATTACTTATGTCTATGTCCACTAAGATTTTATGTAAATATACTAAGTCTCTGAATTTGAATGATTTCACAAAAATGTCTTAGAATCTGAAAAAGTAGAGATGCCCAAAACCTTAAAAGTGATTTACCTTTTCAATACAAACTTTAAAAAAAGGGAGAATTACACAAACACCCCCTGAGATATGGGCTAATTACACAGACACCCCCTCATGTTTGGGAAATTACACAAACACCCCCTGTGATAAAAACAAATTCGCAATTTGTTATGTTTTGCTGAATTTAAATTTCCGTCTCTCGTTTATATTGTAAAATCAATGAAAAATAAACTAAAATTGCTTAAACGATAGAAAATAAGTCTCATTTATTCTGTTTTAGAAAATAATAAAACATTAAAAATAAGGTATATTTCGAAAGATTTTGTAAGTTAGTCATCACATCGTTATTGAAATTATGATCCAACACCATAAGTGTGTATATTCGATTAAAAAAACACACTACAAAGGGTGTTTGTGTAATGAGATGCATACTATAGGGGGTGTTTGTGTAATTTCTCAAACATGAGGGGGTGTCTGTGTAATTAGCCCATACCTCAGGGGGTGTTTGTGTAATTCTCCCTTAAAAAAAATATGATTTTGTTTTTCAAACTGAAGCTTAAAATGTAGATCTAATAAAAAAATATTTAATATAACTATATTTTTTTTCTTTCAAAAATCCATATCGGACGATTTGCTAGTAAAGTCTCATCCATATCGAGAATTTTGCTTCCTAAGTTTTCAAAATCGTTAACCGATTGATTTATTTTATTAGATAAAGAAGCTAAAGTTGAATTAGAAGTGAACTCTTCTTTTATTTTTCTGATGATTGCATAAAGCCTTTAAACTCGAGAAAGTAGAAATGTGCTATAGCTTATTATATCTATGTGAGTTTGTGCTGTTTGTACAGCACAGGGACTTGACCATTTCCTAAATTCAAAACAAATTTATATTTCTCCCAAATAACATTTGAAAACTCAAATGCAACCATCTCATCTAAAACTAAAAGCAATCACCAGTTACAACTCAGCCAATCATGCTCACAAGAAATTCACAGATCCTCAGAACCTCCCACTAACTAAATTCCAGGCTACAATGTCTACTAAACACAATAGTTAAACCAACTATACCCCAATGGGTTAACTGTTCATTTGGTTGATACCTTCCACTATCTCGGAGGCATATCTATCTATGAGAATTGCCCGTCTTTAAGTCCATCACTCGACACCATAGCATTTTCCAGGTTCACATTACAAACTCCTGAAGTAAAAGTCTCTGCTGCCATTTTCATTTCCCGAACTCTAGGATACGTTCCTAGGAAGGTGGCGGCATTGGTTGGACTAAATTTTGGTGCTACCAACACCATCCATACTGACCCCCAAACCATCAGTTGAGTTGTGTTGGGAGCCAACAGCCTCACTTACTCCCGGTTCTACCCTAGCCAGACCGCCCATTTTGACATCTGACCCACCACCAGAAACTTCCCCAACCTGAACGCTCATGTTGACCTCTGAACCACCACCAGATTCCACCCCAACCCGACCAGCCATGTTGACCTCCGACACGCCACCTGATTCCACCCCCGACTGACCACTCATGTTGGCCTCCGACCCACCAACCGATTCTACTCCAACCCCACTGACCAGGTGGGCCTCTGACCCGCCGCCCAATTCTACACCAACACGATCCTCCATGTTGACCTCCGGCCGACCACCCAATATACCTTGACCACCCCTCTTGTTAGCACGCCACTTCTTTCGGTGCTGCTGCTGCTTCTTGAAACGACCCTTCTTTGGTTTTAGGGCTGCCGAGGTCTCCTGAGTGCTGATTCCAAGATCAGATCCCTTCTTTTTGTGCGGGATAACAGTGTAAATAGAGTTGTTAGTGGGATCTTCGGAAACGGTGGCGGCAGACTGGATGGCCAACAAGGCAGTCCTGGCAGCTTTTATCTCAGCTTCCTTCTTTGTGCTTGCTGAAGTTCCAATATATTTGATACCGCCGATTTCAACAGTGCAGGAATACATGGACATTCTGCCTTGTCTGTCTTCCTTATGGCATTCGTACAAGGGCACTGCGTAATTCATCTTTTGAGCATATTCCTGCAATAAGTTCTTGCACAAGCCTGTTTCGTGCTGTAAAGAGTCACAAAACCAGAAAAGTAGTCAAGAAGATAATAAATGGAAAAGAAAGATATATTAAACATGAAAACGAAGGCGAATAGTGTAAATTGCAAAAACATCACACCAACTAAGAGGGTAATATCATCCATGCCTCTTAAGTTCCACAAAAACTAAAGTAGGCCACTGAGATATCAATATACAGAGATAACTCTGCTGTCAGATGATATGGCCTAGTTGCCCTCGTCAAAGGAGTAAGAAAGGCGACAATACTTGACAAATAGATTGGCAAATAAACAACTCAAAACTCCCATTTGCCAAATAGTTCACAATTCAACCATTTATAATTCAGGTAAGTAATATCGTATGGGGATCAACCATTTATAATTCAGGTAAGTAATATAAGAAACAGAATCGTATGGGGAAAGTACCCGACATGATAAATAAGAAGCTAAAATGAAAAAGAGAGGCCTTCACTTGCTGCCTAAGCTTATATTTGAACTAAGCTTATATTTGAATAACTCCCCAGTAAGTTCAAATTGTTGCACCAACTAAACAGAATCAGTGAGGATTGTAAACAATATAATATTTAGCTTCATTATAGAAACTAAGCTTTGTCAGAAGTCTCCATGACACTTGATGGCTAATAAAGATCACAAAATAAATAATATTTTAATTGTCTGACAAGTTCTCGAGCAGATAGGTTGTTCATAGATTTCCGGACGGAGAAAAAGCATACATCAACTACGAAATTGTTTATTCTGACCAACATAATAAATAAGCAAATTGATCAGGTTGAATGACAAGATCTCAAGAAGATCAAGAAATGAATCCTTGTTCTACCGCAGCAAGTTCTTGTCAAGTTGAATCTACTAATACATACAGCAACAAACCTTCCAAAGTCCTTTTCTCCCCTTATTTTTTGCTTTCGAGGAATTTGGCTCACCCAACTTAACGTGAAAACAGTTATAATAGTGGTAAATGTCAGATGCAAGATCACCTCAAACAGAATCCAAGACTAAATTAGTCAAAGGTAGGGAGTAGGTGTACCCAATAGTAACAAAGTGCAAAAGAAAAAAGAAAAAGAAAAAAAGAGAGCTAGTCATGATAAAAAAATAAAATATTACAGATATGTCCAGAAACGAGGATATGAAACAAACAGGCTTCAGTTATTACCACGGGTGCAGAGATGGCAAATTTCGTATCAACAGATTTGGAGAGTTCTACAAGAGCAACTTCAGCAGCTGACTGTTCTGCTGCCTTGCGATTAAAAAATCCGGGTAGAGAATCATATCTAACATCGTTCAGAATCACAGTTGATTTAAAGGATGGCTCATGAGAAGGGCCTTCCTTAAGAGTTTCATAGACGGGTGTTGTAAGTCCAGCTTTCTGAGCATACTCCTGCAAACGACTCTTGAAGACATAACAGCTAGAGACATCTGCAATGCAACAGTAAGTATGAGAATCTGGACCATGAGATATGTGTTCATCTAGAGTTTAGCTAAAGGATGGCTAGAATCACTTAGGACTAGGTCAGACAGAGAAATCCTAGTCATTGTACAAAAAGACTCACTGAACATACTCAGTACTGATTGTATCATTTTTGCTAGTGGTTCGGGACACAGAGGTAGAAATATATAGGATCGGCAGCATAAGCATGAAGAGCACCCTCAAAAAATAGTCATATTAAGACACAAGAATATATGGGATCAGCAGCAAAAGCATGAAAAGCACCCTCAAAAAATAGTCATAACAAGACACAAGTAACAAATGTGCAGCAATTTTATACAATATTTTGACATGTAACCAAGGTTCTAAATAGTCGAAATGGTTATACCAACAAAACCAGTCCTTATCCTGGCAGCTCCAAACCTTCCTCGTAGATACAGAAAAGAACAAGAGCGAAAAAAGTACACATACTAGTTTAGTAGCTATTGTAATCATTCTAGGTCCGCTCAGAAGATGAATACTTCAGCCATACAGCTTCTACTGCTAATGCTCCAGAAGCCTTACACCATAATCCACCAACTACCCGAGTATCCCAATTCTCATATTTCCCAGATGTCCTTCTATATCTTGCTGCTTAGGGGCTATTACTTAATGACCTCAAAATTTTACTCTCTCGTAGAAGCTGTACAATGTCTTAAATTATACCTATATCTCATTGCGCTTCTTACATCTTCCATTCAACCCCTCATCTCCACCCCACCCCAACCCCAACAAAAAAGAAGAACAAATACTGATATGTAAAGCGAGAGAATAGTGAACAAATCCAAAAGCCCCATTATCCTATCCAGAAAGCCATCCAAGTGACTCCTCTGATTATGGTCTACAATATTATGTTAACTGTAATTTGATGACCAGTCTCAGAGTTTAAACATAACAATCTTACATTAGCTTATGCATTCGAGCACAGCATAACTCTCCCAACCAGATTAGATCAAATATATGGGAACAAACAATCCTGCATGCTACTCACTCCAGCAACATAGAAGAAATTTATGTTATGCATATTTCTATGTTATATATTTTAGGTCTTTTCTAGCATAATATAACGCATTCATATGACAAAACGTTCGCAATTTATCAACTGAAAGTCAAAAACCGTAATTTTCTGCAACGGAACTGTACAAGTTACAAGAAATGGTAGTTATTACTTGGAGGTGCATCTTTTTCCTGCGAGACTTGAGCGTCGACCTTAACCTTCTTCTTCTTCTTTTCAGATGAATTTGGAGCAGGGTCAACCCGAGGATTGACAGTAGGCTCCGTCTGAGCAGGCGGGGTGGCTGGATTGGCATTGCTGGACGATATCCCCGTCATACTTCCGAAACCATCAACTTCAATCTGCCCAGCTTCCATTTCTCAAAACACTCCCCGCCTTTCTTGTTTCTAATTCAACTCCTGGCATACAATTAAAAAAGCACGATAACTAAAAAGAACACACTTCTATATATAGGAATAAATTCGACAGCATTGCCACAAGACGCAAAACCGCAGTTATCACACACCTGACCACTCTGCTTTCCCATCACAGCTGAATTAATTAGGAGTTAGTTACATGTTTTCCCGCCAATTTGTCTGTTAATCTCAATTCAGTTACTTAGATAGATATTTTTCATCAGCTCTATAAATAGATGTAAGTTGTACTCGGATTCATTTTCTCTCGGTTCAATACTACCGTATCTTCTCAATTCCGTCTCAATCAATCAATAACACTCCTCCGCATTTCTTCGATCACCTTAAATGCATAATAATCGAATAAAAAACAAACACTTCTCTGCTACTCACGCCCTAATTGTTGTTGCTGATCATGTATTATAATAACTAAAAGCTAAACAAAATCAATTAACCCATAGAACAAACTCAACAAAAATGAAGATGTAAAAAGAACAAAACAATTAGTGACACAATATATATATTGATTGCATAAGTAACAGAAGTGAGCAAATTGTAAATAATTCAGAAGCTATTTATTTATAAAGAATTTAAAGAAGAAATTTGTAAAATTACCAGATAAAAATAGAGAATTTTTTTTCTCAGATTTTGGTGTAGAGAGAGAGAATCAGGGCAGGGCAAAACAGAATCGATGGGATTTTAGTGAACAAGGAGTGCGTGAGTTAAAGATGGGGTTAGTTTCAGTTTTGTCCCTGTAATGTTGCTCTCACTACGTTTCTGGTCCTCATTAATGCGATCTCTTTGCATTTTAGTCCTGTGATTTATACATGTTGTTATATTGCATCCTCCACGTCGGATTCTTAATATAAATTCTGTTATATAGTAAAAATGAAGAACAAAAGGTAATTAACTCTCAAAGGTTAAAAAAAAAAAGTTAAATAAGATTAAGAATTAAATTGAAAAGAAGCGAAGGTTAGGAAAATAAACTATCTCATGAAAAATGAACAAATCAGTACTAATAAATTAATGACTAAAACAAGAAAGAAAGCTCGAAAATGGGAAAACTAACATTTGTTATTGTACAGTAGCATTTTATTCTAATTTTTGTAAAATCAAAAGGATAAGAAGAAAATTGACAAAAATAAGCCAAGAATAAACTCGAAAGGGATCATTACAAGACAAAAAAAAATAAAAAAATATTTGCATTAGAGAGCCAAAAATAACCGGTTCCGGGTAAAGTCTTATTTCGGCTGGGCTTCTAATGCTTTTCTTGGATCATCTTACTTGGGCTGGTTTGCACAGCCCACAAAATTGAGTTCATTTTTCTGATTACAAATTAGCAGGTATATTGTTTATGATCATTCATATATTTATCAATTAATCACCTATGAGAAAAGAACATTCTCAATTTTAAAACCCCCAAATAAAGCCCTAAATTTTCTCTCGTTCGATTAAAGTTTTCAATTCACTCTCTTCATTTGGAAGCTCAGGTAATATTGTTCGACCTATAGATACACACTTATATGCAGCTATACACGCAGTGTTTTGTGTTCTAATCATTTGTAAGCATAGGCTATGTGTACTCTGTGCTTTGCTGATTGTACCTGGTGTGTTTTATGTGCAAACTTTTGATGAATAGAAGCCATTACAGTTCTAATTCTCCTGTGAGGTGTGTTATGTTTGTGGTCCTGGCTGATGTGGCTGTTTGTTAAAATGAGCTTGTTATCTTTTTGTGATGATTTGTGCTAATTGATAATTGAGAAGTTGATTAGAAGCTAATATGTTCGATGTGTCTCTCACGGTTAGTATAACGAATATTTTCATGATTAACAGGAAAATTTGGTATTATTATCATGGCTGCTAGAATTGCTGCTAGATACGTGTCACGTAGGCTGTCGAGCAGTGGCAAGGTTCTCAGTGAGGAGGAGAAGGCTGCAGAAAATGTCTACATTAAGGTAAAAGCTCTCATTTTGTTTCAAGGCATAGTTAAGCTTAGCTTTTTTACTCTGCTGCAATACTTGCGCCTGTAAGTTTGTGGCTCGTTTGTTCTCCTTTTTCTCTACAAGAATACTATTTAATGTTCTATGAACTAGGCACGTCTTAACGTACATCTGCAGTCCCAAGTAAACATGAATGGAATGTACTCAACATTGAATTTGTGCATGAGTAGTGCTAAATTTTTCGTTGCTAGCAGTTACTTCGTTGATGTTAGTCAAGTGTGCTTGTGAAAGTAAACGTTCTTGCTAAAAAAAAAGACTATGTGTTTAGTTTATTATGGTTGATGATCTATAGATTAACTAAATTTAATATGACATAACTGCTTCGTGCGTCTGTATATAGTCTCAATCATTAATTGTTTTCTTGATATGTATAGCATTTGCTCTATGTTCTCTGTCAGTTGCCGAATGTACCTGTAATCATATGCTTTCTGCCTTGGTTTTTTGATCATCAAATTTGACTCTAGGTGAAAATGTGATGTTGAACATGCTGATTTGCTATCGTGTATATCAAATTTGATCTAATAAATCAGATTTGAATATTCTGATTTTCCTTTTTCTGCATCGAGTTTGATTCCAATTAAAGAGATGAGGTTGAATTTGCTGACTTGCGTTCTTGTGCATCAAGTTTTATTCGAATGAAACAGATGATGTTAAATTTTCTGACCGCTGAACTTTGAAAATTCTGCAGAAAATGGAGAAAGAAAAGTTGGAGAAGCTTGCCCGTAAGGTATAGATTATGATGCATGCTATCCAGTTAGACTCATATATGAAACAGTCTGACTTCATCGTTCAATTAAATGAACTTCTTAAACTGGGTTCTACTTTCATCGTTTCTCCTTTATTTTTGTGGAAGCTCTGAAGTATATGCTGGATAGTTTCTGATCTTCTGTTTTTTGGTTTCTAATGTGTAATCTTTTTCATGTTCTGCAAATCTCTCTTCATTTCAAACTAGAAGTGTCAATGGGTAAGGTAAGGGCCTTAAAGTATCCACCAGGTCTGGATCCAAACCCACTAGTCCATCCTTTGGGTTTGGACTCGAATGTTTATTCTCAAATCCAGATCTATTTGCATGGTCTTGCCTCAACCCATTGTGTCTGAGACCCAATTTAGAAACACTGTGGTGCGAAAGACTTTTTTGGCCTTAGTTTTAATTTTTTATTTCAATAAAATCATATGAAAAGATTTATTGCAGCTACGCTCCCTGAGGTTTTGTATAGTCACAGAATCTGTCCTTATTGTTTGGAAAATAGTAAAGCCCTCCGTTACAAGTTACACAAACTTTTTGATTAGGTCCAACCTTGGAAGTGTACATTTTAACTTTAATGCATGCTTAATGATTGTTTCGAAGCAGGGACCAAAAGCAGATGAAACTCCGGCAACAAGTGCAGGAGGCTCCGGGGCTGTAGGTGATGCTAAACCAAGTGGGCAGACCTCTTCAACACCAAAAGTGTCAACAGATAGCTATAAAAACTATGCTGTTGTAGCTGGTATTGCTACCATTGCTGCCGCCGCTGGATGGTATTTAACGTCGTCAAAGAAGACAAAAGCCGAAGAAGTGCAGGATTAAGAAGAAAGACGGTTCATCAACTTAATAAATGTAAACAAGCGACCCATGTTGTCTCATGAGTCGTGACTCTTGTCCATGTGTCTTCTGATATATATTTACCTGTGTTCTGATGTATGAGAACTTGCTGCAATGGTTTTATGGGACGCTTGTGTTGGAATGTATGACGTTTTCCCACTCAGACTAACTAATTGTGAAGTGATAATTAACTTTTAGGGTTCTAATTAACTTTTAGGGTTCTATTAAGTTTTATTAGAGTATAATTTATTATATTGTGATATATCAGAAGCAAGGTAAGCAAAATCTTACATATGTTATTAGTTATTACCAATTATTGAATCTCAGTAAACTAATTAATCAACAGTAAATAATCGCTTCAATTGCATTGTACGGGACACGTAACATTAATGTTGTGGAAAGCTAAATGATATTGGTAGCCAGATGGTGGTAAGTGATAGCTGGTTAACTAAGTTGGTCATTGATTGTAATTTTTAATTTTTGAATTGCTTTGATTAAATGAGTTATTTAAACTTAAATCTATAAAGCAGCATTTGAAATTTGCCTTGTAACGCTGTTTGAAGTGTTTGAAATGTTTCAAGATAATTGAAGTTACAAAATATATATATATATATATATATATGTGTGTGTGTGTGTGTGTGTGTGTATCTATATGTAAATTCATTTACTAAAAAATTTAGTCAATCTTGAAAACGAGCCAAAAAAATGTATACTTAACTTGAAATTAATATTAACAAATTGTTTTAATCTGAATCTCAAAACTAAACTAATTTGGGAGAAGGTGAAAATAATACATACATACATTTTAAAAAATAAACGAACCAACGAGTCATCAATGACGCAAGTGTCGCATTAGGCGGTCCAACACGAGTAGCCTGTAATAATTAAAGCATCAATAATAAATTAATAATACATTTTAGAGAATCATCAGAATACAAAAAGGATTCGATTATTACCAATTTGTACATCGAAGAGTGTCTAACAGAAAATGGCGGCGGAGAGCAGAATAGTTACCGTCGCCGCTTTGCAATTCGCTTGCACCGATGATGTCTCAACTAACGTTGATAAAGCCGAAAGGTACCCAAAAAAAAACTCGCTTTTACAATTAAACCCACATGTTTGATTATTCTTTGAGACTTTATTTCATTCCAATTGATTTGAATCTTTTTACTGCGAGGTGCTGAATTAGGTGTTAAATATGAATTCTCAATCTGCAAAAGCTTGATTCTTTTGTGGAGAAACTGAATTTATAGTTGCAACTTGTTTATTATGTTCATTAATGGGGTGATTTGTCTATCGAGTTAATGACAAAAGTTGGAATCTTTATAGTGAATGGGTATGAATTTTTTTCACCGTGGTGTTCCTGTTCTAGATGTTTATATTGTATCATCATCACCTTGTGCTATTTACTTTGATTAAAAGGAAATGGAAGTGAAGGAAAGTGGATTCAAATGTAATTTGGACTTTGGAGGCTGTTTGTTAGCTTATGATTTTACTCATTTGTTTAGGAGTATGAATAAGGCTGAGCTACTATTGATGCCCAAGTGATATCGTTCTTATTCAGGTTTGTTGTTTTCTATGCAGATTGGTCAGAGCAGCTCATGAGAAGGGGGCAAATATCATTCTTATTCAGGTTACTTGTTCTCTTTAAAAGTATTGAAAGTTTAGTGTTTCGCAGCCCTCTCTGCTTTCCGTATAATCACCTTGAAATGATTCAGTGGACAGTTTGGTTTTCAACGTCGTTCTCGTATTTGCTGTTCTCACATCTTATAATTGGTGTTTTGTGGCTTGGAATAGCTGGTATTGTCTTGTCCTTTTGTTTAGCTGACATCTCGTCTTCATTTCTTTATATTATGACATTTTAAAGTGAACATCATGCACCGATTCTAGTGACATTCCTTGGTCGTTTATTTCCTCTAGCTGCTGCATGCATACAATCTAAGTGATCCAATTGGCAGAGACCTTTGAATTATTTTGGTGTCAATTTTCATTTAATCTGCTATTGTTTGCACGGTCGAAAATGTCGTAGTGTTAGGTATGGTGAATATTGATAGAGGCTTAAGTCTCTGTACAGAGTACTTTCAGTCTGGCTTTATGAGAAGTGAAAAACAGTTGAAATTAACCAAAAAGGGAAAAGTGAGGAAATTAAAGTACTTGAAATGTCGTCTCTCGGACCAGATAAAGTATGATTAGAAGCTCATTCGAGGTAGTCCAAAGTTCAGTATCTGCCTGTTCTCGTCTTTTGAGAAACTGTAGCAAAATATTTCATTACGACATTTGTTCCAAATAATGGTGCATTACCTTTCATATAGAATTGCATTACCTTTCATATAGAATAACTTCTCTAGCTGTTTGTTTCAGGAATTATTTGAGGGATATTACTTTTGTCAAGCACAAAGGGAGGATTACATCCAACGAGCTAAACCTCGAAAGGGTCACCCCACGATACTGAGGTTAGATTTTCTGCTTTCACAGATGGCGTGACGATTTGCACCCAGTGCTATATATAATTGCAACATGAGTTTATAGGAATTGATAATCGTTTTAGGGAGTTTATATGGCTAATATTTACTTTTCAGGATGCAAAATTTGGCGAAAGAATTGGGGGTAGTAATACCAGTAAGCTTTTTTGAGGAGGCAAATAATGCACATTATAATTCGGTAGTCGTGATTGATGCTGATGGGACTGATCTTGGACTTTACAGGAAGTCCCACATCCCTGATGGTCCAGGTTTGTCAACTTTGAATGTTTTAAGACATTCTGTGCAATATCACTTATTTACAGCATGTCATATCACCTTCAGGTTACCAGGAGAAATTTTACTTCAATCCAGGTGACACTGGATTTAAGGTTAGTACTGAAATTAGAAGTCCAAATATTTTGCAGTTAATTCAATACATCTTTCATTTTTCTTTTCTGATTGTTTAAACAATTCTTCTTGCTCAACAGGCTTTCCAAACTAAGTTCGCCAAAATAGGAGTGGGTGAGAACTTGCTTCTTGCTTTCCATCTATTATTTTGATTTTGTAGTTTAAAGGGATTCACTAAATTCTGATTAATGCAAAAAAAATAGGATTAATTGCCTATTTTCTTGTGAGGTTTAGTCTAATTAAAAGCGCCCTAAGGTATAATAATTACAAATACACCCCTGAGCTTCAAAAACACTAAAAAATAGGATATCTATTTTGTAATGTTTGTCAAACTTCAAGGGGTGTCTTTGCAACTATTCCAACTCAGGAGGAGAGCTTATGGTAAATCTTTTTTTAACTTCCAATGGGTGTTTCCATAATAATTTAAACAGTAATGGAAGTTTTTATAATTAGACTAAATCTTAAGGGTGTATATGTTATTGTATCATCTTAGATAATTGATACTCCTCATTCTTATCATTTGGAAGCTCAAGTTACCTCCTTGTTCATCATCAGGAATTTGCTGGGATCAGTGGTTTCCAGAGGCGGCTCGAGCTATGGTACTGCAAGGTGCAGAGATACTGTTCTATCCCACCGCCATTGGTACTGAACCTCAAGATGACGGCCTTGATTCTCGAGATCACTGGAAGCGGGTAATGCAAGGTCATGCTGGGGCCAATCTGGTGAGTTACTTGAGCAAGCTTGGATTTTCAACTTTATTAATAATTTGTGTTCATATTACATAGTTAATTGAGTGTTGGGACTTGGGATGAGTGGAATTCATTCGAATTTGTAATGCATCCTCCTGTTCCATGATCATTCAAGATCTAGGTTTGCTGTATTTACCTTTAAGCCATCGATGATTTCAGGTTCCTTTAGTTGCTTCAAACCGAATTGGTAAGGAGATAATCGAGACAGAGCATGGAAAAAGCCAGATTACATTCTATGGGAATTCGTTTATAGCAGGTAAACTTCTTCGAGTATAATTATAACTTGCAAGCTTTCAAATATGGTCGCCATGATGTTTGCTATTTGCAAAGACTTAACTACCTGTGTACTTGAATAGGACCAACTGGAGAACTAATTGCTGATGCCAATGATAAAGACGAAGCCATCCTTATCGCAGAATTTGATCTTCAGAAAATCAAATCCAAGAGACACAGTTGGGGTGTGTTTAGAGATCGACGACCGGATTTGTACAAGGTGCTTTTGTCATTGGATGGCGGTAATGTTTCTTCGTGATTTTTCAGCGACTTCTTTGAATTATCCAGTTGTTATTTTGTCGTATGGTTCTTTACTACTGAAAAGTCGCAAAACTTGCGACAATTATGTTTAGGTCTATCTGACTGTTGATGAACAAATCTTCAACTTTTGTAATCTTAATGGAACCCAAGTTGCTCAGCAATGAAATAAAGATTTTTCTGGATATCTGAGATGAGGTTTTTTATCTTTTCTGTGTACCTTTCTTTTCACCATCTTGTCTCCTCATATCTAGTGCATCAAATATACTATGACTTGCAATTGTTCATGTTGTAAAACTTGTGTTCATATATTACAACTTTTTTGGTGATACTAATGGAACTCTAGTAGAGGTTCATGATTAGAAACAAGCTTCAAGAGTTTTTGGTGATATCATCCTTTTTTTTATTCTATTGGTTCGCATAAACTTATGTTCTGAATGCGAAGTAGAAGAAAACGGTCTTGGCGCATTTTTTCTTTAGAATGAGAAATTATTTGATTTAATTTCAAAAGTGAATTATGGGATTGGGAATGCATTTAGCTTTGCCATCGATCCTATTTCTTACATAATTTCTTGCACTAACAACTGAATCAATATTTGTGTATATGTTGTTCTTTTGCGTTTTATATAACTAAGAGAAACAAAGTCAATTGGTGTGAGATAAGGCAATACTTATTGTAAGGAAGATAAAATTAATTGCGAGGGGATAAGGGGTCATTTTATATTTTCAGAAGTGAAAGCCCTTTCGCCGAACGGGGAAGAAGTTTGCAATAAATTTAATCCATGAATTGTTTCATTTTAATCCTAATTTTTTTAGGTCGAAATTAGAATTCTATGTTTAATACTATTTTTATCGAAAGCTTTGCAGTTATGTAATTGTGGAATTCAGAATTACTCCCCGTATGAAAACTTCAAGCGTTTCAGTTTAATGAAACATTAGATACATCTTTTCAGACTCTGCTTCGTATTAAATCTCTTTTATGAAATTATTCGTTTGTGTACTTCAAAAATATTACTACTATCTTCCATAGTTTAAATTAAAATGTAATCTAAGCTATATTAGAAACAGATGAATTCTAAAATGGCTAACGTAACAACAATCTAGACATTGGTTAAAATGATACTATACATACTAACTTAAAAAAATACCAACTCAGATTTTAACCTATGTATCCATGAAATTCTTCAGTTTGATTGATAAAGAGACAATGGTAAAAGTAATATAATTATTCAGAAAGCCTGAAAGATTCCAACAAAAGCTTGATAGCAGTCACAAGACCAAATAGACAGAAGTCAAATGTTTTGTTCAAAAGATTCAGTAATATGTTAAATAACTCTGTACCTCACCACTCATAAGCAACTTTTATGCACGTAGCTTATAATTGCTTAAAATATCGCATGTGGTTCTTTTCACCTTTGTAGGACCTCGACAGGCATTAACTAGACAGTAATCTGTCAACTGCTTGAATAAGAATATTTACTTCATAAACAAGAAAAAAACTATTTCATGCAATAGTGGCACGACGATGTAGAACAAGGAATTACTATTCATTTTCGATACAATTGACAAATTCTGTCTTATTCTTATTGATACTAAAACATTCAGATGTCAACAGAAGTTTCTCCGAGTTCAACTCAATACAGAGTTCATCAACCTATCCCAACAAATTCATCTGCAAAATGGAGCATTACTCCCTCACAAAACATCAAACCCCGTTGAGATCTTCAACCATATAGCCAAAGAAACAAAAACTAAACCTAGGTCACCTTAGAACAAGATTGCCTTCAAATTCAGATGTTAAACTACTTCCTGTTCATAAACTGTCAACACGTGTAGACGCACACTTCAAACAAACGGAAAACTTATAGAGAGGTCAATAATTCAATAAAAGTGAACCTAGGTGACAATAGGAAATCAAAGAGCCATCATCTTGCAACCAAAGTTCTTACACAATGGCATATCCAAACGGAGACAACGGGTGGTTATTACACTAAGCCTATGAATATCGTAGTAACCTGATATAAGCACTATACCACACCGAATGAAGAAATACTCCCATAAACAGTGTAATAGTAATCCTGTACACAAACAACTACATGATTGAACAATCTAATTACACATCAAATCAAAATTAACTTTCTAATCTCCTCTCATGCTTGAAGAATTTATCTTACCTACTTGATCTATTTCTTGTTCCCAACAAGTGCAACAGATTGCACCAGCAACCAAATAGCATACCTCAATCGATAAATTCACATCAATTAAAATGACAAGTACATAAATTTCACACAAATCTGGGTTACACTTGATCATATTTCAACGCACATTGCAGCATAGCTATACACGATTATGTAATTCTAAGCAGCGATTCGTACAATAGCCATACACCAAAGGAAAGTCCATAAAATACAAGAAAACAGAGATCGGAATACTTTAGATATATAAATATGCCAATAAAATGTTGAATCATCAAAGTTTATGTACAATTACACCCATCACTACACACATATAACAAGAACAAATTATTCATTTCAATACCTAAACCAAAAAAAAACAACAATTTTCCCTACAACATAACTAAAACTAACATATCGATTATCAAATCAATCAATAAAACCAGTTTTTCGCCAAATTGCATTACGCACCTGCCTCAGATCCCTCCCTTTCAACGTCCTCCCAGCTCCCTCCAGCACCGAGCACGCCAACAAAGGCGAATCTCTCATCGCCACGACCTCGTGCGGGGGCAAAATCACCCCGTCCTTCTCCCTCTCATTCTCCTCCTCCTCCTCCTCCTCCTCCGACGCAATATCGTCCAAATCTCTCTCCCTACTCCTCCGAATCGCCATCACCGGCACATTAATCGGCGCCGACTGATGCCGAAAAATCTCCGGCAAGGGCTGCTGCTGCGGCACCGGCCTCCTCGGAATCAAAATCCGCGACGATGCTGACGTGACCGGTGACGTCGACGACGACGACGACAGAGACGCGGATGTGGAGGCCTTGTGGTTGAAAACGGCGCGCGCTTCGGAACCGGATCCGGATCCTGACGATCCGAATCCGGATCGTGTCTTGAGATTGTCGTTTAGCGCCGCTAAGATGCCGTTTTGGCTTGAGCGGCTGTGGTTCGACGGTGTTCGGGTCGGGTTGAAATTCGGGTGTGTCGGGGAGGGCGATGAGCTGCCCGATGGAGCGCTGAAGATGTCGTGCTCCGATAGCTCGAGCGGTGACGTGGCGGCGGTGGAATTTGGGGGAGAGAATATTCCGAGGAATCTGTTGGTGCGGTGTTGTTCCATTTTTGGCCCAGTGAGAGAGTGAGTGTGTGACTGTGTGTGAACGTGGAAAATGTGTTTATCTATGATGATGCATATATATATAAATGGATTAAATTGCAAAAGTTATGCATGGGATCATTTGTAATTAGCTAATAACCTCTTTATAATTATTTATTTGCGTATAGTGTACGGTAAATTTAAGGATTAGCAAATAAGGCACCGACGTTATATTTCAAGTTTATTCTATCTACAATTAATTGTTTTATATAAATAAAAATGTATTTAAAATTAGTATTATTGAATCGATTACAGTAATAATCCAAGATTTTTTTGCATTTTTTTTATAAAAATAGTCAGTACTATATTTTTGTTTTCGCGTATCTAAAAAGTAAACTTTTTTTTAAATTTATAAAATGTAATTTGATAATATTAACCATTTATATATCAAGTAAGTATAGTAGAAGTTCAAATTTTGCATTCAATAACTGCAAATTAATTATGAAGAATGGGGAAATGTTTGCTAATTTTAGATTTTATGAGAGGTTATTTGTTAATTAAAATTATAAAAGAGGTTGTTTTGTCTATTATAAGATAAAACAGGGTGGTTTCTGCAATTTACTCGATATATGGCTCCTTTCTGTTTTGATGAAATCGTCTGTGGTGATGCGTTGTGGGGATCTGTAGGATAGTTGTACGTTAAGCTGTTATGGGAGTACCTAAGTCAAATAAAATGTTTGACTTTGCCCTTTGTGCATGATTGAGATAATAGTGTTGCGGCAGAGGAGAATAAAGATGGTGAAGCGGGTATATGATAAGGGCGAGAAGGACGGCTAGCTGTCATCCGTTTGACATTTTCTTATTTAGAAAAGATGGTGACTCAACTTAGGAAAAATATTTAACATTTAACCGAATTTAGAAATGACCAACTTCTAGGAGAATTGTGATTATCAACAATTATTTAAAGTTAAGAAAATTAATCATTAGTGGGATTAAACCAAGAATGTACTTTGCACTTGCGAAATTATAGAAGATTCTCTTTAAAGTCAATTAATTCTATCCGATTGGGTACAATTGTTTGTGGGGGTGGAATCTCTAATGTATTCATTGCTTCAATTGTTCACAAATTGTAAAGATGCTAACTTTTAGCTTTTAGAATATAATAACATAAAAACTCAACCACGTTTTGAGGAATGTGTACTCTCCCTAGATTGTTTATTGTCGAAAACCATATCGTGTCTTTTGATATTTACACTCATTCTAGTGGAATTCTTATACTTAACTTTTTTGGTAAATAACAAATTACTCTTACATTGGCTACTTTATTGATAAATTGCTCACGTTCTAACTGAAAGTTCAAAAGTTCATCCCTTATAATTTATGGGGTACTGGATATTATCTTCCCCTTGTCATATCTATTTAGACTCGATCTCATTGATCCTACATACATTATGTTGTGCTAAGTGATACTCTAATTAAATGAAAATCTATGCTTTGGCCTAGTTATTCGTGTAAAGGTGTGTGCAAATTAAGTATAAGATTTTTATTTCGCGTGTACCAGTACCGCAAGTGAGGAGAATGGCCTGCAAATGAATGAGAACATCCTTAATGTTTCATAGTTTTACTGCATATTTGTGTGAAAAGTTAATATGCGTGTTTAGATATATTTAATATAAACTCTACATAAGAATTAAGATGTATATCTCTCCCAAATCACTCGTGGCAGTTAATAGGAAGGAAAATATAAAACATAAAACATGTATTAAAAATACTAAAGTTATAAAGCATTTAACGAGGGAACAAATTGAGAGAGCCGAGGGCGTAGTTATGTATGGCTTGGGAGGGCCCAAGCATTTTTGAATCCCACTATTGTTTATACAATTTAAAAAGTGGTGAACTTGTTGGTTTCAGTACTTAAATCTAAACTATTACATGAAATTTTCAGATTATAAACAGATAACAGATTACAATAAAACACAAGATTAAAAAACAAAAGGTGCAGATTATAAAAGAAGAATAACCTCAAAAACCTATGCAGATTTTCTTGAAGGATATATACGAGGCAAGGGTTTCACCCTTTGTCTTTAATATCAATATGTTCGGCCTTTAATTTAATTTTAAGTCATCCCGTTCACTTACCTCCCAAGATACAACGTATGTCGCCTGACCAGTTTATGAAGTAAAAACTTGTTCCTTGTTCTAACTTCTAACACCGGTGATATTTGTAGAAACTCTCTTTGTATATGCCATGAATTTTATGCAGAAATTTTGTGTTTTTGGATGGATTTGCTTTCTGCAGAAGGCCTCTATTTATAGGTGCAAGGAAAACCTAACGGCCACGTCACATTAGGGAAGTGTGTGTTTATTTTATCATTTAGATATTCAAAAATTATTTTAAGTATTTGAGGCACAAGAAAAGTCACTACCCTCGAAAAATACTAAAGTTGTAAGGCATTTAGCGAGAGAACAAATTAAGAGGCACAATATAGGTCACTACCCTCGAAAAAATTTCAAGTGGAATCGTCTGCTTAATTTTTCTTTTCCAATAATCAAAAAGGAATTATTAATATTAGAAAGATGTGAAATGTTATAATATTCAATACAAATAGAAACAACTCGAACAAAAGTGCAAAATTAAAGCAGAAGAAATGCCAAAAGAATAAAATTGGAGTTAGATTATTTTTTACTTTTGCACGGGATAAGAAATTTGAGCGAATAATCAGTGACTCTCTGTTTACACTTTACACCAATTCTTTTCATAATAGAAATATCTTTGAAGAAGATTTTAAAAATAATTGAAAACATAACACTCTCATGTAAATTATCTCAGTCGTTTATTTTATATAACGCAATAATTCATACAAATCTTAAATAAGAGAATAAAAAGAAGACGATAAAAACTAATTCGAAAAAATGAAAACGTAAAGAAGGGGAAGAAGAAGAGTATTATTAGTTGACGTGAAGAGGAAGGAAATTAAGCCCTAACCTCTTTGCCCTAATCAATTCCACATAACATTTTCAATTCACAATCTCATACTCGCTGATTGTGTCACTGAATTGGGCAATTCAATTCAGCCTAGGGTTTTGAATTTTGATTTTGAGTTTTTCCACACAGAACAGTAATTAAAAATGAAGCCAATTAGGTTACCGGAGCCGCCAGGTAGCCCTAAATCGATGGGCGGAGGAGTGCCTGACATCTTCGAAGGCGGAGTTTACGGCGTAATTCGACGCGCCGTCGTGATCGGAAACGGTTTTGCGGCGTCGGAGAATCAGAGTCTCGGATTGGTTCGCGCCCTTGGTTTGTCTGAGAAGCAAACTCTCTATGTAAGTGGTGAAATTTGGATAGGTTTTACGTAGGGTTTCTGTTAATAAGCGGAGTTGAATTTGATTACTATCGAACTTTAAGGTTTGTTGCAGCGTTATACTACTGAATTTTAGAGGGAATTTTGTGTTTGGGATTTAGTTGTCATGCAAGTTGTATGGGGAATAATTTTTCGATGATACGAGGTTTTTGTGGGAAGAAATAGGAATAGAAATTCGTTTTCTCTAATTTCTATTTGACTAGACTTGGGGTGCTCTTTTTGAAAAGTGAAGTTCACGAGTGAAAACTGGACAGGAAAATTGGGGGGGGGGGGGGGGGGGGGGACACAAAGCTTTAGAAAGATCTTCATATTTCGCACGTAGCTACGTGAAATGTAATGAAGAAACTTGAAATGTTCTTCTTCTTCTCTATAAAACTTACTTGAGGTGATATTGGATAGTTAGTGGCTCAGAGGAAGCTCGTGATTAGTATATTCTGTTTAAGCATCTACAACATCTCTTAATAACCGTTAGATGCTCCTTGGCTGGCGCCAATGCCTGCTTTCTTTCCTTCTCCTTGCATCTGGCTTTCAATAGATTACAGGATAAGTAGAAGCAGCCTTATTCAAGCTAACAGTCTGTTGAAAAGTTTTCTTCATTATTCATTGTTGCAAATAATAGTTCTTCCCTACCCTTCAGCCCTTTCCGCTCTCCATGACATGAATCCAGGATCTATGAAGTTGCCGCTATATACTGTTTGAATTGCGATATCCAAAATTGTGTGAACTGACATGTTAACTGTCTCGTGTAGGAGAATCCATGTTTGCTTTTATTAAAATTTCTATGTGAGAATGGTTCAGTTGTGTCATATCTGTCTGCTTTGTATGTTTTTCAGAGGGTTACAAGACCCACAGGAGGGATCAATGAATTGCTACACTGGCTTCCTGTGTCCGTCCATAAGAAGTTGTATTATATTATTTGCCAGATAGGTGGTTTCTTGCAAATTTTTATTGCTAGAAGAGGGAGGAAACAAATGGTTTTCCCTGGGGAGAATGGCGGCGGTGTGGGTTTGTCATCAATATTGGAAGCGGATGTAAAGAAAATTGTCAGCATGGCTAAAGAAACTTTTGAGAAGTAAGTTTTTACATCTTCCTCTCATTTACGTGCATAAAGAGGGAGACATAATACCTTCCTAGTCCTGACTGGAAATGGATGCTAAGTTGGTTCTATTCAGATATGTCTCTTACGTGTGAAGGAATAATGGAAGTAATTTGAATTGTTCTGATGTGCTGGAGTTATAGAACACTGATTTGAAGATAATAAGAATTACTCAAGTAACGATTTGTTTTTTGTGTATTTAAATCGCATAGATTCTCTAAATTCTGATATGTACATTTTAGACGGTACATGAAGAAGTTGGGCATAGTGTACTTCTCTTACAAGATAAATAACCAAGGGCTCATTGAGTGATACCCAAATTTGAATCATTTTTTTTTCTTGTTTAGCCTACCGATATTTTTAATATATGAGAGTTGGTGTTGCTTCTTTTTTATGATTTTTGTGATGGGTTGTTTTATCCTTCCTGAATACATTTTGTGAATATTAATCTTAATGCAGTAAAACCATAATAGTTGGGTGCTCTGCAGTTTATTTGGTGATATCTATAAAAGTCAGGATCAAGAAATTTTTTGGCCATTATGTATACAATAACAACTCCAAAATGATGTATAAGGAGCTGCATCAACTGTTTAGAGTGTACTGTTAAGTTTGTAGAAGGCAAAATTTCTGGGAAGAGCTTGTTTTTTAAATTAGACACTACTTTTCCTTTGTCGTAACTAGAGCTAACAAATCAAATGCCTACAATCCCTTTCAGAGGGCAGTGAATGGGGAGAGGGAGGGGATTTTGTTGTGGATGAAGGAAGGAAGCCAGAATTCGAGTAAATGTGACGAGACAGTGGTCATTGACTCTTTGATATCTGTAGTTACCACAAAACTAGGTCCACATTTATTAGTATTCCATCATTGCCGTGAATTAATTCTACTTCTTAGGCTACTGCCAAGCAATAGCTCTTAGTTAATGTTTCTCCAATCATTTTCTCTTAAATTAATATGGGCAGCACTAATCTCTTCTATATATATATATTTTTTGGAAGTCTCTAGTCCTACGTATTTGACCAATATGCGAAGAGAAATTTACCAAGATAATTTTCTGGATCTGCATATACTATCTTCTTTCTATAGCAGTTATTAGATTATTCCTGTTGGTGATGTTCTCTGTTATGCGAGTTGAAATTGATGTTTTACATCTCCAAATGCTATAAAATATCGGTGAAGAAGTAATTGTTATTCCTTCACACCTGTATGTTTGAAAGATATCTTGTAACTTTAAAGAATGAGGGTTTAAACTTTTTTGGGTGGAACCTATTAATGTTTGATGTTTCAGTTGATATATTCAGATGGACACCTTGTCTTTATTTTATGTTAACCATTGACATTTTAACATCTTTCCAGGGATGGTCCACTTCTCGTGGTGGCGTCTGGCAGAGATACCATTTCAGTTGCAAGCTCTATAAAAAGATTAGCATCCGAAAATGTGTTTGTTGTCCAGGTGTGTACATCGTCCTTATACTTTGTAGATCACGTGTACAAATATTTGATTCCACTTAGCATATTCTGGAAACCCTAATGAAGATTATTAAGTCACTACTTCTATGGTAGTTAAGTTTTGACGCGGTGGTGTAACCTTTGCCTTTTATATGTGAACTATGTCTAAGCACCTTAGTTTGCTTGTCTAAGAGTGTTGTCTCCATAAAAAGTTTTTTTCCTGTAGTGGTGTTGAACTGTCTTTATGACGTGGCTTCCCATCATTGATATCCGTTGTAAAGGATTTTTTATTTTTTTATTTTTAAGTGTGTTTAAAGCTTTAGTTTTTCTTATTAGCAATGCCATTTTTATAATCCTGGAATTTTGGTGTATCAGTGAGTCCAACTGTAAAGTTGGTTGATAAACTTAATTTTACATTCTTATTTTGAGTTAGGAGCAGCTAATTGGCCACTGTTTGAATTATGTTGCCAATCTCTGATTTCTGTATATTAGATTACAAAATGGACTCTTTGAAGCTCTTTAGATATCTGTTTTTCCCTATTGAGATTTATACTGCCTGTTATTGATCCTAGACCATTGTGAAGTAATGCTGATCTTATGAGCTAGAGCATGTAATTATTTATTACTCAGTGGAATTTTTATGTGAAGAATATTATAATTACTCCGAGAAAGGTGATGGATTCTAATCCACCAATTTAATTTGTAATCTTACGTTCTGTTGCCTTGATTATTTCCCTGTAGATTTTTAAGTGCTTCCATCATTTCTTGATGTGTACTGTTGCAGCAGTGGATGTTTTCTCCTTTCAAAACTGTACCACTTCAGAATCTATTTTTAGTAGTAGGGCATATTTTTTACAATATTTGTGTCTTGCCTCGTCTTTCAGTTGAGACGGAACTATTTATTTCAGCATTAACCAGCATCAGAGCTTTTGGACTTGCCTCTGCTTTATGTAGACCACTTCTCATCCATGGTCTTGTCTTCCCGTTTCAGATTCAGCATCCACGGTCGCATTTGGACAGGTTTGATCTGGTGATCACGCCAGAGCATGATTATTATCCATTAACCCCTCCTGCAAAGGAGCAGGTTCCTCGAGTTCTTCGGAAATGGATAACGCCACTTGAACCTCCTGATGCGCATGTTGTACGTCCTTTTCCACATATGTGCATATTAAGTCAAATTTTAAATACTTAGTATTCGTTGGTGCTGACTCATTGGCTGTACTTTGTTCCGGATATCCATTATTATTTCTCAGGTCCTCACAGTCGGAGCACTTCATCAAGTGGATTCTGCGACACTTCGGAATGCTGCTAATGCCTGGCAGAATGAGTTTGCACCTCTGCCAAAGCCATTGCTTGTCGTCAACATTGGAGGGCCTACAAGTATCCTCTCTTCCCCTTACGATTGTTCTGGGTTCTGGGTTCGATTTTCGTTTTCTTTTTCTTTATTAGAATTTGTTCTTTCACATGTTTAGTATGCATTACTTGATTTTGTTGTTGTTATGGTTATTTTTTGTTTAGCTAATTCAAGTTTAGTTTGTCAAGTTGGAGATTGGCAACTTTTTTTCTTTTTTTGGCTTATGACTTACTTTGTTGGCTGAAGCTAGTTCTTGCACTTATTGAGTCACCTATCTACTTTGAGAGATTGGTACTTGATGCTTTTTAGCTTCGTTGATGTGTCACAAGTATCATATGAAACTTTTGCTACTGTCTGTATTATTTTTTAATATCTAAGAGTGTGTTCTGGGGTATGTGCATCCACTATATCATGTAAATTCTATTATAAGGTGGGAGCAGTGCCTGTACTCTCTCTCTCTCTCTCTCTCTCTCTCTCTCTCATTGTTGTGAAGAACACACAATGCAACTTCTCGTGTGTCTGATGGGCTTTTCCATCTATTTTGGCTCTGCATACATATAGTGCCTTATTATATTGTTTCTTACTTGCTTCTCATCAAGTTAAGAGGTAATTGTGTTTGCAACTCATAAGAAGTGATCTTTCAGTATGATAGCTTGCTTCCTCATACATGAGTATTGTTTCTGTAACATTTTTGTTCTAATGTTTTTAGTTGGGTTTTGGGGAAAAGTTTATTGCCATCTTTATTATATCCTTACAATTCTGGCTATTGATAGGGTACTGCAGATACGGTAAAGACCTAGCTAAACAGCTTACTGCTTCTCTGCATAATGCACTCACGAGCTGTGGAAGTGTGAGGATATCTTTCTCGAGGAGGACACCTGAAAAGGTATGCATATAAATCATACTTTTCAAGCTTTCATCTTATGCAATTCAATTGATGGCTGTAGTTATGTCCATTATTTGCAAATTCTTCTCTCCTACACTGCTTTTATGTGTATTTCTGCTTTTGTTGACAGGTTTCTAACATTATACGGAAAGAACTTGGGAATGATACGAAAGTACACATATGGGATGGCGAAGGTACTTGATATTCAGTCAGCATGCTGTATAATATGTAATTAGAATTAGTGATTTGAGTACTTAACTGTAGTATTCTGTCATTATCAGAACCTAATCCACACATGGGGAACTTGGCTTGGGCTGATGCTTTTGTTGTTACTGCTGATTCAGTTAGCATGTTGAGTGAAGCTTGTAGCACCGGGTATGTTGTACACCAATCCTTGATGATTTTGGACCTGTGCATTATATCTTTAGTATCTGATAGACTCTTTGGATGCTGCAGGAAACCTGTTTATGTAATTGGAGCTGAACGCTGTACGTGGAAGTTTGTCGAGTTTCATAAAAAGCTAAGGGAAAGAGGCTTGGTTCGGCCATTTACAGGTCTTGAAGATGTAAGTGACTGATAACAGCCGTCCTTTTTCCTTTTTATATTTGGCAAGTCGGACCTATTAACCAGTCAGATATTTTATTTTTCTATATTTTAAGTATCTTGAGTGCCCTTAAACCCATTCTGAAAAACCACCTAACGAGGAAAAAATACGCCATGCAACAGCTGCATGTCCAGTAGACCACTGAGAATGCAATGTTTTCTGAATAATAGGGCGCTAGATAATTCATGTCTAACTGTGTTTTTCATAAGTAACCACATTAGATGTACCACACCAGTGTGCAATGGTTGCATGAAATAATTACTCCCCTGTGAGATAATGTGAAAATAATTTGATGTTGAAGGAAAATATTTGTCATTAGGGAAATGGGACATTTGATTTAAGAAAGAAAGTATTAATCTTCTTTGTGATATGATTTCCCCCACAGGGTTCTCATCATCTTCTACTATTATTTTTGCTTGCGTAATGAGTCTTCTATCCAAGCTGAAAGACTGTTACTGTGAAATTCAGTTATTTCCCCCACTGGGTCCCTACATTGCCCTCTTCAACTATGAAATTCAGTTACTGATAAATCCTTTATTGCCCTTCCCAACCTCTTCTACCTGGTCATGAATTAATGGCCGAGTATTGAGTTTGATTCTTACATACTCAAGCGGACAGTTTTATTGTATTCTTTCTCTTGATTTCAGATGTCAGAAAGCTGGAGTTATCCTCCTTTAAATGATACAGCAGAAGCAGCTAATCGGGTGCATAAAGCACTTGCCGAGCGTGGATGGAGATTACGAGCATAGTTCAAATCTGTGTTTAAAGCAGCAGAAGTTTCCCCGTTTTATCGATATCTTTCATTTGATAGAGAAAGAACTACATATATACTCATCATATATACTGGTTGAGTTTGAGCAGCAGATGCAATTTTTTGACCCATTGGGGTTTGGTATGTGTAAAATAAAGTGTACCCATACGTACGGCTTGTATATAAACAAATGAGGGAGGTATATCTTTTTGGTTTTTAGAATCAAGAATTATGTAAAAATCATAAAATGTGTTGTTTGTCCAGAGCTGGTATGATTTTGCCAGACATTTTTAAACATTACATTCTTTGTGTTGTGCCATTCTCTTTTCTTTCAGGTGCATGGTGAATGGTAGATTTAGGCTCTCTGAGGAATTGAATTTGCTTTATCATTCTATATTGGCACTCAGCAGGCTATGCATAGAATTGCAGATGGAACTTGTTTTGCAGTTTCTGGAATTTTTTGCACTTTGCCCCCCAGAATTGGGCACAATTTGCAGTTTAGGCTCTTGAGGCGAAATATTGCAGTCTCCATCCTATCCTTTAAGTTTCCTTCGCATTGTGCACTCTTAGAATTTTGCGGCAGAAAAGTTGAGGGCTTGAGGCAAATTTAGAACACGAAGAAATTCAATTTTCCAGCATATTCTGAAGTATTAATCTCCAATTTATGCTGGAGTTTGTGTGATCTTTATTTTTTTTTTTTTGAATGAAAAGGTGATTATGAATTTATGAGTAGTGAATTTTAAAAAACCCGCGACATAGTTTGCTTGGGACTCCTCGTTGGACGCTTTTCTGACCTCAAAACAATCAAGACAACTCGCTGAGGTTTATTTTCTCAAAAAAAAACTCACTGAGGTTTAACTTTCATAGAGCGTAAGAGGCAAATGCATGCCTTTTGAGTCACAAGGTGTTGAGATTACGCCCTAAAAGTTATCATTAATTTGTCAATTTATTTCTGTATTTTCATCCTTTTGTTGTCTGAAAAAATATATATTATAAAAATAACAAGTATATTGAAAGATATTTGATATTCTTAAAATATATTTGTATAAATTTAAAATGCATCTTTTTATTATATAATCGTGTTTAAATTTATGATCAATATTTTGTAAACATGGAATATGGAGTTGCTGATATCTAAAAATAAAAATATCCAAAAGAGCTGCAGAATGCCAGGTGGATAATTAAATTCACATGCAAGAAAAATAAACAAAATTAACTCCTGGGCCACGTGGAGCCGTCCTCCTTTAATTTCTTCCTCTTTAAAACTCAGCCTTCCATTTTTATTTTCCACCACCACCAAACGAAAAAACAAACAAACAAACCACTTTTTCTCATCACTCTCTCGCTCTACACTTTCTCTCTCTATCTATACATACATACATCACATAAACTGTATATACATATATATTCTATATAAATCCAAACACAGCGCAATAAAGCACTCTCACCAACCTTCGTCCTGAAGTTCTCATGTTCGTCTAGTTGAGTTGTTAACTTCACTCTGTACCGGGTCAACTCTAGGGCTTTTGAATTGGTAAAATTCGATTAGGTTTTACATTCGATTTGTTGTATGATCATTGTTTAATTTGACGATTGTTTCTATTGGAAATCCGAATCGTTAACTCTGTGTGTAACTCATGAATACGCGATTGTTTTTAGGTTGATCTGTTCTGCGATTGTTCTCCTAGTATTTGGTGTTTAAGTTGGTTTTGGTGTGTGATGCTTTTTTTTAGTATGTCTGATAATTTTGTTGTGAGACTTTTTGTAGTATTGTACGGCTTTTTTCTAAGCTTGATTTGAACTATTGATTTTAATGATTCTTCGGTTTCTTGCTGTTGTTGCGTACCTGGAATCGTATTTCGTTGGAGCCTTAGTTCATTCCTTGTATTGTTTTCTTTATTGGATGTTAATATGACTAGTTCTTGATTTTTGAGCTCTTGTGTGTCTCGTTGCAGTTTTGAGATTGTGGAGGTGATTTTGTTATCCAGGGGTCTATCACGCTTAAATTTGAGTACTTTATTTCAAAGAGGGTTTTATTGTTGAAGTGAAAAAAGATTTGGACGTCAAGGTCTCATGAGAATTGTTAGGGGAATGCAGAAACTGATTTGCAAGGATCAGAGCTTATTTGGCTGGGAGAACAACTCGGTTAGCAGAGGAATTGGCGTGACTGCACCAAAGGCCAGAACGCGCGGCAAATTGAAACCTACTGTTTCATATTTATAACTTAGGTCTAACCAAGAGAGTAAATTGTCAGGTTGGAATTCAAAGTGAAAGGGGAACTATGACTCGGATTCTAGTCCAACGAAGTTCAACTGGTTCGTCATCATCATCTATCCAGAGTAGATCATCAACCACAGTACCGGTGCTCGCCCCGTCTTCGCCAGTTTCATCACAGCAAATTATTCCTGAACTGGGTCCAGCATTGAAAGATGATAATTTAGCAGAAGAAGTGCAGGACCAAATTGCTGGTTGTGAATTATCTGAGTTTTGTAATGTTTTAGATAGCAAAAGCGAAGACTATGCAAGTGAGGAGCTTTCTCTTGGAAGCTTGAACTGTTATCACCATGAAAACGACAAAGATGCAGACAGTAAGAGGGTTTCTCATGACAATGATATGAGTTCTCGAAATTTAATAAGAAGTGGATCAACATTTCTTAAGGAGGAAAATGATGCAGTGGTTGGAGAGAAATGTTCTCTCCAGATGGTTACCGGCAGTTCTTATCCACCACCACCCCCTTTGCCCCCTCCAAAGCCTTCTTCGCTGAACTCAAGTTCTAGGAAATTTGCATCTTGTGACTCAAATGCAGCGAGGATAGGGTCATCTTGGAGAGCTGCACATTGGTCTGGTGTATCAAGGAGATCATCACCAACTGGATCTCGTCCATCCTCACCTCGGTCTCATTGCGAGGGTGAAGGTTATAACAGCGCTGATGAGCAGGGTCAATGCTTTAGTTCTTCCTATGATGATGCAGTGAGTTTTATCTTTTGCTTAACTTTTTTGTTCTTCTTAATGTCGTGACTTGTGAGGTATCCTTTTTAAAATGCTGCAATTGGTTCCAAATTATGAAGATCTTATAATTTTGCCACTATTGGGTTTTCTTTTTCTTGATAACTTGGCCAAGCAGCATACCCAGCACGGTGCTACTTAGTCTGCATTACATACATAAAGACACACACACACACACACGCGCGCACACACATATATATGCGTGTGTGTGTGTGCGTGTGCGTAGGTGATTGTGTTAAATGCTATTAACTTGTTGATTTTCACTGTGCCAAATTTATCAAGGATTCCGAGAAGTACGAACACTTCCTTTTATGTCCAATACTGCATATTGTGCTCTATTAGTTTCTTCAACTTAGAATGCCATATGGCATGATTGAGATTAATGGGCTCGATTTGTTTGGTGAATGGGGAATATTTTGTCTGTGCAGGAAAGAGAACAACAGTTTGAGATGGATTTGAGGCGTGTCAAAGGCTTGGAGGTGAGAAAAATGCTAGAGGATGGGAATTGTCTTTTCCGTGCTGTGGCAGATCAAGTGTATGGTGACTCTGAGCTGTATGATTTGGTTAGGCAGATGTGCATTGACTACATGGTACAGAAAGTTTTTGATTTCTTATGATCATGAGTTATCTGTTCCTTTCATTTTTTTGATAGTTGTCCACTCTCATTTGGACTAGAACATATCACATATGTGGTACTTAAAATGGTTTTCTTATATCGAGAAATTCTGTCTAGTGGCGTTCGACCAGAGTGTCTGAAAAGAGACTCGCATTTCTCATTGAAGAAATACACGAATCATATTGAAAGACTTTCCTAACCCGCCTTCATAGGTTTTTGATCATTAGTTTCCATACGCGCTTTACATGGTTGATTGTTCATCGCGAAGGAAAAACATTATATCATTAGATTTTTTTAATTCGTTTCAAGTGCTGTTACTACTATTTTGGGCTCCGGCTTTGTTTCCTTTTTACAAACAATAAATCTAAGTATTTTTCAATATTTGCTTGAGTAGTTGTCTTAGGTTGTTGTTTCTATTTCTCTTATGATGCATATAACCCCATGTATTTGAAAAGAATTGTAAACTGTTCAAGTTTTAAGATTGTGTTGTTATCTGGAGAAAGCATCGAAATGTATTTTTGATGCTCTAATGTGGATCTATGTTTATGCAGGAGCGAGAAAGAGATCACTTTTCTCAGTTTATAACAGAAGGTTTTACTTCCTATTGTAAGCGGAAGAGAAGGGATAAGGTATGTGGTATGTAGTGTATCCTCTAAAGCAATTACTGTTTGCTGGATCCCTCTCTGGTTTGTCTTATATAACTAAGTTAGTTTCTTTTATAGAAGTGTGCATTTGGTGGTGCAATTTAGTCTTGTGATGTGACTGTCAAGGTCCTCATAGTTGCACCTCACTGAGTACATGTATTAATTGACCTTCGCATACGGGAACCATATTTCCTTAACTAGGTTGATATGGGACTGTCAATCAGGGTAAAAATATTGTTTCAAAATGGAAGTGGGAACTGAAAACATATAAAAAATATTTAACTGAGGGGGAAATATCTTAATTGCCTTTTTCTTCAATATGCATTTTCTTTCCTTGTGACATCTTGAATTACTTTTAAAGGTCATCCAATCTACCCGTGTATTCCCCCACAGTAGAGTAAAACAAGAGAGTAGGAGAGACTGATTGCGTTAACAGTGTGTGATTAATATTCATGGTCATTGCAGGTTTATGGAAACAATACGGAGATTCAAGCTATGTCAGAAATGTACAACCGGCCGATCCACATATATTCTTACAGCACTGGTACTTTACCTGTATTAAATTACGTATGACATTGACGATAATTTTGTAGTGTCTGCTTTCTGATTATATCCCATGTTTCTTTGAATAGAACCTATCAATATTTTCCATGGAAGCTATAACACCGATACGCCTCCTATACGACTAAGTTACCACCATGGAAATCATTATAACTCCCTTGTAGATCCTCGTCGACTTACCATTGGTGCTGGGCTTGGATTTAGCTCTCTGCAAGGGGTGAGTGGGCCATTCTAAAAAAAAGGAAACTGGTTTCAATTTTTGATACTGGTATATGTGCTCTTGTTACAATGGTTATATATAGTTTTAGTAGTAACCACTTTCTTGGTGTATCTAACAGACGAATATAGATAAACATCAGGTCAAAGCAGCTATAAAAGCTCAACAGGATCAACAGATTGATCATGTAAGTTTATATTGTTGATCAAAGAGCAAATGATCTTTATCATCTGTACTCAAAATGATACCTACATTTTCTTCCTTACGATAGGCACTTCTTGCCGAGGGACGCCTCTACTCGGATCTTGAGCTGACTGAGAAGGAAATTGAGCGCATGGTGATGGAAGCCTCAAGAGCCGAATATCTTGCTGACAACAAGTTCAAACAACAACTTGGTGGGAGGGAGTCGTCGACTTCTAAAGCTGAACCATCATCTTCTGCAGCCAGTTAGTTCTAATTTGCTTTTAACTGCTTTCCTCGTACTCCAGTACCATAACTCACATGATTCAGTATGACTATTAACGCTGTCATCTATTATTTGAGGGTAATTACGTCCACACTTATGATTTAGTCTATTACAAGAACTTTTCTTTCCTACTGTTTAAAAAATTACACAGATATCCCCGGAGACTGTAAAATCATGTAAATAAAGGGGGGTCATCTGTGATATGTCCGTGTAACCTTGTGAATCTTACGAGAGGGTTTCTATAGTTGTTCAAGCAGTAGGGGAAGTTTTTGTAATTAGACCAAACATCATAGGGTGTAAATTGTAATCTACCGAAGTTATAGCTAGTGCTTTGGTTTTAGCTGACCGACTTTACTGAATATCAGGGTCGTCGGCAAGTGATGCGGTCCAGGATAGTGGCACACCGGGTAGGGTTCTGAATGGCAGCATGCAGATTATGTTGTCAATGGGATTCAGCTACTTGCAAGTGCTTGAGGCTTACAGCATTTTTGGGGACGACGTAGATTCAATGGTCTCTTACTTGATAGAAACTAGCAGTGGCAGCAGGCGTAAAGGCAAGGCAACTGAATGATGGGAATTTTAAAGCCTATTGAGATATCCAGTTTTATTATTATATATATAACCCATAGTTTGTAGAACTTTTAGTTACTTGTACTTGACAATTTTATACTCTGCAAGACAGCAGCAATGCATGGAATCCGAACATGTAATGTATACTACGTTACTATTACTTGTTTATAGTCCAAAGTTCTTGTTACAATCCAAAGTTCTTGTTAGGTTTGTTGATTTAGTTGACATTATAGGCCATTCAATGTGTTGCTTTTAGGAACTCCTCGCAACAATATATGGTATACGTGATTTATCTTTTTGCAAATACTTTTACCAGTTTTAGATCTCTGTGTCAAATTTCTAAATATTTTCGTGTTTGATTCAAAGGAAGCAAACTGAGATACTTCTTTAAGTTCACTGTAATAACTATATTCTTGCCTTTTCCAGAATATCTGGAGGAGTTTTTGAAATTTGTGATTTTTAAATATTCAGCTTACTAACATAATACCGCGATCAATATTTAGTCCATGAATAGATCCCCTTGACTTCTGGTTCTTTTTCCAGAAAATCTCGGTTTATAGGCTTTGAACCAAAGAAATTTTCATCACAAGAAGCAATAAATAGAAGTAAATAATTGCTGATTAATTAGATTTTCCTAAATATAAATTTATTCAAACTGACAACTAAAGTCTTTTGCTCGACGAATAAATTCAACTTTAACAAACTCAAAGCTCTCATTTGGAAACTATGCAAGCTTTACAATTTAGTTCTCAAGTCTTTTTCAAAGGTCTTTTTCATCATAAATTTTCCTAGGATACTTTTAGTTACCTGGGAGGCTGGGCACTTATTCCTTTCTTCTTTAATTTTCCAACCGATTTTTTTTCTTTTGTGAATTCATTTATACAAAATACTGTAATAGTGTCTTCATTTATGCAACATAATTTAATAATGTTTCCTGAAGTCTCAGAATAAATTATCCGCCAGCTATAGCAATAAACATTGAAACAGGAATTTTATGTCGTTTCACTGTACTAGAAAATAACTTATATGAATTATGATTGAATAATATTTTTCTGCAATATATAACATAAGCACATGCATAAGAAATACGTTTTAAGATTCTTCTAAATTTAAACAATATTTCGTAATAGCAATTTAATATAGAGACAACCAGAGGAGAAAATTAAATAATACAAAAATAAAAATATACATATACATTCACTTAAATAGGCAAAGCTTCAAGATAAAAAGTGATAAACTTAATTGAAATCAGAACCGTAAGCTGCTGTAATTCTTCTCTCTTCTACTGAAAAATATATATATAAAATAAAAGGACAAACAATAGAGAACGAATAGGGTTTTATCGCTCTACAATACAAAATACGCAAAAATTACAGTAGAGAGAGAAACCCAAAACGATGTCGCAGAACGGGAAATTGATGCCGAATCTGGACGAGAAGAGCACGAAGGTGCTCAATTTGACGGTGCTTCAGCGCGTCGATCCGTTCGTCGAGGATATTCTCATCACAGCAGCTCACGTCACATTCTACGAATTCAATATCGACACTAGTCAGTGGGTAATGTATCGATCTACTGTTTGTGTGTGTTTTGATTTGTGATGAGATTAGAATCAGTTGTGATGTGAGTTTTTTTGTTTGCAGAGTCGAAAGGATGTGGAAGGATCTCTATTTGTGGTGAAAAGGTTGGGGCTTTTGTCGTTATTGAGATTGAATTGTTGGATAATTTTGAAGGAATTTATCGTAAAGTTCGATTTGTAGTTGGGGATAATTGTGTTGATGTGATTTGTGGTTGTTAATGTTACAGGAATACACAGCCGCGGTTCCAATTTATAGTAATGAATCGTCGAAACACTGGTTAGTTACTCAATTTATTTACGTGTATGTAGAGTTGTTGATGGATTGGGATATTTGTTGGTAGTTATATATGCTCCTAGTTTGGGAGAGGATCAGTGTTTTGTTAACAATGGTTTTTCGGTAAGAATAAAGGCTACTTATGAGCCAGTATAGGCTATAAATCGATGACGAGCAGATAGTTGTTTATCTATTAAGAGTGTTGTCGGGTTTCATTCTGATCGTGACCTGCATAAAACAATATGATACCTCACGTGCTATTTGTGTTCGTGAATCGTGGTTGATATAGAGTAACACCAAGTATAGTAGCCACTTTCTAAAAAAACCGATTAAGGTTTACCAACAGCGATGTGATTCTTTTTTAATGTTTGTAGTCACCTGATCTAGAGACTAGGAGGTGCAGGCATGAATTTAAATGCTCAAATTGGGCATAATTAGAGCTGATAAGCACGTAGATTCTTGTATCTTTAACTTTGTATGTCAAAACTAACACGTGGCTGATGATGCTTAAAATTCTTTCGCAAACTAAATTAATGTATGGCGAAAATGCAACTGTTGATGTTGATAAATAAAGTTAGTAAGATTCAATAGTTTGGTAATCAGTCTTGTCAAATAGTGCTATTTTTTTAACACTTGTAACTCTCTCCTGTGTTATCTGTTTTGTTTGCTTTAAGCAGATAATCTGGTGGAGAATCTTTTGGGGGATTTTGAGTATGAAATTCAGGTTCCTTATCTGTTATACCGAAACGCCTCGCAAGAGGTAAATGGAATATGGTTCTATAATGCACGTGAATGTGAAGAAGTTGCAAATCTATTTAGCAGGTTAGTGATTATGATTAAAGTCTTTTTGTGCTCTTCTCCATTTCGTAGACATGTCTTAAGGTTGCATTTTACTTTGGGTGACATGTCCCAGAAATGAAAAAAAATAATATTAACTCGTGATGTGTGCATGATCATTCTAAACCCAAATTGCCGACGAACTTTATACACAACTAAGATAATTATTGATGGAAGCATACCGTGGCTGATTAGTGTATTGTTGGCAGTGTGGGGTTTAAGTTTTCAAGTTCTATTTCCTTTTATAAATTGTTAACCATGTGTAGTCACACGACAGCTGGTTAAAGCTGTTTGGGTTGTTAATCATAGTGCACTATAACTGCACTTCTTATAGCCCGAATGACATTGTTTTCATGCATCAAGTGCAATCGATTATGAGAGAACATGAACTTAATATCATGGGTAGAATAATGAAATATTAATGAAGTAAGAAACTGAATCAGTTTCAGATATTGAGAGTAGTGCACTCTTTCTTAGAAAATGCCATTTAGAGGGGTTGCTTTCTGTGGTTCCGTATCACCTTTTGCTATAAATGAGATGTCACCGAAGTGGACGATAGGCAAGAGAAGACCCAGGAGTGGACCTGACAAGCATAAGATTCTTTGCTTGACAAACTGTTTCTCAATCCCCTAAAAATTCAGTGTCGGAAATAATGACCTTGCTGAAGATCCCAAGTTTTCACTTTTGTCTGTGACAGCTTTTGCCATGTGAAAACCTGTCATAGATGCTTAGATGACAAAAACGGAAGCTACTAATATGGCGAGTTGCTTACATTTATTTGTTCTTTAAGTTTACACATATTGTATTGTTCTCGCTTTAATCACTTTCATGGTGGTATGACTTACAGTTTGTTATACCCTTCTCACTTCTTGTTTCATGACTTTGCTATTGCCTTTTTATTCATAACCAGGATACTTAATGCATATTCAAAGGTGCCTACAAAGTCAAAAGTATCTCCAACAAAGAGGTAAATTATTGTTGATGTCTATTTGAATTCAGAAAGTTAGGAGTAAAAGTCTGTAGTCGATGTAATTAAGATTTTATGTATGGCGTCTAGCTGATACGCATCTTGGATAAATATAAAATCTGGACAAGAATTGCTATGATGATCTGGTACATTATTGGTATAGTCTATATCTGTACATTTTTAGTTCTCTGGAATTGTATACATAGGATAGACATGTAGAAACAAACTAAAACTTCTCTGTGAGCGTTCATCTGATTCAAGTTATTCTGATCCTAGCTTATTTAAAGTGATATTTATCATTGATTCACAGAGAAGTTATTGTCTAACTAACTTCAGTTTTTGGCTGTTATGGGGGTCATACAATTAAGATATCAATTTTCTGTGCTAATTTATACAGTTAGTCCATTTGATTAAGCCCAATTACGACTCAATCATTGACCATTGTGTACAATTCTGTATCTGTTGTCAGTAAACAAAGTAGGTAGCATGGTGGTTTTGATCCAGTGTTTAAGTTGTCAATCTAGTCTGGTGGCTGACTCTTTGTCAATACTACTCATCGTGCACACATTATTTATCTATTGCAAGTAGTTGAAGGTGCCTTAAATTGTCTCTAGGCATCTTTATTCAAGACCCAGTGATTTGACTTTTCTTTGTTTTTACCCTTTTATATTTATGTTTTTCTTGCAGTGAGTTCGAAGAACTGGAAGCAGTTCCAACAATGGCAGCAATGGATGGTCCCCTAGAGCCATCATTGTCTACTAATGCTAGTGCTACAGATGTTCCAGATGATTCTTCCTTTGTGAACTATTTCAGTGTATATTTCTACTGCTATTCTTATTTTCTATTGGGCTGAATTTACATTCTTACAATTTTATTTTATTTGTCATTTTTGGATCTTTTTGGTCAAGCATCAATATACATTCATTACCAGACTGTTGGAATGATGTAGGGCCTGCGTATAAAGTGTTATCAATAAAAATAGGTAGTATAGATATCGGTGTGTGTATAGATGTAACGGGATAGATTTTACTTTCCTTTTTAAATTATTTTTCGTTTTGTATAGATTTGGCTGTAAAAAAACTTTATGTTGGGGCAGTAACTAAACAACTAAATTATAGTTGCCTGCCATATCTTCTATATGGTGTTAGACTCTAGGCATAATTTTAGCTTTTTGCAATAATGGAATATGAATATTGCTTGTCCGGAGCAAATGAATGACTTCATTACTTCTGTCTCTTATCAAAACAACATCTGGAAAATTTCCCTCCATTATTTACTGTCTTTCACCAGATCCGTCAGCTTCCTCACTAATTTTTGCCTGGCTGAGAATCCAAGTTATTAGTTTTGGAATTGGTTCATACAAATTTGAATCAATTAATCCTTGAATGTTTATTTGTTTCTTCAATAAGAGCATTGTGACTCTGTAGATAAATTTTATTTGGAGCTCCTTTTAATTTGATTTAGTAGCATGTGACTAAGGAACGAATTATTAGAAGCTGTACTTCAAATTTTATCCAGTATTTTAACATGAAAAAATAGGTGCCCCTCAGTGAACTAGGGTTCTTTCTATAGTTTTTCCTGTCGCCTTTATATGTGCGTGTTTGTGTTTTATTAAGTTTCGATTGTTGATGTTTTGCTATATTTATACAGACTGCTATGAATGTTGGAGGTGCCCCTAATGCAGCAATATCTGCGCAGCAATACCATTTCTCTGCACCTGTTGTTTCTGCTTCTCGCTCGCAGAATGTCGTTGAGCCCTCTTTACCAACGGCTCAGATACCATCTAACTTATCCACTTCAACCTCTATAATGTCTATTCTCGAAGCCTCTGAATCCAAAACTGCTGGAAACCGCTCAACTGATTTAGTGAAGCCGTCCTCATTTTTTGGCCCACCTCCAACATCTTCACCACTGATTATACCTCCGATTTCGTCATCTATGCCTTCTGCTCCTCCGCTAAATCCTTCAGGAAGTCTACAAAGACCTTATGGTGCGCCTTTGCTTCAGCCATTTCCGCCACCAACACCACCACCATCTCTCACTCCAACTTCTGCCCCTTCACCAAATTATGGGCCTGTTATAAGCAGAGAAAAAGTCCAAGAAGCACTTCAATCGCTTGTTCAGGTATGTGCTTTCAGTAATTAATATTGAGCATTGGCATTAAAATTTCTAGGAAAGTGACCGCTGGTTAATTAATTAATTCCATGTTTTATCCTTGCTGAATAAGGAATTGAAATTTAACAAGAAACCTAGTAAGACATAAATAGCATTTCCTGCAAATTTTAACATTTTTAAACCACCCTAAATTTTGTTAACCTGTGGAAGTCATAAAATTTGAAGAAAAGGGCAATCACCTAAAATTTATTCGTTTTAACCCAATAGCTCTGTTATGAGGTCATTGGCTGATATCCTTCAAAACTAGGATTCATATAGTTATTATTGTTTGCATCAGAGGATGGTCTATTTTGTTGGAGATTCTGGTAAAACCTTTACGAATCTTTTTACGTGGGAATATGTTATGAAGTTAAAAGTTAATTACTGTGTTTTGCTCTTCAAACTTTTTTCGACTGTGTGTAATTTTCAATTGAGTTTTAAATGATATTATCATGTCTTGTAGAAGATGGTAGCTTCATCGTTACTTCTTCCTTAGAAATTTTCTGGGAACAAAGTTAGCTGTGATTATAAAAACTTGGATGAATAATACGTCAGTGGAGAAGAACAGATACGCTTTTAAGTTAGGATATAACTTTGGTTCAAATTCATATTGGAAACAATTCGCTCTGGAAAATCGAGTTTATGTCTTTGGAAAGGTATATTGGGATACCATTCATTACACAATTTATGGAGATACGAACAAAATTGTTCTAGTAGATATTTATTCTATGGAAGAATTGACGGAGATATGGACAGTAAATGTTTTCTTTTTCTGTTTTTTTAGTTTTTCTAGAAACACGCAACCACAGATCTAGGGGCAACCTAGTTGTGGCCAGGCTCTCTTGAATTCCATCTAGAAGGACGCTGTACTACACACACTTACATGTACTTAAAATAATTTTGCATATGTATACTAAGAAGATATTCTGGTCATTCCTACAAACTTCAGGCCATCTTGATCACCCCCTTTAAAGTTGCCCTGCACTTTTTTGAATGAAATGATAAAGTTTTTGTTTGAGATCAAAAGTAAATTACAGGAGAGCTTCTATGCTTGGCCTCAGTTCTCTTAGCTATTTTAGTTTATCACTGATGGGGTTCTTGTACTCACCAAGTTTAGCAAATTGTAGTTGCTCATTTGATGATCATTAACTTGCACCCATCGCAACCACGGTTTATGTTTTCTTGCATGTCTTTCCGTGGGACTTTGTTGTGGTTTTCATTTTTCCTATTCTGCTTTTTGTTTGACATACATTTGTGTGGCGATACAGGACAATCAATTCATCGACATGGTTTACCAAGCAATTATGAACGCACACCAATCATGATGAACCTGGAGGACGCCAGCGGTGTTTCCATTTTTTGGCTCAAGGAGGAAGTTTACATGTTATTGTCCATCTCTATAGGTGTATCTCAAAATATATAATTATAAACTTGCTAGACAGTCTTTGTATAGAGTTTTATTAATTTTATAGTTGAATGTCATTTATAAATGTTGTGGTTTATTGGTCTTGTTAAGACAGTTTGTTGAAGAAGTTGATGTTTACATATTTACTGCATATTTTTGGTCCTTCAGTGCCTACCCCCATCCTGTATTTTGTCTTTTATATAGTGAAATGTCCCAATTTAGATCCTACAGTGTGTAAATGTTCTGATTTCACCTCTCCGGCCAATGATATTTTAGAGTGTTTATATTTACTCTCTAAGTTTTGGTTTAATTACAATTACCCTTTGAAAATTTGGAAGAATTATATCTGTTATTTTGAGATTTTTTATGCTTCAAACTATGTTCGAAAAAGTGAAGTTAATTTTTTTTTTTAAACTCAATTTTGATAAAATAATTGATCATTACATTTGCAATAAATTAACAATGTATTAATTTGTTAAAAGATATATTTTGTAACTTTGCTCAAACTTTCAACAGATTAAAACCTCTTTTAGTATATATATTTCTTTAGTTTTCTTAAGTTAAACGAATTTATAAACTACAACAAAATTATTAAAGTATTGTTCTTTTAAAAACTTTTAATTCTAATGGATAAGTTCTCTGTTAATTCACAACATTGAATTAAAAAGAAAATGAAAAACCCTTCCCCTGATGCCAATTATAATTAGCTACCACAGAGGTTTATATGAAACAAATCTAATCTAATGTCGTAATTGCGAGTGATAGTGATGTGATTTGGAACTAATAAACCACAAAGAGTTGATGTAATGGTAATTTTTAGCAATAGTCGATTTAGAGATATTACGTATACTAGGAGTACGAGTCATGTTAAATTACCAAAGGTTATCCTTAATAGGTTATTAGAGTATAGGTCTTAAGCTGCTAATAGACTAAAAATACAATTCTTTTCGTATTTCATCAATCCTTGTTCTCATCTATTTTCGTCATTGTTCATTGTACAATTGTTGCAAACATTTATTACTTGATACGGAACACAACCTTTTAGTTTATCCAAAAGTATTAATTACTATTTTGAGTTCATCCCATATTCATCCAACCTCGTGAGACAAATTTGTATACTATCTCTTCATACCCCTCTATCAGTTTCCGTCTTGAGATTTTAATTTGATAAAAGCACTCAATGCAATTCATTGATGTTAAGTTACCTATATATCGTCCCTCACTAATATATAATTAATGGAAGCCATTTTTGGGCATGATGTGGTTCACGGGACATTCAATTTTCAAAACACTATGATGATTCCACTGTAACCATCTGCATAACCTCTTGCTTAACAATAAAAAACAATAAGGGCAAGACATATAAGCAAATATATAATTAGCTTCATATTGGTAGCTAATATGTAACATACTATTTATGCGTGTGTTATATGTTTGATGAACCGTGTCACAATCCACAAATAGTTAATGTTGTATTTAGAGTAACTTGAGACAACATTGACTTAGTGAAGTTTTATTTAATTTATAGTATATAGTCAATGAGAAAAGTAATCTCCATCAAAAAAGAAAAAGAGAGAAGTAACTTATGTGTACTACCCTAATGGTAAGAATTTGGTAAATTTTAGATTTTATCCAGTGTCCACTTCATGGACTTTCGTTAATTTATAGCATTGTCAACTGAGAGAAGTTATGTACACTACCCTAATAGATAGAAATACACTTTTTTTTTTCTCGTACTTAATCACTTTCCATTATCATTAACTATCCTAGCTCATTGTTCATGGTATGATTTGTTACAGACATAAAATACTTAATACGAAACACAATTTGACTTTATTTCGCGACGTCTGAGTTCATCCAATCCAACCTCGCGAGACAAATAGTACGTTAGCTTTCTATACCTCGCAATGATCAATTCCTGTCTTGTGGTTATTTGATTGAAGCACGAGTAATATATACCGTGAGGTGAAACAGTTAATACAAATTTGGTATAAAAAATTGACAAAAATTGTCGAATTAATAATAAGTTATTCATATTTTTTCTGTATTTATCGTTTGCTTTTTAGGTTTAAAAATAAAGGATTTTTACTTGTTATATTCGGTATAAACTTTAATATGTAAGTTCTTATACAACAAGGTATAATCTCCTAACTCGCTACTATTAGTATATTAAACTACTAGCTAATGGACGAAAAAAGAACGGTTAGCACGTACATATCTTTATATATAACCCTTAACTTTATTTCTTGCAACGCTCTTAAAAACACGAAATTCAGTCATATAAATTAAGAGCTTCCACTTTATTACATTATGTAATTCTTTATTCATAACATTGATCATGTGATATAGTAATTTGAAACTAGAAAGGACTAAGGTTGGGGAGTGAAATTGGTAGCAACCATGAAGGCGATCCTCAGAAGCCCCATAGTGACGGTTCTAACCAGCTCCAAGTTGGACACGACGGACATGTTGCAGTTGACGAGCGGCGTTTGTATATACATGCGGCAGTTGGAAGTTATCGCGTTCATTGGTAATGCCAAGTTTGGTTGAGGGATCATTACCACCACATACCCGCCGTTTGAGTCTGTTGTCGCGTTCCATGTGATGCCCGCCATATCCCCCGTGCACACCACTTGCATTGCCGCGTCTGCAAATAAAATGTTTCTCAATATTTTCTCGAAAAATGTATTTATGTTTTCACTTATTTGGAAATAAGACATATAAATATAGATTTATTAGTTTATTGCAACAATTATTCGAAGTTTTAATTCATGTATTTTCATGTAAATATCTCAAGTGTGAGTTATTGCGGCTTTTATTAGGAAAGTTTTTGTTGGACTTAAAATGAATATGCGTTTTTAAGTATATATTAAGGTGAGTGTTTTTTATTTAGGTGTGGGGGTGATTCTTTGAGCCCCATATTGCATGGGCACGCACAGATAACGACACTTGTAATTGTCTGAGAAATGTATCACATGGTTATAAAGCGTCATTAATAATGGATAATTAATTGTCTAAGTTGAAATTAACATGCTTGTGCGTATATACTGCATATATGATCGATATATATTTTATTATTTTTTAAAATCGTGATACACAAAGAACATGTATGGTACATATCATACATTTTTTATGATATTAATTAGTCGCATATATTACACATTAGTCATCTGCGAGAATCATGATAGGACGTTTACGATATTATAATACTTTCTTCGAGTATATTAAATGCGATGATTATATATATATATATATATATATATATATATATATATATATATATTAAAGTGAAGGTAATTAGATTGAGACTCATAGTTTTGAGATGCTTACTAGGAATAATTGTAGGTGCAGTGGCTCCTGGAAATCCATTTTGAGTACAATACAAAGTTCCATTGACAGACAACTCCAATTGGATTTTGGGCCTCTGCAGTTGAAGTTGCCATGCTAGCAACAAAGAGCACAATCAAAAGACTCTTTAGGAACATTATTTTGATCTTTAGGTATAGTTACGAGAAGATTTGATATTTTGGTGCAAAACTAGTATTCACTTGGGGCCAATTTATAGCAGCAATTTATTCTTCTTCCTCTATACTTTTTCAGGACAAATACATTTAAGCCCCTTTAGGTTTGGTCTAATTAAAAAAGTACCCATTATTCTTTCAATAATTACAAGAACACACTTCTTGAAATTTGAAAAAGAAGATATGGAGTTCAGAGTATTTTTTTTTCCCACTTACACACGAAACGAGGATCATCCATATTCCACGCTTTCTCCCAAGAATATTTGACCTATTGGCTACAGCCTAAGGATTGTAGCCGAAATGTGAATGTCTTGGCTCTAAGCTAAGCTTATTAGTCAGCATAATAAAAGTTTTGAATATTTTTGAATGATCTAAAATTACCAATTTTCTTGAAATTGAAGCAAACTTATAAAACTATTAAATCTTAAATTATCACCTTCAGTTTTTTCAGACACAACTTCACTAGAAAAAAAGTGTTTTAGTTTTAAGTACTTTTTTGTACAATTTCAACAACATATGAATATTGTAATAAACCAAAGGGAGGATTTAGCTTACTTATAATATCATCCGCTACTGTACGAATTAGTACATCATGATTCGTTAAATTTGATAGAAAGAAAAAGAGAATTACAAATAGGCCCTTATGAAGTTTGAATACTATAGAAACACCTCGCGAAAGTTCGAAACTTATGCAGAAGCACCTCCTATATATTTTTATATATCTTAACATTAGGAAATGCCTCTATAATTGTTGAAATAATGTGTGAGACTTTTATAATTAGGGGTGGGCATCTTTTTCGCGTCCACACTAAACCCGTCTCTGTCTGGTATTTTCCGTCAAGGATGAGTTTCTCCGAGTACATGTACTTGATTGGTTGTTACTCACAGAGAGATAGTTCATGATCCACGTCAAGTTTGCATGCTCGCTTCTCCTAGCCAAACGAAAACTTGTATTCTACAATGCAATCCTTTTTTATTCTATTTTTAATGCGTATATATACCACATTATTGTTTTTCTTCTCATTTTTAATCCAAAATATACAGCGGAATCGTGTAATACACACTCAACCCTCCTTCTCTCACCGGACTCCAAATTATTTTGCTCTTTCTTTCTCTTCGCCGTCAACTTCTCTCTCTCCCCTCATCGCTGCATCTTTTCTTTCTCTTATTTTCACAATTTCTTTTTACTAAACTAACTTATCTTCTCTGAGTTCTTTCTCTAATCTCTAGGTCCGGAATAACAAAATCTCGGTACTCGAATTGAAAGGTACCACTTCCGATTATGTATCCAAGAAAATCGACATGGCGTTTCTTTCTGGCTTCAAGATTGGTCGAGAATTCAAGTTTTCATACACAATCAGAACGGCTACCTAACCCTAACCCCAGTTCTATTTGCGACTAAATCGAATTTCCTATAAAATCTGAACTGCTACTCGACCATACCCCACTCCTATTTATGACATAATCGAATTTTCTACAAAATCGGAACGGCTACCCGACCCTACCCCGCTGCCATTTATGACTAAATCGAATTTCCTAAAAAATCGAAACACCTACTCGATCCTACCAACTCCTACTTATGAGTACATCAAATTTTCTACACGAACAACCGGAACAACTACCTGTCCTACCCACTTCTATTTATGACTAAACCAAATTTCCTACACAATCGGAACGGCTACTCGACCCTACCCCGCTCCTATTCATAACTAAATCAAATTTTACAAGACCCAACCGTAATTATCTCTACATTAAAATGATTTCCAATTTTCATTTACTTATTTTTTAGCCACAATACAACTCCTAACTTATCAATTTCCTTTCAAATGGGAAAAAAATAAAAAAGAAAATCGAGAATTTTTTTTTTTTACCAAAACAAAAAAAAAGTAAAATTAAAAAATTGAAAAAAGGTACACCCAACTCTATCCCCATTGAATACAATACAATCCCATGTAGTTAACAAACATTGGCGCTATCTGTATTAAAATCCAAAACTAACGTTGCATTTAAAACATTTCAACAAACAAACTTCTCCTTTAAATTCACACTCACATTTCTTCTCCTCAACACACCACACTCTCCACTTTCCCCTTATTTTCTGCTCTGCTCAAACTCAAAAATGTCTGAATCAAATCTCCCAAACCCTATCCCTCAGCCTCAAGAAGAAGCTCCTGTTGTTGAACAACAATCCGAGGCCTCAAATGCACCACCACCGCCTGAATATGTTGTTGTTGTTGATGACGATGAAAACGTGGATTTTCCTCCTGGAACGGTGATTGCGGCTGAGCCGATTTCGATGGTGGCGCCGGAGGATGTAAGGAATGCTGCCGGTGGATCTAAGAAGAGGAGAGCCGCCGAGGATCCGATGGTCAGGCCGAGCTGGCTGCCGGAGGACTGGAGGTACGAGGCCAAAGTCAGGGCCTCCGGTGCTACCAAAGGAACGATTGATCGAGTAGGGGTCGTTTAATTTTTGGAATGAATTGCATGTGGTTTGTTTGATTGTTTGTGTTTTAGTGTTGATGGATTGTCTGTTTGATTGGTTATTATGAGTGTGTGGAATGTGTTGTTGTGTTTATAATTGGTGATTTTGTTGATTGTTGTTTTGGGAGTGCGTGTTTGATGATTTTAGCTCGAGGTCGACTTGTGTAAATTGGTTGTGTTTTAGGATGTGAATGAATTGAGTTGTTGAAGGTTGTGTTGGTTTTGATGCAAGGCTGAGATTGGGAGTGAGAGTGTTCCAGTGCATGTCCATTTTGGTTTTGAACTCGAGCTCGAGTATTGTGATGCTTTTTTGTTTGTCGGTTGTGTTTAATTAGATTGTGACTGGTACATTTCTATTTTTGGTTTGTCTCCTGTAAGCCAAGTCCCCTTAGTACTTCTATTTGTCTGCAATTAATTTGACGTGAGAAGAGGAAAAAATGATGTCTACGTCATTGTTTTTTGTCTCTCCGTGTCTCTCTATGTGTATGTCTGTGCCTTCGTGCTGCCAACGCTTGTCTTCCTCCCCTCCTCTATCCAATCACCGTCTCTTTAATGGTTGGCGTTATTAAAAAATGTTCCCCACCTTGATTCGAGAAAGTACATAGCCTAAACTTAGTAAGATATACGGCCAAGCACAATCGCCAATACTTTCTTCTTTCCACCACGTGTTAGAAATGCGCATCTGAATTTCAAGATGGCGTCATTCATGCATTGACTTTCAATGAAAAATTACTTCTGGGAGTTCAAGGACCATCAATGAATTACTCGAGGAGTAGCAAGCGCGCAAACTCCAATATTGGACTTATGCTGTTTCTTCTTACCCCATTTAAAATGTAAATGAGCACTTGCCTGATTAAATCAAGTTTGATGTTCTATGTATTATTTAGGTAAGTTATGAGAAAGGATCAGAATACACTGGTTACAAACCTTTCTTTCTGCTTCCCATGATTTTCTTGAGTGCGGTGCTAGAAAACCTTTTTTAACATGAATAAAAGAGTCGGTCTTTGCAGGAAGGTGAAGTTCTGTTCCTTTGTATTGCTGATGACTGTGTGATCTTACGTCTTTAGCAACCCAGTGGCTGCAGGACATGGTATTTCATAGTAATAGTATACTCCCAAACCCACTTCTGAATTGTTGGGACCATGAATACCAGGGTGCTTGGTGAACTGTGTTACAGAGAATGCGAAAACGATATGACGTTTTATGTTTTATAAGTTTGCCTCTTCTTCTCCTCTTGGTGAAGTTTCCCTTGATCTGAATGTGTATTTACCCTGCAAGAGTGAGTGAGTTCTGAGGTGTGTTACTTGCAAGTGGCTGTGTCTTCTCCTTTTTTCTACATGGAATGGAAGTTACCTTTCTTCTCTTGGTGTTGCAATACTTGTCAGTAATTTTTATTAATTTGTTAGTGTGTGCATTTATTTATACTGTTTACACTTGCATGATCGGTAACAACAACTACTTGCTTCAACTATTGTATTCTAAACCTCCTAATCATGCAGTACTATTATCATTCATCGGGAGTCAAATGTCGTTCTAAAACTGAGGTGACTCACTTCTTGGCAACGGGAAGTAAACTTAAGAGAAAGCCAGATTCTGAAGGAGACGCTGGGGTAAGTGAAAGCTAATATCCAATTATTCAGGTTTTAGCCATTTAATAGTGATTCATATATTTCTCCTAAACTGATACTACTTATTTCTTCTGCAGTCTTCTGCAAGCCCCGGGAGCAAGCAAAAGAAATCAAGTGGAAAAGGCAAGGATCCTGAACCGCAAGGAGTATGAATCTTGCGGATGTCTGTGCAGATTTTCTGCACATTTTTGCACCGTCTTGACTTTCTTGACGGCAAAAGAGTTTTAGGGATGGTGCCTGTGTCAGCTTATAGATTTTCCCTTCCGTTTACTGTTTCGTGAAACTATAGACTGGTTAAAGTTACCTTTTCCTTTTAGATATTTAAGTGTTGTGTTGTGGTATAGATGTGTGTAAACGGAGTTTATATAAGAGATACTGTTACAGACAAACTGTTTGGCGAAGATCTTCGACTTAATTTCAGTTTTCAAGTATTTATTTTCTTTGTTGAAGATTTCTGGTACAGTTTTCATGTGTCAATGAAAAGAAAAGTTAACGTGATTCTTGCTTGTTTTACTATTTTCCTTGGCTTGATGAATAGAACTATATGATGTCTCAGTTTCTAATTTGGCTTACTTTTGAGTCAAATTATGGTCCAAAATTGTAATTTTCAGAGTAAATTTTAGAGGTTTGTCCACTTATTGTCTTGAGTAATGTAGATATAAAGGCGTAACGGAAACTTTGAGAGTGATTTGAGAATCAAAATATTTGATTAACACAAAAATGACTTTCTTTATGTAATACTAACTACCTAGATTATTAATATGATTCATTATTGTTAGAAAAACTTAACCACGATGCCTTTTAATAGAGCGACTCCAGCATTACAGAACACAACACTAAACATATTAAATTCAAATATTATCCCAAAAAGATCAAATTTAGATACTTTAAGTTTTCTAAATTAAGTATTTAACAGTAGTTAAGTCCAAGACAATCTTTCATAGAAACTTCTAAGAATTAGAATTGGAGTTGAATTTTCTAATTACTCTAAGAAAAGCACCATATTAGAGAAAAACTGACGTTTGGTCGCATCTCAAATCCTATATGCAGAATAATTTACAACTTCTTATGCCACTTTTAGGTTTATATCAAATTTAATAAAAGAAAACATATAGACTTACAGATAATAATATATACAGAGCAATTGACCAATATTAATAGATATATAAAAACTAAAAAAAGAAAAATTGACCAATATTAATAAATAGGGTCGCCTTTACTGTTTGACCCATTCGCAATGTCCCCTTAACGTTTGAAAAATAGTGATTTGTCCCGTAACATTTGTAAAAATGTGCAATTTGTCTCCTAAGTCTTTTATCAACCGTTCATTTTTTTTACACATGTCTATCGTTTTTATCCATTAAATCTGAAATTAGTGGGCAAATAACACATTTTTACAAATATTATGGGGCAAATTACTAATTTTTTAACGTTAAGGTACATTGCAAAACGATTCAAAAGGTTAAATGGGCAAATCGCAATTAACCCTTATAAAGATATATATATTAAAAAATCTAAAAAAACCTAAGACTTGGGCTGGAACTGGAAGTTTCAAAGAAAACGATGACACATGAAAAATTGTCCAACTATCTGACAAATGCTCAGCTCAGAGATGTTATCTCCTCAATTCAATTGACGATTTCAATTTGACAGAAGATGACATCACCGATCATTTGTCGCGCAGGTGCTGTAATGAATTTTGATGTGGCATGGCACGTTTTGCAGGAGCAAGGCATTAACAGGTGTCCTCTTTACTCAATTTCATCTGTTTGTGCTCTCGATTTGTGTTTTTAGGGTTTTTTTTTTCTGTATTATTTTGATGTTATGCCAACTTTTGAGCTGTTCCGATCCTGATGTTTACTTTGAGTATCTGGATTAGTATAATTTGTACGCTATTACTTCAGATTGAGTCATATCGTGGAAATAAATTGTTATGAACTTCACCGGAGATTTACCGTAAAACGTCATTACAATGAAGGATTAGAAGAAGATAGAAGATATTGAGGAAGAAGATAGAGTAGATAAGAGAACATAGGATTAGCAAAGAAGAAACTGATTTTCATATATTCATTCATAATCCTCAATAATCCTTCTGACCAAGTATTCATACAAGGGAATGGAAAAGTAAACAAAATAGAGAATACACGTGGCAACTAAAAGGAAATTACTTAAACAAAATAACGCTCCCTATGCATAAGCGTATTCTCCTAAAATGCGTCCTTCTGAATCACTACATAAATATGTAATTCTGCTGTTTGCTGTTTAGCATTTAGAGTTTTGTGAAGTGGAATTGATGTTCTACAACTCAAATTTAAATGCTGCTTCTATTTACATTCATTGAAAAATTTGAAAATTTGTGAAGGATGACTTTTTCCAGCATTCCTAACACTAGTGTTCTGTTTGGCCAGACCAAAAATAGTACTGTCCGTCAGTTGGTCTTTGCGAGTGACGCAATGTGCCATTAGCCTTACTCGGTTAAAAGCTTCAAACTAAGCCCACAAATGGGTTGAGTTTGGTTTAAACGCTGAAGCTCAGTTCTGTCGATTCAGATAATGCGGGTTGAACTCGAGTTTCGGGTGCTTGAACGGAAAGTTCTAAGTCCTAACTGTTAGGATTTATCCCACATTGCTTGGGAGACAATGTTGGGCCTGCAACCTAACCCACGTAGTAGGAACCGATGTCCAGTCCGGCCTACACGTGAGGGGGCATGTTGGGATTTATCCCACATTGCTTGCGAATGAACTTTGGCTTCTGTTTATAAAGGATTTCCCCATCTCCCTCTAATAAGGCCTTTTAGGGGGAAATATGAGGGGTTCCTAATTTATCATGGTATCAGAGTCTACCCAAGACAATGTTGGGCCTACGACCTAACCCACGTGATAGGAACCGATGTCCAGTCCGGCCTACACGTGAGGGGGCGTGTTAGGATTTATCCCACATTGCTTGGGAGACAATGTTGGGCCTGCGACCTAACCCACGTAGTAGGAACCGATGTCCAGTCCGGCCTACACGTGAGGGGGCGTGTTGGGATTTATCCCACATTGCTTGGGAATGAACTTTGGCTTCTGTTTATAAAGGATTTCCCCCTCTCCCTCTAATAAGGCCTTTTAGGGGGAAATATGAGGGGGCCCTAAATTCTATTATGGTATCAGAGCCTACCCAAGATGTAGCTTTTAGTGAGAACGGCATTCAATATGGTATCAGAGCTCAGAAAAAGAGGAGGTCCTGGGTTCGAATCCCACCGCCACCCACTTAACAAAAAATAGCACGTGTCAGGCGTAACAAAAAAATTTACGGCCTGCACGTGAGGGGGCGTGTTGGAGATTATATACATAAATATATAAATGTCAATCCTCTCTATAAGCTTAAGCTTTTAGTGAGAACGGCATTCAATACTAACAACATAGTATGACTTACGAAAGTAAAGTAGAGTAGTCTGCAGTTAGTGTATTGGTATGAATTTTTATGAGTTTGGAGTGCGAATTTGAAACAAGCAAGGTTTTTTTTTTCATTTCCTACAAATTTCTGAATTTTGTCATATTTCTTAACTCCATCGAAAAGTTGTACATTTCAAAATTCAAAAGTACACCCACTCCATTTAATACAATGACAGCGCGGATAGTTAATAAACGTTGTCGCTATCTGATTAAATCCGAAGGTTGCATTTAAAACATTCAACAAACACTTCTCTTATATTCAATCAGTCTTCCCCCTTCTTCAAAATCTCTCCACACCTCAATCCACTTTCCCCTCAGTTTCCGCTCTCTCACTCTCGAGGTTCCAATGTCCAAATCCAATCTCCCAAACCCTATTCCTCAGCCTCCTCAAGAAGATCCTGTTAAACAACAACCTGAGACCTCAAATGCACCACCGCCTGAATCTGTTGCTGTTGTTGATGACGAAGAACACGTGGATTTTCCTCCTGGAACGGTGATTGCGGCTGAGCCGATTTCGAAGGTGGCGCCTGAAGATGTAAGGAATGCTGCCGGTGGATCTAAGAAGTCGGCCGGCAAGAGGAGAGCCGCCGAGGATCCGACGGTCAGGCCGAGCTGGCTGCCTGAGGATTGGAGGTACGAGGCCAAAGCCAGGACCTCCGGTGCTACCAAAGGAACGGTTGATCGAGTAGGGTTTGTTTCATTTTTCGAATTAATTGCATGTGTTTTGTTTAATTTTGTGTTTTGATGATGTTGATGGATTGTCTGTTTGATTGGTTATTATGAGTGTGTGGAATGTGTTGTTGTGTTTAATTGGTGATTTTGTTGATTATTGTTTTGGGACTGAATGTTTGATGATTTTTGCTCGAAGTCGACTTGTGTAAATTGGTTGTGTTTAGGATGTGAATGAATTGAGTTGTTGAAGGTTGTGTTTGTTTTGATGCAAGGCTGAGATTGGGAGTAAGATGTTCGAGTGCATGTCGATTTTGGTTTTGAACTCGAGCTCGAGTATTCTGATGCTTTTTTGTTTGTCGGTTGTTTTTAATTAGATTGTGACCGTTGCATTTCTATTTTCGGTCTCTTGGTTTGTCTGCTATAAGCCGAAGTCCTCTTAGTACTTCTATTTATCTGAAATTAAAGCCATTCAAACGGATTGGACCTTAATATGATGTGAGAAGAGGAAAAAATGATGTATACGTCATTGTTTTTTGTCTCTTCGTGTCTGTGGGTGTGTGAGAGAGAGCGCTTGTGTGCGTGTCTGTGCTTGTGTTCTGCCACCGCTTGTCTTCCTCCCCTCCTCTATCCAATCACCGTCTCTTTAATGGTTGAAGTTATTAAAGAATGTTCCCCTCCTTGATTCGAGAAAGTACATAGCCTAAACATAGTAAGATATACTGCCAAGCACAATCGCCAATACTTTCTTCTTTCCAGCATGTGTTAGAAATGCGCATCTGAATTTCAAGATGGCGTCATTCATGCTTGACTTTCTATGCAAAATTACTTTTGGGAGTTCAAGGACCATCAATGAATTACTCGAGGAGTAGCAAGCGCGTAAACTCCAATATTGGACTTTTGCTGGTTCTTCTTACCCCATTTAAAATGCAAATGAGCACTTGCCTGATTAAATCAAGTTTGATGTTCTATGTATTATTTAGGTAAGTTATGAGAAAGGATCAGAATACACTGGTTACAAACCTTTCTTTCTGCTTCCCATGATTTTCTTGAGTGCGGTGCGAGAAAACCTTTTTTAACATGAATAAAAGAGTCGGTCTTTGCAGGAAGGTGAAGTTCTGTTCCTTTGTATTGCTGATGACTGTGTGATCTTACGTCTTTAGCAACCCAGTGGCTGCAGGACATGGTATTTCATAATAATAGTATACCCCCAAACCCACTTCTGAGTTGTTGGGACCATGAATATCAGGGTGCTTGGTGAACTATGTTACAGAAAATGAGAAAACGATATGACGTTTTATGTTTTATAAGTTTGCCTCTTCTTCTCCTCTTGTGAAGTTTCCCTTGATTTGAATTGTGTATTTACCCTGCAAGAGTGAATGAGTTCTGAGGTGTGTTACTTGCAAGTGGCTGTGTCTTCCCTTTTTTCTACATGGAATGGAAGTTACCTTTCTTCTCTTGGTGTTGCAATACTTGTCAGTAATTTTTATTTATTTTTTAGTGTGTGCATTTATTTATGCTGCTTACGCTTGCATGATCGATAACAACAACTACTTGCTTCAACTATTGTATTCTAAACCTCCTAATCATGCAGTACTATTATCATTCATCGGGAGTCAAATGTCGATCAAAAACTGAGGTGACTAACTTCTTGGCAACGGGAAGTAAACTTAAGAGAAAGCCACATTCTGAAGGAGATGCTGGGGCAAGTGAGAGCTAATATCCAATTATTCAGGTTTTAGCCATTTAATAGCGATTCATATATTTCTCCTAAACTGATACTACTTATTTCTTCTGCAGTCTTCTGCAAGCCCCGTGGGCGAGCAAAAGAAATCAAGTGGGGAACGCAAGGATCCCGAACCGCACGGAGTTTGAATCTTGCGGATGTCTGTGCAGATTTTCTGCACATTTTTGCACCGTCTTGACTTTCTTGACGGCAAAAGAAGTTTTAGGGATGGTGGTGCCTCAGCTTATATAGATTTTCCCTTCCGTTTACTGTTTTTTGAAACTATAGACTGATAAAAGTTACCTTTTCCTTTTGGATATCTAAGTGTTGTGTTGTGGGATAGATGTGTGTAAACGGAGTTTATATAAGAGATACTGTTACAGACAATCTGTTTGGCGAAGATCTTTGACTTAATTTATCCATAGTATAGGGGGCAAGTCGCAAAAAATAAAAGGACGGGGGGCAAAGTGCAACAGGGGTATAGTATAGGGGGCTTAAAGCTATATATCCCTTCTTTTAATTAATGTTTGTTTGATTAAAAGAAAAATAAGTCGTACTTTAATTAGTTAAATCTGTCAGGTTATGTTGAAATATATTCAAAATGTTCAGGATGAATGCTGGTATTATTTTGTGCTGAATCCAGAAGAAAAAAAACACAATTCACACTGTCTTAAGTTATCACTAGCTCTTTGTGCCTTGTATGTAATGGTGTTTTTTTCAATCAGTAGGTACAATCTAATTGGAAACTGTTAACTTCTCATGCACATATATTAGGTTCAACTATACAAACAAACAGATAAATATGCTACTTTAAAAGTTGCTAGGCTCCTGATTCCGACATTGATGCTATAATTCATCGAGCATGATTTAGGAATGTTTGTGTTTTTCCTCGAGGTGTCTCCTGTTTGAGAAACCTTGATAAAACTACATTTTAAGCAAAAACATAATAAAAACAACTTATTTAAACTCTTGTAAAAGCAACCTTCTTACGAAAGAAATATATGAGAATCACAAGAATCACTCTTTCTGTAAGGTTCCACTGTCATTCTTCAACAACATCAAAACAAACAACTACAATTCATTGATCAGGCTAAAAGAACATTCTTGTTTGCTGAGCTAGAAACTAAACCAACAAAACAAATGAACTAGCTAAACTCTCATCGATCACATAAGAAGTTAGAATCTGAAAACTGTGAAAACTATATAAGAGAACCAAACTTTTCAAGATTGAAAGTCAGATTTTACTTGGTTGTTGTTATTAGTTCGCTCCGTTTTCTTCTTTTTTGGTGATGCTTGTTTATCATCATGGACATGATCAATCTAATTGTAAATGCTGATAATTCTCTTCCTGTGACTTGCCTTGTGGTCTCCGAGCGCCTGATGAGTTGCGAAAACCATTCCACAACGGCTGCAAGTGTGTTTTTCAGATGGCACTTTAATATCTGTTGCTTTCTCAGTACTGATCCTGGAATCAGGTAATTCATTAGTCTCGAATGGAAATTCCAGGGCTTTTTCATCAGGTTCATTAGTAATCTGTGATGAAAATTCCAGGGCTTTTTCCTCGGTTTCGTAAGTCTCCTTATGATGATCAGAAGAATCAGGCCCCTGAGATTTATGTCTCTTAAAATTCTCAACCATATCTCTCAATTTCTCCAAATCATCGACCATAACTTCATTAGTCGACTCTGAATTCGTAGACGAACCATTGTCAGGATTAATACTACTAATGGCAGCCGGTCTCCCGCGCTTAACTCTCATGTTCCCTGATTTCGTGCGCTGATTTGATTCCGAATCAATCTCCGGGGTCCCGAGTTTGATTCCTCCAGTCAACGGTGGCGGTTCCATTCCCCTCCACTCTCTATTGGGATGACTTTTCATGTGATCGAACAAAGCTTTTCTTGATTTACACTCCACACAATAACGAATTTGTGACTCTTCTTCTTGATTTTGAACCATCATTGTTATGAAATAGAAAGGAAACTATAAAAATTAAGAAACTAATTGATATTCACAATCTTCGTGGTGGTAGTGATTATCTAAAAATTAAAGATAATATTTTGTGCATAAGATTAATTTGTATGGATGGTTGGTCATGTGAAGATGAACTTGAGCTGCAAAGAGTTCTTATGTTAGTGTGCTTCTGTCTTCTTATTTGTTGTCGGGTGTGCGGGTCGGGTTAAGGAAGGTTGTACCTTTTTTTAAGTTCCAAATAATATGTAGACAATTTTCAGAATTTCAGAAACATGAAAACAAGTGAGATGGCTTATTAATAATATTTTCCAATCTTAAGGATTTTGATGTGTACTCACTGAAAGCTTAGAGACGACAATCTGTAGTGCATGAATTTTGAAAAAATTTCAAAGGATGTTTTTATAATATAGCCTAGTAAGAATTTGAAAACTTAAAGTCAAGATTAAACAATCAATTACTTCCACGATGAGTAAAAACTTGGGGGGGGGTTAAAGTTGTTGCCTACTTTTCTTAAAGAGTTTGATTGAAATTTTTGGATTCTTAAAACTCCAAAGAGTATCTTCATTCGTTCTTAATGTAATGTCGTTTGCATACTTTGTATTGAACAATATATATATATATATATATATATATATATATATATATATATATATATATATATATATATATATATATATATATTCTCATTCTACTTTTCACATTAGGTGTTCTAGTTCTTAATATTCATTTGCATTTAATTTATTAAGTTATTAGTAGACAAAAAAAGTTGGTTCTGCCTTTGACCCAGACCGTGGTATTGGTTGGACTAGACCGTAACAAAGATAAAATAAAAAAACTTAAAATCTTTGGAACAAGAGATTAAAGTCTTAAAGTTGTTGAGTTACTCTAATATTTTGTACAAGTTTGATATCATGGCCTTATAAATATGTTTGTTGTAATTAGGGCTGGAAATTCGGGTTCGGGTATCGGGTACCCGACCCGACCCGCGGGTATAATATCCGAACGGGTAATCCCAAACTTCAGATTTCGGGTATTCGAGATACCCGATACCCGAACCTCAAAATCGGGTACCCGAAGTCGGGTTTTTAGTAGTACCCGAACGGGTTTCGGGTACCCGAACTTTGGAATTAAAAAAAAATTTACCCCCAAAATTTTAAAAAAAAAACCTAACCCTAAGCCGCAGCCGCCGCCGCACTCCGATGCCGACGCTGCTCGCACTCCGACGCCGTTTCGGGTAGTGTTTTGTGTGGGAAAAGTTAGAGAGTCAGTTTTTGTGAATAATTGTGATATGGGTTTGAGTTTTTTAGGAATGTTTTGGTGAATATGATGTATTGAGGAAGAAAATGAAGAGGGTTTCTAGTTTTGGTCAACCCCGATGTTGATGATGAAGACAAGGTAAAAAGGAAGAAGATGAAGAGGGGATCTGTTGAAATTCCCGAAAGAATCGCCCAAAAGAAAAATATAAACGGGTACCCGAAGTACCCGTTTTGAGTACCTGCAAATCGGGTACCCGAGATTCGGGTACCCGAAATTTAGAAGTTTGCGGGTACCCGAAATTTTCCCCACCCGCGAGTTCGGGTACCCGTCGGGAAATACCCGAACCCGTGGGTACCCGACCCGTCACAGCCCTAGTTGTAATAAGAAATTCTAAATTGTACATGAGTTTTTAGAGTTATCTATATTATAAGAAGTGAGTATAAATTCATTTATGCAGGTTAGATCATAATGATACACATCGTACATCGAAGAATTTAAGTATCTATACTAGTATATAAAGGAAGCAATATTAGATACATTGGCATACCAAATTTTTGATTTACAACTTTAACCTTCCGCATCTCATCCTCAATGTTAACCATGCTTGTCATATGCTTCCGTCGCTTTCCTTCCGCATCTCATCCTCAATGTTGACATCATGAAGTGTAGTCTCCTCACACAATGGGATCACTGGATCCACAGCTATATCCACGTTAGTGAGGCCCTATAAATCAAACCAAGATTTCAAATTGAACAAGACACATTAAAATACCTGCAACAAAATACTTCTAATGAATTACCTGAGACAAGGTCTTTGCAAAGCCATGAGTTTCCGCTTCCTTAATTTTGTTCTTCGCAACGTTGATTTGTTCTTCGCAACGTTTGATCTCCTCTACCAAGTCCTTGTTGATCTAAATCCAGACTACCATATACTAATTGACATATGATAGTTAAAAGACAAAAGAGAACTTATCTCTGAAGTACTTTAACGCAACCAACAAGAACAAATTAGTTCAATAGCTACTAAGGAGAAAGATTAACCATGTTAACAAAAAAACCATCATTATTTCAAGCAAAGTTTTAATTTCCAGTTTTTCTTTTTCCTTTTTCTTGTCTACACTATAATTAGTAGAAACACATTGAACTAGCTATCAAGTCCTACATATATGTTGGAAAAACAATTCAACTAAATAAGGATGATTAATTATTTGAACTCTAAACTTACTTCCACAAATCAGTTGCATTTGTTTTTATTCACTTCTGAAACATACAGAACCAAGACCACCATAAATAAAAACAAACAAACAACTACTTTTTTCTCAATGAGAAGTTGAATTATTTATTATGATTTTATAATTAATATCTTGGGGATTTTATTTCTCAATCTTTATCAGTTTTTCCTTCCTTTAAGCGATATGGTTTCAGAACTAAAAATTCTTGGGTATCTTTTAAGCATTCTAAAATTAAAACATAACAAATATACTACTCTAAACTAATTAGTGATTACAGCTTTAAAAAATACATAATAGTAAATTTACAACTTTCTTTTCAGTAGAGTTAACTAAAAAGTTATAGAACTCATCTTACAAAAAATATTTTGTCAATCACTTTTTATTTATATTTGTGTCAACATATGTAGGTATAGGTGTATGTCAATCTTTTATAATCAACCATTAAAATTCCAGAAATGGATTCATAAACATTATTACATTTAAATTAATATTTTGACTCCTAACTTTATATGGTGTTTTGATTTGTGAAAAAAAAAAAATTACGCAAAATAATTGTGATAATCAGTAAAAAAATAAATAAAAATGGAAAGAATTTCGAGAATTCAAAGGAGAGACGGATTTGCTATAATTTGATGATAACTACAAGATACTAATTACGTAACTATAGGAAATTTTTTTGATGATAACTATAAAATAAATGCTTAATTATATGGAAAGTCAGTACCAAAATTCAGAGGATAAAAAAGAAGTTGCTATAATTGATAATGAGAGACTAATTTCAAGGAGTGAGAGAACAATTCAAATCTACGGCTCAAAAGAGGCGGGTACCCATCCACAAATACCCAAACCCGCGGATACCCGACCCACAACAGGCTTATAAACGTGGATATTGCTGGGGGTTCAAAGAAATACTATGAGAAAGACTGTGAAGAAGCACTAATGAATGCTACTGCTGCATTCTATTCAAAGAGAGCCTTAGAATGGATCACAAATGATTCCTATAAGGATTACATGCTTAAGGTCAGTCCTATTTTGGGATCACGTATATTAGAACTCATCAGACTAACACATGAGTGAGCATGGCTTAGATCCTCAATGCAAGCATTTAGGGGTGGGCAACGGGTGCGGGTACTCTTTCTCGATTCCGACCCTATAAGGGATTTTCTGGTAGGGTCGGGAAAAATTGGGTACAGATAGCCGAACTCTCATTATCGAGTTATAAGGCGGGATCGAGAACGGGTTCGGGTAGTTACCTTTCATTTTCCGAACCCGATAGAGTAATTACCCTAATTCGGTTAAACTTTTATTTTTGTTATTTAATCAATACCCCAACTTATTATGTACATGAAGTAATTCTTTTCTTTTCAGTTTTAGTCTAAATAATTCATAACGCAGTTAATCATAAATATTGTAGGGAGAATTACACAAACTACCCCTGAACTATGGGCTAATTACACAAACCACCCCTCATCTTTGAGAAATTACACAAACTACCCCTATTTTACGTTTGGCTTTACACTTACCCCTTACGGTGTTAAAACTAACAGAATAATATGATGTCATCAAAAGATTTATAGAGGGTTCCAAAACTACCCTCAAATAGTCTATGCTTGAATTTAATAAATTATATAATATGCAATTCAAAAAATGTAAAAAAAAACAAAAAGACCATTTTTTTAATAAAATATATATATATTATTTTGTTGTTTAATACTTCATATTATTTTGACATTCAATTTTATAAATATTTTTTAAAACTTTATTTATTTATTTTAGTAATTAAAAATAAAAAGAAAAAGAAAAAACAAAATCGGGGAAGACGGGAAGTCGTCTTCCCCGATTACCGACTCGCCGGTGTCAATTGGTTGCGCAACGACGCGATCTGAGGAAGGGCGCGTCGTCGCGCGACCAGAGGTGGTGGGTCGCTTCCCGGCGAACCACCAATTTCGTTTTGCTTGCACAGCGGTGCCACTCGATTTGCGCCGTCGTGCAAGCATCTCGACCGCACGCGACTTGAATAGGTCACACGGCGGCCGGAGCTTCTTAAAAAAGGCACCGAAGATGAGTTGGAGCCTGCCGGAGCGATGGGGTGGCGCCGTCAGCCGTGGCTGTGGGGGTGTGTCGCTGCTCTGTGTCTATTTAAAAAAAAATTGAAATAATTTTTTTAACTTTTTTTTTATTTTTATGACAAGGGTACAAAAGGAATTTCACCAATTCTTTTAAGTTTTTTTAACAGAAGTTAACGGTAGGGGTAGTTTGTGTAATTTTCCAAAGATGAGGGGTGGTTTGTGTAATTAGCCCATAGTTCAGGGTAGTTTGTGTAATTCTCCTATTATTGTAATGTTTGATTTATGATATGTATAGGAGGATATTTTGATCCCAATTAATTAAAGATGTGCAAATGTGTACTTATTATAATGGTTTGAAGGGATGACAATTGATATGATAAATGGAAAATATGACAATTATTTTGAAAACAAAGAAAGAAATATAGGGTAGTGAGTTCATTGCCACTTTTTCGAATTGAAAATTATAGAACTCAATGTCTACTCCTTACTATTTGAAAAGGGATGGGAGTTTGAGTTTGAAAATTGAGAAAACAAATGTTAAAAGTATAAAAACTCTTTTAAAAAATTAAATAAAAATAGAATTGGATACCTAAAACCCGCAAAGTCGGGTACCCGTCTCCAATCGGGTACCCTATTGCGGGTACCCGACAAAATCGAGTTCGGAAACGGGAATTATTTTTCCATTCCCGATCATGCGGGTACCCTGTCTGTGCCCATCCCTACAAGCATTCCCATCTATGTCTCCTTTTACAATTTTCAACGAAGAAAAGGAAAAAAAACTGAAGAAACTCTAGCTTCGGGCTTATCCCATTTTCTGTTGATATATATTCATAGGCTGACGAATGCTTGAACTAAGGAGAAAACTGGAATCTCGAATTACTTGAAGTTCACAAGCAAGGACTGGATATTAGAGGTTGGTTTGTTTCTCATCACCCTGTCTCAAACTCAGTTATTTTCATTTCAAATATTTAAGTAATTGCAATGTATAAATAAAGTTTACTTACCACTCCTCATACCATGATCTGGTTCCTGAAATTCCTACTTATATCTTTGCTCTAAAGCAATGATTTTGATGACAGATTGCAGAACATGAATTGCTCGTTGTACATGCAAGCAAACTAGAAGGAAAGAAACAGTTTCACTAGGCGGTGGCCGAAACTGATAATTGTTGTATCTATCAGGATGTCGTTTCAGGCTTCATACGCTAGTACGAGAAGATTTTTTTTCAAATCAAATAATGTTGTATGAGCACAGCTGAAATGAATGTGTTTGGTGCCAAGCAAACTGGAGAGGTGAAGAAAAGGGAAAAATGTGCTTTATGCATAATTACTTGCTTCTGAGATCTTTTTCATATGTACTTCTTAGTGTCTGTACTTGGTCACTACATCTGAAGTGGTTGAAACATATTTGCTACAATGTATAGTCTACTTCTTAATGTCTGGCCTGAATTTCGATGTTTTGTAAGAATCTCGTCTTCTACTGTGTTACGTCCGTCTATTTCAATTAGATTGCATCGACACCTTGTAGAGTATCCAAGCAGTTATCCAAAAACCATTTCCAAATATTTCAGATAATTATAAGCTAGTTTGGTTTGACAGTGATCGCAAATCACCTGGTTGATCACTGTCACATTGCAAACCTTCTTGTAGCTGTACAAACGTAAAGATTCTTGCTTCCATCATGAGATCCATGAGAGGATGTCGATAAAGTCGCATTGGATTGAATATGCTAAGCCAATTTTTTGTGTGATATTTTACATACCACATAACCATCCATTTTTTATGTATTGAAATTTAAACATGCATCGTCGACATTACAACTAAGTAGCTACGAAGAGGATTCACGCGGACTCGAAATTTAAACACGCATCATCAACATCACAACTTAGTAGCTACGAAGAGGATTCACGCGGACTCGTAGTTCAGACGTTTGTTCATTAATCTAAGGGTCGATTGTGGAATGCCCCTTAACGTATGACTCCTTTTGCAATGTCCCTCTAACCTATCAAAACATGTGACTTGCCCCTTAACATTTGTGAAAAAGTGCAATTTGCCCCATGATTCCAAATCTAATGGATGTAAAGATAGACATATGTCAAATATGAACGGTTGATCAAGGACTATATGAAAAAATTGCACATTTTTTAAAATATTAGGAGACACATTGCACAACGGGTCAAACGTTAAGGGGTGATTGCAATTGATCCTTAATCTAATCACTTCAAATCCCTAGTTTAAGCAAAAAATATTCCAATTTTAGAAATGCATAATAATAATAATAATAATAATAATAATAATAATAATAATAATAATAATAATAATCTATATATATATAGATTTTCAAATTTAACCTTATAATCGAAGAAGTTTGGTCCAAAATTTTAATTGATTTCCAAATTTATCCTTAATATGGTGCAATGTCCCACTTTTTTATTATTATTTGTAAACAATGTTAGAAAATTGTCACTTTAGTCCTTCAAATTTTGAAAACCTCAATATGACTCTAAAGTATTATAAATTTTATTATTTTAGTCCAAAGTTTGTCACTTTTACTCTCTTAATATTCAAAAAAGCTCAATGATATCCAAAATAATTATAATTTTTGTGTTTTAGTTCCGAAAAAAGATAACATAAAATATTTAAGAAAAATGCCGCCTAAAAATTGAATATATTTTTTTTTTACAAAGAAAACTTGGGTGCGGGCCAGCGTGCTCCCAGGATGATTTTTTAACGCAAAATGACTATCTTTATGCAATAGTAAGTATATAGATTCTTAATAGGGATAAATGTATTATACCTACAAATCCCCTATATTATACCCATTTTGTACTTTGCCCCTTATCCTTTTTCTTTTTCAACCTGCCCTCTGTACTATGGATAAATACGACTTTTTGGTCCCTGAGCGAATTTCCGGCAAATTTTCGCCAGAATTTAAAAAGTGAATATGGGGGTTCATCACGGTTTAACCTCATGTTCAATAAACTGCGCCCCTTTTCTTTCAATATTTTGTACATTGCTTAAAGTCACTTCTCAAGAAAAACTCTAACTGCAAATACTAAAAATGTGATTTTGCGGCTGCAAAAACCAATAAACTCCTTTTATAAGCATTTGCAAACACCACCTTCATAATGCAATTCCATCACTATACAACATTAAACATATTAAATTCAAATAGTCTCCTCAATTAGATACGCTTTAAGTTTTCTAAAATTAACTATTTAAAAGTAGTTAAATTCAAGACCATTTTTCATAGAAACTTCTAAGAATTAGCATTCAAGTTTAATATTCTAATTACTATCAGGCCAAATTGAAAAAAGAATAACCTGCCATATTGGAGAAAAACTTACGTTTAGTTGCATCTCATATCCATCCTGAATAATTTACAACTTCTCATGCCACTTTAAAGTTTATGTCAAATGCAATTAGAGAGAACATATATACTGATAGATAATGAAATATACAGAGCAACTGACCAATATTAATATACACACACACACACAGATATATATATATATATATATATATATATATATATATATATATATATATATATATTATATAAAACTAAAAAAGAAAAATTCACGAGTATTTCAAAGACGACCACCAGACGTAAACGCACACTCGAAATTTCAGCGAAAACGACATCAACAAAATGTTCAACTCTCTCATAGATGCTCAGCTCAGTGATCTTCTCCCTTCAATTGACAGATTCAATTTGAGAAAAATCTCATTTGTTGCTGAAAATCAGCGGCCAATGGCAGGCGCTGTAATGAGTTTTGAATGAGGCACGTGGCACATTTTGAAAGAAGAAGGCATCAATCAATTCACTTCTGATGTAGTGTATATGCGGCTCTACAGGTATCCTCTCTGCTCAATTTCATTTGTTCTATTTCGAGTTTTTTTTAGGGTTTTTTTGTTGGGAAATTGTGGATTCTCTTGACAACTCATGAATTGGTCGGAATCTGCTGTTACATTGAGTATATTTGGAGTGTTTAAATGACATAGTGAAGAATAATCAACTTAGCGTAATGAATTTGTGTCAGAGGCAGATTTGATATTTGGGGATTCAAATATTTACATTCAACTTGCTAATTTGAAGGTTATTAAAGGTGTTTACATCTGTTTTGGCTAGACCAAAAATAGGGCTGTCAATGGGTGTTTTTTTTAGGTGAGCTTAATCACAACTTAGTCGATTTTAATTAGAATAACTGTACCTCGGTCAAGCTTAACTTAACATTGGCTCGTTTTAGGTAAAAAGCTGGACGAAGGAGAATAGGTGCATCTTGATCCTATTGACAGAACTAAGTCCTAACTAAAATGTATCGTATGGTAAAACAAATTAGCAAAGTCTGTAGTTGATAGATTGTTTTGAGTCTTGCACAATTCTGGAGACGTAATTCTTTTGAAAATTATTTGAGGTAGTGCCATCTTTAAGGGCAAGGAAAAGTGAAGATTTGTTGCAAGAATTATTGAGAAGATGGAATAATCACAAAATTATGACAAGACGACTCTCGAGATTCTTTAATTACCTTAACAGATACTTTATTGTGATAAAGAATCTTCCTTCACTTGTGGAAACCAGCCACTTGGCGTTCTATCAACTGGTTGGTAATAAATTTCTATTTTTATCTGATTTTCCGAGAGCGTCGGTCTTTTTTCCGTCTCGGAATCTTGTTTCTAAGTTGGTCTAATGAATTGTTTCCGCATACCATGTAGGTTTTGGACGAAATGAACAATCAAGTTTGTGATGCCATTATATCTCTGGTAAGTTGTGACATGTTTGAAGGAGCTTGAGCAACTATTTCTCTCTAATATAATTTATTCAAATCATATGCGAAGCTGAAATGCTCAAATGAGAGCAACACCAAACATTTAATTTTAATTAAGTTAGGCTATATGCACTAAACCAGGAATTATGTTTTAGTTGAGCATATAGTTCTCCTCCTCTACTGTTTATGTTGAGCCGATTTTCTTCATTAGGTCCACCATCAACCTCATTTTCCTCTTCCCAAGTTTGTTCATTCATTCTATTAGTTTATGCTAATTTGATAAGTTCTACTTCTTGTACTGGTATGTTGTAGATTTACGTCTCACATAAACTAATTGTTAGAAATAATTTTTCTTGTTCCACCTTGTCCTCAAAGGGGCCTTCCATCTGCTGAGATCCTTCTGATTTTTTCTATCCTTTAGCAGTAATATTTGCTGTTTTGTAAGTTGCCTAAGGACTCTTTTGATGAGATTTACATATTACATAAATTATTGCAATGGCGTCTGAGTATCACCACAATCCGTGATATTTTAAAAGGTCAGAGAGTATTAAATCAAGTGACCATGTCATAAATGAAAATTTGTTTTTCAGATCAATAAGGAACATGAAGGAGAACAGATTGGTCAGGCACTGGTGGAAGGAGCCTGGATAATTATGTGGATATTGCTGAGGGTTCAAAGAAATACTATGAGAAAGACTTTGAAGAAGCACTAATGAATGCTACTGCTGCATTCTTTTCAAAAAGGGCCTTAGAATGGATCACAAATGAGTCCTATGAGGATTACATGCTTAAGGTCAGTCCCATTTTGGAATCAAGTATCTTATTACTCATAAGACTAACACATGAATAAGTCTTAAATCGGCAGGGTGTTTCTTTCTGGCTTCAGTATTGAATTCAAGTTTTCCTACACAATGGGAGTAGCTACCCGACCCTACTCCACTCCTATTTATGACTAATAAAATTTCTTACACAATCGGAACGGCTACTCGACCCTACCAGCTCCTATTTGAGTAAATGAATTTTTCTACACAATTGGAACAACTACTCGACCCTACCCCACTCCTATTTATGACTAAATTGAATTTCCTACAATATCGGAATGGCTATCCGACCCAACCACACTCCTACTTATGACTAAATTAAAATTCCTACACAATCGGAACTGCTACCGGACCCTAACCCACTCCTATTTATGACTAAATCACATTTCCTAGAAAATCGGGACGGCTACCCAACCCTACACACTTCTGTTTATTCCTACATCAAATTTCCTACACAATCAGAACGGCTACTTGACCCTACACCGCTCCTATTCATGACTAAATCAAATTTTACCAGGCGTAGCCGAAATTATCCCTACAATTAAGATTTCCAAATGTTCATAAACTTATTTTTTAGCCATACAACTCCCAACTTATCAATTTTGTTCAGGGAAAAAATCTAGAAAAAAAAAAATTACCAAAAAAAAAAAAATGTGCATTTCAAAAATTCAAAAAGTACACCCACTCCATCTCAATTTAATACAATACAATCCTCAGATAGTTAACAAACATTGGCGCTATCTGTATTAAATCCAAACGCTGCATTTAAAACATTTCAACAACCACTTCTCTTTAAATTCAGTCTTCACCCTTCTTCTCAACACCAGAGTCTACTTTCCCCTTGTTTTCTGCTCTCAACTCTAAAAAATTTCTCAATGTCTGAATCAAATCTCCCAAACCCTATTCCTCAGCCTCCTCCTCCTCAAAAAGATCCTGTTGTTGAACAACAACAACAATCCGAGACCTCAAATGCACCACCGCCCGAATTTGTTGTTGATGATGAAAACGTGGAGTTTCCTCCTGGCACGGTGATTGCTGCGCAGCCGATTTCAATGGTGGCGCCTGAGGATTGGAATGCTGCTGGTGGATCTAAGAAGGCGGGTAAGAGGAGAGCCGGCAAGGATCCGACGGTGAGGCCGAGCTGGCTGCCGGAGAACTGGGGGTTTGAGACCAAAATGAGGACCTCCGGTGCTACCAGAGGAAAAGTTGACAAAGTAGGGTTTGTTTAATTTTGAAGTTAATTGCATGTGTTTGTTTGCGGTTTGATGTCAATTTAGTAGATTGAGAATTTGTTTGAATGGTTATGAGTGTGTGGAATGTGTTGTTGTTGTGTTTAATTGGTGATTGGTTGATTAGTGTCTTGAGAGTGCGAGTTTGATGATTTTAGGACTCGGAGGCGAAACAGGGGTTGTTTTTAGGATGTGAACAAATTGAGTTGAGTTGATTTGAGGGATGGGGTAGTTCAAGCTTGTGCTGGTTTTGTAGCAAGAGCGTTCGACTGCATGTCGATTTGGTTTTGAAAATCGAGCTCGAGTATTCTGATACTCTTTGTTTGTCGGTTGTTTCTGATTAGCTCATGACCGGTACGTTTCAATTTTCATTCTCTTGGTTTGTCTCCTATAAGCCGAAGTCACCCTATTACTTCTATTTATCTGCAATTAAAGCCATCTGGAACGTATTGGACCTTGATTTGATGTGATACGAGGAAAAAATGATGTATACGTCATTGTTTTTTTGTCTCTCCGTGTGTGTGTGTGAGAGAGAGAGATAGCGCATGTGTGCTTGCGTGCTGCCACCGCTTGTCTTCCTCCCCTCCTCTATCCAATCTCCGTCCTGTTAATGGTTGAAGTTATTAAAGAATGTTCCCCTCCTTGATTCGAGAAAGTACATATACTAAACATAGTAAGATTTACTGCCAAGCACAATCCGCACGTGTACTTCTTTCCAGCACGTGTTAGAAATGTGCATCTGAATTTCAAGATGGCGTCATTCATGCTTTTTAATGCATTGACTTCCTATGCAAAATTACTTTTTGAGAGTCCAGGACCATCAATGAATTACTCGAGGAGTAGCAACCACGCAGCACTGCAATGTTGGATTTATGCTGGTTCTTCTTACGCCATTTAGAATCCAAATGCGCACTTGTCTAATTAAATAAAGTTTGATATTCTATGTCTTATTTTGGTAAGTTATAAAAAGGATCAGAATACATTGGTTAGAAAACTTTCTTTCTGCTTCCCATGGTTTTCTTGAGTGTGTTGCGAGAAAACCTTTTTTAACATGAATAAAAGAGTCGGTCTTTGCAGGAAGGTGAAGTTATGTCCTTTGTATTGCTGATGACAGTGTAATCTTATGTCTTTAGCTACCCTGTGGCTACAGAACATGGTATATCATATTAATGGTAGACCCCCACACCCACTCTGGGTGACGCACGAATGTGCTTTTGTGATGATAGATGACACCTTGTTAAGTATCTTAAGCCAGTGGACCTGGTTTTTCAATCAATAATTTTTTCATCAACTCTTTCTGTATGGTCTGGCAAATGTGGAGATAACAATAAAGATTTCATATTTTTCGTATTCACTGGTCCATTGTTCGGCATAGTTTCATATTAGAATGCCTTAAAATTCTTAAAGATCAGTTCTGAATTGTTGGGACCATGACTATCAAGGTGCTTGGTGAATTATGTAAAAGAAAATGAGAAAACTATATGGCGTTTTATGTTTTACAAGTGTGCCTCTTCTTCTCCTCTTGTGAAGTTTCCCTTTTAAGTTGAATTGTGTATTTACCCTACGAAGATAGACAAGTTAGTGAGTTCAGAAGTGTGTTCCTTGCAAGTGGCTGTGTCTTCCCTTTTTTACATGGAAGTTGCTTTTCTTCTCTTAGTGTTGCATATTTGGCAGTAATTTTTATTTATTTTTTAGTGTGTGCTTTTATTGATGCTGTTTTCGCTTGCATGATCAATATCAACAACTACTTGCTTCATTCATTGTATTCTAAACATCCGAATCATGCAGTACTATTATGATCCATCGGGACTCAAGTTCCGTTCCAAGGCTGAGGTGATGCACTTCCAGGAAACGGGAACAAAACTTAAGAGAAAGCCAAATTCTGAAGGAAATGCTGCGGTAAGTGAAAGCTAATATCCAGTTTCAGGTTTTAGCCATTTGATAGCAATTCGTATATTTCTCCTAAACTTATAATACTTATTTCTGGCAAGAATCCCCAGCCGCAAGGAGCATGAACCGTGCGGATGTCTGTACAGATTTTCTGCACATTTGTGGACCGTCTCGACTCCCTTGACTGCAGAAGAAGTTTTAGAACCTAAAACGTCTAAGCAGTGGCGCCTTTCATTTCCGTTTACTGTTTTTTGATACTATAGACTGATAAAAGTTACCTTTTCCTTTTGGATATTTAAGTGTTGTGGGATTGATTGTGTAAACGGAGTTTCTTTAAATAGGAAATTGTCTTTGACGTAATTTAAGTTTCCAAGGATTTTATTTTTCTTTGTTGAAGATTTCTGGTATAGTTTTAAACGTCATGGGAGAAGAAAAGTTGACGTGATTCTTGCTTATTTTACTATTTTCGTTGGCTTGATTAATAAAACAATATGATGTCTCAGTTCCTAATATTTCTCGCTTTTGAGTCAAATTTTGGTGTTTGCAAACTCTTTAAAAAGTTAAAATATGTTTTTAGGTGGTGGTTACAAACTTATAAAAAAAGTTAAAAAGTAGATTTGACTTATATTAAACAGTTTTGGGTGTTTGCAAATCTAGTTTCTATGATTTAAGGATTATTTTTAAGCTAAAAATTTTCACAATTTTGAAGCCGCTAAAGAGGTGTTTTTATCTTATGATAGCATTTTTTAAATAAACAAAAACTATTTTATACAATTATACCTTTATCTTATATTATCAAATAACATATCATGTCGAATAAACTTAAATGTATTAATTAAGGAGCCTAGTCTCTTCATTCCACGAAAAAAATCTTATCACTCTAGAAATGATTTACAAGTTATTTTAGTTATTCAAATTCTTTCCTATCATGTTGACGAGTGTAATTTATTTAGTGATTCATAAAATTGAGTTTTCACATGAATACTATAGAAAATTAGTTGATTCTTATAAATTTTAAATAAAATTGAAACTTAAAGTCTAGTTAAATTATGAACTTATATTTTTGTAAATATAAATATAAATTTGCGGTTAGTTGAATATTTTAAATTTGTAACAATTTTTTATTTCAATATATTTAGACGTTGATAATGTACAAGTTAAGGGTATTATAGTAAAATTATAAGAAAATCAGTAGAATCACTTTTTTCATACAAACATCATATCACGAAAAGTTATCTTTTAGATTATTTTTCAAACATTTTCAGCTTATGGCTTAGATTAGTTTTTTGAATTTTAATTTAAATTATGGAGTTTTCTTTTTTGAGAATAGTTTGCAAACACCATCTTAGTCTCATTTAAACATTTTTAGGGCGTTTGGTTGACAAGCTAAAATCCACAATAACTTTATTTAAGCTAAAAATATCCACAATCTTAAAGTTGCTACTTTTTGTTTTAACTTGCTGTGGTTATTTTTAGTTGATTAATATATAATTTAATAACTTTTTGTGAGTTTTTAGATTTTTTTCCCAAACATCGTCAACTTAAAGTGGACTTCTATATATTTTTAAATTAAACTTCTACTTTGGGCGAAGAGTTTACAAAATATAGCTATAAAAGTGTCACTGAGATTTTAAGAATAAATTTGAGAGTCCAAATACTAGAGTAACACAAATTGGCTTTCTTTATGTGATATGTGATACTAAGTATGTAGATTATTAAGAAGATTCATAATTGTTAGAAAAACCGAAGCAATGATGCCTTTAATAGCGCGATTCCTGCATTATACAAAATTAAACATATTTAAATTCAATTTTATTCCAAAAAATAAATTAAGATACTTTAATCTTTCTAAATTAATTATTTAACAATAGTTAAGTCCAAGACCATTTTTCATAGAAACTTCTAAGAACTAGAGTTGGACTTTAATATTCTAATTACTATAAGGCCAAATATATATCTAAAAAGAAGCACCATATGAAATTGACGTTTGGCCGCATCTCAGATCCTCTATGCAGAATAATTCACAACTTCTTATGCCACTCTTAGGTTTTCAAAACATACATTACCTATTATAAGTGGTCAAAATATATACAAAGCAATTTTTTTATTTTATTTTATTTTTTGATTAAATATACAAAGCAATTGACCAATGTCAATAAATATATGTATATTATATAAACTAAAAAAAAAAAAAAAGAAAAATCGACCAATACTTATAAATACAGGGAGAATTAATACACACTAACCCCTGAATTTGTGTAATATCCTAAAAATCAAAGACTTGGGTTGCAAGTTTCAAAGATACACTTAGAAATTTCAACACATGAACAAAATGTTCAACTCTCTCATAGATGCTCAGATCAGTGATCTTCTCCCTTCAATTGACAAATTCACTTTGACAAAAAATCTCACTTGTTGCTGAAAATCAGCCGCCAATGGCTGGCGCTGTAGTGAGTTTTGATGAGGCATGGCCAATTTTGCAGGAGCAAGGCATTAACAGGATCATCGACGATCTCGAGGGTGTTCGAAGCCATCAATTCACTTCTGTTGAGTACATGCGCCTCTACACGTATGCTCTTAAACTCAATTTCGTTTGTTTTTGCTCTCGATTTGTGTTTTTAGGGCTTATTTGAATGATTTTGATTTTGTGCGATGTTTTGGGTTGTTCTGATTCTGATGTTTGCTTTGAGTGTTTTGGATTAGTATAGTGCCTAATGTATTACTACAAATTGAGTCGTGTCGTGTAAATAAAGTATATATGTATAATCACATTGGCTTATTGCAGTTGTGTTTACTGTTTGTTTAGCATGTAGGAGTTTGTGAAGTAGAATTTGATTTGATAGAACTGAAATTTTGCTGCTTCTATTTGCATTCAACAATATTTGGTAACCTTGTGGATTTGAAAATTTATGAAGGATCGCTGTTTCAGCGAATCCAACACTAATGTTCTGTTTGGCCAGGATCGAAAATAGTACTAAATCAGTTGGTTTTTGTGAGTCGATATACAAGTTTGAGTGCCATCGAGTCGATCCTTGCTTGGTTGAAACAAAGCTCATCAATAGGATAAGTTTGGTTCACATGTTGAAGCTCAGTCCTGTCGGTTTAGATAATGTGCGTAGAACTCGTGTCGGGTGTTTGAATGGAAAGTATTGCTCACGAAAGTAAAGTATAATAGCCTGCACTTAGTAGATTGTTATTACTTCTATTCAAGTTTGGAGTGCTGATATAAAACAAGCACATTGTTCTGAATTTGTCATATTTCTTAACTCCATTTACCAGAACGGTGTACAATGTATGTCAACCTAAGCCACTTGGCCCTGATGTTCAGAGACTGTATGATCAATATAAGAAGACATTTGAGGATTACATTTCTTCGAAGGTAAAATAACTCTTGGAAGTTTTGCAGTCATATTATTATTATTACTGTTATCATCAGAAAGGAGTGTAAGATTTCTCTCTTCTATTATCATTTCCAGGTATTGCCATCTTTAAGGGGAAGAAAAAATGAAGATTTGTTGCAAGAATTATTGAGAAGATGGAACAATCACAAAATTATGACAAGATGGCTCTCGAGATTCTTTAATTACCTTAACAGATACTTTATTGTGAAAAAGAATCTACCATCACTCGTGGAAACCAGCCACTTGGCATTCTATAATCTGGTTGGTTATAAATTTCTAATTTTTCTGATTTCCAGAGTGTCACTCTCTCTCTCTCTCTCTCTCTCTCTCTCTCTCTCTCTCTCTCTCTCTCTCTCTTTGTTTGGGGGGGGGTCAGAATCCTGCTTCTAAGTTGATCTAATGAATTGTTTTTGCATATCATGTAGGTTTACGGCGAAATGAACGATCAAGTTAGGGATGCCATTATATCTTTGGTAAGTTGTTTGAAGGAGCTTGAGCAACTAGTTCTTTCTATTATTATTTATTCAAATCATAGTAGAAGCAGAAGCTCTAATACAAACTACAGCAACACCAAACATTTAATTTCAATTAAGTAAGATAGGCTATATGAACTAAAATGGGAATTATGTTTAGTTGAATACATGGATTCTCCTCTACTGTTTATGTTGAGCAGATTCTTTTCATTAGGTCAAGTGGTCAACCCTCAACCATATTATTCCTCTCACCTTTATACAAATGTTCAGATCCTTCTGATTTTTCCCATCCTTTCCTAGTGATATCTGCTTTCAGTAAGTTGCCTAAGGATTCTTTTGATGCGTTTTACATATTAGAGAAATTATTACTATAGTGTCAGAGTATCACCACCATCCGTTATATTTTAAAAGGTCAGAGAGTATTAAATTAGTGACCATGTCATATATGAAAACTTGTTTTTCAGACTAATAAGGAACGTGAAGGGGAACAGATTGATCAGGCACTGGTGAAAGGAGCCCTTGATATTTACGTGGATATTGCTGAGGGTTCAAAGAAATACTATTGGAAAGACTTTGAAGAAGCACTTATGAATGCTACTGCTGCGTTCTATTCAAGAAGGGCCTTGGAATGGATCAAAAATGATTCCTATGAGGATTACATGCTTAAGGTCGGTCCCATTTTGGAATCAAATATCTTATCCTCAATGCAATTCCCGTTGCTGTTTCCTTTTACAATTTTCAAGGAACAAAAGAAAAAAGACTGAAGAATCTGTAGCTTCCTGCTTATCTCATTTTCTGTTGATATAAATTCATAGGCTGACGAATGCTTAAACAAGGAGAAAACTAGAATCTCGTATTACTTGAAGTTCACAAGCAAGGACAGGATATTAGAGGTTGGTTTGTTTCTCATCACCATGTCTCAGCTACTTATATACTGCAATCCATTATTTCAGATTTAAGCTGTTGCAACGTGTAAATAAAGTTTACTAACCACTCCTCGTATCATGACCTGGTTTCCTGAAAGTCCTACTTATTTCTTTGCTCTAAAGCAATGATTTTGATGACAGATTGCAGAACATGAATTGCTCGTTGTACATGCAAGCAAACTAGAAGGAAAGAAACAGTCTCACGAGGCGGTGGCCTAAACTGAAAACGGCTGTTTTTGTCATGATGTGTATAAGAATTAGACGGTATGAGAAGATTTTTGTAAATCAGATAGTATGAACAGTTTAAAGAATGTGTTGTGTGTCAAGCAAACTGGAAAGGCGAAAAGAAAGGGGAATATGTGCTTGATATTGTTATTACTCGCTTCTGAGAACTTTTTTCATATGTACTTCTTAATGCCTGTATTAAGTTTTGTTGTTCCGTGAAACTTTTCTTCTACAGTATTACTGTATTATTTCAGCTAAGATTGCATGGACACCTTGTAGTTACCCAAACAAGGCCTGAAAAATTCTTCTAATCTTATAAAAAAAACAAAAAACTCTCAAATAATTATATACTAGTTGGTTGGATGGTGATTGGAATCACCTGGTTGACCACTGTCACGTTGCGAATCTCCAAGCAGCAGTACAAAGTACGATTATTGCTTCCTTCATGTGATCCGTGATTACACTTTGTAAAATTTAAGAAACTCCATATTTTAATTCACGATCAAATAACCTAGTTTCAACAAGAAGCACATTAAAGCTCCCATGGCCAGACAACTCTAATGAAATGATTGAGATAATCTTCTATCATGAATGTGACCAAGGGTTTGTGATTATTTTGATGGAACTTCCATGTGAAGTCCATCCATATACGATCAATATCTCTTGAAGTCATAAAGTCACGAAGACCTAAAAGTTATCTGTTTAATTTGATGAAATTCCTACTTGAAAGTAGGATTTTATGTTTTTATGCATTATAGTTTTCGAAATGCTAAAACTAACTCGAGAATACAATTCCCAAAACAATATTCTCAACTATATTACTTTGGCGTAATACAGTCTTAAGGTGAAATAAAGCCAGAACACCTTAATAACATTAGTTGGAAACTTGGAATCTTATTTAATTACAATTATCAATGTACAATTTTATACAAGAGCTGTTATACGAAATAAGCTCTTTTACACAACAAATTGGAGCAAGAGAGGCCAATTAATATGCGTGGTACAGCTTAAGAGCCGAAATGACGTCTGAAGACTCCTCAGTATGGATCCTCTATGCTACTTTTGTGTGCCACTTTGTCGTGATGATGACATGCGTTGCAAATGGTTAATCTCGTCCATGATTAATCTCCATTGTCTCCTCACGGGCTAATCAGTCAACTACAATACTGATGATATGGGATTCTTCTGTACTCTGAGTTCTTGCCAATTTTTCCTGGCCTTTTTGGTTTGGCATCTGTTCATCAGGACTTTTAAATTTTGCCAAGGAGGCAAGTTCATGGACACAATCAGCTAGTTTCACGGTGCAAGAGACTATTTCAATGAGTAACGAAGCTATTGTAGCCGCAGGAATTATATGAAGAAGATCTATATGGGGCGGAAATGCATTTTTAAGCGAGGATTTGAGATTCTTGGCTGCGGTTTTAGCGTTAACTATATGAGGATCAGCAGATGAGCAACAACCCATTGTCTTAATCCCTAATGCTAATTCTTTCAAAGCATAACTGCATTCTGAACTCATCTTTGTGCATGATTCTTGAATCTTCCTTCGTATCTCTATTGGCGTCTGCAAAGATAAAAGAGGACTTATATCAATAATCACACTCCATAATGCTGCTGTCGTAATTTATCTGTTATTGATCATCAGACAGAATCACAAAGGGCCGCCTTACCTGAATCTCTGAGTTGAGATGGCAATTGAGTGCATCAATCCTATAAGCACATTCTCGTGTAAGAGATGCAACTTTGAGGTATTTATCCCAAGGGTGCCAATACCTAAACTTGCCATGTCGAGGTTCCCATTTAGCAAAATTTGCCTTCAAAAGATTACAAATATTAAACTTATGTTTTATTTTTCAACACAATTAACACACTTCTCAGATAGTCGATATTTGGTCTATAACTCACCAGGGCATCCTCGATGCTTTTTGAACGTAGTACAGTTTTGTATCCATCAAGTAATGATGCTTTGTTCTCTTTGTTTTTCTGATCAACTTGTGTGTCGAAGTATTCGGGTCCAAAACCTGATAAGATATCAATTGAAATCAAAATCTTACCAAATCCCAACAGTCACGCTATACGGTACCTCACTTGTAATCAAATCAAGTTCTCATTCAAAAAAAGGGCTTTTGCAATTTATCTTGATCATATTATATAATTGATATACAATTGGAAATTGCAAAATGTACCTTCCAAGAAAATCCCAAGCTTTTCAATGTTATTGGCACCAAGTTTGTGAAGATCTTCACCAGCCCAAATCGGACATATGAATGTGCAAATTAAGACAGCAGCTGAACAACCTATGACAACTGTAGACAGTCTTCTATGTGCCATTTCCAAAATCTCATCGTCCCGATAGCCCGACACCGATATCAAACTGAACGTCAGAATAAATATCAGGAGCCCATAATCATATCTCGCCTTCACTCTCGGAAAAAATCGAAAAAATGTCACCATAGAAGCTGCACCAGCACCACAACAAATTAAAAGATAATTACATATGAGTTTATAGTAACAGAGTCGTTCATAACGTGTTCGTTTAAAGATTGGATTTTTGACAAATCTGCTTTACCTATCAAGAACACAGACAAGCAGAGAATAATAGACTCAGTTTTCTCGCCAGCGAAACTGGCTAAGCGATGCACCGCAACCCCTAATGCTCCACCCGACAAAGTGGCAATCGCTCTATTTACTCCTCGTCCAAGTGTTGCACCTAATAGTCATATATTCATAGATATGTCATACACGAAATGGAACACTAAGAGGATTTTCTGTAGGATAAAAAAAAACGAGGTGATTTTGTGCAGGTTTTAACATGAATAATATGACATACCTACAGAAAACTCGAAAACGACGACAACAGTGACAACAGCCCACATTGCAGCAACACCAAACCCGTCGTAAAAGAAATCAGCATAGTAGAGTGAAGACACGACGACTATCGCAAATCCAACTTTAAGCGAGTGTATGATTCGTCTTGGATCTTCGACTCCAAGTTTCTTAACATCCATTGCAGCACTGATTAATGTATTTAGTACTGTCTTTTCTACTACACTATTTAGCCAACTCCATGTACGCTTTAGGCCATTGCCATTTTCTTGATTGTCTGAAGCCATTTATGTTGGGGGATCAATAGTTTTTTCTCTTGTCGATCTTCCTTCTTCTTACATTTGAGGTTTTGGAGTTGTTTGAGGTATTATTTGTGTGATTGCTTTGCTGATTTTTGTGACTTTATAAAGCGGCCTCACTAGCTATATGGAGAAGTACGTACTGAATATTCATTTTGTTTTGAAACTCAAATATTGACCATATGTTTAATTTTTTGAGAAAAAATGGTTATGAGTATCTATAGTTCAATATCTTTGTGCATTATTTTCATATGATTGTCAATTTTTCGCCATGTGCATGTCAATTATATATGTTGGAGAATAAATCACGGCATAGATAGTAAGAGTATAAAAAGGTTAATAAAATTTTACCTTATTATTTTTATTTTTATTTTGATAAACAATTTTACCTTATTATTCGTTATGTATATGTTAGTAAAAGGAGCAGGACAATACACATATATTACGAAGAATTTAAGACAGAGATTTGGAAAATCAGAAACTTCTTTTTGGTCTGCATGTAATTAACACTACAACAAATAAACATTTTTGAAACTGTCATTTCTTGAGTATTTTACTGACAGTTGTTAATTTAGTGGCATTTTTAAGAAAATGTCATTTGTGGCGGTATAGCTAATTAATTTTGTACTGCCATTAAATGATAGCGCTACTTATGAGTCATTAATGAGACTTACTTTTTGTCACTTTAAAGAACTTGTTACACTCTGTTCTGGTTTATATATATATATTCATTGGGTTTTAACGGCATTAAAAAGCAACACTAACACATGTGTATATATATATATATATATGTATATATATATATATATATATATATATATATATATATATAGAGAGAGAGAGAGAGAGAGAGAAACTAAAATGCATATATCTATATTTAAATTCCATATAAAACATTTCTGCTACTAATAATAATGTAAAAAATTTGCTAGTGTTACAAAATTTCATTAAGTTGAAGTATATTTGTACAAGAATTAATTAAAATGTTAGAGCATGGGTTGAACAACTTGACCAATCTCAAAAAAAATTCTATCCTATATTTTTTATTAATGTTCTAACAGAACGATTATTTCTATCTTTTTCTCCAACCCACTTCCATTAACAAGTGCCTGCTTGAAGAAATAAATGTTATAATACACTTTATATATACAAAAAAAAAAAAAACAAAGATATTCAAAGACCACGAATTTACATCTTACGGAGAACATTGATTTTTTATTTTTTTTTTCTAATGGATGACACGACAATATATTTTTTGCTCGATAGCTTGTATCCATGATCTTAGAAGGACTTAATATATCTCATAATATTTCCTACTACACCATTTTACTTACTAAGACTAGGTTTTCAAGGTAACTAAATGTTTTTACTGATATTTACAGTGGTGCAGTCTAAAACAAAATGGCATTGCGGCATACTGGCATTTATAAAGTTGTACATCTAACAAAATTATTATGGCATTTTAAAGAATTAAAATCAGTGCGTATACGGTGCCACTAAATTTTATTTACTATATATGTTAGGGCATTCTAAAGCTGAATGCAATTAAATTATTCTGGCACTTTTAAAAATTGACATCTAACGAACTTATCATCGTGTCATTTTAAGAAAAATGACAACTATCAATGCCACTAAAAATTGATTTTGTTGTCATTTAAACCATATTTAATGACATGCAATTCCATCTAAATTAATATTACATTAAAACGACATACTAATTATAATACCAAAAAAAACGACATGCTAATATATATTAACTTATTTACTCCAAGAAGAAAAATGAAGTTAATTGGGACTTGGTATATATTCGGGACTAGGGAACCGAAATATGACGGTAACCTCGTCGAATACGAGGAAATTTGTCCACAACAAAGAGCAATGTATGTCTGCAAAATAAATGAACCTGAGAACTTGTGCTCCCATGATTATTATAGCAATGCTTCACTTTTTTACAGATGATTCTAATTTAAATAGACAGATTCTCTGGGAAAAGCCCATATTTCAGTGAAAAGGTGACACCTAATCTCTTTTAGACTTAAAAAATATATTGCATCGTTTTGCATGCCTCGTGAATAAAGACCTACTGATAACTAATGCCTCACTCAGTGAAGGTGACATCTAACGCTTTCAACTTTAAATTTAGTATTTAAATTATAAATTTGGCAATGATATCAAACAATATTAAGATCTGATTAACTAATTATAATTCCACACACGTTCATAAATCAACTAGCTAATTGAATGACTGTATTAATTCATAGAGTAGTTCTAAATAATATCTTTTTTGTTGATGAAACAGTACAAATTTTTTGCTCATTGCCGAACAAAAACTAGCAACAAACAGATTTTTGTCAGTAACTGAAACGCCCTTCCTACAAAATGCATGCTTTCTCCCTAATGTGTGACTTTTAGCAAGAGCCAATCCATGCGTAAATACTATACGGACGGGCATTCCCTCACTAGTAGTTGGTGGAGAAAAGAATTGTGCTATACATAAGAAAATGAATCGACGTGCAAAATATTAGCGATGGATAATTCATCGCTATATATAACTGAACCGTCAAGCTAGTGTGACTTTAAGGGCCAATCCACGCGGAAATACTAAGGACGGACATTCCCTCTAGTAAGTAGTTGGTGGAAAAAAGAATTGTGCGATATGTAGAAAATGAATCAACATGCAAACTATAAGCAATAGATAATTCGTTGGTATAACAGAACCGTCAAATCACATATAAAAGAGCGAGGGTGACTCCATCATTGAAAATTGTATGATCATTGTTCGCAAGAAAAGATGGGAACGAAGGGGGTGCCTCATGAGACACTACAAACTTCCCTCACATGTACGTAGAGTCCACATGCAATGTTAATGAAGTCTATAGTACACTCCCGTGTACCCCAGACGTTCCGAGAAAAGATTATGAAATATGTGTCAAAATTAAAACTTACATCAAATCAACTATTTGAATGTTTAGGGATTAGGAAATCGTAACCGGCCTATTTTTCCCTAATCAAACACACAGGAAACTTTGTGTTTTGATGGAACTATTTTCCCTAATCAAACACATAGGAAACTTTGTGTTTTGATGGAACAACATACTTGTAATGATATTTTGGGAGGGTTTTTTTTTTCTTTAATTACCTAAATTTGATATTTGTGCCCTGGACTGCGTTTACGCTGAATTCATGAATGATCTAACGTGTTACCGACATATTTTATGGCTCGTAACTAAGTAATTAATGCTCCTTTTAATGATGTTGTTTTATTTGGGTGCTTTTGGTCTAAACCTACACATGTAATGTACTAATTATTTGTTTGTTCGAGGTGTGAAACGAGAACGATTAAGAATGACTGAGCCTTGAGTGTCCCTTAAGTAAACAAATGTAGAAAATCAAGAATTCATGCATGGAACCATTTTCAAAGTTTAGTAGTACTGTGACTCTTTTCTAAAGCCGTGGCCATTGCTTATTGCAAGAGGACGACAATTTCTTTTGACGTTACCAAACAATGGGAACTTTAAGATTATGAAATAAATATCAATGGCACACATTTGCAGCCAAGTTCATGCACAACAATAACTGAAACGGAAAGGAACTGTCTTTTGAGCATATATTCAGGTAGTTATATATGTCATATGTCACTCATATCATAATCCTTTTCAAATGTATATATGTTATATTACGTTTCAACTCTGAATTTGTATCGCGTATATATATTAACGTAAATAAGTATATATATATATATATATACTTATATATATATATATTGGTTTTCTTTGTTTCTCAATTTTTTTTTTGTTATCTTCCGATACTAACACTATGGTTTTATTTTAAATGTCATGTGTTATACGTATAGCTCAAGTCATCCTAACGCGAGATTGAAGTGCGTCTTGGTCTTAGCTCTATAATTTATATTAGTGAAGTTTATAAAGAGATAAATAAATAAATAATATTATATATTTTTTACGTAATAGTTCGTTTAATATAGTAACCCAAGCATATATTTGCATTTTGCAAATATATAGTAACCCACTTGATGCTTTTGCACGCATCAAGTGGACTCTTCAAAAGATCAAATTAACAATTTTAATTTTAGTTTTCAAGTGCTTATGTAGGAGCTTTGGTGTTTTTTTAGGGATAATATCAGCAACACTCCTAAAGTTTGGTCAGATATCAATAACACCTACAGAGGTTTTGATAATATCACCAATACCCTTATCACCAAAAAACAATTTGAAATAGCTTTTAGCCCTTTTAATCAATTTACATAAAAAAGAACAATGATTCAATGTCACTGATATTATTATTATTATTATTATTATTATTATTATTATTATTATTTTAAGTAAAAATGGAAACCTAGCTAGTTGAGGCTTAAAAGGAATAAAAAATGAAATAGTTAATACTTAATACAGTCGAAAAAGTAGAACGAAGATAACTTGCAAAATCTGAAGTTCTCTTTGTTTCACCACTGCGATCGAATTCCATGCAAGAACCTTACCAATCAGTATAGGCCATACGATGCAAAATCAACAAGAAAGCTTCAAAATTTACAAAATTAAGATATATTATTTCAAACTATTTTCAGTTGAGTTTGTAACATTGTAGCTACAAATTCTGATTATTTCCAGCCTCAACAGAGGATTGGCCCTCTTGCTTAATCCCAACTGCTCCATCAATTGCAATACTAATATGTGGATTAGTATCATACATGGCAACTTCATTAACATTTTTATGTGCTACCGTTCCTTGATCACCTCCACTTAATGAATCTTTGCAACTAGTGAATTTTGCTACGAAACTAAGCTCGTTAATCGCATCCGCAATGTGTTCGACACAACTAGCTATATCAAACTGCAGTGATGCCACCGCGGCGATTGGTATTATTTGCAAAATATCAGTGTCTTCATCCCATTTGTCTGATTTCAGCCGGGATCTTAGGCTTTTAGATGCGGTTTTAAGGTTCGTGATGCACGGATTGGGAGAAGGTGGCATGGTCATCGTTTGAACTGCCCATGCAAGCTCTTTCAGTGCTTTTCCAGATTCGGAAATCGTGTTGAAAAATGCCTCCTGATGTATCCCTCTTATTTCTTGTGGTGCCTGCAATAATAGCATAAAAGATCTGATCAATTGTTTTTTTTTTTTTTTTTGTTATAAATGGTCCTAGGTTTGAATGTTTGTAATATATGCACCAAAATCTTTGTTTAATACTTTGACATCACATATGAAATTGTCACAATTTATAGTATGGTTTATATAGAATGTTTTTTTGGGATTATTCATTTTTATAAGATATACAAGAATGATAGGGAAGTTCTGTAATATACTTGGGTTTTAGATGTTAAGTAGTTGTTTAGGGCCTCAGCTCTAGAAGCACATTGCCTTGTCAAATTTCCAATTTTAAGGTATTGTTTCCAAGGATGTCGATACGTGAATCGCCCATGTCCTGGTTCCCATCTAGCAAAATTAGCCTGCCGGTAGCAAAAGTCCAGAATTAGAAGCTACATTCTAGTTATATGAATTGTATCATGTAATTATTTTACCAACCAAAATTTCTTCTCTGCTCTTCAGATCAAGAACGCCGTTCAAGCCAACCTGAGATGATCTACGATTAGCTGAATCTGCCACCACTAATGTTCCGAAACACTCATCCGCGACATCTGTTATATTAATTTTATTGTACGAAAATTATGTGATTGTGACATAAAACAATTTGATATAACAATATTGTATCAGTTTGCAGTACATAGAATGTCTACCTTCCAAAAAAATTCCAAGATTTTCTATGCTTTGAGCTACAAGTTTGTGAAGATCTTCTCCGGCCCAAACTGGTGAGACGACAATAGATACGATCACGCAAATTGAAGCCCCAATGAGTACAGTTGATAGTCTCTCTTGAGCCAACTTTAGTATTTCATCGGTTCGAAAACCAGATACAGTGACCAGACAGAATGTCAAGATGAACACTAGTATGCCATAGTCGTATCTAGCCTTGACACATGGAAAGAATCGTATGAACGTCAAAACAACAGCTGCAACGCCAGATTGTATAGTACTTGTGAGTAGTTGATTCAAAAATTGAAGGACTTGGTTATTTTTTATTTTTTTTTATTAATGCGAATATGTATATACCTTGGAGAAAGACAAATAGTTCGATTATTATGGGTTCACAAGTTTTTCCAGTTGCGCTAGCCAAGCTATGAGCTCCAAGGCCTAGTGCACCAGCTAACAAAGTTGCCAATCCTCTGTTCAGGCCTTTTGCAAGAGTTGCCCCTGTGAAACGGGTAAAAGTGTTCGTCTATGTTATTAAAGCGAGCGACAAAAGAATTTCTCTACTTGAGCCTTAAAAAAAGGTAAAAATCGGTTTTCTATGTGGTATCAGAGCTCTAATATTATAACTTATCAAACCAAAAGTTAATATGCTCTAATAATCGTCACACATGGCGCAAAAGTTAACATCAGACCACGAGGGATGAGACGTAGTGACAATTCTAATGTGTATCATGAATAGTAAAAAAACGGAATATCTACTTTAATGGTTAGACGTTTCACCTGTAATCATAGTGAATAAGGTAGTAACTTACCAACAGAAAATTCAAAGACAACGACCACGGTCATGACAGCCCACATAGCAGAGACACCGAAACTGCTGTATATAGGTCGAACGTAATAGAACAACGAAACTAATGCGAGCGCGAGTCCAACCTTCATTGAATGAAACAACTTTCTTGGATCATCTCTGGCAATCTTTTTGCCTTGTCGCGCAGTTTCAACTACTTTGGCTAGTAACTTTGATGAAAGGCCTTTAATCCACAACCATCCACTCATAAAAATGGTCACTTTTTGATGATTTGTTTGCTCCATTTCTATTGCCATATGAATAAAAAGTTTAACAGTCTTTGCATTAAACAGGAGCCAATAGAAAGTGAAGAAATTTTGTGTAATGAGAGTCCAACAGTTAACTGACTTATATATAAGTGCACATAGTATGAACAAAAGAATATATTCATTTATTTCTTGTAATGAAAGGGACTGGTCGCTAGAGTGAGATGACTAAAAGTTGGATACCAATTTGAATGGTATATCTTGTTGCCCAGAAAAAATTGAATGGATGAGGGGAAAATGACTAATTAACAAAAGGTGAAAAAAATGGTTTTTTTAGGTTCTTGTTAGCAGCAGTTTTCTTTTGGCAAAGTTGTGAACAGGGTAATTAGTGATAGTTTACTAGGATTAGTGGAATAAATGAGCTACATAGTAACAACAAACTGTAAGCAACTCATGCACAACACGTAATCTTGCAGCTTGGGCACGGCCCATAAGTGGTTTGGATCAGTGGCTTATTTTGTTTTGCCTGTAAATACTTTTTGTGATGAGGGGTTCTCTTTCGTGGCCCCATTATTTGGATCCTATGAATGACTTTTTTCATCGATAAAAATAAGATATTGTGAAGGACTATGCGCTTAGAGAGTAAATTGCAAAAAATTACACAATATTACAATATGTTCATGCAAAATTCAGTCAATGGATTCTATTCGTACTTTGAATTGATCTAAATGTATTGCAAGTGATAGCAAATCTAGTTTAGAGCTTATTTGATGCATAAGAGGTCAAGGATAGAGATAATAATATGACTTAGAGGAAGCAAAACACGTTGATATCCTTTTTTAATTATAAACATGAATTACTTCTATAAATAGTTATTTTAAACTCATATAAAAATGACAATCATATAACATATAGGAAAATGCCATCCTAACAGGGCTGTAAGTTTACAGCCCCAATTTCAACCTTTAGTAAGTTTTAAATATGGGTGGGCAACCGGTAGTACAAGTCAACCTCATTTTTTGGGATATTTAGATTTTGAGCCATATTGTCTTACTTTATAAAATTTAGGCCCAGTTTTGTCATATATTAATGATTAAGCTTATTATTCTTTGTTTAACAATGTATAGGACTAACCTAATGAATTTTTTCAACTTTTGTAAAATAACAATACAATATTTAAACAAAAGCCACATGGTGAGAATATTTTACAAACAATCAAATTTGGTTAACATAAAAATTTGAAGTAATTCTATAGATAAAATAATCATCATTTATTATTGGTAAGTGTAAAATAAGCTAGCAATTTTAAAAGAAAATAATCAACGTCCAAATATAAAAACAAAAAACATATGCAAGTTACATTATATATTGAAAAGAAAAACTTAATTGATTGAGAATAGCTCTTGCGAATTTAGACTGTAAATCTTATATATATATATATACACATCCAGATGAGTTTAACCATATTTGGTTTCTTTCAGGAGCAAATAAGACTCTAAATATAGTCGACTTATGTGATAATTTGACTTTCAAAGTGGGTCTTTTTATTAATTTTTAAATTTAAAGAGTTTTTGAGTAGAATTGAAACACTATAGAGGCTAGGTAGCAATTAATTTGTAAGAGACTGTATCACAGTCCAAAATCTCGACTGTTAGGATAGCAAATCTGTAACATATATAAGTACCTTACATCAATATCAAAGTTATGGATATTCACTAAATTATCTTTAACATTTTGTCTAAAACTTTGTCTTCGGCAATTTTCTCACCCAACGATACACAAGTTAGAATGTTGTAAAGAATTCTAAAGAAATGATTTATCACTCTAAAAGATAAAATATACACCCAAATGTTGTAATTTGTATTAATTAGTCATCTTTAGTTTATTTATTATGTAAAAAGAGTAAGGCAAATAAATATAAGATTTAAAAATAAGTATGAGAGCTACCAGATAAATTACTATGAAAATTTTGAATAAGTAAAAAAAAAAACAGAACAAAGTATAAAAAAATTAATTTATTTCAAGTTATATAACAAAATATTTAGCAATACACCAATATTATGTTATATTGTATTATTTTAGATAGGGTAGGAATGTAGGAGATAGGTTGCTGCTGTGTAGACCGAGCGCTTCTACATGCCCTCATGTGGCTCCGGCTCGGTAGGAGGGTAACAGTATCACTATTTAATTAATTCGACACGCATAATTAAAAAAATTAGTGAATTTATTTGATGCATAAAAGATTGATATTGTTCAAAATGAAATGTGCATATATTTTAATCCAAAAGATTGATTTGTTTTTTCTAGTTTTTGATTTATAAAAGCAAAAATACGATTGTGATCATCTTCATATAATTTTAGATCAATTAATAAGGTGTATGTATCTGCATTAGTACGTTTCTCAAAAGACAAATATTTCATCTATTGGGCAAGTGGATAGACTTCTTCGGCTCTACATACACGAATGAAAATCAACAGAAGAAGAACGTGTTATGATGTCAATTAGTCTGAAGCTTTTTCCCCGTTTACAATATTCTTGGAGTTGATATTTCGATTGTTGAAATGATGGAAGAGAAAGTACTTTTACACACTTGAAATTTGGTCTAATTGCATAAAACATTCCTTACTGTTTGAAAAATTACATAAATACCTTTTTAAATTACGAAAAGTGTATATTAAAATAGGCTTAGTTTTAATAATTAAATAAGGGATATAAACCTAAAACCTCCACACGGTTTTAAGAAATTGCACGAATGGTTAATAAATTATCTAAATCTTCTTTGTGGTTTCATAAACTATAGAGGTGCTTTGCACAGTATTCGAAACCACAAAGAGTTTTATGCTAAACTCCTAAAGGCTGTAAACGACTTTTCAAAAAAAAAAAAATGCACAAGAATCAAATCCACTCTCATGGAAAGCAAGTGTCCACCACTTTTTAGAGGAGGTAAACAGAAAGGGAATTTCTTGTCGAGTTTATGAAACCACCACATGGCATTTGCAAAACCAGGGCACTCTTTCAGTTTGGAAAACATTACCAATTGACATACACATTGTTAAAGCTTCGAATAGTGTCTCTATAACTATTGAACAATTGAGAATGTTCATTGTAATTTGACCAAATGCCCTATTATACGAGTTTTTGAAACCTCAGGAGGTATCTCGGGTATCTTTGTTATTATTCAAATAGTAAATAAGATCTATTTAATTAGACCAAACCTCAAAACCTTTGCTTCCATTAATCTTCGGTCGAGGGCTGAGGACCGTATGTTGTAAAGAAATGAAAATCTTGTCCTAGACATGATCTTAATCTGCAGCCTTTTGTTTAAACCTCTTGTTTTTACATTAAAACTTTTGCTGTCATAGTATTGAATATGTTCCTTCAAATAAAGGATTGCACCACTTTCTCTTCTCAAACTTGTATTTCAACCCTTGAAAGAGAATATAGCTAAGTTACGTATAGATATATAAAATTCTCTTTCATCAAGTTCCAACTTAAAGATGAAAAACCATCATGTTTGTTTATCATGCTGTCTTGTACTTTGTCATTCATTACTATGTATGTTTAAGGACCTTTTAGGCTATCTAATTGTAATATGATCTATGTCTGTCTGAATTGTGCACCTTAAGTTCCAGTTGTCATGCAATAGAATCTGAAAGATTATTACGGACAGTCAATTTTGTTCACTTTATGTCTGAATTCTTTATCAGGTGCCATTCATTTCTGATTTTCCTACAACTGCATATCATTTTCAACATCTAACAACTCAGTAATGTTACTTTCAATGTTTGATGTTCTGGAGAAGCATAAAGCTTGACATAAAACATCAATCCATGATAAAGAAATCAGCCCAAGAAGGCAGACAGATAAACTAGGAATTCGTCAAATCGAAGAAGAATCCCTTCTAAGTCTAATACCTGCCAAGAAAATATTAGTGAAACCTCGTTATATCACGTTGTAATAGGATACGAGTATAGACTAGGCGGTATTCGATGCTAGTCCTCTTAAACCGGTAACAAGTAACAACCACTGCTGCAATATTTCGACTTTATCACTATCAAATATCAATCATTCGAAAGATAGAAACTGAAATGGATTCTTTCTCTGCAAAAAAGCTAATTTGAAAGAAAGTACAATTATTCAGCAGAACTTAACATTTTTACGTGTTGAGACAACAATTTGAAGATGAAAGATCCAGAAATCTGACATAACTCTAGAAAAGACTCCAAAATGGAACCAAGAGTTGCTATTATAACAGACAAATTCTCAGCATACATTAATTGACACTAAAACCACTGCAAATACGGGAAGAAAACCTCTCCTCGAATCTCTTTTTCCGGTATCAACTTGTTATTCATCCAACTAATAGAACTAGTAACTCCATAGAAGAATAGAACATGTAATTTTAATTCCCCCAAGAATCTGCAACTTCTGATAACATAACTCTCCAGTTAACTCTATATAGTTGTTCGACAAATCCCAACACAAGTTTCAAAGCAGTTGCCGTAATAACCAGCCATGAGTTTACTTTTGCTCTGAACATATCAAAACCGAATATTGACTATCAACATGGATTACTGCACGCTGTGGAAAATACGAGTCGCGTGAAGAGAACAAGCTTCTTTAAGTTGTTGGATCATCATGTTTCACCATTAATGCCATTGGGTTGAGAATCATTAGATTGTGCAGTTGGATCCAGTAAGCGAAATAATGAGAGAAATACTTCCATCCTTGTGACATCACTATTAGCCTGTTCAGGGAAGTGTGAGTTAATGACTAATTAGGAGAAGCAGCACAGGAAACACTCAAGCGAAATAATGTAAAAGAATAAGTATAAAAAAAACGGCACGCACATAATATATTAAGTTTGGTTGTTGTGATGAGGATAGAAAATAAAATATAAGAGAGAGATGGACGAGGCAACAATATTCATCAAACTTTATAAAAAGTTTAAAGTTCGATTCACTAAACATCTTTAGAAACCGTCGAACTAAGAACCAAATAGAAATTTTATTATGGTCATGAGTTGCAGCCCTTGTCCACTCACACAGTGTATAATTTTAGTAATATTCAAAACATGAGAGGATGCTACTGTAACTTGAACAAACGTCGTGTGATCATTGTTCAACTTACATAAATTACGAGCATCATAACTTGTATATTTATCTACAGAAAGCATCATGAAGATCAATCCAATGACATGGTCTTTTGCATTTATTACCTCTATAGCAAAGCATGCCCATATCTTGTCCTTTCGAGTTTCCATAACACCCTTTAAAATAGTTAACCTCAGTCCTCTAATTATGTCAGCTATTTCTAAAAACAGACCTCTTTCTTCACAGAGCATCTGTCATAAAAGAAAAGGCGTGAAGAAAAGAATAAATATTTGCAGCGCTTTTAATAATCTTAAATTTATGGTACAAGTGACCTTCAGTTCAGCAGATGATCAATTACCTTGACAAGCATTTGGCGGGGTGAATTTAGATCCTCAACTATTAGAGGACAGATCATAGATTGAGAACCTACTTCATAGGCCCATGTAGCTCCTCCGCCAGAGTCGTCTTTTAAAAGTAAACTGCCATCCTTGTTAATATCCTGAAAGTCAAAAAAAAGAGAATCGATATCATTTTTCTTCACAAAATTTTCTAATTGCTATATATTTGTTATTGAAATGGTTGTAACTTGTAAGATGAACAGTGTGCTATAAGTCCACACTGACATCTCTAATATTCTGATTGCAATCTGTATAACAGACCACATAGTTGAAACATAGCATCCAACTGAAAAATTAAATATAGTATTCTGCACCTTGGACTCTCCAGTTTGCTTTAGCTTGTCTGGATGCTTTGTGACGCTTTGCAAGAAAAGCATATGCTTGATAGTATATTCCAGGAGAACTTCTATACTACACTGTTACAAAAATAAGACATACTAAAAGTTATAAATGGCAAAAATTAAGTGTAGATATTATCTACTCGCAGAATAAAAGCATGACCCTCAAAATGGAAGTCTCACCTTTCCCCCATTGGGCACAATTTTCCGTAGTTCCTTCACTCGATCTTCGACCATTTTGCGATCTTTAGGTCTAGGCCTTGGATTTTCTCCTGACTTGGACCTTTTGCGACTTGTTTTGCCTTTTTCATCTAGTTTCTTAGAAATATCAGCAGAGGCGTTGTTTGGCCGCTTTCTGTTTTCTCCCATTTCGATACATGAACTTCTTTGCGATTCATAAGTGGAACTATCCCGGGATTTGGTTCCAGAATCTTTTTTGGAATCCCTGAATTGACCATGGGTAAGTGATGTATATGATACAGAAGCATAATCCCAGTTATAATCCTCCATTTTAGACAAAACCACATTGTCATGCTCACTTGGATTTTGATGCTTGGAAGTAATATTTTCACAGGCTGCCCTTTTTGCATCCAGAACAAAATCTTTACTGGGTACAGGTTTTGCACAACTGGACATCATACCTTTACATACTCCATTTTTTTGAGCTGATGGGAGCGTAACAGAATCATTGCCAGAACTATAGTTTAAGCCAGAACTTGTTCCTTGTGCAGACACCAGGGCACCAGTGGACATATTGGGATTACTAAATTTCCCTTGATTTCGAGTACCTGTAAAGATTTTAGGTTCTTCACATCTTACAATGTCACAGTTCATATTGGATGAACTCCTGCTGCAAGCTTTCCCAAGATATGTTGGAACACAGATTATTGGAACGAGTTCTTTCGCCTTTTTGTTCTCTGATGGCAAGGCACCATTTATATTTCCCAGATGAAGTAAAAATGAAGTTACATCATCTACAAATCCAACATCCTCTATTATCTGAGAAAGTAAACAATTATATCAAGCACACAAGATATTTAAGTAAAAGCAGCAGATGCCCGTAAAACTATATAGACCAATGACTTAATTTTACCACCATCCAACCCAGGAGGCGGCCAAACATCCCAAACTGTGAAAAACCACTCTATAACACTAACCTAATAATCATAAAGCTGTCTGTGTAAGAGAGAGTTTTAAGGAGTTAACTCTATTTATTCTTCCTACTTTGCAAGCCTAATTCTTCCCTGTACGCTGTAGTCATTAAGCATGCTATATAAAAAAATATATATGAATAACCTCAAGTTCTTTTCATAGTTAGAGGTTCAACTCAGTGATTGAGCACTAGATAAGCGATGAAATCGGGATTACAGACCAGCCATGATATACAAGATTGAAATGGAATGCGAATTTGACCAGTTGATGCAAGTTGTTTCTCAAATTTAAACATCTGCTGAAATTGAAGGCTTGCAACAAATTGAGTCTTGGAACAAGTAATACGTTCAAATATTTAAGATTCTTTTAGGTCCACTAAAATAATGAAAATGAAAAACTCACTTTCTTCTGTGAACCAAACTGGACAACACCATGAGGAAGCACTGGAATGATTGCAATGGTCTAATCAAGAAAACCCAATAACAGAGATAGGTAAACAACAAACATTGTCAGTGAAAAATGAAATAATATCCGCAAGAAATTGTAATTCTTATACCTGCATTCCAGCTGAAAATTGTTCAAGCACCTCTTTCAGAACCTAGAAGATATAGACATAAACTTTCACATATACATTACAAATTCCATTGAACATCACATATTTGTAATATTTTGCAGCAATCTGTGTTAATTAAGTGCGCTGACAGATATCCAAAAGTGAATACCACAATCTTTTAACAGAATTATCCTATAGTATACCTCTGTTGGATGAGCTTCGACAAAATAATTGTCAGAGAGTATCCACCGATGGTTTCCTGTAAAAGCTACCCTTCCAACTAATCTGAGAAAAAAAAATCAGGCAAGCAACTTCAATATTTTCCATCAAAACTTCTTCATGGTAGAAAGTACAAACAGCAATTACAAAGTTCATCTAAAATTTCTTTACCCTTCTCCTACAACATTGGCATTACTGTCCAATATCATCTTGTTTACGAGCCATTGCACCTTATCCACTGCCTGAATGGAGGATTGCACTTTACGAGTTTCAGATGAAACTGCAGAAGCATCCTCATTTCCAGGAAGCTCTGAATATGATGCTGGTTCATAATAACAGGCTTCCAAAATTAAGACCCTGCCAAATTGTAACAAAGCTTGATATTAACCTGTCAAATCTTTTATAAATAGTATACTTAATTGCACTTAATCCACGGCGATAAAGTCAAGAAATGGGCTTAAAAATCCAGGAAATAGGAAAACTTTTCCAGACAATAAGCAAATAAAAATAGGTGCCAATTAAAATGACATCATCAGAAATGAACAAATTCAAAATACAGGAAAACTTCAACTGCATGAAGGGTTTAATCAGATTAGTACTAGTATGTGTTTCCTTTTCCAGTAAGATTCTCCAGACAGGTTGAAAATGGACCAACCATAAAACTCCAAGGGCCGAAAACGATAAGTTACCAGATCATGAAGCAAAAGATAAAAGGACCACCATATCTATAAATCCTAACAGGTTAAATCATATCTTGATTACCATCTAATGGGGAACTTCCAGATCATATACCAAATAAACTGAAACAGAAAATTATCCCCTTAATTGGTCCCCAAAAAAAATTTGGCAAGGAAAAAGTTCCAAATTTGGTCTATGTGCACCTAACTCATCGTTTTGCTAAGGCGAAACGATCCGTAGTCCATCCAATTTGCTCTCGATTGTTAGTGATCCGCACAAAGTTAAAAGCAACTATAAATGATCAAAGAAGCAACTATAAATGATCAAAGAAGCATGCATGATATAGATTTTTTTTTACAAGGAGTCCGAAATTAACTGAAAAACACATCACTCAAAAGTCTCTACCAGGCAACTGAGGAGATGTAATCAGAAATAGAGTAAGTATAGTGAACCAAATTTTGTGTTTTCTTCATTCCTAAACTACAAAGGTTCCTCAAGATTATGCACAACAAATAAAAAGATGGGATTTTCAACAAAACTCACTTGGGGTTTTGGCAATCAATCTTCCAAAAAACAGCATAAGACCACTGATTAACTCCACAAAGAGTCTTCAAAGCCTCTTTCAACAAGTTTCCCATGTTTCAACACTAAATGGAGCAGTAACAACAGTACACTACACTGCAACATTCACTGAAAAAAAAAAAAAGCACAATATTTATGATTATGTACTAATGAAAATATGATTATTCCTCACCAAAAAGAACACATTTTTTCTAATTTAACATTCTAACTTCCCCTGCATGATCCACGCCCTGCCTGTTTTGTTCTCAACCCACCACTCCTTTTTCTCTCTGGATCCAAATTCCCCACAATAACCCTCTTGCAATCCATTACAGATTATGAAAAAAAATAAAAGGGAAAATTGAAAATTTAGAGAAGTAATGCAAAAAAAAATGGAGAATTCTACACTATCCCATTAGCTTTGAGCTCACAGTTAAACACAACAATAACTTTCTCCATTTCAAACAAAGAATACAAACAAATGGCTAAAAATTGTAAGAGTTGAGTAAAGATCAAATCTTTATGTGGTTTTGAGGTGAAAGGACTTGTGGGATTTTGTAATCTTTTGTTTCAGTGTGTTTTTTAGAGTGAAAAAAAGTGAAATTTTCTTGAATTTTTTTTTTTTTTTTTTTTTGATGAATTTTTCTTTTGTAACAACACCACAGCAGGAAGTTGTTGCTACTTTAAGTCTTTAATGGATGTCAGAGTCTGAACTATTAAAGACTCAGAATCCACTGTGACACAAACGTTAATCTTTTGTCATGTTGTTTATTTTCTCTTTCTTTTTTTCTTTTATCATTTTGATCCATCTTTTTTTTTTTTTTTCTTTTTTTGGTTGGTCACTCGATTTAAATAAATTGTTATTTTACTCCTAACTTTATGAGTGAAAATTTGAGTATTTATTTATCTTCGTTAAATTTTTTAACTCTCTTTTTTTTAAGTTAGAAGTATTGTGTACAATGGCCTAGGAAAAAGCAGTTTAACGACCAATTTAAATTAATTATTATTTGAATTTTCAATCATAATTGTATGTGAACAATTTTTTTCTCATTATCTTGTGGACGCACAATAAAGTAGAGAAATAGTTATACTTAGTACTTACACCTCTAAAGTTCGATTAATGTTGTAAATAAATCGAACCACAAATTAAATTACATATACATTCTTTAAAATCTGAATAGACACCCCTTTTAAATTTCCAAAAAAAAAAATATTTACATGGGAGGTTTATGTACGATATGTTTTCAAAAATTAAGGAGTTGTTATTCTGACACCATAGAATGTTAATGTTATTGTTATCCCTACACCTAACTGGATTTAACTTATTTGGTACATAGTTTTTGACTTCTTTATAAACTAATTGGTATGGTTGATTATGTTTATGCACGCGTGCAGTTTTATCCGTCTTTAGTTGAGAATATTCATATCTTAGGTGAGATGATCGAGTAGTTAATTCAAGATTAGTAAGTTCAAATTAATTTAAGGACCATGAGTTGGTATATTGTACCAAGTACCACTGGCCATGGTTTAAGTTAATTTAAGATCAAATTATTGCGACATTGCGAGATCTCCTCTCACGTATGCAAATATACTATTGAGGAAACGAGATGAGTTGTCAATTTTAAAATTAATTGATTCCTTTTTCTTACAAAAAGAATCATCTGTTGGATTTTGGGTTATGGCTTATCATCAGATTTTGCAAATCTCGTATGTTATTTTTATTGAAAAATTGAATTTATCTTTGTTCTGAAAACGCTGGTAAAATATGTCACCATAAAGTGTGTGCTAGCTCTCAGTATGTAATATGAAATGTTTCTTCACAATGTATCCGAACATTTCTCAAGTAGCTAGAGCATGAGAGGCTGAGAGCCATATTATGCTTTTTTTTTCCTTTGTTTTTTCTTTGATATATATAAATTATCCAAGTTCACTCAATTTAATCATTTTCCAACTCCGTCCAACTTAAAGTTGTATACCGTGCTAGTATAAAAGGAAAAGGGTTTTGAATATTTATACAAGCCTAAGATGTTATGTTAAAGATCTAATTATATATTACCAAACTCATGTGTTATCAAATGATGCTTGTGCAAGAGTTGTTTTTTCTTTTTTTATTTCTGTTTTGGACTCTCTCTTGGTAATTTGTGTAGGAACATGGAGAGATTATTAGGTGTCTCACGATAAGGTGGTGCCGCTAATTTAATTATATTGTTTGCATATTTAGATAAAATATTAAGAAGTTAAAGTCGTGTTGCATCACGTTATTATGCAGCGATTGGGTGCAATAATTTTTCCAAAAATGTGTTTATGGTTGATTAGATCATGCTTACACATTGACTATCGACATGTGCTATGAATGTGGTTCATCAATTAACTTGGAGACAAGGGACCAGCTTTTCATTATTCTTTTTTGGTAATAAGTTTCAAATAGTGGGAACATATGAATCCTCTTATGTTGGGGTAAACAAGATTGCCTTGAGCCCCTAAATCTCAGTTTTATCTTTATCGCTGAAGCCCAAAAGCATGAGGCATGATGTAAGAATTGGTGATATTTAGGTCATTCTTGGACCCATATTCGAAATAATTGATTTGATCAATGATTCTTGTTAGTGTCACATTTTAGAATAGAAAATTTTAAGTATTTTCTTACATAATCTATTTCATTCGAATTGTATGTATTTTGAATGAGGTATTTATGCAATGAAACTTTAATCTAGTACAATCTCAATTGTTGGTCCAGTTCCATTCTAATTTGCCCCTTAGACGCTTTTTTTATTTTTTTCTGAACAATCCTTACGCGCAGTATTGAGTTTGCTATTCCAAGGCTTTTCACTTATGCTTTTTTAGCTATATTGATGTCTTGTCTAAAGACCTACTACAACCTCCTAGATTTAAGAGTTGATTATTTTTTTGTAAATGAAAAGGGAGATGATATATACAGAGCAAAATCCCTCTATACAGAGCAATCTTATGATGTTTACTATTATACCCCTTTTATATTAGTCATTCATTCATTTTTCTTATAAACATGGCAATGATTAGCACAATCTTTGGAAATATAATAAATAAAAAATATCTTTCTTTGTTTAACAACAGTTAATAAATCATGTAAATAAATTACTTAATACAAATATACTTAATAACTCTAATTTTTTATATATTACTCCAAACTTTTGCTTTTGCTGCTATAATGACCTAATTATTTAAGAAGTTTTTTTCAGGCAAATGTTTTTGGCGAAATTCGTTACAAAACATGTGAATTCTAATTTATTTATTTTTGATATGCAAAATATGGTTTTGGTGAATAAAAGTCATTTCTGATCTTGTTTCTAACTGAATTGTCATAAGTATTATTGTTAAGAATATTTTCTTCAAGTGCAATAAGTCTAACACTTTGTACATAAACATGAACTCAAAAATATTTCCACTCTTTTTGTATAATTAATGAATAAACTAGAAATATTAAAAATTATAATATTAAACTTTATCTTGCTCTTAAAATGTAGTATACAAAATTTTAACACATGAATGGATATGAATATACTTAATTATATTTAATTATGTAACTTATTTACATAAGTTATTAACTATTGTTAAACAAAGAAAGGTAATCTTTCTATTTATAATTTAGAAAGATAAATGTTTTAAGGGAGAATTACATAAACACCCCCTAAGATATGGGCTAATTACACAGACACCCCCTCATGTTTGGGAAATTACACAAACACCCCCTGTGATAAAAAAAAATTCGCAATTTGTTATGTTTTGCTGAATTTAAATTTCCGTCTCTCGTTTATATTGTAAAATCAATGAAAAATAAACTAAAATTGCTAAAACGATAGAAAATAAGTCTCATTTATTCTGTTTTAGAAAATAAAAAAACATTAAAAATAAGGTATATTTCGAAAGATTTTGTAAGTTAGTCATCACATCATTATTGAAATTATGATCCAACACCATAAGTGTGTATATTCGATTGAAAAAACACACTACAAAGGGTGTTTGTGTAATGAGATGCATACTATAGGGGGTGTTTGTGTAATTTCTCAAACATGAGGGGGTGTCTGTGTAATTAGCCCATACCTCATGGGGTGTTTGTGTAATTCTCCCATGTTTTAATTATGTTCCCAAATATTCTGTCAATCAATGACATGTATTAAAAGAAAAATGAATCAATAACTAATATAAAGAGGGGTATAATAGTAAATATCAACAAATTGCTCTGTATTGAGGGATTTTGCTCTGTATATATCATCTCCCAAATGAAAAGGCTGTCATGGTAGTGTTGATTAATCATTAATCCAATTCTGTAGTTTTATTCTTTTATTGTTGTGTACAGGAGTTTAATTATAGTATGCCTCGATCATCTCAAATTATTTTTGCTAATCTGGTGCATCCCTCATCGTCAAATTATCTTACATATGATAATTGTAAGATAAAATCTTGTCATCAATCACGCTTTACATAAGTTGCAAATTTGAAGATGACATGAGGATTCTCACATTTATTTGTCACAGAAATTTGGATTGTGCTTTGGATTCTCATCTTCTTTATCTACAAGTTGTAAAAAAATTCGTATATGACTGTGAAACTATATACGATACTTCAATTTTGTTACACATTATCCTAAAAGATTAAAAAATGTCCCAAAAAATTATACATTGGTGCGCATATGAATTAATAGCGTATGTGAGTATTAATGAAAAACCTATCGAATTCCCTTTTTATCAGCTTATGAAATTCATTAAGTAATTATTGCAAATTATTTGAATCATAAAGAAGATGTGATGGACAGACAAAATTGATTAGGGATAACAATGGAGATACGCCACAAGGGGACACACAGCTTGACAATCTTGACTCACTAATTCTGCTTAAATCTCAGTTTTCATTTTGTCTCCACTCTCACAAAAATGGATCTTCGTCCCGCACAATTTCAACTTGTGAGTGTTAACATAACTTTCATATTAATTCTTTTCTTTTTTGGTAATTCACAACTTATCAATTCGTATGGGATAAAATAGTCAATTATATGGGATAAAATAGTCAATTATAATATTTGCGTGTACTACTTAGCGTTGATCAAAGTTCAGGTTCTTTTGCTAAAATATATCAAAATGTTTTTACTTTTTACTCTATAAAACAAAATATAATATTTCATAAGTCTATTAGAACAACAATTTATATAATTTTTTCGAAAAATACAGAGAAGATCTACAAACATTGCAAAAAGCTTCTAATATTTAGCGCGTCGAAACATGCATTAGAAAAGAAACTTTAATCCACGACTTTAGTAAGACAAACAAGATCAGTGTCCAGATAATTAGCTCAACTTATGCAACGTGGAAACTTGTAACGCCTTTCAAGTTAACCACAATTCTATTTGTGATAGTACTAAATATATTACTTACTGAAGGGGGGCTTGAGAATGATGAATGTTTCGTTATGTTTGTCACTCATAACTAGGGTAGGCCATAGTGCATGGCATGGCTCGCCTCGAACAAATTATGTTCAACTACTCATATCGCCTTCTTTATGACCATATGCGAGTGACAAGATTGTAATGATATATACCCCATTTCTTTCTACTTTGCTGCTCCAGAGTTTTCTGATTCATTTATTCAATGGGCGAAAAATTATTATGTTACATAGGGGGCTTAATGAGTTTACCAATATACAAAAGAAGGTTAAACAAATGCGCTTTTCTCAACTATTACTCCCTAGTCCCCCCTCATCATTACCTAAATAGGTGACAATTACACTAAACATAACGTGTAAAGGAGTATCTCTCAACAAATCGAAAACAAAACAAATTTATGAGCTAAAATCTGGTAAAAAGCTCTATTTGTCAATGAACATTATTTTATAACCAATAATACCCTTACCTGAATTAACCTACAAGAATATCATTTCAAATTTGAGTAGCAGGATAATTCGAACTTATAAGATGAATATGCTGTTTCACCAACCAGGTCTAATTACATCACCTCGTGAATCACTTGATACAGTTAACCCCGGACATGAATCAAGAATCCAGATTTAGCCACTTCACCTCCCAATATATGACTAGGAAGTTACATAATTTAAGCTAATACAAAAGATTCAACAATCACAGAAGAGTTCATTTAATTCCATTTCGACATCATAGACAATAGTTCTCAAGACAAAGCCACATCCAACATCTCAAAAAGATATAACGACCACATGGGAGTTCAAAATGAGTACATTCAAGAACTATATTTCAACATCAGAATCAGTTGTTCCAAAAATACTTCTAACCACAAAGGTCAAGAATAAGAAGCCTCTACCAACAAGAAAACATGAGACTGAGACAACATGGTGAGTTCATTCATCACTGCTGGGCGCACTGCACTCTTTGTCCTCCGCCGTGCAGATCGTCACCATCCTCATCATATGCTTCCTGCTGCTGGGCTGCTTTCCTCCTCATCTCATCCTCAATGTTGACATCGTGAAGCGTTGTCTCCTCACACTCGTCCAGCTCCATATCTGTCAATTGAGATTGTGGCCTTGGGGGAAGTATCTTCACTAAAGCCTCAACTTGATCCGGACTCAGAGAATCTGGGAACTCCACGTTGAATTGAATATAAAGTTTACCCTTCATGAATGGCCTCTGATACATCGGCATTCCTTCATCATTGATCGCCTTGAAAGAATCTGCATGAGTAAAGTGAACAAGAACAAAGATTTACGTAAGAAAATCAAAAGAGTTACAACAATGAGTTGCAAAGATTTAAATAAAAAAAATTAAAAGAGCTAACATGGCCAAGCGACATGGATATGCTAAAAAGTTAAGATGGAAGACTTACTAGGCTTCACAACTTCTCCGGGCTGTGACTTGATTAGGAGATGCCTGCCATCCAAATGAGACAGTACAAACTGGAAACCACATAGGGCCTCGGTAAGTGAGAGGTTATGCTCCACAAAAAGGTCATCGCTCTTCCTCTTAAATTTAGGATGCTCCTTCTGCTGGAGAACAAAGACTATGTCTCCAGTCACAGTATCAGGCTGCAACATATGAAAATCACAAACAAATTTGTTATTTACAATTTGGCAAACCAAACGATCCAACAAAAAAATGTCAAGATTGAATAATCATACCGCCTCGTCAGCTTCTCCAGGGAATGTGATTTTTTGCCCATTCTGCATGCCCTTTTCAACGTGGACCTCCAAGACTTTCTTTTCGGGGACGACCTTCTCACCTTTGCATTGTGGACATCGATCCTTGTCATTAATAGTCTCCCCTGTTCCTCTGCATTCATTGCAAGGTTGCTGCATTTGCTGAATCATGCCAGGGCCAAGCTGTCTGATGGTTACCTTCATGCCACTTCCTTGACAGCCTGAACACTTCATTGATGCGCCAGACTTTGATCCTTTACTGTTGCACAAAAAAGCAGTTCATGTGAGCAAAGAAGAAGAAAAGCAAAAAATGAGACTAACAGGCAATCAACCAGAAATCAATCAGCGCTGAACAAAAACAGCAGAGTATGGAAACCTACCCACTGCATTTCGAACAAATAACATTACGTGACAGAGAAAGCTTCTTGGTGGTCCCAAGATAGAGGTCCTCAAGGGAAACCTTCAATGGATGGACAACGTCCTCCCCTCGTCTCTGCCTTCGTCCCCTACTGCTACCACCACCTAGTAATCAAAGAAAGAGATACATAAATTGAGTTCACTAGAGAAATTTTTTGTAGGTTATTACATCTTTCTGAATGAAAAAGAATCATCGAATTATGGTACTATGAAGTCACCCTGGATCCAAGTTCTCACCTCCAAATGGACTTCCCCCGAAGAACGATGAAAAGATGTCAAATGGGTCGTGCATGCCACCTCCACCACCCATTCCTTCTTTAAGTGCATCCTCGCCATACTGGTCATAGATTTCACGTTTTTCAGGGTCACTCAGAACCTCATAAGCATGAGCAAGCTCCTTAAACTGCAGCACAAAACCATGTTAGTTGACTTTCATTGCTCCACATTTATCGCGCTCTAGAAAGGAGATAAACGAAGAAAGGGCGAGACTTCACTTTCAAAATACGAATACAAAACTGTAATCATCACAATACATCTCTTCAATACATTACTACCCCACATTCCAAAAATCAAATAGAATAGTGACTGAAATCAAGCCGCTTTGTCTCTACCATCAATGTCTCTGTTACATGTTCAGAAGCATCTCAATGTGAAGTATCAATGAGGTAAGTCACCAAACCACCATGAGCTCCAGTAGACAGTAAGTTTATACGAACATGTTTTCCATGTAACCACAGAATAAATCTAATTGTAGGGACCACTTGATAGCACCTGATACTAATTTACTTAGGGCTATGTCCCCGGGGATAACATGCTATTAATGCATTTGGCAAGCCTAAGAGAAGGCTAACCGGATTGAACCAGGCTAACTAGGTTGCATATGGGTAACACTTTTCACCCTCTTGGGTGTGCTATAATGCAAAAAACAGAAATTGTAGCAAGAAATAAACTATATTATTGGACTATCACTCAATCATGCCAATGTCACACTTTAATCTTAGCCATTATAATCCAAATTTAAGTCTTTCTTTCATGACTATCATAGAGCCCCCAACCTAGATTATAATAACCACATACACACACTCAAGCCAATTTAACAATAACCTAGAGATGGTAATCATTGCATAACAAACGCACTCTAAAGGAACTAATTCAATCTCTTAAGCAGCTAGACTGGTTTCAATAATGAACTATATGAAGCATTTGAATATACATTTACACATTACTCTCTCACACACTCATATATAATGCAAATAATCTTAATTCACATCTTTCAACTACTCAAATGTAAGAATAAGAAGCATAAATCACCTCAATTCTCTAGTCTTATCCCCAATTTGCATGTCAAAATATCAACACAGATCGATCTTATGCGTTTACGACAAATCAAAGGAACAACAGAAGCAGAGCAAAATGCTTAACCCGCTCAAATCAAATCACACAATCTTCTCAAACGAATCACATAAATCACAGCAACGATCATCAGAGTGAACAAAATTACCGATCAAAAGTCGTTAAATCACAAAATTTAGAAAATTAAATTCACAATCACCTTCTCAGGATCACCGCCTTTATCAGGATGATTCTTAATCGCAGCCTTCTTATACGCCTTCTTCAGATCATCAGGCGACGCCGTTTTGGGCACTCCGAGTATCTCATAGTACTTGGTGTTGTCGCTTTTCTTCGGAGCTCTGCCGAACATCTTCGATTATATTACGATTCACTTGATGATGATGATGATGATTCAAATTCTGTGTACAGATCCAAAAATTGAAAATGTGCTGCAGATCAAATTTCTTGACAGAGAAACCAATACTTGAGGATTGAGAAAGAAATGAGGTTTATTTAAATAGAATTTTGGACGGTGCGGATTGATTTGTGAGAAGATCTTGGCCGTCCGATTGAGGAGTGGTGTTTTTATGCTTTGTTTGGAGGGAAGCATCTCGAAATTTCTACCTATTTCTTTGCTCCTTTTTTGCTTTTGACCTTTTTCTGTAGAGGGATTTGGACCGTTGGATCTGAAAGCGACGGTCCAGATGTTATTTCTGGATGATTCGGAGGAATGGTAGTTGTTAGTTGTTAACACGTTTTCTTTTTAGTTGCTTTGATTTCTTTACATAAGTTGTAATGCATAAGTCATTATATATAGAGGATTTGGCAATTTACCTCCCTGTGTCATGTTAATTTGGCAAATTACCTCCCTGTGAAAAATAAATAGGCAAATCACCCCCCCGTGATTTCAACAATTGGCAAATTACCTCCTTATATAGGGAGGTGTAGTTCACTTGCTCAAGTTTGAGAGTGGGAATGGTTTTTTCAGCTAAAAAATGACAATTATAACCTTTATTTCTCAAAAATATGATGTAAATTGTTGGTTTAATATTTTAACTTGTTAAAAAATGCAAAAAATAAAACGAGAAATTTAAAAATAAGTTATGATTTCGTAATATGTATGTTTTATAATATTGTTCTTACTTTTTACTTATAATCTTTTAAAGAAAGGTTATAATCAAATTTGAAATTATAGAAAATAAAATATTAGAAATAACAAGGGTATTTGGGTTATTAAGTATAAAAAATACACTAAAAAAATTTCAGGGAGGTGGTGTGCCAAGTTTTAAAATCACAGGGAGGTAATTTGCCAATTTATTTTTCACAAGGAGGTAATTTGCCAATTTGACATAATACAGGGAGGTAAATTGCCAAAAACCCTTATATATATTTGGGAGTCACAACTTATGATCTTATTATTCAAAGAAATATCTCAATAATTAGTGTAATAATATAATAAAAGTATGTACAACTAATTAATAAAATAGTTTTTACACTTATATAAAGATGTAAATACTATTTCCAAACTCATCACAGCTAAAGGTTGAAACTTGGGGTATACACGAGCTGGGCTGGCAATAGCCTGAGGCATAACATGCAAAGTCGGATTCCTGTTACATTAGACGTGCTTTTGGTCTGTACACTAAGTCACATAATCCTTCTCTATTGGTCAACGCACTGCGCACTAGTCGCGCTCTTGCGAATTGAGTGTCTGTGCTCCGAACTAAGACGACTTAAGAATCCTTAGTTCTCGCACTAAGAATTCTTAGTTCTCACACTAAAAAATCTTAGTTATATTAATGAGAATTCTTATTTTACACGTATTCAAGTCTACATTTAGCTCCACAACTAATCTACTCCATGTGTCTAGTGCCTCATCCTTCGACTAGATTGAAGTAATAATTAGACAAAATAAAACTAGAGAACGAAATAATTGCAAGAAATTGAGAACTGGAATAAGAGTGAACAAAACCAAGTTGTAAAACGAATAATTGCAAAAAATTATAGAAACAAAAGATTGAACTGAAGAATCGTTTAAACACTTCCGCAATGTTGGTAGATAATATATAAGAAGATAAAATTAAAAGAAATTAAAGATTTGAAAATATCAAGAATACAAAGATGAAAAGATTGAAAGAGGAAACATAATATCAAATGGCTATGTTATCATGTCTTGACTAATCAGACTAAAGATATGAAAGAAAATGAGAAAAAAATGAAAGAAAATAAAAGATACAACGACTAACATTAAAAATCAAATTCACGTTTACCTAGGAATAGATAAATAGACAAAGATGAATTACATATGTTTGATTTAATTCATTAAAATTACTTATTAACGACTTTTATCATTTATATTCATATAAATCTATAATTTTAATTATTTTTAATAAACGCATTAAGGCGCACTCATATTTATGAAATTTCAAATTTAGCGCATTAGCGCACACGCATCCGATTTATGTGACTTAGGGTCTGTATGCTATACCATGAAAAAGCCCAGAAACTACTTACATTGGGCTTCATATTGGGTTGGACCATTAACTTTTCAATCTCTTCATTTTGCTCACTTAAATAGATACTACTTAATAATCATTATGAGGAACTTACGCTCAAACAAGTAAAAACTACGCTCAAACAAGTAAAAACTATCTCAAAGTCACTAAACAGATTTAATTGTTCTAAGATACAACTTGAACCATCACATTTTAACTAAGCTTTTACTAATTGTTGCTATTGGTATTCAATAACCAATGTGGTTCATTCCACCAATCATAAAAGTTGATTATGTGAGAAAATACAATGTGCGTCTACTAACACGTCACAACTATAACGTCCACAAACAACATAACAAACCCCATCAAAGTCAATATTGCAACTACTAATATCAATTGTTATGTGAGGTCAAAGAACAAGGATAACCAAGCCCTTAATTTTAAACAATTCGAGTAGTCTATATGATCATTCAGGTCAAGTCGAACAAGTGAATCCAATTTTAGCACATTTTTTTCCAAGTAGAAAATGTGTAAGTTGATCGTCACAATGCTGTGTCAGTTTTAGCAAACCAACTACAACTTTCCTCATTTGTTCTATCTTGAGACAACCAGTTGAAGTCTATAGAAATTTTAAAATGAAGTGGTAGGAACAAGACGAAGCTCGGCCTAAAAACGATGGTCATAACATATGTAACCTGGAGTCCATCGATCCACATGGATTCTGCACAATTTGATTAATTGGTGTGAGATTTACAATGTCTCAGTCACAATCTGTAGTGATTCACTCAAAATTTGAAGGCAAACCTGTCAACATTGACAACTCAATATGATGTTATAATTTGCACATCTAACTCTAGATAAATTGAAGGCTCTTAACAGCTGATATAGTTTTCGAACTTAGTAGTTAGTTAGTACTATAAATACGTGTGTATCAATATAATAATCATATATCCATTTATTTATTTTTGACAAACAAATTGGGCTAGGCTGATTGAGTTCCAATATTAGATGGGCCTGAACTATTGAACATGATTGCCCACTCTAAATCTACTCCACCCAATCCACAATTAATGTCGGTAGATGGGCTAACTTGGCCCAAATCAGGCCCACATCAATCACAATAAACCGTCAAAAACCAAAATTAAAAGTGATTATCTCCCTCAACTCCATCACACTTCTCTATTAATTCCCCTCAAATCTCAACTTCACCACTCCCCCCAATCACCTCATCTCCACTACCCCCCCCCCCCCCCCCCACCCCCAACAATGTCACTCATATAAAATCAAGAGCGTACACTCCACGCGCCACCACACTCAAATCACCATGGGCTGCACATCAAGCCCTTCCTCTCAACTAATCCCAGCCCTAATTCTCCTCCTCTCACTCCCAATCCTCCTATTCTTCATCGCACCGCACATACTCCCGCCGCACCAGATCACTATCTCCCTCCCCGAAGAACTCGACGATCTATCGCTCTTCCACAAGGCGATCGCCACCGAGACCGCCGCCAATTCCACGCGCCGCACGCGCCACCTCCCCTCCGCCAAATCGCGCCTATCCACATCGGTACGCAGTCCGAAGATCGCGTTCATGTTCCTAACTAACTCCGAGCTGCATTTCGCGCCGCTGTGGGAGCGATTTTTCGAGAATGTGTCGAAAAAGCAGTACAATATCTACATACACTCAGATCCGTTCGTCAAAATTCCTCGATTCGAAGGAATTTTTAAGGATAAGGTGATAAACAATACGAAGAGAACTCAGAGATCTTCGCCTACGCTGATCTCCGCGGCACGTCGCTTACTCGCTACGGCGATGATCGACGACAAGGCGAATATGTACTTCGCGTTGATCTCGCAGCATTGTATTCCGCTTCATAGTTTCGATTATTTTTATAAATTTCTGTTCGATCTAGGTCGATTGTCGAAGGATCTGGAGTTATCGAGCTACATCGAGATTCTCGACGATCAGCCTACTCTGTGGGATCGGTACAACGCCAGGGGGAAGAATGTGATGGTTCCGGAAGTTGAATTCGACGAATTTCGAGTCGGATCGCAGTTTTTCGTGCTGAATCGGAAGCATTCGTTGATGGTGATTAAGGACAGGAAGCTGTGGAGGAAGTTTAAGCTCCCCTGTTTGAACGTACATTCGTGTTATCCAGAGGAGCATTATTTCCCTACGCTTTTGTCGATGCAGGATCCGAACAAGTGTAGTCATTATACGCTGACGAATGTGAATTGGACTGGTATGGTTGATGGCCATCCGCACACGTATCATCCTCCCGAAGTGTCGCCCGAGCTTATTTACGGGCTGAGGAAGTCGAATTCGAGTTCTTATTCGTACATGTTTGCGCGTAAATTCTCGCCTGATTGCTTGGATCCATTGATGGAGATTGCTGATTCGGTTATTTTCAAGGACTGATCATATTTGTGTCTGGTTCTGGTGAGTGGTAGTTATTAACATTTTTTCTTTAATTGGAATGTGCTTAATTAATTACTTTGATATTGAAATGTTTGTTGAGCTGCTGAATTGATCTTGGGGTTGAGTTAATTTGGTAATTGATCTGATTATTTATAGTAAACTGTGTCTGTGTGGCGTTTGGTAGATCTAGGTTGGTGATGATTGATTGTCATTTTGTTGGCCTTTTTTGGTAGTTTTATTTTGAGATTTGAGGAATCCAAGGTTGTGTCTGTAGCAGTAAATGATACCAATATGAAACCTTACAAAAAAGGGATAATTGCATTAACACTTTTTGGTTTAAGATTAAACATTATAGATATGTCTCCTTGAAGTTTGAATAACAAAATAGACACCCCATTAAAAGTTTGAATGTTATATATGTTTTTGAAGTGTTCTTGTAATTATTCAAACCTTAAGGGATGTAGATATATTTACCCCATTACAAATTTGGTAAATGAAGCTCAGTGTTTTCATTTTAAAGTCATGAACTTTGATGGGATCTTGTACATTAGTCATGTGTTTTGATATGAAGTAAAGTTATTTATCTCTTATGGTTTTTGTTGCAGGAGAGTGATGAAGCAAATGCAATTTTTTGAGGGATTCGAATGCAAAGAAGCTGGAGTGGCCAAGTGGGATTAGGTTTTTTGAGTGGCTGTGAAAAATAAGTGCCCTCAAACCTAAGTTAACCCCAAAAAAGGAACCCGGCTATTAAATGACAAAGAGTCAAAGTTAAGTTGTTGTTAAGGTGTAATTAGGTGGTGTGATTTGCACCCTAAAGAGGAGGGTGGTTGAGGATTTGGTTTGGGACTTTGGGTCCTATTTGTGGCTTCTTTTGTAAATATGTATGCTAAATTCAAGAATAAAGGCTTGAATAGAGGCAGCAGACGGATTGTGAATATCGTTTCTTTCTTTAGCTCTTTGTATTTTCAAATTCAAGGGATAATAATTACATTTATAATCCTATTAAGTTCGATGTAATTATAGCATCCCTAGCAAATTTGTAAGCTGCATAAACACTTTCCAAAAGTTGAAAAACAATACAAATAGCCCATTTTAAAGTTTGAAAGTTTATAAAGACAGGGAGGGTGTTTCTGTAATTACACAATGTAATGGGAGTTTTTGAACATTTATTTATTCAAAATTAGGGAGCCTTTAGTGTAGATGAAACTGTTCTTGTTTTCGAATGCCGTTCTTTTTTCGCTTTTCTCTTTTATGTTCTTTTGCTTGGCCACTAGGCGATCCTTGTTCACATATAGATAATTTGGAAAAAGAATTGAGTAATAACAAAAGCTAAAAAGATCATAAATTACTAAGGAATGGGAAGATGCTTCTTGAAACACCTTTTCATAATTTTTATGCCAAAAAAGGATACTTTAAGTTCACTTTTTCCCGGCAATTGCTCTTTGTAGTTGATTGCTCTTGGATGCAACAGATAAAAGTAAAGTATTTAATTTGTATGTTGTGATGAGTAGAGTTTCATGGCTACAAATGCAAGGCAAGTACCGTATGCATTTGCATCCTGTTTCTTTAATATAGATACATCAGATTAAAGTAAATGATCAGGTTATGGTATTACTAATTAATGAAGCGAAAAACTAAATAGTAAAATATAAAGGTCATGTTATGTTAAGAAAGTTTTGAGCACTTACTCTTAAATGTAATAGTTAAGAGTTAGGGGCGACGTCTCTCTCTGAAAGTTGGATGAATATGCGTTTTAATGTAAACAACATTTTAGGAATATTACTCATATTTTGACACTATGTGACGTTTAAAGAAAAATAAAAATAATGAACTTTATACGGCGGATATAAGAAGTATTTGTTCGCAACTTCCAAGTTGATCGATATGAATTAACTAGAAAAGAAGAAGATCGCACATTTCAATATATGGTTTCTCCAATTTGTCACTCGTTATTACAATGATCACATTAGGTAATATGGAGTTAGTAGGAAAGGGCACAATCTAATGCAATAACATGGAAAATTAAATGGAAACTGTATACGGATAAGAAAAAGAATGAGAAATTAGATTATTTTAAACTTGTGTTTGGTATATGCTTAGAGCTTAGTGATGGACCCAGTAGAACAAAAACAATTAAAAGTGGAGGATTAATTTAACTTCTCTTGTTTGCGTTTATATTAATTAAAAGTGGTATGAACTGATAAAAAAATAGCCCCTCTTTTTCGAATCTTTGACCGGACGAAATTAATTATGAAATTGTGTTCAAGTTTTAAACACAATAACGATTCTTCTATGACGCGGAAAAATCGTATGCAACTTTTAACACAATAACGATTCTTTTATGACACGGGAAAATCGTATGCAAAGGAATTCCTAGGACTAATTAAGTTGATATATAGTAAATGCTTAGGACAATAGAGTATTTTGAGCCATATAAGCACTCTTGTGTGTTTGCATTCCTAGTTATTGTTTTATTTTCCTTAAGAAAACTCATTAAAAATAAAAACAGTATAACTTATAAGCTAGATTTAGGGTGGCTCTTAAACTAATTCAAAATTAAGGTATGTCTAGAAGGTTTTCGGTAGGAAGTCAATTCTTCTTAATTATCGCAAATACTAAATTAATGTTTCCATGTAATTCTTTTGACAAGTTACAAATACTACCAACTTTTAGGCACAATTTACTTTAAACAAACATAGTGAATAAGTTATTTTTATAAGCTCATGAAAATACTCATGATTCTTTCTTTTTTCTTTCTAGATAATAGGAACGAGATGGTCTATCTTGAACTAAATTGTTAACGCTCCTAACCAAATTAATGGAATCTGATCCCTCAAGATATGTTTTAGTCTTAAATTCGGTCGTTTGTCTACAAAAGGCCAAATTAGAAAACTATAATTTCAAAAAAAAAATTAGAGTATTCAGAATTTTGTGATCTTTTCATAATTGTTTCTGATGGTTATATGACAAGAAGAAGCCGCGCACACGCTAGAGATACGTATATACCAACATATAAAAACAAAAAAGGAAAACATCATTATTATACTTCACAATCATGATCATTATCTTAACATTTTATATAACACGCCATTTATTTAAACATAATTTGTAGTTTACTTCCAACCAAGTATCCATACTATGTGTCAATTTTATCAACAACTAGAGCCACGAGTTGCCATCAAACTAATCACTCTTTTACGTGTGCACCTACTAGATTCTTGAAGACCTCAATTTCAATAGAATTATAAATGGCAATTTTATTTTTTTCTTGGCTAAAAGGAATTAATAAATGACAAAAGTCCACTTCTCGAACACAATCGCTTGAACACATCATAACAATAATTTATTCTTTTGCATATAGAAACAAAATATACTTGCCACGAATATGTCGACTAATAATAATATGGTGTACCTTTCTCTTTACTAAGGCCCCACAAACCCTATTATATAATTGCAAAAAAACAAAATTGGGGTCCATCAATTCTGAATATTACTATAATTATTAATAATTGCAAAAAAACAAAACGAATTGAGTCGGTGGGCTATCAATTCTGAATTTGTTCAACCATATATTGACTGGTTCTACGTGTATTCTTTTTCTTTTCTTTTTTATTCCCGTGATCTGTTATGTATTAGATTTGACATTCTTTAAATTATATATGTTTAGAGTATTAATAAAATATCTGAAAAGAATCGTAAACGTACTATGATTAAAAATCATCAAACAAATCATCAAACAAACATTAACTCCAAAGCACACAAATTTGAGATCACATTGGATCTTGACAAAGACAAATTTTATTTGAATTGGGTATTTAATATCGATTTGAAAATCCTAGAGATTATAAAATTTTAGATGTTCCGTTTTTCATTTAATGATTTTATGTTTTCGATAGATATTTGATGTGTGTAAAATTGATGAAAATTATATATATTGAACACCGATTTTCTCCACCATCTAAATATTATAATAGGTGTCTTACATGCTCTTTAAGTTTTAGCAAGGGGTGGTCATTAGTAGTTGAAGGGTTAACAAATAGTAAGCATTCACCCTGTGAATTTCATAATTTCAATGTATATTACAAATTTACAATCATACGTGATTAGATAAAATTCAGTGAGCTCACAAATACCAAATCACAACCAATTGGACTTGGGTTTCCATTAGCTCTTATTTGCTTTGACGAAAATGGGCTCCCTAAAATGACTAAATGCAGTGTTAAGCCCGTTTGCCTCTCAAATCACCGAAGCCGCGCTTATTGGACCAATTATCTACAATTGGGCCACAATATTGGGCTTGCTTCAGAATCCTGAAAGATTTAATACTTAGGCCTACTAATTGAAATGCACGTAAAATTGTATGCTCAGTTCGCTATGCTGTGGGACAAGTTTAGGGCTCGTACAAACTTGTAACACTAGTTTTTCTTTTCCTTTTGCAATTTATTAGATAAAATGTTATTTTATTAACGATTTTAATGTACCATTTATAAAAGAATAATAAATAATTAAAGCAACTTTTTGAGTAATGTGGAAAATACTTCAGAAATGTATAGTACAACGATTACAAAAATTTTGAGGAATATGCGTTTTATATTTTTTTTTTTGGTTACTTTTTACGCGTGAAATATGAAAAAAGATAATATAATAATATCTCAGGTGACCGTCATCACTTACGAGTTGTCTATTTTTTTGTTAATAATAATAATAAACAAGCCGTGCCTCAATTTGATTTTGCATCGTCCCCAAATTATCAAAACCCTAGTTTGCCACAATTTTTCCAATTTTCGAAAACCTGTTCTAATTGAACTCGTTTAAACAAACCCTCCTCCTCATCACCGCCACCGCCGTTAACGGCAGTTCTTCGTCGGAGCAAATTGAACAATCTCGGCAATGGGTAAAGGAGAAAAAGGCAGTGTAGGTCGTGCTCTGGTGAAGCACCACAATCAGATGGTACAGCAATCAAAGGAGAAAGGCCAGTATTACCGTAGCCAGCAGAAGAAGGTTCTAGAATCTGTGACGGAGATTAGCGATATCGACGCCGTTATTCAGCAGGCCGATGAGGCGCACCGACTCTTCTCCGCGCTCAATCCGCCCGTTAATGTCACCATCAATCTGTAATTGCCATTCGCTGTTTGTTCCTTTTGTTGATTTTTGATTTATGATTTTTTTGGACAACTTAGAGTACTTGAAGAATATTTTTGATTTTGTGTTGTGTGTAATTACTATGAAACAGGTGAAATGAGTTTATATGGTCGCTTAATTGAGTATTTGAATGAACTGGATAGTGGTTCTCGTTCCGATTTTGGTCGATTCTTTTGAGGCTTTAGGCTGTGTTTGCAATTGATAAAAGGTGTTGCGATATTGTAACTTGTTTTGTGGTACTTGGACAAGTCTTGAATAATAACAGAGCCCGCTATTAAACACATGAAACGGTTTATTTTAGTAGGATGTTCATGGATGTTGTGACATCAAGTTTCTTTGTTGTCTCTTTTGGTATCTTGTTTATTTATCAAGGACATTACTTCTTTTACATGGGAAGGAAATGCGCAGTATGCCTATGAAAGATGCGAAAACTCATTTTACAAGTTGTTAGCCCATCCAATTGTATTTTATTAGGCTCCATTTTTTAGGAAGCACAAATCTGACAGTAATAGGGGTAAATGGATGCCTTCAGCTAGAGATTGCAATTACTACAAACACTTTAGTTCATTGAAATTTTGCATCTCTATAATGTAGGTTCACGTTCTGTATAAGTTTTAACTTATTCTTATTTATGGATCAGGGACTCTGCTTCTGGTTCTAGTGAGATGACACCTGCAGAAAGAAAGGAGCAACAGAAGAAAGAGGAGGCCTTGCATGCTAGTAGTCTTCGGATTCCTCGCAGGCATATATTCTGTTACCTAGATTTTGTAATTTGCTTGATTCTAAATGACAGAGCTTGATGCGTATTTCTTTTCCAGGCCACCGTGGAACGCAAAAATGTCGGCAGAAGAGCTTGATTCTAATGAGAACGAAGCTTTTCTTGAGTGGCGCCGCAGTCTTGCCAGGTCAGGCTTTTGCAAGAACAGAATAGGATTAATAGCTTTAACTCATGCAAGTTTTTGTGCCTTTATCTTCCTTTATACCTATATCTGTATGTTGCTCAGATTTATACTTTGTTTGTTATTTGTAACATTCGTGCATTGCTCCAGTTAGTATCTCGTTTTTGTGAGTTCGTAGATTTGTTTATTAAATTGTTTGAGCATTTGTGAGCAGACAATTGATTCTTGGTTCGGTTTCTTATCTTTGGAATCATGTTTTCTGCCCCTATGGATCTTGATTTGGGACTACTTGTTTCTAGTTTATCTCTTTGTTATTCTAGTATATGTCTACTCTGGTTTTAGCTTTTGCTTGATCCCTTTTCGGGCTTTTCTGATAGTTAAATATCTGATTTGGCTTTGCTTTCGATTATGAGTTGATGCGTTTTCTACTGTGGCCACTGCAGGCTTGAGGAGAACGAGAATCTAGTTCTCACTCCATTTGAGAAAAATTTGGATATTTGGAGGCAGCTCTGGAGGGTGCTTGAACGTAGTGATATGGTAAACTAGATTTTTTTTCCCTAGAAGTTGCCTTTTTGAAGAATTTTTGTAAAGCTGACGTAGCATGCTAGCAGAATATATCTGTGATTTACTTTGTTGTAAGTGCATCGTTGAAGTACAGAAAAAATTATGTTTTCGTAATGAAACTTCAGGATTATTTATCATTGATACCGTTTGAGAAATAAATTCAAACATTGTTTTTCAGTTCTTTCCTGCTGAACGGGTTGATTATTGACTTGTAATGTCGGATTCAGTTACTTATATATACGTAAATTATTTTGTTTTTATGTTTCTCAAATTTAAAATTGCATGAGTTACAGAAATTTAGGATATTTTTCTCCAATGTCTTTTATAGTGATAAAAACCAAAGAAAATATATTTAACCAATCTAGTTATGGGAAGTGGAGATAAGCGCCTATTTTCGCACAGCTTTGGGGCAAGGTCTTCACTACCAGACTAACATAGTTCTTTTCATATGTCCCTTGACTTGTGGTTATGGATTAGGTTTTCCATTATAAACCATAATATAAATGTAAAACTAATCCTTCTCCTGATTTATCCTTGAAGATTGTGATGGTTGTTGATGCAAGGGACCCACTCTTCTACCGCTGTCCTGATCTTGAGGTAATACTGAAAAGCTCAAACATTAAATACATTTGTTTATATTACTCATATGAGAAGAATTTTAAAAATACTTTTTTTTCATTACACAAAGTTGATCCATGGTAAACACAACTACAGTATTGTTATGTTCTAAAGAGCGCTTTAAATTTTGGATTTAAATGGGGGGACATTTTAAATATTTTTGAATAATGTTCAAAAGAATTAATATCAATATCTTCTTGGTGTAACATGTTTAGCTGCTCATGTTTTGGAGTATAATCACCCCTAGTTGACAGTGATTTTACCATCTTGTAGGCATATGCAAGGGAAATTGATGAACACAAAAGGACATTGCTTTTAGTGAACAAGGCAGATCTTCTACCATTTTCTGTGAGGTAAATATTAATTTTTTGTTCTGTTTCTTTGATGCTTATTTACTCGGTCATCATAAATATTTGACGGGTGGATCTTTGCCAGAGAGAAATGGGCTAAGTACTTCCATCAACACGGGATTCTCTTTCTTTTCTGGTCAGCAAAGGCTGCTACTGCTGCTCTTGAGGGGAAAAAACTCAATCTGCCATTAGGCATGCAAGGCAGTCAGCAAGAATCAGCCGATTCTGATACTAAAGTATACGGCAGGGATGAGCTACTTTCTCGATTGCAGTCTGAAGCTGAGGAAATTGTTTCAATGAGAAACAAAGACCCATCTCATGTTCATTCCAATCGTGAGAGTGTTCCTGGGCATTTGTCAACACGTGGTGTGGTTGTTGGTTTTGTTGGGTACCCTAATGTTGGGAAAAGTTCCACAATCAATGCTTTGGTAGGAGAAAAGAGGACTGGTGTAACTTCAACTCCAGGGAAAACAAAACATTTTCAGACATTGATAATATCTGAGAAACTCACTCTTTGTGATTGCCCCGGGTTGGTATTTCCATCATTTACGAGTTCAAGATACCAGATGATTGCATCTGGGGTTTTACCCATAGATCGCATGACGGAGAATCGGGAAGCAGTGCAGGTAGTAGCAAATCGAGTGCCAAGATCCGCCATTGAAGATGTTTATCGAATTTCTTTGCCGAAACCCAAGTCCTACGAGTCACAATCCCGGCCACCATTGGCTGCTGAGTTTTTGAGAACATATTGCGCTTCACGTGGATATGTTGCCTCAAGTGGGCTCCCTGATGAAACTAGGGCTGCTCGCCTAATTCTGAAGGATTACATTGATGGGAAGCTTCCGCACTTCGAAATGCCCCCAGATACATCCAATAATGAAGATGGTGAAGAGGAAGTTACAGGGTACAGCTCGCCTGATGAGGCAGGTGAATCAGAAGAGTCGTCTGATGATGAAGGAGATGAAGCTCCTTCAGTTGCTGAAAATGGTACTGCACCTCGGTTGGAACACGTGTTGAGTGATCTAGATTCATTTGACCTCGCTAACGGATTGGCTTCAACTAAGACGGTTGTGAAGAAGAAGGCTACTGCGTCGCATAAGCAGCATAAGAAGCCTCAAAGAAAGAAGGATCGTACATGGAGGGCACTAAATCATGATGGTGATGGGATGCCGATAGTTAGGGTTTTCCAGAAGCCAGTGAACACAGGCCAATCGAAGGCTTAGTGGGGCGGGGTCATAGGGTTATGTTTTTTCCTGGTTTGATAGTGTCAACGGGATATCTGGTGCTCATTTCGGGGTAGGGGCTGTTGCCTCTAAAGATGTTAAATTTCAACTTAAATTTGAAAGTTATATCCAACGATGATAGAATGTTTAACATTATATGTAGTTTGCGATAGTTCAATCAATGTAAGCTTCATACAAGTGGTTTTTGATTCGGTTGCCAAATGATTCTCCATCTTTTACTCAAAAGCGGACGACCTCGAAATTGTTCTGATCGACACTACTAATCTGTTGTTTCTTCGACATTTGAAGCATTTCTGAATCCCATATCTTCTCTTCTGTTTTTTTTCTTATTCTTTTTTCTTTCAATACGTAAAATAGAGATGAGGATAAAGTGGTTAGCAATCTCAACTAGGTTGGCACCAACTACTATGCTAATTCTAGAACTCAAAATTATAAGAAAAGAAAAATAGAAAAGCTCACCAAAAGCGATAATCCGGACTATTACAAAGGTCAGCCGACACGAAACGACTACTAAAGGTGGATGGGTCAACCACCAAGATTCACGAGGCTGACGAGTCCCGAAGTTAGGAAGAGCATCCGCTACCCTATTTCTTTCCCTGAACTCGAGGGAAATTTGCAATTTATATAGTTTAGAAAGCATAGACATGAGAGCCATCTGCCTTGCAAGGCCCACATAACTTTCCCTGAATTTTTCTGAATAAGTCGCACCACTTACTTAGAATCACTCTCCAATCAGATGCGAGTCTAACTGAGCTCCCGAGCCTTCTCCATGGCAATGATGACCGTCCAAATTTCAGCCTCACAAGCATAAACTGAACCAAGATGCGCCGAAAATGCTTGAAGCAAGAAACCTTAGTGCTGTGAAAAACTCCCCCTAAGCCACCGATTCCAGGAGACCATAAAGCGCAGTGGCTGGTGTTGCATTTGATCCTATTTCCCATAGGTGCACGCCAAGTATCTGGGATAATGTTTGGCGTGGAGTGATGTTCATGCCAAAGATATTAAGGATTGCCGTGATCCAAGAGCTGAAATTAACTTGCCAAGCTTGACTGAGTAAATTAGAAAGCTTAGAATCCGTGCAAATATGTTGGCGAAAGATCCCTGCGATTGCGAACCAGGCTGTTTTAGCAAATGGACACTTGTCCATCAAGTGCTCAACCAACTCCGTCGAAATAGAACACAACCGGCAAACTGAGGCCAAATCTTATTTTTATGTGAAGTTTTTATCGAAGTCCTAAGTGCATTATTTATCCGCATATATGATATATACGTGGAACGATGTTGCTAAAACGTTCAATAAAAGCTGGTTTTCCCCACGTTGATGAACATTTTCAATGAATCGGTGGCGCGGGGGGAGTTTTGCACAACACGCTTAAGAGTTGAATTCATATTAAAGTTAAACATTACGTCTTCTTACTAGAACAAATTGTGCATATTAAAGTTAAACATCACGTGCGCTTTACAATCTTAAAACGGGGCAAACTTAAGTACGTATTAACAAATAAAAATAGAAGTACAAAATGAGTTAAAACCTCAGCAATATTACTCAAAGACAACGCAAATCACAGATCGCGTAAGATTTTTATTTCATATATTTGATATTATACCTTTTCTAAGCAATACAAATGTAGTTTCGCAGATGTTCCCATATATTAACGTGTGAAATGTATTCCTTAAAAACAAAAAAGTAACTGTATGAGCCAAACAATCAAAAAAAGCCTCGTAAGTTAATGATAAAGAAACTAATTTAGTTACAAAACAGAAAGATAAACTCAAACAAATTTAGTTACAAAACAGAAAGATAAACTCCAAAATAAAGATATAATATCAGAAAATTCTAAATAAACAGTCATTAGCAAGTAAACAAAATAATATTGGATCAAAAAGAAAAAAGTAAACAAAATAATATTTGTTCCGTTTTCCTTTATTGCCTTTTGTGCCGTAAGGCGTAAGCTCACGACCTAAATCATTATGGGTTTCCGATTGAGAGGCACGCTCCGTGGAAGTTACATCCAGGAAGAGTTGCTCTGGGTGGTTGGTAATGAACTTTTTACGCCATCTTGCTTTTGCTCTATCTTTAAATAATTTGAAGGTGAAACATGTAAATTATTTTGCTATTCAATTCTCGTAATAGCACATTATATCTTAATAATACGCCTAATCCCAAACCTTGAGACTTGGTACTAGTATCAAAACCATAATATTTTGTATGAGCATTTAAGCCTCTGAAAATATTCTTGGCATGCCAAATATTAAGTAAATAATAGAAAATAGTGCGAAATACCACCCCTGTGAAAAATTTTCCAATCGATAGTATCTTAACGTGCACAATCTCAATGACACATACACACATTGTACCAAAAAGCTACCAAGCAGCCCCACATATTTAACCGGAACCCGCTACCAAGAAAGACGAACCCAGTGCAAGAGATCAAAATGTCATAAAATTGAGATGGTAAAGGTCGATTGCAATAATTCACTCTGATTTGTCAAAATACAACTTAAACACAAGGAAGATGACACAAACAATCTATCACATCCAACATGGTTTCATAGATTCGGGAACGGGAAGGAGCTCACTTCTTGAAGATTAAATTAAACTTCGCATACAAAAAGATATTCACGCAACATGCATATCCACTATAATCACTGTGATCCTCCAAATTTACCCATCATTTTTGCAATAATGGGTGCCACCTTCGGATTGGATTGATGCTTGGCCAGGTTTGCAGGGTTCTTCATTACTGCAGAAAAAATAAACAAGATCAGAACTAGCGCCACATTCAGCACATAACGGCATTCTTTATAAACCATTGGCAAGCGCAAGCTTATCATATAAGCAACTGAAACTTTATATTCAACTTACAAGGCTGACCAAACCAGTTGGTGTTGTTTGTAGTTTGAGTCGGATTATCTTAACGGTTATAAAACTCGAGTGACAAATACTATACCTCAACTTCAATTTTTGCCTCAAAGTTAGAGTGTCTTTATAGTTTCTAAGCGTAAGAAGTGGTGTTTCAATCTGAACAAATGTTGCATGATGTTAAATTTTGCTTTCCTATTTCATAAAAGTTGAATGGAGAAGCCGAAAAATATGGAGAAAGAACAACAGAGTGAAGCAGACTGTAAGCTAAACTTCTCTTCTCTGTAACACATATTTCCTTCCCATAAACAAGAAAGAGTTCAACAAAAATGACTGAACAGGTAAACACATATAAAGGCTTATTAAGAAATGACTGAGCTACAAAACACATACCATCTTGGAGTGCAGCCATCACTTCAGGATCTTTGAACGCTGCCATCAATTCAGGATCCTGCATATACAGCAACTTATAAATTTCTAACATATATATATGATTACAAAAATGGAATTTCTCACTTGAAAGGCATACAATTTAGTCTAACGGAATACTTGAGTGGTGATTCTCTATTGAAGATAGTAAGGCGTGTCATACATTATCTACCTCATTTGACTAGATACAGATAATACTTACATTCAGAATCTTGCTGTAATCGAAACCCCCTGGCATACCACCGGGCATGCCCCCAGGCATACCGCCGGGCATACCGCCGGGCATGCCCCCAGGAAAGCCACCTCCAGGCATACCACCGGGCATGCCCCCAGGAAAGCCACCTCCAGCCATACCAGCAGGCATGCCCCCAGGAAAGCCACCGGGCATACCACCAGGAAAACCTCCAGGCATACCACCCGGGAATCCACCTGGCATGCCCCCAGGTCTTGATGATGACTGCTCTTGTTTCTTAGCCTTCTCATAAGCAGCCTTCAAATCACACAAGTAGAAATTAGGCAACGGTTATAGACAGAAAAAGATAATAACAGAGATGATGGTTTACCTGGGCTTCAGCTTTACGACGTTGTCGCTCACGCTCAGCCTTCCTGTTTTCTCGCTCTTTGTGCAGCCTTTCATATTTCTTCCGGTGTTCCTCGATCTTATGTGCATTTGGCTCAACCTATTACCAAAATGAAAGAACGATTCACATACTTCTAACATAAAAACTGGTTCAAGCTCTGCATAAGTTATTTTGGAGTAAACAATACTCTTCACAGGGACCCTCTGGTCTAAATCTATTTGAAACTGAGTATAAAGGGCAAGGGGCACGAAACCTGTACAGACTAACCTTCTTAAGTACAGCACTAATTTCCTCATCATAGTCCAACTTTGAGGCCAAGTGAAGATCCTTAGCAGCCTCTCCCCATTGGCCAAGCATTGCTCGTGCTATACCACGCGATTTGTAACCTTTGGCAGAATCTGGATTAATCTGCAACAAAGAAAATGTTTTGGGTGAATTCCTGAGTAAATAACGTAAGAAAGTGAGGTCCATTTACTCCGGTAAAATCCAAACATTCTCATGGATGAGTGTCCGACAGATAATACCTAAGTGGACCCCAATACTAATAAAAGGAAAAAATTAATTAAGAAAGAGTAACTACCTCAAGAGCTGCGCTGGCATCCCGAATAGCAGCATTTGGTTTCTTCATTTTAATGTATACGGTAGCTATATAAACAACATTGACATACAAGGAAGACCAATAAGAAATGTCCGAATGTGACACGAGTACTTATGCAATGTCATCAAATACTGGAAAAAGAAGAGGAGTGCGGCTTCACCTCTTGTTGCATACATAATTGCTGACGTAGGGTTAAGGAGAATAGCCTTGGTGAGATGCTCAATTGCTTCTTCAAATTTACCTGACCAACTCCAAAACCAGATATACGTATCATGCAAAATCCAGTTTTGGTGAAATAAATAACATCAATAAATATATGTATGGCGAATGCATTACCTTCAGATATTGCCTCCATGGCTTGCATTTTAGCCTCCTGAGACGCATCTCGGCTTTCTTCAGTTACCTCGACCGAAGGATCTCCCATCTACAAATCCCATCATTCAAACACTTATTCACTATCAAAATGCAAAAAAATCACAAATTCAATTAAATAAAAACAGCAAATGTTGCTTATACAAACCTTCTGGGGAGGCTCATTATCAGGCTCCACCACATCACTCTCATCGAGTTCAACATCGGACTCAACTATTTCAGGCTCTTCCTCCTCCTCCTCATGTGACTGAGGCTCGTCCTTGATATCGTCTATCTCCTCATCGCTCTCATCCACCATGTAAGACTTCTGTACTCAATTTAAACAACATGAAAAAGATCGCACTGTCAACTCGTGCCCCATCAAATGACACAGTGTTACAATGGACTAAAAAATCACAAAGGTGCAAGTTGAGAAATAAAACAACCGAAACAACATAACGACTTGAAATAGGAACAATCTCTGTGGCACAAATCCTAACCAATAAATTACATAGCAAGTTTGCCACGAGTAAGAAACGAGTGTAAATTACTAAATACAACAACACGATAAAGACCTAATCATAAGCAACCGAACCTAATTAATGAAAAACTGAAAACACAGAACAAATTACCTCTGACGGAACCTTGCCTCCGAGACTGAACAAAAGAATCACAGTTAGAACTATAACTCATAGATATACTAATTTGTACAACATATAAACACACTTGAGACCTGTGAATGTAATCGCGGAAGAATTGGAGCGATGGATCGGAGAGGATCTCGGGATTGGACTTGCACTGTTCGACGAATTGCTTCAGTTGATTCACCTTCGATGCATCCATAGCTGCTGCAACAAACTAAAATGGCGAGGGTTTCAAAAAAGTACTAAAGCGAACTGATATATATATATATATATGAAGAAGAAGAAGAAGAAGAAGAAAGGGGTTTTTAAAAGGTTTTGGAATATTGATTATTGTGTTCTAGTAGCTTCTCATTTTTCACGCTTTTATCCAACTCGTATTTTATTTTATTTTTTTGGTTTAATTAACTGAGTGATACTGGCACGTAATATTTGCACTGAGACCCCTGGACTTTGTGATATTGGTATTTACCAATTTCTACTAACTGAATGCATATTTTATTTATGGATGTTTAAATTATCATAGTAACCTATAGCAGTTTGCACATTCTTCAATAGGTTGTGGAGGTTAAATGCAAAAAAATAAAGATTAGATGACAACTTTTTATAAATTGGAGGGTTTGATGCATTTTATTTTTATCCACACCATATATATTATCAGTACTTCTTTCATACAAAATTTAGTTGGTGAATAGCATAGTAAAATCCTTGTTGGTTCCGATTCAAATAAGTACGTACGTATGCTGAAAGATTGAGAACAAGGCCTGATTTTTAGGCGTACATAATTCTATGAATGGTCGTAAGTGGTAACATATTAATCAAAACTTCTATACTAGTTCGTTCACTCAAATTGTGTCTATTTCTAGCACAACTAAAAATAACTATTATGCTAATTTACTTTCATAATTTTTTTAAAATATTCCAAACCTTCGAATGTTTTTATTAAACTTTAAATATTTATCATGTAAAGACATAAAGTTGCAACGAGAATTTTAGTTCATGAACATCCTCAATAGCCGATGCAGCTAAAAAAATGCAATCGACTGCTGCAAGCAATTATTTAGAACTCAAAACGATATAAACACTTATCAAAAAAAGAACACGTGAAAAGTCCTGAGATTTATGTCAATATGCAACAGAAAGCCCCTATTTAAGGTACATTACATATGTATGAGCCATTGAGCATCAAATGGGTCATTATAAACTGTCTAAACAAGTCTTACAAAGAGCACAAATTTCTACACCAATCTGAATCCTGATGCAGTTGCCGATAAAGATTTATATTATGTTGACACAGAACTAGTAGTACACGGAGCTTGTCGAGGTTCGTCCTCTGTCAGATGAGAGGCAAAGCTCGTCTCTAATGTATGTCGCCGTATGGTAGGATCTTGAGTTGAATTATCCTCTGTATTATTTGATACAGTGGTAATATTTGTTCTACCGCCTTCTGCGATCTCAAGATGATCCATCATTCGAGGTAGAGTGGCAATACCTTGATCAACGTCTCTATGAACTTGTGCATGGGGTTCGGGTGTTGAGCTGTTGCGAGCAAACAATCTATCCTTCCAACTTCTTGTGTTCTTGCTTATAGACTCCTTGTATCTGGAATGAAAGACAAAAATAGTTTACTCATCAACACAAATCACGAATGTAATGCTTCTCACCATAAAAATATCTCTACTCTAATTCATGCTTTATTTGAAGAGTGAATTGCAATAACAATCCTAAAATATGGACAAATTACATTATCGCTGCTATATAATTAAGAAAAAACACATCTTTCGTAATTAAACGGTTTGAGTTGGCTCTCAAAATTAACAATTTTAAAACATAACAGTTTAAAACCAAAAATCAAAAGAACAATAAAAATTAGCAATGTGAATTTTCTGGTCTCAAAATTATTCCTTAATTGATTTAATTTCTCTTTGCAACAATGTCCAGTTAGTAATCAAAACACGTGATGCAAACGATGTTTAATTTTTCACTGTTGTGATCAAAACACAGAATATATATGTTAGTTGACCAAACTTGGGGTCAAATATGCAACTTTACTAGTCCTTTTTCTGTGTACCTCGTTGAAAATGCACTCAGGCGGGATTTGACAGATTCCGAGAAAGACTGGAAATCGGATGGTCCAGCTCGATCTTGACCATTAGGGGAATTTTGGCTAGGTGCCCTCCTACAAGAAGAAAATACCTTAGAATGAGCAACCACAAGTTGATTGCAAAAGAAAAAAAGGGAAGAATAAGCAAATACCTGCTAACCGAAGATGTTGTCTGATGACTCGATCCTGTTTCTGTAGCTGTTAGCTGGTCAGCTTGGGGCGAAGAGGGTCGTGCAATAACCTGAGCAGAATCTTCTCCAACAGTAATAAATGGTGAATCTCCACCGGCTATAACAACTGGGTTAGCGGAATCTCCATTAGGATTAGTGGAGAAAACCAAATAATGAGGACGACCACGAGTTGAAGACCTAATCCTCTGACCTTCCCTCCTAGCAAGACGAGCCCTTCCCATTGCAGCGGCAGCCGCTAAGTGCTGAATAATGCGGTCTTCAAGTTCAGACTCATTTGCGCTGACCGGCAACTGAACCACAAGTACAAGCAACGACCTATAAGATATCCTGAACTACTATAGTCTAGAAGGGTAATTACGTCGACGGCCATCTTTTTATCAAATTAAAATAACACACTCACATTTCTATTACATCAGTACCCTCCTAAACTGATTGCATTAGTAAAGAATACAAAAATCGATGTTTAGCAGTTGTAGCCGATGTCTACGCATTAGGGATTTGCTTTTTATTTTGAAATGTGAGGAGTTGGTGTTATAACTTATAATCTAATCACCGCGATTTTATCGAAAATTTATACCCAATTGAAAATAATGAAAACAAGTCAAATGTGTGATGAGATCAACATACATGCTGAAGCTCAAAGTCTCCCAGGGTTGGATGGTGAAATATAGTCGTATTTCTAGGAGGATTCATCCGTATATTCCTCTCATGCTCCACAGCATCAAGCAACTCCTGGCTGAAACAATAAAATAGGGGCAGTTATAATAAAATTTATAAGAAGAAAAAGAAGTGTAAACTGAATGAAAGTCGTGAGTGCGATGAGCATACCTAGTGGGATCCTTTAAACTAATAGGCTGCCAACACATTGGGCACTGGGAGCTTCTTTGGCACCTAAAAAATTTAATTCCAGGCAAGAATTAGCTTCGGCATCATTTCAGTAATCTTATTAAATCAAGTTAGAAGCATACTACAACAAAAACATAACAAATTCTTTCTCCTTTCAATAAAGGTTACAACCCCTTTAAAATTTACTAAAGCTAGACCTCAAGTGAAAATTGAAGCTTCATACCATTCAAGAATGCACTGAAGATGATACTCATGCTTGCAAGTTGTCAACTGCACTCAAAAAACCTTAATTAAATAACTATTGGTCGATTTCAATCCACAACGATCGGAACAATGAAATAGCACATACCGTTGAAGGATCACTATCGTCAAAGGCTTCAAGGCATATACTGCAAGCATCATCACATGAATCTTGAATTCCTCCTTCCACGAATGCCGCAGCTGAAGTCAAATGGTTCTCAGGCATCTTTCCACCTTCCATCTGAAAGAGACGAATTCGTTGAAAAGACCAACTAGATTCAATAGCATTTCACAGGCATTTGACTCCTAAGAGAAATATACAGCTAAAGCATCAACATTACATAGTCCTCAAGTGAAGCCTCAAATGATATTCTTGTGACAAAGAACTCGAAATCATAACCGGAAATTGGAACACGCTTCGCCAGAAACAAATCAGCTTCAAAGACTGAAACACGTATACGCCTTAACCAACATTATCACCGCGTGAGAAATAAACTCGATATAATGTATCTAAAATCGGTACCAAAACCTACAATTGCAATTCAATCAACAAGGGGACAACAAGCTAATCAGGCACTTCTACACAAAAGAACTTAGCTTTTTTTCTAAAAAAAAATTGTCAGTTCAAGAACTTGCAACAATCCTTTTTCTTTACAGATTCTAAGTCCTTAACCATCCAGCACAAACAAAAAGGACCCATTAAAAAAGATTTCTCTTCATACAAATTAAATCAACACATACACAAATAAATTCATAACAAAGGGAAAATAGAAGAATATCAAAATCTAACAACAACCCACCAAATTTACATGTTCAAAAACGCAAATAACAGAAAAAAGACTCTACCTTTGGGCGCGTAATCAAGAAAATTGAACTAATCTGACAGCAGATCAAAACTCAGAACAGTTTTAACAACTGATTTGGTGTGTGAGACAAAAAACAAAGAGGGCACTAAATTTGATGAGGGAATCAGGGGTAGTAAGTGCGAGGATGAGAAAAAAATAATTAATAAAAAAGTAGCGGTCTTTTTCTTTTTGTTCGTCAATGGAGAATTATTTTTCGTCTTTTACCTTTTTTCTCATGTTCTCTTTCTCTCTCTTTTACTTTTTTGGCAGGCCGACTGACTGATTCCACACACACAACACGCACTCACAAAGATAAAAGTGAATTAAATTTGTTTTGATATTCTATGGGATAATTAGTTTGTTATGTTAAATTATTAATGGGGATATTTATTATGTTATTATTGTCACGTGAAAAAATTTAATGAGGGCCTTGGATATCATTAATTTGATTTGGATTGCAAAGGGCTGAGTAATGTCAAATGGCATATATTTTCTAACATAACAATAATCTTAGGACATTGCAATAAACAAGATTATAAGAGAACTTTTGAAGAAAATTTTAACGATTTAAGTTTTTGCAATATTAAAATTTGAAATCAATAGAACGCCATTTTGTGTGGAATCATTCACGTCAAAATGTCAATTCTCTTTTTTCTTTTTTTTTTGGGATAACTAATGTCAAACCACACTACTCAATGCACCAGGGACAATAAATGAACTAATTAATAATTTTCTATTTGATAATTTGATTGAATCAATTGAGGGCAGAACTTATGAACACGTACATGACTAAATTCATCAATCAATCTGTTATTCATCAATGCGCTTAGTAAATCCATCAACCTGTTAATAACTAGTTTAATACTAATTCACCTATAACCACACCTACCAAATCCACCCACACCCTTATGCTACCCCACTTGTAACTCACCTAAAAAAAATTCACAAAATTTACCTTGATAACCTAAAAACAAAAAACTCCCTAAAATACGGAAAAAAATATCTATTGTCAATGAATTATTCGTTTAACCGATTTACTAAATGTCAATTTGTCAAGCTACGACTTATCTATTGTTAGCGAGTTGAATCATTTGGCGTGGTTTAGAATTGACAATGCAACCTCTTTCACTAAAACATGGATCAAAGTTTCGTTTCCATAGTATGTTTCGGTGTTCTAAGTTTCAGAAACGTTTCACGATGTTCCAAGAACTTTTTGACAGGTTTCAAAAAATTCGTCAAAATTGTTGTTTCAATAGATGTAGAAAATACTGCATATTTCTTTTCCATAGAGTCAAAATAGAAACGTTTCCATATTTTTCTTGGAAAGAAAAGAAACTTTGATCCATGCACTAAAACTATTCAAAATTCACAATATGGGGGGCTTATTAAGAATAGTCTCAATTTGTACCACATTTGACACCCTCATGTATCACCATTCTTCTTCGTATATACATCAAATCACCCCAATGAGCACACATATATAGTAAGAAGCACATCCTTACTGCCCAATGATTCATTAAATAACGTTCAATTCTTTAAGCATTTGTTGTCCTAGACTCATATCAGTACATTTCCAGGACAACAAACTATGCACATATGACACATACGATCGAACTTAGTCCGCGATTACTCAATAGCTTGCCAACACAAGTTCATTGCTCATTAGCTTGCCAACAGAAGAATCTTGAAAGAAACTAACTAGACAAATGCAGAATTACAACATCAGGGAACAACTTAGGATTCTTATTAACAATGTGTTGTGCTCTTAAAAGAACTGTAGAAAAGGATATGTTCAAACAAATGAATTAGAAATTGGAAACTCGTTCTTACAGTTCAGGGATAACAGAGCTAATAGATTAGTTTAAAATTCTTAACTACGGGTTATAGCCGCCTTGAATACCCAGAGCCTGCACATTTCTTGCAGAGGATCAAACCTGTTGAATAATTCAGCACAGAAATGTAATCAGACACACACAAGTCTGGCTGTTACTTCGCAAACCAGTTTAAGGAGCGTAAATTAATAGATATTCAGCCACATATTCATCAAACTGAAATATCATACAACATTTCCCAACGTTTGTATGATTATTCGAAACTCAGCAAGAGGTCATCAAAACGGAATTTAAGCAACAAGATGTACCTGCACCCTTGCATACTTTACAATCCACAAGTCCTGATTCCACCTTCATCTTCCCATCACTGCAGAACACACATTTTGTTCCACCTGTTCATCAATCAACAACATTTCAATAAACAACTGCAAGTGCTAATCAAAGTTAGCTAAAACTAACGACCCCTCATGAGAGAAATCAATCCATTATCTGAAATGTTCCTCAAATTTTATATAAAACAAATATGGTGGTGGAATACCATTCCCGGCGCACCTCTCACATGGTACAGGATCTCCCTGCAAATATCAATACGAGAAACGTCATTTTCATTATGGTCTAAACAAATACAAATGCGGTACTAACGCTTAGACATTAGAAGCCCCTCTAGGTTCTCCTTAAAACACATTGTTATGGGGAGAGGAAAAATTATTGATCGGTATGGTGCAATATAGTTCTCAAGCAACATGGAACAACTCTAAAAACGGTCCCTCACGGGTAAGATGCCGCAGTGAGTATCTAACCCTATCATGTGGGTGGTAGACAAACCCATCATCGGTAAGGGCTCTGGTAACATATTAGATACTATTATATGTGTGTCGTATTAGAAATTTTTGTCGCGGGGAGAGAAAGTATGGATATAATATGATGTAGAATAGCTCCACCAAGCGATACGTGACAAGTCTCGACAACAACCGACTTAGGGTAGCATATCTAAAATTGTTCGAGATTATAGTCATGTCGAGCAAATACAAATATCCCATTCCTCACTAGTCCATGGGTTCTTCTTTTAGCCAAGATTCTATTACCCGTACACACTTAATTCGTACACTAGTACATTTTACTATTTTAGTTGAATCAAGGAGTGTTGTGTAAGAAATAGAAGCTGAACTATATTTAACTAATAAAGGAGAGAGCACGTTTGTCTATATAGTCTATACACATAATCCATGACAATATATTCTCAACGTATTTATTGAGAGCGTAAATAATGTTTCAAAAAAACAAACATGTAAATACAAAATGTGCATCAACTCACATAATTAAATTTGTTACCTTAAGTCCAAGAAAAAGAGATAGTGCAATGGCCACCAAAACGCTGACCGTGACCAAGAAAGTCTGAGTGTCCACAGGGGGCGAGTCAGCAAAGCCAGTGAATAACAAAATTGGGTGATTCGAGATAGTGGGTAGATGAAATTGTGGCCGTTGGATGATGATCTCTTGCACTAGTGTAAATTGGGAAGAAGATGAGGACAAAACTGGAATATCTAAATTTGCGGGGATATTGTTGGGAATGGTGTGAAAGAAGAGAGATGAAGGAATACGAGGAGGTGAGGAGTGAGAAAGTGGTGGAGGTGCCGCGGCCATGGGGCGGGAGATATGGGGATTGTATGTAGTAATATGTGGAGCTCGCTTATGCAATTTTGCTGCTTCAATTCAGTTTATTTCTTTTTCTCTTTCTTTTTTTTGTAGAAAAATAATCTTTTATTGTATTTAAGTTTATTTATTATTGAAATATTTATTTGTCGATGAGGCAGCTACTCTAAGATATGTGATCCGTAGCCACTGATTTTATGTAATTTCTAGGATGAAATACACATGCACCTTTTATTTGGCTAAATTACAATCATAATTGTCTGTGTTTTTATAATTTACGATTTTTTTAATAAACGTATTTGAGAAAATATAATATATATATATATATATATATATATATATATATATATATATAGATTCTATTAATGGTTTGTTGATTTAAAACAAAATGAATGAAACTATTGATAAAGTCTGAAATGTCCTATGCCGATATCTTTTCTAAAATTTGGTTCTTTCTATATTTCATTTCTCATTTTTGCAGTAATATAAGTATTATCACATTACCTTTAACTAATTAATAATTACGTTTACCTAGTAATATAAACGCCCAACTAATTTTACACTTTCTAATCTAAAAAGATCCAAAGTCTAAAACATGACACACTATCTTGAACTTATGAACCAATATCAAGATATCATCAATAATCATATAATAATAAGGCTCATAATATATATATATATATATATATATATATATGTGTGTGTGTGTCCAACAAAAACCGAATAAGATATTAAACTATTTTCACTATTGATTTTGTTTTTCCCACATAATCTATTAAGAATTTGAGACCACAGCCACACAATCTTCTTGTTTCAAATCCAACATGGCATTCATTCTCTCTTCCACACCCAGTTCTGGCTCGTGTTCGAGTCCAATTCCTAGTACTTCATTACAACAATCCTACAGATTAAGAAGCCAATTTGTTGTCACAAAATGTGAACCAAAATCATCATCTGATATCGATAGTGGTGCTAAAAAAGCTTCAAAACTTGAAATTGGATCTCCTATTATTGTGACTGAGGCCCCAACACTGCTGAAAACTGCAGCTTCGGTTCCTTGTTTACGTGCAAATGGTGGCTTAGTCAAGCCCGGAGATGTGGGAAGGTACACCTTTTTATCGAGGTTTAAGTATACAATAATAAATTCCAGGGTAAAAAGCTTTAAATCCTTCATTTTTTTTAATCCTCTCGTTTATAATTTAAACAATCAAAACTTATGACATTAATTCTCTCCTAACTAATTGATGTAAAGTATTTCTAATCAACTTTTTGGTAGAATATTTTCACCATAATATTAGGCATCACGTAATTTGCACATAGATAAGGGGCACATGTAAATTTTTAATTGATAAGTAGGAGTTGTATAATGGGGTATAAAATAGGGGTTTGACTTTTTTTCACCTTAAATTTTAAGATTGCTGTATTTTAAGTATGCCCTTTTTAGAGGATAAGTAAGTTATTTCTCTTTTTATGATTGTGGGAGGTCAATTTTCTTCTTGTTTTAGGTGCGTTTTATAATGATTTTGTATAATTTCGTCGTCACTATATTTCATTCTTTTAGTCGTGCTCGTGAGCATAAAATTCATTGTTTAGTGGTGACATATTGCAGGATTGTTTCAAGGAAACCTAAGGATGTGTGGGCAGTTCGTCTCAGCATTGGCACTTACCTCATAGACGGAAAATACTTCAAGCCGTTGGAGCTTGATGAGTAATATGTAGTTTGTTGCTTGATCGAAGAGTTGTACTTAGATAATATTATGATAGTTTAAAAACTCATTATTTAAGGGTCTTACGACTAGTCTGATTAAGTTTTCTCCGTCACAAACCTTCGAATCCGTGAAACTCGATTAGCAGTAGCAATGGTGTGTCCACAAAATTTATATGAATTGGACCAAACTAAAAGATAATATTTTTCTGAAAAAAATAATCAAATAGTTATTTAGACATAGAAGACTACGTCAACAAGTACATATTGCTCATAGAATATAAACTTAAGTTACATACTATATAAAACAAAATACATTGAACTATGATGGTTTATTGAGGAAAATCCATTATTGAATGAAAATTAATATTTTTCTGTCAACTCTCTCTCTCAATGTAGACAACTATAGAACCTCTATTTAATTCTGAAGAATGGTTTCAATATGTTTCATGGCTGAAAACCCACACTTTCTTTTATTGCAATAGAAACTAAAAAGTTAAAAAGAAGACCATTTTAACTTGTCAATGAAGTTGTAGTTGTGTGTCTTATTTGACTTAGCTAATTATCAACTTAATATTAAACATTATTGATGTATTTTGAAATATCGCATGTTGAAGAAAGTCAATCGCACGATATCCTAATCGACGTATCGAGTAATGCACTTCTTGATTTGTGAAATAAACATGATATAATTTCTCCACCAACCTACAATTGTGATCAGTTTTGAATAGCTCAAAGTTTTTTTTTAGGTCCCAAAGCAGAGCTTAGCTCGAGAAGTTCTACCGCCCCATTTGCCATTGTTGAATCCACCGTAGAACCGTATATTATAGCGTGGTGATGATGCTCAATTGTAATTTGACCTTGTTGCTTATAAATGATCTTCAGGTGCTAAAATGATAGCAAAACTCAATATTTTATTACATTTGTTTGATGGATAAATAACAAACTTGTTCTAAATTAAAGTTTCAATACATTTCCACTGAAACACTTTTGTTCTTTTCTTTTCAGATTTACAAAATACAATACTTTTTTGGTCATAATATTAACATTTAAAGCAAAACAAAATAAATAATATTGTCAGTTAGTAATGGAGTCGATCGAACAAGTTCAAGACCCTTGTGTAATTTTCAATCGGCCAAGGGTCTTAATGCAATTTAACCAATTCAAATCTCAAATAGTCAAATTCCATCGAGCGCAGTTGCGGAGCAGTCAAAATTCATTGTTGCTGAATCAAATGAGCAGTAGAAATTATACAGAAACAATGCTTCATCAGCTCTCTCATAGACTACGTTCAACGCCATTGACAACAAGGTACTTCTCTTCTCAAAACGACGCCGTAGAGCAAATATTCCGCATAATCACCGCCTCACCAGACCCACAATCCCTAAAAAACTCCCTCAAAGAATCCCAAATCCCTCTGTCAAATGACCTAGTTGACGGTGTCCTCAAAAGGGTCCGTTTTTCTCACTCTAACCCACTTGCCGCTTTTGAGTTCTACAAGTTTACTTCAAATAAAAATGGGTTTTTTCACACTGCATTTTCTGTGGACACGATGTTGTATGTTTTGGGTAGGAGTCGTAAATTCCACGAAATGTGGGATCTTTTGTTGGATATTAAGAGAAAGGACAAATCTTTAATCACCCCGAGAACGGTACAGGTTGTGTTGGCTAGGGTGGCTAAGGTTTGTTCGGTTAAGCAGACGGTGGAGTCGTTTAAACGGTTCAAAAGGCTCGTTTTTGATTTCGACGTGAGTTGTTTTAACGCGTTGTTGAGGACTTTGTGTCAAGAGAAGAGCATGAGCGATGCGAGGAACGTGTATCGTGGTTTGAAGGGAGAGTTTAAGCCGAATTTGCAGACTTTTAATATCTTGTTGTCGGGGTGGAAGGAGGTAGAGGAGGCGGAGGCGTTTTTCGGTGAGATGAAGGATATAGGAGTTGAGCCGGACATTGTCTCGTACAATTGCTTGGTGGATGTGTATTGTAAGGGGAAAGAGATCGAGAAGGCATATAAGGTGATTGATAAAATGAGAGAGGAGGGAATTGATTTGGATGTGATTACTTACACGTCTTTGATTGGAGGGCTCGGGTTAGCGGGGCAGCCCGACAAGGCGAGGGAGGTTTTGAAGGAGATGAGGGAGTACGGGTGTCATCCGGATGCTGCAGCTTATAATGCCACGATTAGGAACTTTTGTATTGCGAAAAGGTTAGGAGATGCGTATAATTTGATGGATGAGATGGTAGAGAAGGGCTTGAGTCCAAATGCCACGACTTACAATGTTATTTTTCGGTCGTTATATTGGGCGAATAATCTGAGGAATTCGTGGAGTATGTATTTGAGGATGAGGGCGACAGGGTGCCTACCAAATACACAGTCGTGTATGTACTTAATCCGGTTGATGAGGAGGCAAGAGAACGCGCCCTTGGCGATTGAGTTGTGGAATGATATGATTGAGAAAGGATTTGGGTCATATACATTGGTTTCTGATGTTTTGTTTGATTTGCTTTGTGACTTGGGAAAGGTGGATGAGGCTGAGAGGTGTTTCTTGCAAATGGTGGAGAAGGGGCTTAAGCCTAGCAATGCGTCGTTTAGAAGGATTAAGGTGCTTATGGAGCTGGCAAACAAGCACGAGGCTATTTCAAATTTGTCCAAAAAGATGTCTGCTTTTGGTTCGAAAAGTCATTTGGATAAACGTTACGTGGATGATTTAGAAAGACCTGTTTCTGATTTTGTTGCCTGACGATGAAAGAATATTTCATGATCCAAGTTCCTAAAATCCTTGTTTAGAAAACGTTGGTGGCTTGTGGGGTGCTGGAAAAGACGAAGAGTAGCCTCTTAGATTGGGTCTTTAGAGGGAGAAGTGCAAGGTATGAAGAAGTTTGTGGTGGTGGTGAAGTGGAAGTGGATGCATCAAAATTTTGCAGTAATCATCTTTGAAAGCTTTTGAACTGGCTTCCTCCATGGTAGTTTTCTGCCTTGGATTAGATGGGGGTCGAAGATTTTCAACCATTGGAGGGGTGGCATTTGTGCGGAACTCATCGAAACTCACTCGAGATTTCCAGGACCAAGAAGTATTGGAGCTCCTACGAATTTTCCCCAGTATTCTTACTGCTGCTCGAAATGACCAGAAGAAGACGATTTACTCAAACAAAACAAATGTACGAAGATGATTTATGTGTTTGCGACACAATTCTCGTTCAGTGCACAACCTACTCAAATTAATTGGGAAGTATTAGTTGATTTTTTTGTTTGTTTGGTGTTCAAGTACTGCTTAGAGTTTATCTATGTTCTATTTGTTCCCTAATGAAATCTTGTTAAAAATTAGTTGCTTCGTAAGCTATCATGTTAGAAATTCCTCGACTTGATTTTTTTATAGTTTGGTGTTCAAGATATGAAATTATATATTGGGTTGGAACAACTACAAATATAGCAAGATATGATTGAGCCACTCTAACACTTGATAATCCATATAAATATAAAGCGAGTGTTTAGCCTCAAATACTTCCAGTCGTGCAAAATTATTTTCAATGTAAAAGAATATGGAGCATACCAATGATTTTGCTAAACGTCTCATACAATCATCCCAAATAATATTTTTTAAATAAATTAAAAAATTAACAAAAGCAACGATTAATACAATCAAAGTTTCTACTGACTTTATTATAGAATTGGTAAACACATATTCGTTTTACCAAATGAAACGATATTTATCATAAATGATACTAGTGCATCAATCTAACTATACTGAGAAATACCTTAAACGCTTTGATATAGATAACAAATCTCTTGAAATTACATAATGATTGGCATATCACTGAATGTTAAATCAACGTCTATTTCATTGTAGTTAAAAACATGAAGAAATTTATGGTTGCGAAGTGCAACACGTTTAAGCAACTTTAGAGATGTATATTGCTAGTTGTTATGGACATGATTAATATTTATTATAATTCTGTTAACCACGTTTAGATCACGCCACGAATAAATGCTGAGATAAATTAACATCTATTCCGTTGTTTTCGATGAACCCTTAACCTTAACATACTTATTAATAATAATTGATTAGGTATGTTGATGTAGATTATCCATCAAATCTGGATGAAGTCGAATCTCAAATCGAGTATGTATTTACATATGCATGTAATGTTATTTCACAGTGTTCTTCTATCATTTTCTTTAATATCTTTTTGTTGTGAGTTCCATTTGTGGTTTCTTCTTGATTTTGATACTTTTTATTTGCCGGTATCAAAAAACTTCATTTTAAACCAACACTTCTTGCACTTACTTGACTCAGTGAGGTCAATTCAATTTATGAAATAGGTAAGATTATGTGATTATAGTCTATGACATGTTATATCGAAGTAACATATGATCAACCAATTAAAAAAGACACGTACTATTATATGAAGTTGATTATGCATGTGTTATTGAATAAAATAAGGTTTGTCGAAAATAACACGACCAAGCACATACCACCTACAATCTTCTTGAAGAACCTAGATTTTAACATTTAACATGTCGATATCATTTAACACGTCATCAATGAGATATACGAAAAAAAACACCCCAAGAAACTTGAGAGGATCACATAAGATTGTGCTTTTTCCCATTTAGTGTGATTTTGATCCGATGAGTTTTTCTAAGAATTTGTGTTGAATGTCTCCCAAACGTTACTACTATGAAATGGCCGGATCTAAAAACCATAGAAATAAGGCTTATTATTTATGATGCACATATACTCCAAAAAATTATCCGTGCACGTATTGGATACTACAATGTTTCCATACTGTGCGAATACTCCATGAATACATATTGAATATACTACATGGCAAACCGATAATTTAAAATAAAAAATAAACATTCAATACTTACTGAAGAATGTATCTGACACCTATAGAATACATTTGTGCAGATTTTAAGAAGTTCTGATTTTCATGGGTCAAAAAAGAAATTTTCAAAACTTAAAATATATTGTAAATAACAAAAAAAGAAAACAAAAATTAAAGAAAAATGGAAACATAGTAAGTGAAAAGTATAAATTTTATTTTCGTTTAAGATTTCCCCTCAAGAATGACAATAGAAAAAACTTCAATCTTAAAACGAACAACAAACGGTTGCTTATGCTCTCTTTATAATTCATCTTATTCTTGTCATGTCCTTGACCGTCGAACTTTGTTACATTTTCTAAATTTAGAGTTTAAATTTCAGTATAGGGCTTGTTTTTGTTTTTGTATTTGTATTTAATATAAATATTAATACCAAGTATATATATATATATATATATATATATATATAGCTGTATCGTGGGTATACCTATACCCTATTTTTTCAAAAAATCGTGTTCCCATACACACTTAGTGTATCCCTATATTTACATCCATACATCATAGCTTATTAGAAAGGAAACAATATACCAGTACAGAAATAGCAAATCAAATATTTTTCGAAAATCCCTATCTAGCTTTATTTTAGCGGTGAGTTATTAGTAATTAGTATAATTTACAACAAATAATAATAATAATAATAATAATAATAATTATAATTGCTCTCTCACATGAATCTCCGTTGATAAAATTTTGTCGTCAAAATTATTCCCTCCATTTTCCCCCCTTTTCAACGCATCTCTCTCTCTCTCTCTACAGCGCGCGCACGTATCGGAAAATTACCACAGTCGCAGAGAAGAGCTCCAAAATCACACCGTAAGTCGCTTTTTTAGTGAGTCTTTTCAGCTTAAAGCACAAGCATTAACTTATTTGCTTATTCTCATTTAACTCTCCATAATTCAGTAAAAAAAAAAACCCTAGACTTCAATTTATGTTTTATAACATTCATCTGTTTCAGTGATACACTTCATATTGCATTTTTGTGACACGAGGTTGACTGTTTTTGCCCTAATTACGGGTACTTTTGACTTCAATTGAAATTAGTTGTTCTTCTGCTTGATTTTGCAGCGGAGTTGAGCATTATTCTGGAGTTTCATCATGTATATAAAGCAGGTGAAAAATCGACCGTTTTTTTGGGGTTTTATTTGTTTGTGATATATTGTTTACATGTTTGTCGATTGTGCAATTCGATGTTTATTGTGTAGGTTGTTATAGAAGGGTTTAAGAGTTACAGGGAACAAGTAGCAACTGAAGCATTCAGTCCCAAAGTTAACTGTGTTGGTATGCCGTTTGTTCTGTTTTTGGATACGTATCTCATCTCGGTGTGACGATGTTGTATCTTTTTGAATTAATTTGTTTGATTTGTATTGTGCAGTTGGTGCTAATGGGTCAGGCAAATCGAACTTTTTCCATGGTATAAAGATTTTGAAACTTTGGCATCTTCTCATTTTTGTTCTGTTTCTTTATTGGGTTTGTTTTAAATGCTAAATACTTTTTATTGGGCTACATTTAATGCTAAATCTACGTAATTTGCAGCAATACGCTTTGTGATAAGCGATCTATTCCATAACATGCGCAATGAAGAGAAACAAGCACTGCTTCATGTATGTACATTTTCTTGGATGTTTCTATCTAAGTTCACTTATCCGTTAATTGCTTATACGCCTGCAATTTTTCAGGAAGGGGCAGGCCACCAAGTGTTATCCGCATTTGTCGAGATTGTTTTTGATAACTCTGACAACCGTATTCCTGTAAATTCTTCGTCCATTATAACTTAATTTAATTTTTGTGTTTATCGGTATTACTGATCAATCATGATCATTTTGTTTTCTGTGTACATATTTATCACGGGATTTGCTGTTCATTTATATTTAAATGTTTTCATTTTTGATTTATAGGTTGATAAAGAGGAAGTGCGTCTGAGGAGAACCATCAGTGCTAAGAAAGATGAATATTTCTTGGATGGAAAGCATATATCGTATGTGTAATTCTCTATCACACGTGTGGCCTGCATTTCTTTTGGGTGATCTTCGTTCCTCGTTGTCACCCCCTTGTCTATAATTCGATTATGACTAATGGTTTATGATTTATCAGGAAGACTGAAGTCATGAATCTGCTGGAAAGTGCTGGGTTCTCTCGTTCTAATCCTTACTATGTTGTGCAACAGGGCAAAGTACGGGAAATGTTTTCTTATATTACTTTTTTGGTCTTGGCTTGGTTATTTTTTACTCATCATTCTTCCTTTTCCTCTATAGATAGCGTTATTAACATTGATGAAGGATTCAGAGCGACTGGATCTGCTGAAGGAAATTGGTGGGACTCGCGTTTATGAGGAGAGAAGGCGTGAAAGTTTGAAAATCATGCAGGAAACAGGCAAGCGCTACTTGAGTTGGTTTGCATATCATATTTACCAAGTGTATTCCTTGGTCGTTATCTTGAATTTTTGGATACATCAGTCTCTAAAAGCTCTCTGCTCTAGGTAAAAAGAGAAAGCAAATTATTCAAGTTGTCCAATACCTGGATGACAGACTTCGGGAGCTTGATGAAGAGAAAGAGGAATTAAAAAAATATCAGCAACTTGACAAGCAAAGAAAGTCTCTAGAATATACCATATATGACAAAGAACTTCACGATGCAAAACAGAAATTGGTGGAGGTATGTTCTTTCAGAAACTTTCATGTCTTTATTTCTATCTAATTGATTTGAATTGTCTGCATTGGTTGGAGATGCTGCATTGCCATTTTAGATTTCCGAATACCATTAATTATCTTTTGTTACTACAGTAACTTGGTTTTTAGAGCTTATACTACTTACAACGGCACCAACCTCGAGATTGTAAATTTCCTTATTTGCTCTTTTTGGCTAAGGATCCCTGATTTGTGTTTTAGGTTTTGGTTTTTAACATATGTTATATTCGAAATGCGAAAAAAAGCTGGCACGACTTTTTGAGATGATGCAGTTATATACTGCAGCTTATGGCAGTGGAACTGTGAATTCTTCTTTAGTATATGAGTAGTACTTATATATATTCATTATACTCGCCCATTCCTCCACTCATTTCGGGGGAAATAAACATCTGCAAGGCATGACTGATCGTTTGTTTTGTGCATATTGCTGACACAGTTAACATGTTACATACTCTTCTATCTGTAGTGTATAGCTTTGCTGAATTTGCCATTTTGTTCTACCTGGATATGCTATACACTTGGAGAAATGCGAGCATGATCTAGTTTGTAACTGCAGATTGAAGATCTTCGGGACAAGGTTTCCAAAAAATCTACCGAGATGTATAACAGCGTTCAAGATGCCCATGAAAAGTCCAAGGAGTTGGACAAGTCACTTAAAGATCTGACTAAAGAAGCTCAGATTTTAAGCAGAGAAAAAGAAACAGTAGAGAAACAAAGGACCGAAGCTATTAGAAAACGTGCTAAACTTGAGCTTGATGACAAAGACTTGCATGATAAGATTAAGGGGAATATCAAAGCTAAGGTGCAGTTTGACATTGGCCCTAATCTCTGGGTTCTAGATCTAATATGGAAAAGTATCTCCAATTTTGAGCACTGCTGATAGTTTTTGTGCTCCAGGATGATGCCGTGATACAACTTGAACTTTTGGATAAAGAGATTCGAGCATCCCGTGCTGAGCTTGATAGGATCAAGCAATTGTATGATATCCAGGTCAAAGAGGAGGAGAACTTGACTCGAGGGTATGTTTCGTTTTATTTGTTTCTTGGATCCAGCATTGGATATATCTTTATTAGCTGATAATAAGTGTCTTCCTTGTATATCTGAATATGCGAGTTTATACCCAGTGAGGATCTTAATCAGTTAAACAACAAATTGAAATGAATTTCTGACCAAACATTTAGCCACTGCTCTTGTGTTGGGCTGTTGTTGCCATGTATATTCAATTTATTAGTAATGTGCTGTGACTGGCTGAGGCTATTCGGGATCATAGCTTGTCCACTTGAGGCTGTTCAGTCTTACATTTTATATTTCTTAGTTCTTTATCCTCACTAATGTAGGTCATGTCTTCAAATATACATTAAAGGATTTAACTTTATGTGGTATCTTATAACATCTCCATGTATGCACACTGTTCATTTTTTACATGACATGGGCACATTGAGGTTTTAAAGCATTTTGTAAGTGCATATTTCTTTTATAACTGCCCAAGTAAGAAATAGATTATCCTTATTTATTTGAAATATGTTACCAAGAGAAAATTTGTAGCTTAGCCTTGCATATTTTCCATCTCATGGAGAAGAAAAGTTGCATATAAGGAACATATTGTTTTCGCTTGATTCAGTGGCGTCCATTACTTTTATTTGGGTGGGGGTCTGGTGAATCAAAACCCAAGTCTTACATGAGTTCCGCTTGATTCACGAGTGAGATTGTATTCTCCTATTTTCTTTTGAAACTACCTCTTATCTGATTGTTTTTCTTGCGATATATACACTATATATGGATGTTGCTGCCTCTTGAGCTGAGGAATTCTCATTTTGACACCCTTTGATTTTTGTGTGGCTCCTCCATCTTGTTTAAGCAACGCATGGTACTTTGTTTAGTTCCTGAATATTAAACATCAGCTAATCAGTAAAAAATGGTGATATAGTTGTCCCTGCTGTGGATCTAGGAGAGCCAAAGGATTGACTTTACTTTGTGGTGGGAGAGTTTATGAGAACCAAGTTTGACAAATCTCAGGCTAGCAGCTCAATTTATAAAAAGCTATTCACACTGGGCCTTATTCGATCTTTTCTAAGAGAAATTTAACAAAACTTGATCATATTGAAGTTTACGGTAAACCCTAACTCAATTCTAATTAGCTTTGCTTATTTTGTAGCCCTGAGTGCTTCAACTGCCACATCTTGGGATGTGATTAAAACTTTTAGTTGATACTGCTTTTAAATGGCGCGAAGGAAAACTAATTTTTAGTTGTGTATTTGATTATTTGAATTCTACTTTTTAGTTTATTTACACATTATGTAGCTTAAATTGTTATATTAAGCACTTAAGTGAATGATGAGTTTTCCTTCTGTTCATTATAGTCATATCATAAATTTGCACCAAGTTTTCGTCAATGCTTGAAGGGAAATAAAATGAAGAGCAAGTGGCAGATGCTGAATGATTTTCCTTATGATTTTGATTCTAAGTATTCATTTTGTTTCTATAAGAATTATTTACCCGGGGACATTAGTATTATCTTCTGATTGTTTTACATGTGCTGTAGGATTATGGAGCGTGAAAAGCAGCTCAGCATTCTATATCAGAAGCAGGGTCGTGCAACCCAGTTTGCAAGTAAAGCTGCTCGTGACGAGTGGCTTCGAAAAGAAATTAAGGACTATGAGCAAGTTTTATCTTCAAATTTAGTGCAGGTAAATGTTCCTTATTGATACGGATTTGTCAACATTCCCTGGAAATGCTGCCTCTGGCCCCAGAGGCTGGTGAAAATATTTATACCTTTTCTATGGTCAAATCTTTTTGTCCTTCACACTCTTAGTCAGTTTGGCGCGTATTTGGTAAAACATGAATGTTTTTTTCTTCTTCTCCGACATTTGTTCAACCCTAATATCATGATGAGAGTGAGGTTATCATGGTAAATTCTTGCAATAAAGACTCGATAACAGAATGAAAACACTGAAGGTCACTATGATTTAGTAATGGGGGTAAAAAACATCAAACCACCCAACATATACCACTTTTTCCAACTTGCCACCTAAACACAAAATATGTGCATTTTGCCCTCTAGTCAACTTTCCGGCGAAATCTTTCTCCGGCAAGTTCGCTTCCTCTGGAATTCAAAGGGTAAACACAGAGGTTCATCTCAATTTAACCCTAATTTCACTAAAAGTCCTTTTCCCTTCAGTTTCATCTCAATTACCAAAATTAGGGTTTGAAAATTTATTATCGAAAATTAGGATTTGATTAAGAAACATTTAACAAAATTAAACGGAAAGAGAGCATTTTGTTGAAATTGAGGTTAAATTGAGATGAATCCCCATGTTTACCATTCAAATTCCGGCGAAAACAAACTTTCCTGTGGAAGATTCCGCCGGAAAGTTAACCAGGGGCAGAACCTACATATTTTGAAAGGTTGAGGGGTCAATTTTTCTGTTTTTTTTTTTGTTTTGTTTTGTTTAGGTGGCAAGTTGCAAAAGGGGCATAGATTGGGAGGTTTAATGCTTTTTACCGTTCGTAATGGGCTGATAAGAAAAACTGATTGCATGATGGGCTAGTAAGAAAAATTGGTGGCATGATGATGACCATTGGTTTCCGCTCCAAAACATTTCAGTATTCTTGCAGTTCTTGTTAAAAACAAAAAACAGTATAGCATTTAATCTTGGAGTGACTAAGATATTTTGGTTGCATGAATTCATGCTTGTAATTCCAAAAACCGTCCAATATTTCATATAATGTATTACTGAACAGTACATCTTACTCCAGTCAAATAATTTAGGGCTTACGAGGAAAAACATGTGTAGGTAGATCATTGTTTCCTGTACTATTGTTCGTACTCATCCAGAAAAGTATATAAATTCTTGTTATTCCAAATCTTTATTGTTGTTCTTATAGTTACGAGTGTTTGTCATGAATGGTGGTTGTACATCAACTTGTCTCTGAAGATTACCCTCTTGGAGATTTACGGATCATTCAACTTCTGCATTGTGATTATAACATGCGGTTATATGAAAATGTACTGTTGCCATCCTGCTCACTTGGAATGATAGGAAGAGGAGAATATGTGTTCCATCCGACGTGATTCTCCTTTTCTCCTCATATAACCTCTTTTAATTTATTGGACCTCAAGGTTTGGTTATTGCTGTTGATTATTTTGCATTACATTCTTCTGCTTGTAAATGTGGAACTGCTGGATAGTATTTAAGTGTTTCAAAAAGCTTTAGTTATCAGACTAGTTTAGCTAAATGTTCATTTACATGATACCATTTAAATTTTGCTCGTTAGAGCCAATGAGCATGTGCAGTACTGGGACTTCAATCTCTTAACAATCTTCACTACATCCTTAGCATTTCTAATGTCAAGATGTGCTTTAATCCATATGTCATGACAAAAGAATGGCATTTCATTGCTATATTCAGTTTACTTATGGTTTTGCACAGGGGCTTTGTGTGTGTTTCTCACTTTTGCTCCACGTCAAAGAGTAAAAAAGAGCAAGAATTCATTTTTCTTTTCTTGCTTCAGGAGAGAAAACTCAGGGAGGAAATTGAACAGCTTGAGAAAGATATCAGAGAGCAGGATGCATATATAGAGAGTAGAAAAAGTGAAGCTGCGGCATTAGAATCTCTAATTTCTGGATACAGACAAGGATACAACCAGTACAAAGCGGAGAGAGATAGACTGCATGAAGAGCGGAAGTATGATATCATTATATTTGTCTTCTCAGTAAAGTGCTTCTTCAGTGCACAGTCTAATCTGTTTTCCACCTTAGGTCCTTATGGGAAAGAGAAAATGAGGTCTCTGCTGAAATTGAAAGGCTTAAGTCAGAAGTTGTTAAAGCAGAGAAAAGCCTGGATCATGCAACTCCTGGTGTGAGTGCTCTGTGCCGAGATTTTTGGTTTTGAATATTTTGATATGGCATTGTTTATCGAGCTAGTTTTCTTTTTCTATTTATCTGAATTTAGTATGGTTGTAGATGAGCCATAAAATTGTATGGAATGGAAACTGTTCCTCTATTATGAAATTAAGTTTCTCTGCGCTGGACAAATGAGACTAATGGGGGTGGGAATGGTTGAATATGTTTGCTCGTGCTTATGAATTATACTGCTGTTGGATTACAATGGACCAGGAAGAGGACTGGTATTTGGAAGGACAAACTCTGTGCCAAGGCTGTACCAGTTTTTTTCCTTTTTATTTTTTATCTTCCTTTTTCCAACTTTGTACTGAGAGGTGAACAAGGTGTAGAAATAAGGGTTGTCCTGATGACTGGGATCATTCTGTTTTAAGGGAAAAATCTTTCTGCATGATTATTTAATTGCGCTGGCTATGTAAGATTTGCCTCATATATTTTATGTTAGGGTCAAGGCGCAGTCACCCTAGAACTGTTCAGTGCTTAGGATTTTACTATTTTCTTTTGTACGATGTCTGCTCTAAGTGAATTAACTGTAGGTGCCTGTGAAGTTGAGCATTGTGTTTTTGCTTTTGACATCTGCTTTGTACTGTTCCTTTTGTTTGTCCTGAATTATGATTCCTTTTTATTGTCTTACCTTCTTCATATGCTCAGGATATAAGAAGAGGACTGAATTCTGTAAGGAGGATATGTAGAGAGTATGAAATAGGCGGTGTCTTTGGTCCTGTTTTTGAGTTGCTAGATTGTGATGAGAAGTTTTTCACAGCCGTTGAGGTTACTGCCGGAAACAGGTAAAGACGACTCATCTTGTAGCACAATGATGTTCAAAGAACTTAGAATCCCTTGGATCTCCCTTACTTATCCCTCCGCCCCCCTTTCTTAATATATGTCTGTTCCAGAATATGTTGTTTGGCGTGGCTTGCGAAGTATAAATCTTCTTTTATTTTGGCTTGCCGATACTGATATATTCCTCTTTGTGCAGCTTATTTCATGTGGTAGTTCAAAATGATGATATATCCACCGACATAATCAGACATCTCAATGCACAGAAAGGTGGGCGTGTCACGTTTATACCTTTGAACAGGGTGAAAGCTCCACATACAACGTATCCTCAGAGCTCTGACGTGATACCACTTTTGAAGAAATTAAAATTCTCCCCTGAATATGCTTCAGCATTTGCTCAGGTTGGCCACACAACAGGCTCTCGTGCCTTTAACCTATTGTGACAAGCCAACTGCAGCTATTGATAGACATCACTCTCAAATTTTACGTTGCTTTATGGTTATTTTCATCAAGTGATGTTACATGTAAACTGGCTATAAGGATGATTTCTGGCCCTCTGTAGAAGGTCGTTTCATAATTGTTCTTTTGCACCATTTACATTGTTCTGCTGATTTGTTAGACTCGCGTGCATGTGAGTAGACCTAATGGTGGTTGATTAATGCTAGCTATAATTTTGCTGCTTTTGGTTCCCAAGTAAGGGTTATGTTGTAGATCACTTTGCTTCTTTTGTTAACTGAATAGGTATTTGGTAAGACAGTAATCTGCCGAGATTTAGATGTTGCAACAAGGGTTGCTCGTACTGATGGTTTGGACTGCATCACTTTGGAAGGTTGGAGTTGAACTTCTTGTTTGTATTTTGGCTATTCTCTTTGTAATCTTGGTTCTCCTTACAAGTTTAATTTCTTGTTGTAGGGGATCAAGTTAACAAAAAGGGTGGTATGACTGGGGGGTTTTATGACTATAGGCGTTCAAAACTGAAGTTCATGAACACCATTAGACAGAACACAAAATCGGTCAACATGAAGGAAGATGAACTGGAGAATGTTAGACGCAAACTTCAAGATATCCTTGTTAAAATTATCTTCTCCAGTTTATTTAGCAGCTTTTCATCAGTCTTGTCATTTCCTTTTCTAATTTTGACATGGGATTATATACTTGCTTGTGATACCACCCTTTCAAGGTCCTGATTGAAACTACTTTTGATTTCTTATCGATTGGTCTTAGGGCATTCATATATGTGTTTGTGAGACTTTTTTCACCATACAGGAGATAGATGTTTATTAAAATGCATACATGTATTAGACTGTTGTCACCATACAGGAGATAGATATTTATTGTCGGGGCATCTTTTAGTGGATACATGTATCATTACAATCAGATGCTATCTAATTGTTGATTATTCATGAAAATATCTTATCTAGTTCTGCCCACTGAAATTTGATTTTATGATTACTTTGACAAACTTTTCTGAAGGTGGAGTTTGTGCGTCTTTTGAAGTGTTATTGCTGCCTTATGGTTAAATTTATAATTTCATGACCACTATCTGGTTCTGCCCAATATTCGTCTCCAACTTTTGGCTCTTGTTTTCGCTTAACATGCCCCACATATCGACCAGAAAATCAGTGAACTAGTAGCCGAGCAGCAGAAAAATGATGCCAAGCTGGCCCATGAAAAATCTTTGCTGGAACAGCTTAGGCAGGAGGCTAAGAATTCTGAAAGACAAAAACATTCGATTTATAAGTCCCTTGAGAAGAAAGTAGGTTGACTTTAAAAAACAATTTAATTGATTCTAATATTGTTTGATTGTTTAACAATTCCACATTGACTAAATTTTGCAGAAGAAGTCCCTTTCCAGCATTTTGACCCAAATAGATCAAAATAGAGCTAATATCGCTATGAAACAAGATGAAATGGGAACCGATCTAGTTGATCACTTGACTCCAGAAGAGAAAGAATCCCTTTCTCGGTTGAATCCTGAAATAACTAGTCTGAAGGAGCAGCTAAGTACATGCAAAAATAACCGCATGGAGGTCAGGAAATGGATTCAGTCTCTTCTTTAGTTAGTTGAGCTTTATTGTTTATGTTTTACTTACATTATTGCTTCTGTAAATTAACAGACTGAATCAAGAAAAGATGAGCTTGAGATGAACTTATCTACTAATCTGGTTAGGCGGAAAGAAGAGCTGGAGGCAGTAAAACAATCTACTGAGATAGACATGTTACAGGGAGACGCTGATTTGAAAAGACAGGAATTAATGGAAGCCAATTCCTTAGTTGATCGATTGACTCAACAGCTGAAGAGTCAGTGCAGACTGTTCATTCTGATATTTAGCACTTTCACAAGATTTTTGTCTAACTTGACATATAATCTATCATTTGCAGGAGTGTCTGAAAGTATAGATGAGAGGCACAGGAAATTGGAAGAGATTAGACTTGAAAAAGATAATGCAAAGGTAGCTTTCTATTTGGTGTAATTTTCTGGTGCATTTCAGTATGGTGATATACGGGTTTAACCCCTCCCTACCCGTATCTCTCTCTCTCTCTCTCTCTCTGCGCTAATAAAACTTCTCCTGAATGTAGATATTGGAAGACGAGTACCAAGCTACGCTGCAGGATGAAGCTAAAGAGCTGGAACTACTAAGGAGTAAGAAAAATATATATCTGGCCAAGCAAGAGGAGTATTCGAAGAAAATTCGGGAATTGGGTCCTCTTTCTTCTGATGCTTTTGAAACGTAAGCATCATATCTGAAGTTTATTGCGTGAAATTATTTATTGTGAAATGATTTGGTATTCATTAACCTCTTTTGTTGTTACTGTAGTTTAATTGTTGATAATTCGGTAGGATATATGTACAAAGCTGACAACAAAAGTTTTGTTGCTCATTGGAGACCAAATTACTATAAAGCAGAGTTTTCGATGCTACTTCTGATAACTCAATTGTGTGTTTTTTTTTTTTGTTTCTCTGCTTTCTTAATCTTTTTACATACATCGATCCAGCAAAGCACGGAGAAGGGTTTTACTTTTTTGGACTTATTTTATATGTTTGCATTCTTTCGTCACTCTTCGGCTTGTGATTGTCACTTCTTTGATTTCCATGGACAAAACTTTTTGTCAAAATCTGGCACATTTTAGACACTCTCAAACAACACTAGATCCTCTTACCAAATTTTAACTCTATTGACATTTTCAATCTTGGGAAGTTTTTACTGCCGATGAAAAGTAATAACAGCTCTATAAGGAGTGGAAAAATGTGGAACATTATGTCCTCTCTTACTATATTTGACATATATATGTCTTTATATTTTGACTATGTAACTTTTAGGCTGATAGGCGTTTCAGGAGAAGAGAAAACTTGTAACTGATGCCATACCTACATGTACAGACATTTTTTTGTTCATTGTTGCCTTCTGAAAGGTTAATTAACAGTGGTATTTGCGAGAAAAGGGAAGCAATATGTGTCTGCTTGTCCATATTCTGTTGTATTCCTATATGTCAGAATCATGTTTCGTAAGATTAAGGAAGAGAGTAAGTCGAGAGAGATTTTTGGTCCCTTTTTCCTTCTCTATTGATCAGCATTTTTGCTGATGGTGTATTTGAACTTCAACTAATTATTATATAGTTTATGACAACGTGGTTGATGTTTTCCATGCTTATTGGTCATCGAGAATGGGAATTATGTTCCACTGAAACAACGATATGGATGCCATTGATTTGTTTGACCTCATCTATAGTAGGCATTGCCAGTACTATGAGTATTCTTCTACTTCTGCTATCACCCAAGTATAAGTTCACTCTCGATGTACGTGCTGTTTTTTTGGGCCATTTCATTATTAGTTAGCCTGGGTTTGTTTCTTTGTTAATCATAGTCTGTTGTTTATGTCGTGCATTTTATTGGGGGTCCGTTTCATTTTTATGCGTGGTGCAAATTACAGATACAAGCGGAAAAACATAAAAGAACTGTACAGATTGCTGCACAAGTGTAATGAGCAATTGAAACAGTTCAGCCACGTGAATAAAAAGGCATTGGACCAATATGTTAGTTTCACAGAGCAAAGAGAAGAGCTTCAGGGAAGACAAGCCGAATTGGACGCAGGTGATGAGGTACAGTTGTTCCCTCCCCTTCTGATGTATTTAGTTAACATTGTAGTTTAGCTTTCATGAACCGGAGGATACTGATATCTTTAAAATGACTACCTCCTCCTCTTTGGCAGAAAATCAAAGAGCTTATATCAGTTTTGGATATGAGGAAGGATGAATCAATTGAGCGTACCTTCAAAGGGGTGGCTAAGCATTTTCGTGACGTGTTCTCTGAACTCGTTCAAGGGGGCCATGGATTCTTGGTTATGATGAAGAAAAAGGTTCGTACTACTGATAACATAGGTTAATTTTGGTGTAAGCTAGTTGCGGTGCAGCTTATTTTCACCACCTTGACCCACCTAATTCTCTTCTAGGATGTGATGAAGTGGTTTAATTCCCTTGTACACATTCATGAGGAAATTATTATACTTCAAATGGCTATGTTCATAAATTTAAAACAATTTTGATTTTGGTGGGATTCTCAGTGCTCTTGATTCAATGTAATTCTGCAAAGGATGATGGAATTTTACATGGTTTGGTTTTATAATTTAGAAACTTATATCCTTACCACATTGGCCTTTAAGAATAAGATGAGGACAACAAAGGTGAAGGACTGAATCTGACATCCTATAATGTCTAATTTTCCTGAACCACGAAAAAGCAAATAAACTTCTTATTCCACTGCCCTCAAATCCAAATACCATTCTGATTGCCTAGTCTCTATTGACATACCCTACTCTAAAGTTTTAGATTTTTAATTGCCAGCATCTTGAATTTAACTTTTACAAGCGTGGGTAAGCCGTGGAAAAACAGGATATAGGAGCTGTGACATCAGGAGCATTATTGCTTTTTACGTGTCGGTGTAGCCTCTCAGCTACAAGCTAGACCTTGTTGGCAACTTTATGACATGCTCTGTTCGATAGAGTCAATTGGAATGTCTCACGATATGCTTTTCCTCCTTTTGAAATTAAACTATTGATGTTTACTGGAGAGCTTGTATAAGTGACTTTTGAAATGGTTCTCACTATTGATTGACAGGATAACGATGATGTTGATAATGATCAAGACGATGATGAACCTCGTCCAGCAGATGTAGAGGGAAGGATTGAAAAATACATCGGTGTCAAAGTGAAGGCAAGTTCTTGGAGTCTTCTTCAGTCTTATGTTTGTGCTTAATCAAGACCATTGCCGAGTTTAATCTTTTATGCACGCAATAGCTTTAAAGGCTTATCATGGTTTAGCTTTTCATCGAATATTTTTAAATGAAGAGCTAGATGCAAATGCTTGTTATTTTAGCTCTTGAATTACTTACAAATCTGATTTTTCCTTTCACTTCTTTTCACTTGTGCTTTGCGCGGCAGGTTTCCTTTACTGGGCAAGGGGAGACACAATTGATGAAACAGTTGTCTGGGGGCCAGAAAACGGTGGTGGCTTTGGCATTAATCTTTGCCATACAGCGATGCGATCCAGCCCCGTTCTATCTATTTGATGAGATAGATGCAGCACTTGACCCTCAGTACAGAACTGCTGTTGGAAGTATCCTTTGCTACATAAAGTTTTGGCTTAGTTTGTTTCTAATGAATTAGCTTTAGGTGATGTCTTCATCATGTGTTGAAACTATAACCAGACATGGTACTAAATCCTGTTAGTTAACCAAAACTTTGCTTTCTTTTGTTTGGCTGACTATCTTTTATACAGGCAAATTTCAGTTAAGTATTTTCATCTCTAATTATGGTTTCCATGTATAGCTTTGAGTGCATTTTATAATATATTGTTGGTTGGTAGTGCTAAAGAATTGCGGAAGTGAGGACAAGGGGTGAGTTATTGCCATAATTCAGCTGTCTGCTTTAAATTTTCTTTTGAATCATTATTACTTCTTTGTTTTTGTTGCTTGGATTCTTTAACCTCTTTTTGGTAGATATGGTTCGTCGTCTTGCAGACATGGCCAACACTCAATTTATAACCACGACATTTCGTCCAGAGCTTGTTAAAGTTGCTGATAAGATATATGGCGTGACACATAAAAATAGAGTCAGCAACGTTGATGTTGTCACCAAGGAAGATGCTTTAGATTTTATCGACCACGATCAATCACATAACGCGGTTAGTATTTTATTTCTCACATCAATTCTTGTTACTTTATAACAATAATTCACTAGTTGTATGCTGATTCTCAATTTTTTTGATGGATTCAGTGACATTGGAAGCTTTATGAGCGAGTTACATGGGGTGGTAAGGATGAAGCTTTTATATAATTATGGGAAATCTTGTCTAAATTAGGAACTTTTGGTATGTTGTGAATTTCTAGTTGTGGATATATGTATATAGTGATAGATGAATCAGACCTTGATGACTTAAACCTATCCGTCGAATTTTTGCTGGATCTAACGAATAGCTGATTCTGTTATGTTCTACATGTTCCCAAATGCAAATCTTGGAGATTCTGAAAATGGATATTACTAACACACCAAAACTCATCTATTAGTCACTTTTGGCTCATGGATTCACACAAACGAGTTGGACATCCGAAGAAGCTCAAAATGAAACTGTCTTTTGAGTTTAGTTAATATCGAAAAAAGAGTGATGGATTATTAACAAATCTAAAAAGTCGGATACTTGATAGGGTTCTGTTATATGTGTTGATCTAGTTGAAATATAATGTTTAATTGGCCGATGATATTGTCGGAGGGGGATTTCTTTTGTATCCTGAATCCTGATCAACTTCTTCTTGATCCTCTAATTTGTCCTTGTCAATTAAAAATTATATTAGTTAAGTGTCTGTATTTTTGTAAGTATGGACCTTAATAATTAATCGTTCCTAAGGGCTAAGTGACAGAAACTCATCTATACAATAAATACACGATACATAGTATATTTTCACTTTTAATCCAATGAATTATTTGATCCACAAAATTATGCAAGATACAGTATCACATTAACATATTTATTAACAAGTGTTGACTCTTTAAAATCCAAATCATACCCATTTGTACATGTCCTGTGTTTTTCATAAATCTTAAATACTGATAGATCACATACAGCCATAGCCAATTGGAGTATCAGTCCAAATTTCAGGTGTCAACAATCTTTAAAGTTACAAGAAGCTTATAGACATGCGTTGAGATCTGAGACGCTCAGTTGGGTGACAAAAAATAATTTGTCGCACTTATGACAAACCATTTAGATGTATAGATTAGACACCAAATTATTAATATTTTTAAAGCCTTATCCATATCAACCCCCCCCCCCCCCCCAACCCACCCCCCAACATTGTTGCATACCGAATTTTGAATAAAACCAGAAATACCATGAGAGTCTGTACTATCATCTCAGGCGCATGTCCCACAATCCATGCACAGACCCACCCCTGCCTGCTACTTAACACCAAATAAATAGTTTTTACACTTGGGACAAATAATTCACACGTCATAAAACCACAAAACCTGGTAAAATTCAAAGTCCCAATCAAAATTAAAGTTCCTCATGTGAAGTGAATCTGACCAAGTTCTTCCTCTCATATTTTACTCAAAACTCCCTTAATTATTTTCACACTAACATGAATAGGCCAAACCAAATCATGCAGTTTCACTTTCCATTATTTTTTAAGAAAAAGAAACATTTTACACTCGATCACACACAGTAATTAATATTTTTTATCTTTGGCCTTGCTATACTAATAGCAGACACTTTTCACCTCCCCAAACAAAACCCACCGGCACTGGTCATATTTTATTGTATCTGCATACTTTATTACAAAAATCAAATATAATTAAACATTATAAAAATAATCTGTCAACAATATTATCCACCCAACTGCTTTCTCTCTCTTCTTTCTCTCACTATTTCACTGTTTGATTAGAGGCGGTCAACTATACTTCACAAAATAGCCAGAGAGAGTTTGAATAAAAAGACTCCACAAAGATTACTCGTAAGTAAAAATTAAGCTAAATTATATTCATATATCGTGCTAGTCTTCTTGTTTTTGTTCAAAGTTTGGTTCTTTTTTGGTTTATTCACGTGTTTTTCTCATCTTTTTGTGTTAAAAGTGTAAGTTGTTGATGGGTTTGGTTAGTTTTTTGAAATTATATCTGCCAAATCTTATTTTGAGTTTTTCTGTTTTTATCATGTATTGATGCTCTGTTTCAGATCTGCCAACGAAATATTTTATTACCGTAGATTCTAGGAGTTTAATTACTTTTAACAAAAAAGATTATGTTGTTTCTGTACCTTTTTGGTAGAAGTTCATGTGTTTGCCGTGATATGTCATTTTCTAGTCTGCTTTAGTTAGATTGCGGATGTTATAAAGAGACTTGCGATTGATTTGGTCTTTGTTTGTGTGTACTTTTTCAGTTTTTGAAAGAATACATATTCTAATTTGTTTTTTTCTTTTTGGTAAACATGCATCTAATGTTTTTATTTTCTTGATACAGAGCATTTAATTTAAGTTCTTGTGAAAAGACTTGGCTGAGATTTTGTTAATTTTTTTCTTTTTAATGTCAATCGTTGCAGGTGTGAATACCATGGAGTTTAAGTAATTTCCTGATATTGATGTTGTTAAGTCTTGGTGGAAGACCATATAATTGAAGAAAGGATTAATCTCGAATCATATCCGTTATCCAGTTTGTTATCTTGCCATTCCTGCAAATTTGATTCGGCTTTCACGGTGCTACAATGATGATGTTTGATGAAATGGGGTTTTGTGGTGATTTTGATTTCTTTGCCTCTGCTCCTACTATCAAGGAAGCCAATATGTGCCCTCCTCCTCCGTCTTCTGAGCCGGAGGATGAGTATACTGATGAGGAGATGGATGTGGATGAACTTGAGAGGAGGGTGTGGCGCGACAAAATGCGACTAAAAAAACTAAAAGAAACGAATAAAGGAAAAGAAGGTGTCGAAACTGGTAAGTTGCAGCAATCTCAAGAGCAAGCAAGGAGGAAGAAAATGTCAAGGGCTCAAGATGGGATCTTGAAATACATGTTAAAGATGATGGAAGTTTGTAAAGCTCAAGGTTTCGTTTATGGGATTATCCCGGAGAAAGGAAAACCGGTTAGCGGGGCATCGGATAACCTCCGAGAGTGGTGGAAGGATAAGGTGAGATTTGACCGCAATGGTCCAGCTGCAATAGCTAAATACCAGTTGGATAATGCGATACCGGGAGAAAACGAGGATCGTAATCTGATAGGTCCCACCCCACATAGCTTACAGGAACTCCAAGATACGACTCTTGGGTCGCTATTATCTGCACTTATGCAGCATTGTGATCCCCCACAAAGACGGTTTCCTCTAGAAAAAGGGGTCGCGCCTCCGTGGTGGCCAAGTGGGAAGGAAGAGTGGTGGGGTGAGTTGGGGTTGCAAAAGGATCAAGGCGCTCCGCCTTATAAGAAGCCTCATGATCTGAAAAAGGTATGGAAGGTTGGTGTTTTAACAGCTGTTATTAAGCATATTTCACCGGATATTGCCAAGATCCGGAAGCTTGTGAGGCAATCAAAGTGTTTGCAGGACAAAATGACAGCCAAAGAGAGTGCTACTTGGCTTTGCTATTATAAACCAAGAAGAAGCCTTGGCACAAGAACTTTACCCCAATCGGTGCCCGCCTTTGTCCTCAGAGAGTGGAAGTGGAAATTTTGCTTTGAATGATAGTAGCGAGTATGATGTTGAAACCGCTGACGATGAGCAAAAACCAATTCCCATCGGATTATTGGATATTGGGACTGAAAGATTTCATGATAAGCTTCCAGTTCAACAAAGAGAGGAACTAATCAAAAACTTGGAATTTTCCAGGAAGAGGAAACAGGGAAATGAACTGAATGTGATGATGGATGTCAAAATATACACGTGCGATTTCCTTCAGTGTCCGCATAGTGATCTTCGCCAAGGTTTTTCAGACAGAACTTCTAGGGACAACCATCGATTCTCTTGTCCTTACAAGCATTCACCGGAGTTTGAGGTTTCCAACTTTAGTATAAACGAAGTCAAACCAGTCGTCTTTCCTCATTCTTTTGTTCATTCGAAGAATCCTACTCCAACTTCAGCTGAAGTATCAGGACATTTAGTTCCAGAAGACGGGCAAAGAACGATCAATGATCTGTTGTCGTTCTATGATACCAATGTTCAAATAAACAACACTACAAATGATGCCAATAGTTCATCCAGAAAGGAGCAGTCGCTTCAACAAAGTAGCGTTCATTGCCAACAGAATGGCTACCTTCAGAATCAAGCAATCATGCCGAGTAATCACTCAATATTTCATACACCGGAACATTTCAACCATGGCAAGGTTATAAATTCACCTTTCAGCCCTGCTCCAGGTGATAATTTCCAGTTGATGTTCAATTCTCCGTACCACATGTCATCCATCGATTATACGTTCCCTGGAGTTCAAAGGGATGACTTGCCAAAGCAAGATGCTTCAGTTTGGTACTAAAAGAAGTGCAGAGTATCACTGACCTACTCTATGGCATAGGAGTTTGTTGACAAAGTATCCATAGAAATCAAAAACAAAAAAAATGTTTTAGCATAATGGTATTATAGTTGCTATGTATTTGTGATAAGCTGGCAGGATATGGTCCCTTAAAGACATTTGACCATGATGTAGTATTACTAGGATTGATGAGAGATTAGAGTACTTGTAATAGGTAGGTATATAGCAAATAAGCTTTAGCTCCAATGTCTCTTTGTTGTTGTTCCAAGGTTGATGGTACTGTTGGTTATCCAATTAATGTTTATATTGGCTGTATTTTGTTGACTGGAATAGGTTGATTTGTCTTTTTCATTGACTATTAAATTACATGTTTTGTTCCTAATGTTGAGTTTTGATTATTTCATGGGTTGCCAAAAACATTCTCCAAATGAAGAATAATAGGTCATTGGATCTCTCATATCTTGTCCCATGCTAATGTCCAAAGAACATAGTCACATTGATTTTCATTGATTTGGAGGCTTCTAAGACTCAGCATAATTGTGAAAGCTTTATATCTAGAGATCCATTAATACACTGTTGCTGAAAAAGACATTATTGGAAGAACTAATATCTTTTTGGATTAAACAAAAAACAGATTAATGTAAGTAATTCTATAGTCAGGACTCAGGAGAACAAAAAAAAATCTAAATCTAACATAAACAAGCATTACATTTGGGAAATATAGTAAGCAAATTACAACTCTTTAATTAAGTACAATCTTGTGTATTTTTTTTATGCTGCTACGTACCATGCAACTGTTTAAGGTGTGAGTGCAATTTTCATCGAGAATGGTTTGTTTAATTTTTTTCACTAAAATGTAATGTGTTAATTTAACATAACATGAGTGTACTTAATTTTATTTTATTTTCAATAATATTCTATTTAAATAACAGAGGTGGTAAAAAAAACAATTAGCTCGTATACAAACTATGTAATTTAGCTAGACGACAAAAGGCGACATCATATATAATTTGCATTTTGTCGTGTCTCTTTTGCTTTACTTTGGACTTTGGAAACTGCAACCCACCCAGCCGCCCGTGCACTGAATATGGACTACATAAGATACAAGACATAATTGACAGTTAACGAGAGAGCAATAATTATTTTATTTAAATATTTATGGGGATACACATTAAATTTTAGTAGGCGAGACGCTAATTCTGTTCACCGGGACATATCTTTTTAATCTCAATAAATATATTTTTTAAATGTTATTCGATCATATGGGTACCCAATTATATCGCTCGCGTAGATACTTAGGGAAATAAATTAATATTCTTTCTTGATGCGCTTTTGCCGTTTGCATGAAAAAGAGTAAGCAAAATGATCAACCACAGCATAGGAAAGCTCATGGACCTCCAACATCTCGACACTCCTTTCTTTTCCTTTTTTAATTTTTAATTTTTAATTCTTTATTATGACATTTTGATGTGAGTATTTTTGCCTGCTCCTCTAATACGTTAATTTAATCGAGAAATCGTTTAAATAATGTTTGAACCTAGGAATACTCGACTTATGTTTGGGATTACCTATACTCAAATAAGATATATGAAAGAAAACTACGACTTAAAGAAAAAAAAGAAAAAAATAGAATGATGAATATTAACTATGGAGTCTTAGTGCATTTATCTGAAATTTTATAATTGATAGATTTCAATTAGGTTTTGGCTGAATAGAAAAATAAAGTGTACATGTTAGAATATGAGGAAAGACTCAAGTCTTAACAAAGAAATTATTTTGTACAACGACTCAAGATATTAAAGAATTATTTTATACAGTAGCAAAATACGCCTTGATCATGTAGCGAATATCTTTTTTAATTATATAGAACGAAATAGAATTGGAAATTCTACCCCAATTATATATAGGAATTAATTTACTTTCTCCGTAAATTTACAGATTATTCTACCCATGTTTAAAGCCTTTAAGCGCAAATAATTGAAATTGGCTTTGGGGACAATTTACTGTCTATGTGGGCATAAAATCATGTATAAATGCCAGGGGCACACACTTACACTTGAAGCAACATCATTGTTATGGCAAAAGAAAAAACATGTGCGAACTGTTCATGAGCACTTAAATGTACATGCATGCACCTTAACACTCTCTTCTCAAGTGCAAATTTATTTTATATTTCAAATTTGTATCTTATTTTATAGATAGATAATATGCCTAACATGTCATTCATATAACTTATAGATCTGTTTATAGCATCTTTTACTTTTTTACTGTCTTCTTACCAATTTCATATATTAGCGATGATTGGGAACATTAAGTGAATAGATTATTACAAACCATAATTATCAAAAAAAAGATTATTACAAACCATCTGGCAACCCTTACTTCATAATATTAATTTTAGTTGGAAGAACAATGAAATGAAAGACAGATACTTGTGTTATGCAATGTCAGTATTGAGCAGACAATCAATTAATGAAAGACTATTTGCTCAATTTACTAAGTTTATTATAAATCTTTCAAGCACTTTAGACACGCGTAGTTGAGAAATGCAAGTCAAACCTGAAAACGAAATAACACGATGGTATTAATTATTAAATTCATATACTAGCTTTGATTTCTTGAATTAGATAAGCTTTTCTTTGGGTCTCAATGATCATGATTGTCCAAGTCATCGCTGTAATCTTAGCTGTTATGTATTCAATTATTAATTTAGAAATAAACCGATCAAAGATAAAATTAATAATACTAATTAGTTTGTTCATGAACACAATTAAAATAAAGAGAACAACTCATTTTTCATTTTTGTGTTCTCTTGTCTTGGGGAAAGAAGGTGCAGAAATTAAGAAGGCATGCATGTCCCATTTGAAATGAATAGAGGTCAATTCCCTTCAATTATTTGCTAGTCATGTTCAGATAATTATAATGACTATTATTAGTTGATAAGTTAATAAAATGAATCAAAATGGATCATCAGTAATATTGGAAAAAGAATTCAGCTCTGTTAAAACCCACTGAGAAGTTCTTATATGAATTGTGTATTTTTCTTAGGGATAATTACAGCTACACCCCTGAGGTTTGGTGTAATTACACATACCTCCCCTGTGGTTTGAGAAATTACACATACCTCCCCTCTTCAATTTAAGGGTTGTTTGGTGTAAGTTATGATAAAATTATGCTTATTATACTTACACCCCTAAAGTTTGGTATATTTATAAAAGTAATCCTTGATGTTAGAAAAATTAAAATTAAATACTCCAAAAGGTTTTATAAACTATTATATTATTACCTACAAATATAAAAAGTTTTTAAATTTAAATTTAAAAATAAGTTAATCTAATCCAAAATATATTTTTGACCAAAACACGTAACTTTTAGGTTTTTTCTTTAAAACAATTCCCGTAAATCTCAGTTAAAACTTAACTAACTACTCATCTTTGTGCCTCTGTTCTCGTTACAATTTTAAACTAACAACTATTTTAGTAATAGAAGAAGATAAAACACCAAAAATTGGTTTCACTAAATATAGTGCATTTAGGTTGTTTATTTTGTCAAAAAGTTCAACAAAACTTGCTACCTAAAACCAGTGACCATGTCTGATCCAATGATGATAATTCTATTGTCACTGTTGCTGGTAATTTAGTCATCATTCTTCATTTTTTAAAATGGGTTATGAAGATCTTGATTATTTCTGTTATATTTGTTAATTTTCATTGAAAATGAGAGTTTTTACAATTGAATTTTCTATTTCTTGTCTTTTTATTTCGAAGATTGCATAGATATTTATTATTTTACCAAATGCTTCTTTTTTGTTGTGATAAACTGAAATTTTCATGGGCACGCTTAATAGTATTTAATATGGAACTATAATGAAATTTATGAGATTATTAAAAGTAAAACAAAAATTAAGAAATAAAAAAACAAACAAAACAAGAAATTAAATATTTTTACAAAATAATAAAAATATTAAGATTAGATTAAATTTTAAAAATAATTTAAATACTTTTTATATTTTTGGTTGTCATATAGTAGTTTCTAAAATTATTTGGAGTATTTAATTTTAATTTTTCTAACATCAAGGATTACTTTTACAAATATACCAAACTTTAGGGGTGTAAGCATAATAAGCATAATTTTATCATAACTTACACCCAAACAACCCTTAAGTTGTAGAGGGGAGGTATGTGTAAGGTTTCAAACCTCAGGGGAGGTATGTGTAATTTCTCAAACCACAGGGGAGGTATGTGTAATTACACCAAACCTCAGGGGGTGTAGCTGTAATTATCCCTTTTTCTTATGGCATTGCATAGATCCATACTTAATATCCCATGATGTAATATCTTCACTTTCCTACTAGAGCAAATGGGTATGAAAGTACCATAGTAACATCTGTAAACCACAGATGTAACATGCAAAAAAAACTGGAAACAATCTAAAGCATCACTTAACAAGACTTTCTGTCAAAGGTTACTCAATCACAGAATGTTCCATTGATATCACACAAGCAACAAGAAACAAAAAATTCAAAGCATCATCAAATCTTCTCCTAAAGTTCACTTTGAACCTAGTGCCGTTTTGCCCTTTCTTTTGAAATTTCAATGGTGAAGCTATGGAAGTTCAGTCACTGGAAAAGGTCCTGCATATCAAGAATATCTGCCAGGACTCCAGCAGCTGTAGTATCATTGCCAGCTCCGGCACCTTGTATAACTAGCGGTTTGCTGTAGCAACGACTGTTTATCTGCAACTGTGGTTTTTCGTACAAAGATTTCAGAACAGTCTCCGACATATTAGTAAATTAAAATAAATTTGGCGATAACTAACTAGAAATTATCAATCCAAGAACATTGATGGTAATATCTTTCTAAGGAGCAACTTATATTTGATTTTGGGTTAATTACGTTAAGACTCTCCTACGGTTCAGTCTGATTACAAAAACCTCCCTTACTATAACAACAACAAATAAAAAATAAAAAAATTCTCATACTATTTGAATAATTACAAAAGCACCTTTTGAAATTAAAAATGTATTGATAGATAAGCTCTCATGAAGTTTGAATAATTAAGTAGACACCCGTTAAAGTTTAAAAAAGGCATTACAGATAGATCACCTATTTCTTCATTTCTCTAATGCTTCAATCCTTAGGAGAGGTTTCTATATCTTAAACCAAATCCCAGGGATACAAATATAATTATCCCTTTAATTTTAATATTAATATATTTATTTATAGAGCGAGATATGAAGCAGAAAAAATTAAAAGCATGACAAGACTGGTACTAGGAAAATCAAAATCTAACATATCAAAATCGCTTACCACATTATCACTTCCTTTTAATCTACCAAGAGCAGTCTCTCTAGCAGTTTCCTGTAATCCAACTTCACAACTAGCAAATATCACAAAAGGCATGTCAATTTGGAGACAAAAGGATACACGAAAGATCTGCATTGCAGATTATAGAACAGTTCACTAAATTTTTAAATAATAACTCCAGCTAATGTGACTATGAAATAAGAAAATAAGACACCTGGAGTCCCGAATCACACAAACATAGCGCAGAACGTTTCCTTTTGATAAAGCCTTATCAATTCGATTTCCGATCTCTTTATCAAGAAGTGGAAGGCCCTTAGTCAAAAATTCTTCCAGGGGCATTACATCAGGTCCCATTTCTACGGGGTACAAGCTTTCGACCTACCAGAACCACTTTAGGTTAATATTGTAATATGGCTTGTTTGAAGATGCAAGGGAATGAGAAACAGTGTATATACTGACCTTGACGCTGTCCATGTTGATACGATGTCCAAGAAGACGAGCAAGGATCAGAGCCTATTGTGAAGATATAGAAGAAAGGTCTCATTAAAGTTGTATCTCTGGTAATACACATTTCTTCCAGTTAGAATTGATAAGCAGGGAAATGGTTGCCAATCAACTATTTTCTGTAAAACAGGGAGAAATTCTGAAGCTCATATCCCTGAACATTCTATCGATCCTGGCCAAATTTAGGATAGGAAAGAGTAACTAAATTTAAAATGTGTGCAAGACATCTACAAAATTAATATGGGCCAGAGTATGACCATTCGTCCATGATTTTCCAGGTGATGCACATAAAAGTGGTCAAATTTTGGTTGTGGCGTAGATTAGTATTCAGTGTATGTCGTTGTAAGAAACACGGGATTTTTCTCTGATAGAGCTTGCTGTCTGTAAGTGATGTCTCTGAACTTTTAACACTTGATTTGTTTTCAGTTTGGAATCAAAAGAAAGAATTAAACAAATCTCAATTAAATGATGGGGAATAACTTCTGACCTTTCTAGCTACATCCATTCCGCTGAGATCATCTCGTGGATCTGAAAAGAAAGTGAAATTCGGTGTTGGAAGAATCCACGTATTTCATTTTTTATTTAGCAAGAAACTTTGAAGCAATAATAATTGGACGAAAGGGGCATGTAAGCTTCAAGGCTTCTGATAAGCCCTGGTATGAACTTTTCTCCTTGGCCAATTTCTCACTATCACACACAAAAGAGAAAAGGATGGAAGATATGCCTTGTTTCTGGAAAATGTGTCAGATAAATTTAAAATACTCAGAATTAAATATGCAGCCCCACGACGAGATTGGTTACATATGACTACTCCCATTTCATAATCAGATGGTTTACCTATTCCATCTAGAGACATATGAAAAGGAAATATTATCCTGACATGCAGCATTGTTCTATGAGAAACTATTCATCAGTATTTTTAATAACATGCAAATTATTGCATGGTGGGAAAACACTCAAGAATGTAGTAATTATAGCTAGCATGACACTACAGCATCTCTACCAGGTTCAGTGTATCCAAGCCCTTTTGCATCATTGATAACTTGGCTAAATGGTTTTCCACCTTCAACCTCACTCATCACGTATCCCAGGGTACCTAATAGTCACAAACAGGAGTAGATGTTTACCATGCAAAATTTTCAGAATCAAAATTAAGTCGTAGAATGAAAACAAGGATTGTGTATTAACGTGGCGTAATAAAGAGTACCACTCAGACATCCCACAATCAGGCTGATGGGATCTCCTGATGAAATAATACGATTTATGGTTGATATGACAGGAAGACCAGCACCAACCTAGGACATATGACCAAAAGAAAATTTAAACTCCCAGCTTTGCATTTAATAAACTAAATATTTTGACGGTAGACTGCGTATAAGCCTATCTAAAGAGGAACTGGAAATTCATTGATGAACTGCATAAAATACTAATGTTAGTATATATTATAAACTATCCATAAATAAAATGACTTTGAAAAGTTCTTCGTAAGAGACCAATGAAACTTTTTGAAATTTCGCAAAAAAGAATAACCAAGTCATTAAGTATAAAAAATGCATGGATGGCACACCGTGAGCTTTTTAGTCAACTATCCAAGGAACTAAAACTTAAAAACCCCTTGACAACTCAATCACATGGAGGCAGAAGTGCCTCTTAAAAGACTTTTCAATGGCCAGCTACGTTACTTTAACTCAAATCTCACTCCATCAACCTGATAACGAATTAAAGTTACTTGCAGATGGAGGTCAGCTGAGAAGTATTAGTATCAAAAGACTAACTGAAGACACCCTACTCAACTGAAATGAGTGGAGAAAGACAACTCATGTATTCAACTTGATGTCATTCTCGTTTGGTTCGTATGTCCTATCCCAGTTATTTGGAATTACAGGCTTGGTTGTTATAATTTTATGTTATCATTTAAATTCTCTAGGACAAAGGAGAGAAATTCTAAGGAAGACAAGTGTCTCATTAGATATTGAAGGACAAAACTATATCTTTCAAATGTATGACTGAAGTATTTGTAATTTAGTTTTTAGTATGTTTTTCAGTTGCATGTCTGAACTATTGCCAAAAACTTCGTTCTCTCCTTGTGTGTAATTTGATGCTAATAACACAAAGAGCCAAATACCACTTACTGTCGATTCATATCTAATATGTCGAGGTTGTGAGACCAACTTGTCATAATCTTCCTGCACATCAAGAGGAAATCATAGCCTCACAGGCTGCAGAAGTTGAAGGAAACAACAAAATTTAAACAATGTTTGTTTAAAAGTTAGCCACATAAATGGTAGATGGAGACGGCCAACAACAATGCGATATGTGGAAGTTCAATTATTCTCAAGCATAATTATGATAAGCATATAGTAAAGATTTTGAAACTCCAAAGACTTGGTTACCAACGAAGAGGTGAGGGGTTTCTTGTTGGCCAGCACCACGCAACCACCTATATCCACCACCTGGGTCAGCAAACCAATAGTTTCAGAACTGGCCGAGCAGTCAACAACTGCCAATCCTGGAAAATAAAGAATGATCTCAGGTCGTTAGGAAAATGATGTTCAACTATGTCACGAAAATGGGTGCCTTAGCTTCCACATGGAATAAGAAAGGAAGAGTCTTTCTAATCCAAACATTGATCTTGCAAATTTCTATATGACCCCCTCACTTCATCTCCCCAAGAATGCTCAAACCAAAAATTAACGACAGTTCAGATAAGTTGAATGAAATTGAAAGGAAACGATCCCTGCACTATACACCATGCAATCATATCTTTGGTCAAGGAATAAAATCCTAAATCAGAACCTCACTTCAGTGAAAGCACTATTCCTTTTACCCCATGGGTTCTCTTTTCTCTATTCATTACCATGTACAACAACGAGCGGAGAAAGAGAACTCGTGCATCCAACTCGACGTTATTCTCGTTCGGTTCATATAGTGTACCACAACTATTCGGACAACATGCTTGGTTGTTGTTGTTGTATTACTACGTACAAATACACACCACGAAATTTCCAAAAGAAAAATATCAATTCACCTAAAATTAAGTCACATTAAAATCCAAAAATGCACCCATAAACACAAAACAGTCAAGGACTAAAACCACATTCACAGCATACCAACATTCGATTTACGCAGCGTGGCAGCAATCTCAACGACCTTACTCGCAACTTCTTGGCCAGAGTACACTCGACATTCACCTACAAACACCCACCCATTAACACAAAAATGCTCCCAATTCAAATTACATTCACTCCAACAACAAAAGAACCCTAAAAGAGAAGGTACCAAAGCTAGCAAGCTCCATCAACGAAGAGCCACTGGTCTTCAATTCACAAAGCTGAGACAAAAACTGATCATTTAACTCCGATTCGAGAACATCGTGTGTAGCCACCATTGCTTGACTGTCGCATACGCCTAATACTCTCAAATTAACACCCTGTAACAATTAGCGGAGTGTAGATTAAAATGAATGTTGTTGAGTTATATAAAAATAGTAACAAGTATGACATAGAGTTGTGAGTTGTGTGACCTGCTTGGCGTGGAGAGGGCGGCATGAGATGATGTGGTGGAGGACTTGCCGCCCAACGCCGCCGCAACCCACTACCACCAATGCTATTGAAACCATTTTTGTTGTTTTTTTTTCTACTTGTCTGGTTTCTTAAAAGGAAATTTTGACTGTACTTTTGACAATGAATTAAAGTTTTCGTTTTCACAATATGTTTTGGGTATTAAATACTACCAAAAACTTTTAGTAATTTCTTTTTATAGGTGTAGAAAATATTGTGTGTTTCGGCTCCGTACCTCTTATTGTGAAAAGAGAGTAGGATAAAATATGTGTATTTCTTCTCTTAAATCAACATCAAATGAATATGTTTAAAATTATACAACTAAAACATGATAAAATTAAAGATGTAAAATTTTATAAATATATTCCTTGAAAAGAAAGTTGGCAATGTAATATGAAGGATAAAAGCTTAAAAGTTTCCAGTGAGATTTAATTTTTCTACAGCCAAATGTTGAAAAATTAAAACACTTGTTGGAGTTTTAGGCATGAAGAAGAGTTTGTAAAAGAGTCTTCAAAAGTATCGAAATGTTTTTTTGTTTGACTGGACAAGGATATGAAATAAAAAGTGTATTCTATATCTCTTACAACAACAATTTTTACGAATATTTACAGTATTTTAAAATTACTACGAAGGAACAAGCTAAATCAAAATTTCGAATTCATGGTATTTTAGGAGTGTGATGGGCTGGGCGTTCAGAATATAACAAACGCCCCAAAGCAAAGGCCCAACCTACATGGGATGAGATAAAGAAGTCTCATTGGGGCTTTAAATATGAGCCTGAAATAGCCAATTACATGAGAGAGAGCCCAACAACAAGGCGGGCCGAAGCCTTGAAATCGGACCAGCACCAGTTTAGTTTCACAAGAAATCATATGGTTGCTTTGATTTTTATAATTTAAACAAAGTTACAAAAAATATAAACAGCTAGCCAAAGTTGGATACTTAATTTTTTCCACTAAATGGTAGTTGGCAGTTTCAATTGTCGCACCAGTTAAATTTACTATTGGTTCCTTTCCTCTTCCAGCAAAAAGAAACGTTGATATCTCACAATTTTTCATTTTCTTATTCTTTGTTTCCTTTTTCGGGTTTCATGTGTCGATATTTTTTTTTTGGTACAGTTGAAAGGTACCACCGAACCCAATTAATAACGTTTCAAAAAGCAGATATTTAAATATATGCATAATACCCATAAGGACAGCTTCTCGTGTAGACATGTCGCATTAATGTTTACAAAAGATACAATAATTAAGACATAACTTACTCTCATCTACTTCAATAAATGCTTTTCACAAACCTTCACATCTCAAATTTCTGGGTCAAATTTGCGAAACATCTCCTATTCCATAATTTTCATTGTTGAAGTGTAATTTTTTGTTTCAATTTCGACCATTTTTTAAATTAATTCATAACATAGTTAAATTAATTATATTGTAACTCCTACTATAACATTTCAATTATGAATTCAGAAAAAATGTTGCGGCTCTTTAAGGCACCCGTCAATTTCCAGCGAATTCCCTTATGCCCATATACTCTTTTTGTTCAAACTTGTGGACATAAACATGGTGGGCCATGTATATCACATGGTTATGATTTTTAGTTGAACATTTCTTGTGATCATACTGCAGATTTAAATAAAATGAACTGATGTGCATCGAAATATAAAGAAAGTCAATCGAAATGTTTTCCCATTTTGCATGAAAGTGATATGATGACCCAACTACTAAAGACATCCAAAGCAAAATGTGATCACATTGTCACAATTGGTTCAATTGTCACAACTATAGACTCCACCATGACATACATATGTCAAATTTGATAATAATATACTTTCAATTTTTTTTTTCAGCTTTTAAAATCAACGATTGCAAACTAAAGATGAAAGTTACAACAGTTGATGGATTTAATTGCTGAAGTGATTAGATGGTCTCCCCGTACTAACGCAATAAATGCTTAAACTTTGATGGTTATTTTTTAAGCAATACAGAAATTGATTTATATTACACAAATACAAAGCAAATGAAATATGTGGTACAAATATCATAAAATAAAAGAGGTTGCAGCCGTTTCGGGCAGTATCTCGTGCTTGATAGCGATGCTCTATGAATTCCGTTGTGAAGATGAAAATGCTTCGAATTTTGTTGTAGAGTGAAAGTCCGTCGTTTGTTTGTTTGTTTTTTTTTTTTTTTTTTTTTTTTTGGTAGCAAAAAGATCTTGTGATCGCCATAAAATGGTAACTCTAGTCTGAATCTCCTAAAAAAAACCAATCACACAAGCTAGTATAGATTGTGTCCTCGTATGACAATCAATTATAAACAAGGTGCCATGTCATAGCTAGCGAATGATGAGATATGTTATCTGTAATGACAAAGTTAAAGTAAACTAATTTTGTAAAGACCAAAGTTACGTGTGATTCATGTTGGAATTGTTGCCCATTGAAACGGAAAATGTAAAAACAAACGTTCCATTCGAGTCTTTGAATATATACCTCCGATTCTTATCGGATCTAAGTTTCCACAAAACGTTGTCTAGAAATACATTATTCAATCAAGCATAAGTCGTTTGACTCGTTTTAAATAGCATTTTTAGAGTAGGGCTTTAATCTCTTTTACAAACGTAGATCAAAGGAAAAAAGAAAGAAAGTAAGCCACGGAAATTCCTTCGTAGAAAAAGTTATAAAATGGTTGCATTTAATGTGCAGGAATTCCATGTGTGAAAGCCAGCAAATTTAGACGCAGCATATTAAACGCAGTCCGGTAGTGGGTGGTGTAGGCAAGACCAAAATCAATTCGCCCAACACTTTTTGTTCAATGCTAGCTGTTTATACACATGCATGCCTTTTCAACTTATCTTAGGAATTCTTTTCTAATTCCATCTTATATTGCACAAATTTTGTACAAGATATGGTACTAACTTTACATGGTAGTGCTTGTCCTAAAATATCAATCACATGTTAATATTTCATTTCTGTTGTAAAGTTTAGATTTGTTTTTAAAGTGTTATGCAGTAATATGCACGAAATAGACAAATATCATCGAGTACTCAGTTGATTTCGACTATTAAAAGTAAATATATAAGTAAATTAAAACTATAGTATAAAAATTGTCTTCTCAAATGTTGTGCTAATGAACATATGATCTTTGATTTACGATATGTGTACTTAATGTGATACAATATATTACTGCACTAAATTGTAGATGATTAGTTCATAAATGTACATATCTTAAACTTAGAATCTACTGTCGACAAAAAAATTAACTGCAAGTATAAAATATATGTCACGCGTGCTAAAACAGATAATATGAAATGAGAAATGCGCCAAAATAAAATTAAAAAAAAAAAAAAGTAAGAATTTTCTGTCACAAAACTTTGTGTACTGTTAATGATGCTTTAAGTTGTTATATAGCACATGAAACAACATAAAGAACACCACATGCATGATGCAACCAATTGTGATAAAAAAAGACTTTGACAACTAAAATTCTAATTCGCAAATAGACCAAAAATATAATTGAACAAATCTTTACACACATATAATTATATATATGTATGTAAGCCCTTATATATATGTCAACTAAGTATTCATTCATACTTAGTACCAAACAAACATTTTTCTCTCCCATACTATATATCATCCCACACACCCTATCAAACCCACACTTCATTACACACACACACAAACCATGGCCAAGGCCAAAACCGTCCTAACACTCGCTGCCATCTTTTTGGCAGCGCTTTCAAACACAACCGCACAATCCCCAGCGCTTAGTCCCACATCGCCAGCGCTTACACCTCCCAGCAGCACCACTATGCCCCCAATGTCATCAGCTGCACCCGCACCCGCACTAGATTGTTTCACATACATTATCAAGTTGTCGGACTGTCTCAACTTTGTCATGGAGGGTAGCAATCAGACCCGACCCGACCCGGGATGCTGCCCGGAAGTGTCGGATCTTATCACGACCCAGCCCATTTGCCTGTGCCAGCTGTTGGCGGATCCGGGTCAAGTTGGGATACCGGTTGATATTAATAAGGCACTTAGTTTGCCTTCGGTTTGTAATTTGAGCAGCACGCCCCCGGTTAGCTTGTGTGCGCGTAAGTATACCATTATTTTAAAAACTTTGGTTTATTTTGTTGGTTAAGCACTTTTGTGTGGCATGTATGTATGCATGTATGTATGTGGGACTTAGGTACCAAATAAATTCATAATTTAAGGTTTTTTTGCACACCCCTCATATGGATTAGTATATCCTTGTAGGCAAATTACCCCGTGTTACGTTAAAGATTAAAATAGACAAGTTATGCCTTATTAAGAGTAAATAAATAAATTATTTCATGTGCTATGTTAAACTAAACAGATTTTATACCTCTCTATCTACTTTCATAATTTTTAAATTGCAAAATACCCTCTCTTATGCACACACTTTGGGTAGTGTACAACTTTTAAAATCACATAAGTATTATTTTTCTCTCTTTAATAAAGAGGTAATGTACCATATTTGACATAATACACGAAATTGTGTGTCTTTTTATTTTTCACATAAGGTAAAGTTCCTATTTTAAATGCACAAGGGTAAATTGCTATTAGCTCTAACCTTATATTTCATAACGTAGTTTATACAAACAAAGATGTGGATTGGTGTTTTTTATGCAAAGTTGCTAAGCAGATGCGAGACAAATTAGTAATTATATGGCAGTGAAGAGTATAAATGTCGCATTTTTTTTTTATGATTTGGCAAAACTGTTATGCAAAAATTCGATTTGTTTTTTTTGCATAAACTTTTAGCTTGTAGAGTCTATTTCTCACGATAATTTTGCATAAATCTGCACTCCTTCAATGACCATCCCCAAAACTTTTACAGTTCTTTCTTAGTTATCAATTTATCTTTTTCGAAAGATTTAAGATGTTGCCCCTTTGTTTGAATATTTGTAAAAAATAAGAAATCAATTTACAATGGAATAGGATATTTATGAACTGTCACATGTTTGGTCGTGCGATAGTACTGACTGGCCCATAAACTGCCCAACTGTAATTGCGAACCGAATTTATGACAGTATATGTTTCTAATTTTACCTATATATTCCCTAATCAAATTACTAAAATCACACACAAACACAAAACACACACATAAGTATTTTTAATGATAGTATCTCGATATTTAGTTTCATAGTATTTGGTTATCTAAATAGCCATGTGATACAATAACTTTAATATGCACGCATATTATTCAATAATTTGTTAATTTGATGGCTATTGCTAGGATGTAGATCAATTAATGTATTAATTGGATCTAGCAGTTGGTAGTTGTCCTATACTACCTTTACCTCTGTAGAATTGAATTTTGTTACACGAAATGCACCAAACTCTGTGACGTTTATTCATTGCGGTATGAATGCTATTGTCAAATTTCCAATTTTCGATATTTTCCAGCTGGTTGCCCAAGTCTTATTGTCATGAGTGATTTTGATGGGCTGATGAGGACTTATATTCGTGAATCTTCAACTAAAATATTACTATTTAGCCATCATTAATTTGCAATCATGTTTGAACTATGAACTCTTACTATTTTTCTATATTAATTATTGATCTTATTCGAGCTTAAAGGACACGATTTATCATTTGTGGCAAAGATGTGTCCAAATTAACTTGCCCTTTTGTTTCTTTTAGAATTGTTGCAAGTCTAAAGAAGTTGACAGCCTACTTTATTTTAATTTTTATCATTATAGTGCTAATGATTTTTGTGTAATATCGTGCAGTTATTGGTGTTCCAGTTTCACTTCCTGGGCCAAGTGCAGCTCCTTCTCCGAGTATGTTCTTATTTCCCACTGCACTACTTTATATACATATTTCAATCAAAATTTCTTATTTCTTATGTGGGAAAAATTGTGCATTTTAATTTGGGAAACGTTCAAATCTTGAAAAATCATATGTACCAGAATTTGATTTTAAGAGTTTCTAGATGTTACTATTATTTCAGTATCAGAAAAAGAACCTTTGAAAAATATAGATTGTTGATTATTGCTAATTACAAGAAAATGGAAGGTTGATCATTGTTAATTCTCATTTTTTGTGGCTTTTGTTAATTCACAATAATGATTACAGGTAGTGGTGGATCAATGGCAACAAGCCCATCTGGCGGTTCTGTAGCTGCAAGCCCAGATAGCCCATCTCCTGCAAGCGACAATAGCGGAAGCCCATCAAGATTTGTCTCCAGCCCACATTTTCTCGTTGGATCTGCACTTGTCTTATTCATGTCTTTTATTTAATTAATCAAGCTATTTAAGTATTCTTCTATTCATACTTCATAGTGATTGAATTCTTGATTTAATATTTCTGTATTGTATTTGTAGCTAGACGTGTTATTTCAGCTGGAGTCTCATTAAGACTTGAGTAATATTTGAGATGTGAATGTTAATTGATAATTCTATTTTATTTTTATGTTGATTTCATATGCATATTGATGTTTACATTAGTTTTAAACCACACTAGTAATGAATGATGTTTACATTAGTTTTACACCACACTAATAATGAAACTTGAATACACTTCACAAAACACATATCATTCATTCAATCAATACTACTTTATTGTATAACTTTAGGTAACAATCATAGCTTTAAAAATCAATGACATACTATTAAAACTTCGCAAGATGTATAACGCCATATCAAAAACCACATCTCATGCAATATACTTCTCAATCAAAAACTGCTTGAATCCAACATAAACAACAATTCTTTAAATCTCTCACAAGCAGATTCAGGCAAGCATATACAAAGCATCATTGCTCCACTAGCTTCAACTTCTCCTCCTTCAGGCAAAAACACACAAACTTGCGGTGTCGGGGTCAAGTCTATTGGACCGGCATAAACCGGCTTTCCCCAACCAAAATCAGCCGATTCGTATATTGAAAACCGAGTCCATTGCGTTATACTCAATTTCCCTCCAAATTCGAGCATCTTAGGCCTACTCTGATCAATATAATCAATCGTAGATCTCAGATACTCTTCTGATACGTTTAACCGAGCCTCGTGCACTAGTCGAGCCGTCTCATTTTGGCTACCATTAACAAGCCTCTCCACCGTACTTGTGGTGCAAGCCACGCACAAGGCATTGCCATAAAATCCGTCTTTTAATGGAGGATTCTTGAGCTTCCACCGAGCATTGACAGAAAAAGTAAGACGAAGCTCATAGTCGAGTGGCTTAACATTCAGGGCTTTTACCCAAGATCTCCAGACATGAGCCGCCATTGCATCAAAGGTTGTGCACGGAGATTCTGCTAAAGCCTTGATATGGGCCTGGTACTCTCGGCTTAACCGGTAGCATTTTTGAACCGGCTTTGTTTCCCAGAGGCTTCTGGTCAAAGTCGAGCCTTCCTCGATTCTCTTGAACTCTGTGTGTGGGAATGAGATAATTCGAGGATCACGGGGCCGAAAGATTTCTCTATCCCAACAGGGCGCCGGGTTAACCGCCAATGAACCGTTTTTTGTTGTTTCAGCCCATGCACTGAGGAATTGCATTGCTCCAAGGCCATCGCAGAGACAGTGACAAATTCTCAAACCAAGGCTGAAGCCACCACAGCTGAATTTCGTCACTTGAGCTATCAACAATGGCATGTCGATGACTTTGTATTGTTCTTCATTAGGGAACTGGTATATCAACTTTATACAGGCAGGATTTGGCACTAGTAAATCTCCAAGATTCGCCAAGGGCACATCCGAATGTGCCTCGACAAAAAGAACACCTTGATCAGGCCCGAAAAAGATTTCGAGCTTTCCATTATTTGTCTCTCTTAGTCTACCTGTGAACGGAAAATATGGCACTAAGACGCTCCTCAGCGCGTCTTTAAGCTTTTGAACAACCAGTTCATGGCAGAATTTCAACTCTTTCGACTGGTAGAAATACACGGTTGGAGTGAAAACACGCGCTCCAATCATGTCATCAAGATTGGAAAGATAAAGGCTATCTTGATTGTACACTGGTATGGAGCAATTAGACATCGATTCGATTTTGTCTATAGTTACAGGGATATCAAGATGAGGAAAATGAAGTTCTTGAACCCAAGGAGCCATAGGAGAGGAACAGCTTTTCATTGAAAGATTTAGCATAAGTTTTCTGTTTACCAAAAAATAATAGATGGCAAATGGACATAGATACTGGCTTGGTATATAGCCATTGATCTTTACAGTTGTTTTAGGATAAGTTTGAGGTGGTGTTCTTTATGTTTTTGATTCTTGTTTTGTAGGTGAAGGTCAGTTTTGTATGTGATGATTGACAGAATAATCACTCTGAACGTGTGATTCTTAAGTTGCTAGGCCATGCTTAATAAGCAATACAAGATTTCATAAAATTAAATACTAATGCAACTAACTCTCTTTCAGGAGGAAAAGGTACAATGATAATAAACAAATATGCAACCAACTATATATGTCTAATTGTTAAAAGATGGATGTCAATAAAGTGAAACATATACAACATGATACTTGAAAGAAATTGAAGTTTGACATCATACATTGAAAAAAAAATTTGTGACTATTAAAAATTTAAAATAAACCACGTTCTTCTTCTAAAGCATTCACAAAAGTAAAGTTATATACCCAAAGAAAAATTTGTTATTCATCAGACAGTTAAATGACCCCATAACAATTAACAACTCACTGGAGTTTATTGTAGCATACAAAATTAAACTTGTGAAAAGAAGCAAGAGAGTAAATCTGGTCGCATACTAGAAGTTTAATTAGACTATAGTTGCATAAGGTTTATCAATGTAACAAATAAAAATATTGACATTTTGTAAATAAAACCAGAAACTGCGATCAAAAACTTGTGATTAATCACCCTATTCTGTAATTGATTGAACAGAGAGTAACAAAATGACCCAATTCAATCACGTTCTTAGGAAGTGTTAAACAGAAAACCATCTTGATTTTCGGCTCGGGAATTGTGTGAATTTGGGACGTAAACAAGATGAATCCTCAAGATGTGTGTGCAAATAATATTATGTTATGATCCTTGTGGAGGCCCAATCTTTGAAATTAATAGTTGGACATTAGTCGATATCCATATATGAGGCCCATTACACCTAATCTGCAAATAGATCAAAGTTTATTAAAAAAAAAAAAGTCGGAAAGGTACCAAAACGCTCTCATTTTCAACTTTGGGAGACGATTGCGCGAAAACGAGATATAAGTGGAAAGTCCACGTCTATTTCAATTACTATTTAACGATTTTTTAGAAACATACCGAAAAGATCTAAAGACATTGTGATTGTTTTTATACGAGGAGACATAGACTTTTATGCATGATCGCATTTAATAAAGCAAATTTTGAGGCGATTCCAAACCTTATGGAGATATAAGTATTGTTGATTTCATTATCCTACTATAATTAATTTATTTAAATTTAAGCAAACTCCCTTTATTTTTTATCTTTATGCTCCGTCCGCTTTTTACTCCTAATAGCTTCTCCAATAAACCCTCCTCTCTTTTTTTTACGTGAGATTTTTGAGGAGTCCGAGGTTTTGTTTCTTCAACATCAACTTGGAATCATTGCTTCCGACCAAAATGGATCTCAACACTTGAGGGTTGAAAGCTTCTCTCTCTACATTTATTTCTCTTCCATAAAACCTTCAGAATGTTGAAGTCTTTAAAATCCTTGAATCAAATTAGATACATAGACTAGGAAGATAAATAAATGATTGGACCTTTTTTTTTATTGGACCTTTAACTAATTTCACTTTCCTGTTATGTTAGTGAATTAAAGGGCTTGACCAATTAAATGAACGAACCTCTAGATATTCAAAAGAACATCCATTTCTCCTCAATCATCACTATCACCAAAATGTTGCTACATCCCATTAGATTTGGGTCAGTACGTACTACAACTGCAATCCAAGTATCCAACACACAAAATCACTTCTACCAAGTCCAATTTCTTGTACGCACAGCTCCATTTACCTGCTTACATTGTTAAAACACAATTGTAATGCCACTAATATTTTTTTTTTGTTTCAGTTTCTTAACTATATAAACATTATCACTGCATTTATGATTTTTCTAAAAAATCCCTAACGGGTCAAAATTATAAGCTAGCCCCACCATTTGAAAACAAAAATCAGAAAGGAAAATACAGGTCAGCATATTAAACATTACCCATATCTTTAATTACTCCTCTAACTAGATTCATAAAAAAAAAAAACTCTCTAATCTTTTCCACCTCACACTTCATCAGAATAATTAGTTGTAAACCATTTAATTTTCTCACTCAACACATCACCTAATTCTCAGTTAACTCCAAAAATTTCAAACGTACACTAATTTGATAATTCCTAAGTGCCAAAAGCCAATATATAAACACAAACTCTCACATCAAACACACGTACATTGGTAAAACAGACGAGTACAATCTCCTACAAACCTTGTACTTTGGCATGAACACCGCATAAACTCTCCACCACCGCTTCAGCCCCATTTTCACTTTTTTGTTGTCTCGTAAAAGAAGCAAAGTTTAAGGCTTTGCAAGTTCAGTTGTCACACAACACACACAGCACAAGAGGTGAGATAGATTTATGGGATATTGAGTTGAGCCAACACGTAATAAAAACAAAGTTTAAAAAAGCATATGGCTACAAAATAAGTTGAGTCAGAATTATTCTTGTTGTTTTTGCCTCTGCGACAATGAACCTGAAAATGTGGTCTTTTTTGCTCTGTAACAACCGTTAAAAGCTCTCCTTTTTATTGTCATTATTACTTACACATCGAGGACCATTTTTGTTGTGTGAGTGAGTAAGTGATTCTTGGTTTACTCTGTTCTTTTGGTAATCAAACAATGAGAATTTTATAGTTTTTGCTTCTTGGTACTTGTGAATAGTATTAAAAAAGTAAAAAGATAACTTTTTTCTTTGCTTCAAGAAGATTTGAGCTGCTGTCAGATTTGGGTTTTTTTTGTTTGTTTTTAATCTTAGTTTATTAGAGTTTTTCTTCTTTTTCGGATTTTGGACAAAAGAGAAGTAAAAATTTGATCTTTTTATATGTTCTTGGCTTTACAGGGACTAATCATTTGCTACAGCAGAAGAGCATAACATTTCCTTCTTACTACAGATTCTGCATTGAGGTAAAGAGACCATATAAAGCATATGCATTGTTGATTCCTAACTTATAAACGTCGTTTTCCATTAAACGAAAAAAGGGGTTTTAATATATAAGACTAGCATAATAATTGAACCATTGTCCTGGATTTTAAGATATCAGGCTTGAATTATGTGATGATTTGGAAGTGTTCCATGTTACTATATTTATGTTTGTTGTACTTAGAGAATTTTCATTCTCGGTTCTCAGATATCAATAGTTTTTGAGAATGAATCATATTTTTTAATATATATAACTCTGCATGCATGTTGTGCTTGAAGGTTCAATCATTGCTGCAGGGTAGCCATTTTTTTGGGTGGGGGGGGGGTGGGGTGGGGTGGGCAGATAATCCTTTGTGAAATCATTATGCATGTTAAATAATTACTTTTCTGCTCAGCAATGTTGTTAAGTTGTTGTTTCTTGTTTTGTATTTGTTTGTTGAGCATAGGAAGAGTAGCCACTTATCCATTCAATTGGACCATTGTGTCTATTGTATTTTTGTTGTTGCGCAACAATTCATCACTGAACTATTGGTTGTTATGCTTGGATGCGAAGTATCTTTGGTCGGATGAAGCCCGATCTTTTGATTCTTACCTTTACATATTTAGTATTTGACTCGTAAGAATTTAATTAGAGACAGATCGCATTCAACTTTAATTTACTTCCTTGTTTTTGGTCTGATGACGTATAAAGTGGCCCCGAGGACTTATAGGATGTCTTGGAACGTGATCGGTCTTTCAAAATATTCGAAATTGTCGTTTGCTGTCTCGTCTGTGTCTGCTTCATGTCTTTAAGGAGTACATTTTTTGTCCGTGTTCTTAATGTTCTATTTATAGTTATTTCATTTTTCTTTTCTAGGAGATGAATACGACAGGTGAAAGCGACAAAAGGATGATACCCTGGAATTCTGCAGATCCACCATCTATTGACAATGTTGAAAGTGGACACATTGGAGGGAGCGCTCCATCAACTATTGACAATGGTAAAAGTGGACACGTCGGAGGGAGTGCTCCACCACCTATTGACAATGGCAAAAGTGGACACGCCGGAGGGAGCACCCCACCACCTACTGACAATGGTAAAAGTGGACACGCGGGAGGGAGCGCTCAACTAAAAAGAGGTTCCTGGACGTCAGCTGAAGATGCAATTTTAATTGATTATGTTCTTAAGCATGGAGAAGGGAGTTGGAATAATATTCGTAAAAACTCGGTGCTTGCGCGTTGTGGTAAAAGTTGCCGTTTAAGGTGGAATAATCACCTTAGACCAGATTTGAGGAAAGGTGTATTTACTCGTGCAGAGGAGAAACGGGTCGTTGAACTTCATGCAATGATGGGGAATAAATGGTCACTAATGGCTGCTGAGGTACATATCATTTTTCAGTAGAATGATTTCCATTAAACAATTTGCTGTTTCATCTAGGCAGTCGTTTTCTTAAGTCTAGTTTGCCCAAATACTAGGCCAAGGTTGTCGCAGATTTCCATTAATCTCATTCATCATCGACATCTAAAAAGCAGATTTCTGTCTTTACCATAAATGACTAGTGATTTTTGGAGATCACTTATGCTCCCTCAGAAAAGGATGCCTGGAATACTTAAGTGTCGGTGCCATATCTGAACACCTCTCATACATTAAATTCATATTTGTTATGATACCTTACCAGTACCACTCACAAAGACATCCATTGTTAAATATTTGAGCTATGTATGTGTCTGTGTGCGCGACAAAGAATTTAGTTTTTCCAGAAACTGCATAAAGTTGACACTCATTCTGAAATGAAGGAGAAAATGACATGATGTGTGTGCTATGGTATATGAAATCAAGTAAGACTTGGTATTGTGTTTGTATTTGTGATAACATGGCCCATACTAGGTTGAGTTCATATACTCAGAAAGTTATGCCGTTCTTTAGTGCCCATAGCCTAGGTTCCTTAGTGGATAAATGTAGTCTGATTTTTACTTTATATTTAAAGAATGGTTAAATTTATGTCTAAATGATTGATTATTGTTCATGAAGATTGCTAGTGAAATTTGTAAATTTTTATTGGATGCTTATTTGTGCATTAGGTTTCTTGCTTCATGTAAATTTCAGCTCCAGTGTGCCTAGACTCTATGAATTAACTGAATGCTCTAATGCTAAGGGTTTCCTGTGGCTGAGGACTGAGGTGAACTCCTCTAACTTATTGCTTTTTGTTTCTATTTAGTTGCCTGGCCGCACAGATAATGAGATTAAAAACTTCTGGAACACTCGAGTCAAAAGACATCAACGTAACGGCTTGCCACTCTACCCACCTGGTATTGTTCCGCGATCATTAAATGAGGGCCAGCGCCAAGGTCCACACTTCTTGCCAGTTGACGACGTTTATATCCCGGCTCTGGACTTCGTAAGCCCAGAACATAGTCAGCCATTATGTCCACCATCTCTTCTTGATATTTCTGCGAGTAGTCTTCCTTCACAAATTCAAAACAATCCTGGTTTACCTAATCATGCATCGTCCTCAAGTTTGTTTCTTGGCAGCCATGCAGTCATAAATGGCAACCATTCTTCTATGGATCCTGCTCAGGCATTGTTGCTTGAGCTCCCTTCAATCCAAACTCAAACGAGTAATTTGGGTTTGGTTCATATCCCGCGAACAGAATGCACCAAGTCATGTGATCTTGCAACTGATGGCAATGACTTTTTAGAAGTGCTACTTAATGAATCAGGAAGTATGAATGGCATGAAGATTACTTATCACCAACAAACTTCGCATGCTTCTGATACGGCAACCAATGGTGATGAGTTTCCAGAAGCGCTACTTAATGAATCGGAAAGTGTGAATCATGTGACGAATAACTATCACCAACAGAATTCACATGCTTCTGATACGGCAACTGCTGACGGTGACTTTCTAGAAGCCGTACTTCATGAATCAAGAAGTATAAATAACATGATGAATTATATTCACCAGCAGTATTCACATGCTTCTGATATGGCAACCGATGAAGACGACTTCCTGGAAGCTGTAGTTAATGAATCAAGAAGTATGAATATCATGAAGAATAATTATCACCCGCATGCTTCTGATATGGCAACCGATGACAGTTACTATCTGGGACCGGTACTTAATGAATCAAGAAGTATGAATAACATGAAGAATAATCATCACGCGCAGAATTCACATGCTTCAGATATGGCGACCGATGACAGTGACTTATTAGAAGCGGTTCTTCATAAAGCAAAAAGTATAAATAACATGAAGAATAATTATCACCAGCAGAATTCACATGCTTCTAATGTGGCAATCGATGAAATGGATATTTTTGCTCGGGATCGCCATGAGGTAAATTGGGAAGACCGCTCTCCTTTCGATGGGTATTCATTGGAGGAACCCCTATCCATATCAGGTCTGAAAGTTTTATTTCGTGCATGACTGGTATTATTCTGTTCAAGTTGAGCGGTAAAGAAATAATTTGATTAATAGATCATGTGAATTGACGATACTAGGAAAAAAAATAATATTTCATGTTATCACGTCGCAGTGCACGTGCAATGTTGTCTTATAATATCTGAAATATGAGAATGTAGTTATAAATTTGTAGTATGACTGAAATAACATTATTTTCCATGTCAGATTACCTGCTTGATTCAAACAGCTTTGATGGCATGGACATTAACAAGGACCATGCCTTGTTTGGAGATGCAACATTCGCACCATTCAGATGATGATTTAAGAAGTGTTTGAATGCAAATGGACGCATGATCCGATACTCCATCTGCTCAAGTGCGTGAACATGGGCATAACTCGTGTGCTTGAATTGCAACTTATACTTTGTCATCACTTTAATGCAGTCATGAGAACTCAATGTGTTTGAATTCATTTCCTTTTTCTCTGTTTTCTTATTCTTTTTTCCATTGTTTCTCTCAGTTCTGGGTTCAATCATGGCTTCACAAATTCCGGACAAAATCTTTGATATCAGAATGTTGTACGTAGGCAGGCGGGGAACTGTATGTTTGGCTTGTTTGTAATCTTCAAAAGCAACTGCTCTTTGTTAGAGTCGGTCTGTGTTTTGTTTGTTGTCATTCTGGTGTTCATCTGTCACTGAAAACGTGTCGATTTGTTGAACTGCTGTAAAGACTTTATAATTGATCCAATTGCCTTTGGACAGTGGGATGCATACAGTAGTCTTTCGTGCTTAATATCTACCAAAGAAAGTTGTTTCACATATTTTATCAGCTTCATCTCACTTGTTAGTGCACATACAGTGCAATAGTGTAATAGTGCTTGTGCAGATGTAGTGCAATTGTGGTCCTGTGCGTTCTCAGGTGATTGGCGTTATATTGGAAGTGATTGCTGCGTAGTAAAAAGTCCTTGGGGGACCTTTAGAAGGGTGCTTATTATGTCAACTTTGAGCATTTTGATGAACTTATTTTCTTGATCTGAGCAGCCTGTGAATATAATTTGCCAGATTAGGGTTCAGCTTTTCTTATCATTGTTCTTCGTTTGATAAGGCAGGAAAAAAAAAAAAGACGAGGCTAAAATTATCCCGCAACTCAGACGTCATGACCATAACCAACAAGAACATAAAAATAAGGTCTTAGAAAACTGACATGAATACCTCAACAACTCTGTAGGTTGTTCACTTTTCTATCATTATCATCCTTGAGTAAGAAATATTTTAACTCATGTTTCATAAGCAGACAACCGTCTTCCTAGAGGCACAAAACCACAATGCAATCCCATATTCCGTTACTTCGCTGGCAGAATGGAGACTACTCGTATAGTGGATGCTCCAGTGTTGAGCCAAAAGGAATGCAAATGATACAGTCTTATATCAGTGTTTCTCCTGAAGACATCACTGCTGCCAGTTGTATTGTTGGTTGCGATTTCCTGGCATTACGTTTGACCCACGTCCAGCTCCAGAAGCCCCGTATGGACCACCATGAGGGTAATTTGGGCCACCAGAGCCATAGCCACTGGCACCGCCCCCTCGAGGACCAGCACCCGCCATTCCACTAGAACTATATGGGGGTGCCCGTCCCTGAGGTGGATAAGGGCCACTGCCATAACCCCCACTACCTTGACCACGATTTGGGTGGTTATATCCACCAGGAGGGTTTCCACCAGGCGGGTATCTTCCTGGCCCAGCTGAAGGTCCACGTGACTTCCCGTAATGATGACCTGAAACTCCAGCTACCTGCGGCTGGGAACCGTGCAATGGTGGGTTTGGACCTGGCCGCATCTGAGCATGTGCATGTCCGGACTGCTGAATTGGTGGAAGGCGGCCATGCTGCTGCTGGTGTTGTAGCTTTTGTCTCTTGGTATTTTCTTCATGTTGCCGCTGCTGCTGGCGCTTTTTCTTTGTCTGGAACTCGTGTGAAGATTCATATTTGGGCAAACTGATGATCAATAACACATGAATGAGGAAAAAGAATGAGAGATATAGACATGGGAATTAGGAAGAGTTAAGAGATCTCAACCTCTTGGGGTCACAGGGTAGTGGGTCTGTCCAGAAATACTCAGCATCAAGAGCATCCTTCGCTGGTATTCTCTGCATAGGCAATGAATTTGGAAAATGGACACGGCAAAAGTGAGTGAACAATACACTTCCTCCAGATGACCCCATAACGTCAAATAAGCAACAAATTATGCAGTATAATTCCATAAGCATCAATCCATGAATACGTGAAATAGCTTAAGCATGTTTGGGTATCAAGATCTGGAAGGGGAAGAATCAATCAAAATTTGAAAGTGGATAGGATGTACCTGAGACGGATCAAGGGTCAACATACGATCAAGCAAATCCAGGGCATGCCGATCAATGCTAAAAATAGAAGCACCAATATGTGTCAAATTTCATTATAATTGTGGAATAGAAAGAAAAAATTCGAACTTACTGCCTGAAATGTTCTCTAAGACGTCTTTTCACTACTCTTGTTGGCTTGAAATTGTTGTACCAAGGAATCTTAGAGACACCAGGCCAAATTTCCTCGTTAGGAGTCCCACATATGTCAAAAATTTTATTTAATTGCTCCGGCTACAAAAGATAACAATGAATACATTGTAACTTTTGATATAGTTAACCAAGAAAATGAAATACAAACAACATATGCAGAGGAGAAATTAAGTGACTTCAGGTCACATGTACATAGAAAACAACACACTGGATCATAACCACTTTGTGCAGATGCCCGTGTTCTTGTGCTGGGCGAATATGGGGAATATATTGAGGAAATTTAAGTGAATTGCATCTCTGTTTTTGTATTAGAAGCATTTGCAATATTGTTGCTAACAAAGAAATCTGAGAACTATATTTTACTTGGAATACAATTGATCTTCAAACATAGTACCCCAAGAATTCTATTATTTTTCGTCATCTTAGAGCATGGAAAATGACACCCTAAACACTTTTAGTGGTGCACTGTGTGAATGGACGGAGATTCATCTCCTATGTGCCTGTGAAAGTTGAAATAGAACCCATTTTAACTTGATTTTCATTCTTAGCTTCAACCATCTAACAGAGTCCAACCATCCAACTATTGACACCATACTGTTTAATGAGCTCCTCCGGGTTTAAATAAGAATAAGAATGAAACTTTATTCTAACTCCTCAAGATACCCAGATATTCATTAACACCAATCTTAACTACTAATGAACAGATAGTACAAGAAATAATAACATCTGCCAGAAATGCGTGGCAGCTCCATTAGCATGTATATTAATTTCACTAGTTTATATGACACTACTTACAAGTGAAGCTTTGATTAAACGTGTCGATGTAAGTGGTTGACAGTCTGAGTTGTGTCATGAATAAAGCATAAATAAACAAAATAACTAGAAGACGTTCTTCTAAATGATGAGATCAATAAATCGCGTAAGTTCAGCTTTTGGTTGAATCTACATCATCTTGTTAACGAATATTAAGAATGAACTACCTCATCCTTTGCAGGGAAGATTGGTTTCCCATTTAGAAGTTCAGCGAAGATGCAACCAACGGACCACATATCAACAGCTGGCCCATATTTGGTTGCTCCAAGAAGCAACTCCGGTGGCCTGTAAAAAATCATTATTCAGCCCAACAGAGAGATACACCAACATAAGATCACAAGGTGGAGGTAGATAGCCTACCCATGCTTACCTATACCATAACGTAATCACACGATTCGTAAGATTAGCATTATGGTCACTTGAGAATGACCTGGCTAGACCAAAATCTGCGAGCTTCAAATTTCCTTCATTGTCTATCAGAAGATTTGAACCTGCAATTGAATGCAAGACACCAAAAATTAACCTCATAAAAGAGAAGAACATGATTTATACACTTGTTTTGAATGTGAACCTTTAATATCACGGTGCAGCACTTGATTTATATGACAGTAGTGAAGCCCTGTCAAAAGCTGTTTCATATAGCACTACAAGAAGAGAAAAGAACGTGAAAATCAAATAATTGATTGCTGCCCACCTATTCCACCAGAAGCATCTCATATCTCTGTAAGTTAAGCAGTATTGCATTTATGCAGCTACCTTAATTTGGGGCTGAGAAAATTTCATATTAGGACGATCAGCAAGACCGGTCAAATCATGATCCATGTATTCGAAAACCATGTAAATTCCTCCTTTGTACTTGTTACCATCTGTAAGAACCAAGAATGAGTAAATACAAAATATGACAAACCATCAGCCAAAACGAAGTTGAATACGGTCTTACTTAAAGATTCCCAAGTATAGTTTAATTGAGTTGGTAACATCCATACAAGTATTTGCAAACATTCAACACCGTGAGCATAGGTCAACAACAGTACGAATCAAACTCAATATAAACGTAAAAATCAACTACTTACCCGGTGCTGGTGGCTCATCCTTCTCAGGACCTGGATACATCAACACAAAAATCAGTTGAAAAAGTAAACACAAACATAACAAATCAACTAAGACAGATCAATCATCGTACCGGTAGATGTAACAATCTCCTTCAGGTTAATGACGTTTTCATGGTGAAGCTTCTTCAATATCTTAATTTCACGGATGGCCGTAATCGGGAACTGCAGGCAACGATCATCCCGAGTTAATAATCATCTAACGCGCGACAAGTATTCTACAACGACACTATTTCTTTTCTTCCAAATTTAAAAACTACAACTATTTACGGAGCAATTAGAGAAAAGTATACCCCTTCTCTTTCATTGTCCATCCGAATTTTCTTCAAAGCAACAATTTCCCCTGTTTCGATCTCTTTCGCCATGTAAACTTGCCTGAAAAAAGTCCAAATCACCTCACATTAGCCACAAAATAGCAAACTAACCCTAAAATTCATAATTAATTAACAAAAGATGCAAAACTGTAACATACCCATAAGTTCCTTCACCAATCTGCTCCAATTTCTCGAAGCAATCGACGCTCCGCGAACCCCATGCCGGCACTTCGTTCAAGTTAAGCTGCTCCGGCGCCGCTATCGCCATTCAATTACAACTTATTGTGAGAGTGCAAAAAAATTAGGGTTTATGATTTGAGTTAATCAAAAAAAGGGGGTTTTATGATACTGTCGATTGTATTCGTTTCTAATAGGCTGAGACTATAAAAAGGAGTGAGGCGGAGGTGAGTTGTGTGCAAGCTGCACAAGGCGGTAGTCGGATTTGGGAGAAGATGATGATGATGATGGTCAATTTTTAGGACATGAAGATGCTTTACGTAAGATTTAATAAAAAGGGAGATATTTTATATAGTTTTTTGTTTTATTTAGATGTGAGTTATATGCTACTTTGGGTAAAAGAAAACCAAAATAAATGATATGAGTTGGGACTTGGAATATATTATTGTTTGAACTTTTAATCCGACTGTTGATCTTTCCTAATTGAAGTGATACATTTGCAACGTTTGTTATAAAATTATGGATTTTTGGCAATTAACCCTCTGTGTTATGTCAAATTCGTAAATTATCTTCTTGTGAAAAATAAATAGACAAATTACCTCTTTGTGATTTAAAAAATTGGCAGACCACCTCTATGTAATTTTTTTAGTGTATTTTTGTATTTAATGACCAAAATACCCTTGTTATTTTTAATATTTTATTTTCTGTAATTTTAAATTTTATAACCTTTCTTTAAAAGGTTATAAGTAAAAGTATAAAAAATATTATAAAACATACATATTACAAAATCATAACTTGTTTTTTAATTTTAGTTTTAGTTTTTGCAAAGGGAGTATTTCTCACATCTACCGAGAAGAAATAACTGTACTAATGTTTAGCCAAACAAGATGTCAAACAAGATCAAAAATTGGTTAAGCTAATTAACCCCCAATGGACTTCAACTCATGCTTCTCGTGGACAGGTCCAATATTGCCTTTGAAAGGAAAAATAAAATTTATGCATTTAATAGAATTTCAATGGATAAGATGCATAGCTTTTATTGTATAAGTAAATTAATTGGTAATACCTAGTTTTAAAATAAGAGTTGAACAATGAATATTCACATACAATAAAGAGATGGCATTATATTACACATAAATCGACAATAATAAATTTAGAGCACGTCAAACAGTTAAGTGTGTGGATACAACAAAGATACTTAAGGTTCAATGCTATCTTGACGAAGCATTTTATCTTTGGTACTCTCATATGTGTTGAATCCAACTTTAGTCTTCTAAGGTGAAAATTAACAAGTTGAGGTTCCTAAGGTGAACTAAAGTCAAATTTAAAATCTAATTTTGGCCAGAATTTGCACGTGACCGGCACATGGTCACTTAAGACCAAATTTTTATTTTATATCTTTGACACTCTAATGTATGTTGGGTCCAACTTTAGTCCTCCACTGAAAAATCACAATTTGAACCCCCTAATGTGAAGCAATTTCTAATTTCAGTCCGATTTGTCAAAACTTACAGTCTTGGCCAAAAATTGCACATGACTCGCACTTGGTCACTTAGCCACCTTCCCATGTGCGTGTAAAAACACGTTTGTCAAACACGCTTTGTGAAAAGACAACATTCACTATTTTTAATATACAACCCAGACAACCCCCCACCCGAACCCATTTCAATTAGAAAGTTGTCCCTAATCATGCATCACAAACCCCGATCAGATAAGAACCCTAGATTGCCTAATTTATTCAACGGTAAGCAAACATCTTTGAATTTCTCTAATCGCTTCCTACTATTTGCAAAGTCACTCATAATCTCTCACCCCAATTGAAATCGGGTTCTGGGCACGTTAAGATTCTTCTCTAATATGGGGGTTGTGATGCATATCATTCACGAGAAAATATTATCGAAAATGGGTTAGGTGTTGGCGTGGATGTGGGTCTTGGTTTATATTATTTAATAATCTTATTCTTTTTAAAAGCGATTTTGTCACACGTGTTTAACATGTACATGAAAAAGTGGATTTAGGTGTCCACGTGCGTGTGTCACGTACAATTTCGAGCCAAAATAGTAACTTTCAACAAAAATGGACTAAAGTTAGATACGGTTCAAATTAGGGGACTTAAATCGTAATTTTCTACATTGGAAGACTAAAGTTGGATTCATCACATATTAGAGGACAAAAGTTGAAAAATTAATGTGCACTTAAGAGACCACCTACGAGTCGTGCAATTTTTGACATAATCTGACTAACATAGATAATAGTTCACATTCGGAGACTCAAATTGTGAATTTTGACATTAGAGGACTAAAGTTGAATTTTTCAAATGACCAAAGTTAAACCTTTTAAATTTAACTAACTTAGACTAAATTTACTTTCTTTCGTTGTTATTGTCCTTTTGAAACATTTTTCGCGATATAAGTTGTGTTTCTTTTTGAAATCTTAATTCTTTAAACATAATAAAGTTGGAGCATTGTTGTAAAACAAGATTGCATGTGTAATCACAAAATCCCTCAAAAAAATAAAATGTCTATTATCCTTTAAAAAGAACAAAAATAAAAAACGAACTCTAATTATCCTCTTCGCATTAACAAACAAAAGAATAATGGAGATGCGGGGGATCGAACCCCGTGCCTCTCGCATGCAAAGCGAGCGCTCTACCATTTGAGCTACATCCCCATTGTTGTGATCAATTCACTTTCTGTCATTATGTCTCGATTAGGTTTGTGCTCCGTGTTTGATTGTTAAACCTCAATGAAGAACAGTGAATTACTACTGAGTTGTTGGGGCAAATACACTCTCTTCTATCAGCCATCATCGCTGCCAATGGACTTCCAAGTGGTGGTATTAGCCGGCGGCTTCTCCAAAAACCTACTCCCTCTCGTCTCTAAGGTTCGTTTATCACTTCAATTTGATTCATCTACATGTTCGTAACACCCGATTAAACCCTAGTTTAATTTGAAATTGGTACAGGATGTGCCAAAAGCGCTTCTTCCGGTGGCCAATCGACCGGTGTTGTCGTATGTTCTGGAGCTTCTCGAGCAGAACGATCTGAGCAATGCCATTGTTGTGAGTCTCGTACTCTCTCTCTGTTATTTGTGTTGATAGTTTTTGTAATTGTTTGTGTGTTGGATTGCAGAGAATTGAAGTTAGGTTTATTGATTGTTGTTGTTGTTGTTTTAGGTTGTTGAAGGTGAGAGTGCGGCTCTTTTGATCAGTTCGTGGATATCGAGCACCTTCGCGGATCGGTTACATGTCGAGGTATATCCTGATTAGTGTGTACGTTGTTCTCTAGTAGAAAAACTGGAGTTTAATTCTGTGGAATTTTATGGAACGAACGAATGCCTGAGTTTTTAGGATTTGTTTGGGTCGGGGTCCCTAGGGGGTTTCTGTTTGTTCTTTTCGTAGAATTCTTTAAGTTGTTTTAGGTTGGTGTAGGCTGATGGAACAATGTTCAGGAACATGGGTTGATGATAATGTGCTGAATTTCTTGAGGCGTGGATAGATAAAGCAATCACAATTTAAGGCATTTTTTGCACGCTTTAAACCATGTGATTCTTAGTTAAATATTCGTGGACTAATTATGGGCATAGTTTCTGAGGAAAATATATGAATCAGATGTATCAACTTCTCATTTGAGACGTGCCTTTACTTATAAAAGTTTAGGATACCAAGAGACATAGACTTTGATCTCCTTCAAGTCTTTGAAGTATAGAAGGTTTTAGTAAAAAAACTTGATTTTTTCACCTTTCACATCGATATCGTGGAAGCAAGTGACTTTTGCCATACCTTGAATCTGCTGTCTCTAGGCTGTTATGCTTCTTTTCAGATAGGAAAGTCATTGATTCAGAGGGAAAAGAAGTATGGCACATAGCTAAGCTATCAAATTCCCGCTCATATGGTTTATTATGAAAATATTTGAATCCACGTTGGGGTATGATTAGGCATGGTGATTTTATGTTGAAATTTGAGAATATCATTTGTATTATGTATTGTGGGTTTCAAAATCTACTCTGATGAATAATTTGATCAACTCTATCATGGTGTTTCTGAAGACATTGCTTGATCAGTGTTTGTCGTTTATGATAAGTCTCTCTGTTTCTGCATATGTTGAGTCTCCTCGGAAAATTACTCTGACAAGTTAATTTTAGAACTGTATTGTCTTTATAAGCAAGTTATGACGAATTCATAGAAGCTGAGTGTTATATGGCAATACTTCTAGCTTTATTTCTGAATTATTGATAGAGAACAGTCAAACTAATGGAATAACAATAAAGTAAAATACTGAATGGAACTTAAAATATTAAATGATGGAAAAGGCTGTTCCCCCCACCCCCAGCTTATAGCCAACGCATGTAACTGACTTATTTTCTCCATGACCAATTTACTTGTTCTACTTCACTATTTATAGTTGTACGATAGCGTAGTTTCAGCTACATAATCTGCCACAGTTTTAATCTTGCCTTGCGTTGAGGTTCCTGATTGTCCTCCTCCATTTACTCCTTATTACTTACTTTCCTTTTATAAATCTTCAATCAAGAGACTTAATTATTGCATAATGCATAACATCAGTCCTATCACCGAGTTTCTTTCTTCCACCTGAATCCTTCCACAAATTTGGAAGACTTCAAATCTTCATACATTTTCTATTTTTTGTAACATTTATATCATTGATTGTCTTTATAGGATATGGTCCTCATTTTAACATCTACGGACTCCTAAGAATCGAGCCACCATTTTTAAATTAATTTTCCATGGTTGTAACTGTTTTAGTGGAGCTAGACATATTTGTATCTTTTCGAGTATGGTTCATGGTCCAAAGTGAGAGGGCCCACTTCTCTGCTTGCTGAATGCATTTTCCTTCCAGGGTCCGAAAATGGAATAACATGGCTTACACAAGTTTAGTCCTTTGTAATTCCAATAATGAAAAATAATTGACTGGATCTTGAATCTCGCGAGTCGTCTTGTCGTATAGCTTAATTGAACTGTAATTTCTTCAGGTAATTGCAGTTCCTGAGGACGTTGGTACAGCTGGTGCTCTTAGGGCCATTGATCATCGCCTAACTGCGAAGGACATCCTGGTTTGTTTTCTCCTTTGCAAAGCATTTTACTTTCTTCCTAATTCTGCTTCAGCCTCAAACTTTTGTCATTTTTGTAGGTAGTGAGTGGTGATCTGGTTACTGAAATTCCACCTGGTGCTGTAGCAGCTGCTCATAGGCGACATGAAGCTGTAGTTACTGCAATGCTTTGCTCTGTTCCTGTCAGTGGACCATCAGATTCAGGCTCAACTGGTGCCAAGGACAAAACCAAGAAAGCAAAACGCTATAACATTGTAGGACTAGATCCAACTAAACAATTCCTGTTGCACCTAGCAGCTGGTAAGGTTTCTATTATTTATGCTCTATCTTTTGTGTAAATTTTGTTTTTTCTGTAGCTTAACATTCTGCATCTTATGTTAGGAGCTGAAGTTGAAAAAGATATTCGAGTTCAGAAGAGCATTCTTCGCGCTGTTGGCCAGGTAATATCATTGATACCCATCATCCACATGCATCGAGTGCCAATGGATATGGCTGAAAATACCGTTAGATTCAAACTCTGGTGAAATGTGAGAATACTTATGCAGTTTATATTGTTACTTCACTTAACATGGGAAATTAGGTGTATTGTCATGCAGAATCTCAGATTTTATTTAACCTTACCGAAAGAATGTCCTTCCTGACTAGATTTTGAAATTTTATATCATTTTTGACTTGTCAAGGGTCCAATACAGGCAACATTCCAGCGTTTTTTCTCCCTAAACTTTTCTCTTTCTTTTTCTTGCCCTCATTTTTCTCTTTCACATATAGATGGAATTTCGTGATGATCTAATGGATGCTCATATGTACGCCTTCAAGAGGTTTGAAGTTTTACCGAGTTAGTCCTAAAGTTTTTTGCTTCATCTTTTGAAGGTTTATCTTCCTATAATGTTGCACATTTTTTTGATAATTGCAGATCTGTTCTGCAAGATGTGCTGAATCAGAAAGAAGCTTTTCAAAGTTTGAGGCGTGATGTACTGCCTTATCTTGTTAGGAGTCAATTGGTTAGTGTTTGTTCCATTTCTTATATTTATTCTTATACCATGTTTACTGCCATTTCTCTGATACGCATTTGTTGATAAAACATCAGAGATCAGAGTTAACCATGAACGGAGCACCATCCGATGAAAATGGCAATGGTAAGGATGCTATCCAGAATAGCAAAGTTGTGCTATCTCAACTTCTGGCTAATGCATCTACACCAAGTTTTCATGAAATCTATGAATTGGGTCTGGAGGGTTATCCATCAACTTTGAAGAAAACTCACAAGTGTTGTGTTTATATTGCTAATAAAAGCAAATACTGTGCAAGATTAAACTCCATCCAAGCTTTCAGTGACATTAATCGCGATGTAAGTTCTCCGTTTTGTTGTTAAATTCGTGCTTGACACCGTCTACTTCGTTCCTTAAAATGGAACCATACCTCATGCTTCATACCATGATGCATTGCTGCAGATAGTAGGAGATGCAAATCACCTTTCTGGTTACACCTTCTCTTCTCATAACAACATAATCCACCCGTCAGCTGTAATTGGGTCTAAGACAACAGTGAGTTATAAAATCCCTGAACTTCATCTTTCTTTGCAGATTAGACTTACATGTTTTGTAAAGAAGCATTGTGATGTAATCTTTAATATTGCATGATTTTTTAGTTTTTTTTCTTTCTGTTTACTTCCATTGTTCATATATTATGACTGCACAAATTTACTTGGTATAGGTAGGGCCACAATGTATGCTAGGAGAAGGTTCACAGATGGGTGATAAATGCAGCGTGAAGAAGTCTGTCATTGGCCGCCATTGCCGTATAGGTTCAAATGTGAAGGTGTGCTGCGATCATTTTAGCAATTAGCTACATTTTTATTTCAACAGGAAAGGGCATAATCTCCAAGCAGAATAATTGTAATGAAGAAAGAAAAAAATCACAAGGACCTCAAAGAACTCTTCATTACATTAATCTTAAATTAAAATCTCATATGGAACTAATTCAGTTCGTGTAATACTTGCTGGAAGTGAAATTGCTCCCCAGTCCCCACTCATTAGTCCCTTCTTTATGTTCCAGATTGTGAATTCTATTGTTATGAACCATGTCACCATTGGCGACGGTTGTTCCATTCAAGGTTCTATCGTCTGCAGTAATGTACAGCTCCAAGAGCGGGCAGTGTTGAAGGATTGTCAGGTACTCTTCTTGGTTGTAACTGGACTAAAATTTTCCCGTCTTTCACAATATAATATCGCACCACTTGTTTCAGGTGGGAGCAGGTTTTGTAGTTACTGCTGGCAGTGATTATAAAGGGGAATCCTTGGCGAAGAAAGAAAAACAATAATAAGTCGGTTGATTTTCTTTTTCTTTTCTTGTAATTTGTCCTAGTAGTTATCGAATCACCCTTTTGCTTATGCATGTTTCGTAGTATAGATGGGATAAGTAATTTGGTGTCAATTTTGTTTGGGAATTGGGGCTTTGCTTAGAAGTCCTAGCATCGGGTTTTAAGTTTTGCAACATAGTGTGTTAGATTGTAATCTTTTGTTGTGGAATTAAATGTATTGACATCGTTTGATATAGAAACCGTACTGTTCGTTTTTAAATTGAGACTCAGAAATTCAAAAATTATTCTAGGAACGAGTTGAGAAATTCTCATTTTGACTTCATGATGACAGTGTTGTGTAATACAGAACGGCTCTTCAATCGTTTCACACGGATGTTTAACAAAAAAAATCCTTTCACACGGATGAATTATACGTACGTAGGTGGTCTATATTTTCAAGACAACTTTTGAAAATATTAGTTGGTATATTGCTAATATTGGTGTTCTTTTCATTGAACATATACTAGTTTTAACTATTCATGACCGCTTAATCGTCAAGTAAGAGTCACAATTAGTATTATCAATGACCGTTTTAGATTGGTCACGTTATTGGTGTTTTTAGTTGAGAAATGACTTGTTAGACTATATCACATTGTTAATATTAGTTAAGACCTGAGAAAAAGAAGATTCAGAAGTGTAATTAATTGTTAGGTTTTTTCATGCTAACTTGGCTTCTTTTTATTGATGTTAGGCTGGAGACTAGTTTGGTTTCTTTGCCGTCTTAGAATGGAGTTTATTTTAGAAACTATAGATCAAAGTTTTGGTTTTGGTCTTGCTAAATTTTGTATTGTTACTAGATCTTTTCGACATGTTTTAAAAATTCAATAAAATTGTTATTGCAAAGTATGTAGAAAAATATTTTTTATGTTTTTTAATAAATCTATAATCAGAATTGAAAATTATAACCACAAATTTATGCATTGTCGTTTTCTCCTTTTAAGGGAAAAAAAAAAAGAAAGACGAAAATGAAATTCCATTTGAATCTTCTTAACTAAGGCACGATTTGAAAGAAGCCAAAAGGCCATTAAAAAACAGATTCGGAGCATTTCACCTCAACGCGTTTGGAATAAATGGATAGCTTAATTGGAGACAAGTGTCGTACGCTTCTTCTTCACCACTCAGCCCCTATAAATACCTGCTCATTCATTCCACTAAATCACACTCAATTTATTCCCAAAAAATCCCCGATCAAAATCTCTCTTCAAACTTTTCACCGCACAACTACTAAGATTATGGCTACTACTGGAGACGTTCGCCAGGTTGAAGGATCTCAAAACAGCCTCGAGATCGAAGAACTCGCTCGATTCGCCGTCGATGACCACAATAAGAAACAGGTTCAATTCAATTAAACCCTAATTTTGTACTCAATAACATTTATCACGCGTATTAATCTCATTTTTTCTCCGATCTGAAATTGCGCTTACGTTTTTTCATGTTATGTGTTGGTGATTTTTGCAGAATGCGCTATTGGAATTTAAGAAGGTAACGAACGTGAAGCAGCAGGTTGTGGCCGGAACTATGCACTACATAACGATCGAGGCGGCCGATGGTGGTAAGAGCAAGGTTTACGAGGCGAAGGTGTGGGTGAAGCCGTGGATGAATTTCAAGGAAGTGCAGGAGTTCAAGCCTGTTGGCGATGCTTGAAAATGCTTCGATTTGATATGATTCTAATTGCTGCTGCTTTTGTGATAATAATGGTGATTTGATCGTCGAATGAGGCGTGGATTTGGGGACGTTTGTTGGCGATCGACGTAAATAATGCAGCAAGTATGTATGTGTTAACTATTAGCCTTTGAATTCACCTGAAACGACTTGACTGTAGTTGGTGATGTAATTTCAAGGTACTATTAGGATATTATGTAATGTTGGTGTGTCTTCCTCTGTGGTTTGTGATATTTTGATCATGAATTTGCTAAAATCTGTGACTCAATGAACATATGTTGATTGTGCCATTTTGTAATGTATTGCTTAATTACAGCACGAGGTATCGATAGTGCTATGCTCCATTGATGAAGCTCTGTGAAAAGAATTCATGAATCAACGTAGACACGTAGTGAAAACGTAAAAGGGCTAATTGTGGAAGCTTGTTGCAGAGCGTGATGGTACATGAATCTAAGTTTCTCGATGTTTTCTCGAAAACTGTTGAAACATTTCGATTTTCAGCTTTGTGAAAAAGAAACATACAAATATTTATCACGCTCGTTGCTAAATTTTGGAAACATGTCAAAAGATCTTAAACAATGCGATTCTTTTATAGTATTTAACCGATCAAAATAAATCAAAACTTTAATCCATAATGGTAATGCAATGATTAAAAGGTACATGTAGTAGGTTGGATTGTCTTCACCACGTATGAGCAGTAGGCATTTTTAGGTTGGATTGTCTTCACGATGTGTGAGACTGAGAAGTTTTCCTGCTTTGCAGAAATGTTTCTGGCAAATTATTTATCCTAAAAGAGTTTTATTCATAAAATTGCTAACATAAATTACATAATAATATAAGGGAAAGACGTGTACATTAAGTGCTTGGCTTTGGGAGTATCTTATATGAAATTAAAGAAGGGCAAAACCAAATCCTAGATTGAAATATCAGTTTTAGAAGGCACTTTAGCCTTCATGCCCTCAATCAAATGATCAACTGGTTCGATGGACAAACAAATAAGGATACCATATGATGCTTGGATCCTTCGTCTTTGTGTTAAAAACTCTCGAAATATGACTAATGTTCTTCCATAATCTTACAACAAACATGACTTCGGTTTGTTGTAAATTTGTACTGAGAAATCAAAGAGTTTTTACGAAGTAAAAGATCTACCTGACATGTTCCTAGTTGTCATGAGAAAGAAAATGCATGGAATTTGGTTGGTTCTACAAAATGAATATACCCACGTAACTGTACAGTGAACACCAACAGATATGGACAGCTAAAAGATAAATCGAAACATACAAGCAACTACTTCCTTACACAATTCTACTTAGAAATTCTTTAAGCCCTTATCGATACTTTCCATTAGATTGTTTTACCTCTCTTCTATAACTTTGTGCTTCATCTTTTGAACTTGGATTTTCTCTTGAATCGGTTCTATCATCTATGTGTTGATTTCGGGTTCACCCCTCAGGAAAAAATATGAAAACAAAGTTTCAAAAACCAAACTACTTTTACTCAAAATAAAATAAAATAAAATAAAATAAACAAACTACTAAGGCTACTTCTGCTAAATCAACCAATTGAGTGCAATAGGGGCATCTCTCGGGCTTCAACTCTCGATGACTAACAAAGACTTTTTGAGCAGTAACACGGCTCATATAAAGAAAGTAAGAAAGATGGGTTAAATGCACGAATGTCGTACTTAGTGAATCTCATATGTGAACCATTTAATTGTTATTGTTATTTGTTTAGGATTAATAAGTTTTGGAATTTGCTATAAGTTGCCGTAAAAACCGTGCAAGGAAATAAATTCACCCAATTTGCAACTAATTATGTATATATGTTTTTTTTAAATTTCTATTTACTTAATACAAGTAAAATTCTCTTAATTACTAATAAGTGTTTATTATTCTTTTATAAAAATTTAAAATATAGTTAAACGCCTTTAATCTGATACGACTATGGTCTATGAGGGACACCAATTTCACCGCCTGAGAAGGGCGAAGATTCTAATTATCGTGACTTTTTGGGATAAAAAGTAATTTTAAGGAACTCACCGTTTCTAAACTACAAAAAAGTTAGAAAAATCATTCACTTAACTAAAATAAATTTATGTATTATAAAATTAACAAAATATAAAAATAAAATATTACTTTATAATTAATCCCGTACTGTAAAATGTGAAACTTATCGTTTTGGGGTGTAGATGACCAAACGCCATATCTTTTCGATGGTAAAATGCTCTTAACCAATTTCAGAATTGAGTTTGTGACTCCGTGTGATGATAAAATATAAAATTGGGACACTTTTCGACATTGGTATATTCTCAAAGTACCAAATATGACCAAAAGTAGAATTTCCCCAATATTATTTGCAATTATAATTTTTTTCCTTTTCAAAATAAAGAAAATACTGCTGCAATTAATTGAAAATTTAAACTATTTTCATAATTCAGATTTAGTTACCTTTCTAGTTTCTAGCGTATTCCACGGTTTTTATTACCCCCCACTAAATCACCTCCCAAAATCAAATAAATATAAAATTGAAAAAAAAAACCCTAATCTCGTCGTTTCATTTTCATTTGTCAGCCTCTCTCTCCTCTCTCTCTCTATCGCTCTCGCTCTCGCTCTCTATATCCATTTGCAGCACCGCCAATTCTCTCTCTTAAACTGAATCATCCTCCACCGTTGAAGAAGCCTGAATCGGAGTCGCTCTCGATCGGTCCGTTACAGGTGAGCACCGCGCCCAATCGATGATATCTCCATTTTTTGTTTGTGATCGATCTCTGTTGGTTAGGGTTTGTGGAGCGTTATCGTACTTGTTTTTTTCGTAATTGCAATCAATTGATGCGGTGATTTTTTCAGATTGATTTAATTTGTGCGTGTTAGTGTGCTTGAGGTTTGCGGATTTGATATGAGAATGTCGATTTGTGATTGAATGATGAATGTTTGTATGAGAAAAAGTTGCGTGTGTGTGCATTTGAAATTTGCGGTTGGGAAAATTTGGAATTGATAAGTTTTGATGATGTTGTTCGCAGAGTTTAATATGCCTGTTGACTTCATGAAATTGGATGATTTGTTTATTGTTTAACTCCGAATCGGAAATTTTGGGATTAACAGTGGGGCATTAAGATGTCTTTCAATTGTAATTTCGTTTTGTCTTGGCTACCTTGTGTGTAGTGTCTGTCGATATTTTTAGGATTCGCAAATGGGGTAAATGATGCATGGTTAAAAGTGTTATAAGTATGATATGCTATGTAGAGTTAAGTAGTTGAGGCCTAGCAGGAATGCATGAATACTTTATAGGAAGAACCAATGCATTTGATATGTTTGGGACAAGTACACGCAGAGGAAAAGGCTTGTGTGTCCGACATGCAACTTATTGTGTCCCTTAAATTTTTTGAAAAAGAATGAACAGTGTCCTGCACGGCTTGTGGCTCATTCTGACATGGTGTGTACATGTTGAGCAAAAGGTCTCATCTGCCGCTCCAAAGAAAGTGTTAAACTGTTACTGGTCGTGCAAGGCTGCGTCTGGGCTACCTCCGACCGTCCAGGCCCAGAGGACGCAGCCGAAAGTAAATGCACGCTGGAAACAGCATGGAGCTCAAGAGCAGATCAATGTTGGCGCTACTCGGTGCCGGAGTCGCCTCCCACCGTAGTGGCTGCAAACCTCATTAGCTGTTAGGAGAAGATGAATGATGAGAATGAAATGAAAATCCAGAAGGGCGAGGGAATAATGAACAGAAAAAGGGCAGCACACTGGGTAAAAAGGAATGAAGAGGAAAAGAGACAGAAAGGAAGGGGATTTAGGGTGGAAAGTGCAGAAAATAGAGATGGTAAGAAAGAGGACTAGAAAGAGGAGAAAAGGAAAACTGGGAAATAAGGAAGGACCTAGATTTGAGAGTATTTCTAAAGTTTTCTTTTGACTTCTTTTATGAATACCATTTTAGTTGGTTATCCTTCAACCATTTATGACGTTTTTAGAGTTTGTGATTAAACTTACTTTTTGTAAAATACAACCGCGTGCCTTGCATGTCGTGTGCATATCTTTCTAAATTGTGCCATCATGTCCTTGTTGTGTCGCATTCGTTTCCACGTGTCTGTGTCCACGTAACATAGAGGCTTGATGATGAATTAAAGGATCATATTGGTAAAAGTAAGTTTTGAGTCGTGATAGTTGGAGTAATCAAATTATGGATCAGTTTAAAGGGACTCAGTTTCGTGAAGACGGTGGTTTTATCATAAAGGGCAACATTTACATGAAGACAACGGTTTTAGCATAATAGTGGATATCATATATATTATCTGGTCCACCGCGACTCCCTAAGATATAGAGTGAACCTCATTCACTGTTTGGAGGTTTATTTTTAGGATAATTTGCCAAGATATTCTCATCGGTTAGGAACTTATGAGGGATTAGGCCTACAGTTATTGCCCAAACCAGGGACAAAAACTTGTCTTTGTTCACCCTTCAATAACCACTGATTTTGGATGTTCAATAGCTTACCTAGATCAGATCAAGCTGAATTGTTTATCTGAAACATGACTATTATTCTTTCTCCTTCTAATGAACCATATTTATTTAGAACATTTTAGAGCATTTAAGTTTCATCAGTGAGCCAGGAAATGCTTTTTTTCCCCCTTTATCTCCACATTCATGTTTTTATTTCTACTCTCTTTGTCGTATTAACTGTTTTTTGTTCTCCAAGCTTCTCCAGTGTTTATTAATGATACCAATTCGTTTTTACCTAGATCTGTTTTCTTATAAATATAACCAATAAACATAGCGCTGTTTGAACTTGTTGGCCTTTAATGCGAGTACCATCCCCTAGTTGCGGCAATTTTGTTACACCTGCTTCGTGTTTCTTGTCGCTTTCTACAAAATCTTCTTTGAACTGTAAAAGAACTAGATTCTTCATTTGATTACTTACGTTTTTGATGTTATCAATGAAACACTTCCTTTTCTTGGGAATGGCCAAGCCATCTTTTATATTCTTGCTTGGATGAAAAACTGAAGGTCGTTCAGCTTCATTTTAATATATGTTTGAGTTCTTATCTTGGTAATTTTTCTTGGGTAGGCAGCTTTCATTTCAATCTAGGGAACCCATTCAACTTGCGGTCTTTCCTTTTTTATTCATTCTGTATGTGTTACCTGCATAAACTATGTTGTAGTTCATGGATGTACTTTACACGAAGAAATTTCTCAAATGGATGGTTTTCTATACTCTCCAGGATATTACTGGGAAGACAAAAACCTCGACTGCGTTATTTTTGTTGAGTGAGCTTGTTTTTTATTTACTAATGTAGTTATTGTGCTTTCACCTTTCAGGAGTTAAAGATTGAAGTTGATAACATGTCTCCAGCATCCAAATCTAAGTCCAAAGATAAGAGGGCAGGTAAGGAATCTTCCAAGGGTCCATCAAAAGCTTCCAGTAACGTCAACACTGGCTTGGGGATTGCTGCTAGTGGATACAATCCTCTTTTGGGAACATTCCATACATTTGAGACAGCACCGATGTCTTCTGCCAGTTCACATCATGCAAATGGGCGTTTTCGTAACATAGATGACACAGATGATCATATTGGGAATTCATTAGTGGCTGGCATTGAGTACGATTCTGTTTCCAACAACGACAGCTGGTCTGGTGAGTCGGAAGACCATAAAGAAAAAACATCTCAGAATATATCGCATCATGACCCCGTTCCTGGAGCTGACAATGACAAAAGAGAAAAAACACGCCTGAAGAATGAGAGGAAGCATCAACGACAAAAGGAAAGGCGAGCTCAGGAACTGCGTGAAAGGTGCAGTGGCTATCTCATGTCAAGGAAGCTAGAAGCACTTGCTCAACAGCTTGTCACTATGGGTTTCTCTCACGATCAGGCAACAATGGCTCTAATTATGAATGAGGGTAAAGTAGAGGAATCAGTTGTTTGGCTTCTTGAAGGGGCTGAAGAAGAGAAGAACAGGGAGCATAACCTTGATAGTGTGGGTAATTTGAAAATTGACATATCAGCTGAGCTTGCTCGTATTTCTGACATGGAAAAAAAGCACAAGGTGTCCAAACAGGAGGTTGAAAGAGCTGTAGTTGCCTGTGAGGGTGATCTAGAGAAGGCTGAAGAAACAATCACGGCGCAGAAGCAGGAGCCTCCTGCCGTTCCTCCTAAGCCAGAGGAAACCGGTGATCCTACGGTTCTTTTGGCCAATCGCAATCTACCCGTAGCTATTAGTCAAAATGCAATGAGAGTACAAGTAAAACCTACGGCATCTGTTACGATTCAACAGAAAAGGGATGACAGAGATTTTAATTATGCTAAAGTTCCCCCAACAATAGTAGGGTCTTCATTGGAACCCACGACAAAGAGTGTGTCGGTGTTGAAGAAAATACCACCAAAGTCCGATTGGCTTAAACAGCAGCAAACTGCTGTGCCTATGGAAAAAAGGTGGCAAACAGCAGGGTATAATCCCTCTGTTTCCTATCCACTAGCATCTCCTTTGCAGTCACCGCTACCCCCTCCCGCATCCAAGGCTGAACCCCATTTTGTTGCCATTGGAAATGAATTGAAGAATTTGCAGCTTGGGTCAGTGAGAGAACCAGTTATTGTTATGCAGCGGCCTCAATCCATTAGTGCAAAACAAGCTCCCAGTTCAAGTATAAGCTCATCTCCTCCTGGGACAGCCATGGGTTGGTATCCCAACACCGTTGAAAAACCGAATCCTAGTGGCGTGGTACCTGCTGCGGTCTCTAGAACTCTTACCCCCAATGCTGTGAGTTCAAATACAGTATACAACCAACTTCATCACCAATCACAACCGTTAGTTTCGAGCAGTAGCTCAATGGATCCTCAAGGAACAACTAGGAGTAATGGTATGTGGAGTAGAGGTAATTCATCACCTACACTTGCTGCTGCTTCCTCCCTTGGACTCTTCTCTGGGGTAGGTGCTAATATCTCCCCGGGGCTCTCAGCTCCCGTGGACTGGACCACAGGAACCTCGATGTTGCAGCTCGATTACAACAGCATAGACTGGAGTTTGGATCTTGGCCCATTGATGTCAAGGCCCAACGGACTATGGACCAGGGAGAACTACAATGGCCGCTCATATGATTCGTTGGGTTATGGGCTGGGACTGAAATCTGCTATGAGACCTATCCCGTCCAATGGGAACGGTGGTGCATCCATTTCTCGTTTGCCAAACGGGGCAGGTTCTTCCGAACCGTCCGGTGTGGGTTCGTGGGAATGGAGTTCCCCGTTTGAAGAGCGAGATCTTTTTAGTTTGCCCAGACAGTTTGTATCCACCTCCCCTTCTCTGTAAGAGGAAGGGAGAGTCGGTGTGAGAATAAAGAAAGAAAAAAAGACGTTGAATTGTTGCTGTTGGTTATTGTGATGCTTGGATCCTGTTGTGTGGTGATATCTCAATCTTAATGGAAAAAGCATCTTCTTTTCTTTTTGTTGATTGATTTTAATTTGCCATTGTATTGATGTTTCGCGGTAGCTCGGGGTTTTACTTACTCATTTAAGTTGCTTGAATTGAAATGAATATAGATGATTAACGTGATATATTAAAGATAAATGAATATAAATATAAATTTGAAATGTTTTGTGTTCACCTAATTTTCTTTTATTTTAAATAGAATAAAAACTGATTTGGTATTACAGTCAAATAAGCGGTTCAAAAGCTTTTGAAGCACTGTTAAAAGGTAAAAAAAGAAAAGCAAAAAAAAAAAAAAAAGAGAATTTGGAAGTGCCCACAGCATCTTGCAATCCCAACATCTTAGGATGTCTGAATTCCACGTCAACCATAAACTAAAAAAACTGAACTCTCAAGCCTTCAATAGAAATCCAGGAAATAAAGGCAAAAACCCAGCAAATTCAAGAAACAATCCTCATGATATGATGATGGTCTTTTCTTTTTCTTCTTCTTCTTCAGGTCTACTGCATGGACAAAAGCTTCCTCTTAACAGTAATGGCACACTGTATCTGAAACTCAAGAACCCAAAACTATTCTTGGGTTCTCCAAAATATCACCCAAGAACAACTAAAGTATTACTCAATCATCTTTCTACTGACCCTACTTTGCGGAGACCAGCCAAGTGTTACTCACAGAAACCACCCATGGGACAAGAGAAGCAGCAGATGGTACAAGAAGTGGAAGCAGAGGAACAAGTTTTTGAACTCGAGAGGCTGTTTTCAAACCTTAATCAAGCCACATTGAAAAGGGAGCCTGGTACATTGTACATTTCTCCAAGATCATTCCGTTTTGCTTACCCTTTTGTTGCTTTCAGCTTTGATTGTTAGAATATGGTGGAATAATGTGAAACTTCAGTGCAATAGGACTTATGATTGAAGTTAGTATAGTGGGTGATCAAATTTTATTGTGTATACTTGAACTAAAGGTCTGAGTATGGAGCTTTTCTTTTGGAATTGGTTTCTTGTTTTCTCTATTTTCGGTCGTGAGATTATGAGAATTAAGAAGAGAATTTTGTTGTGCTTATGACTTAATAATTATCGTGAATAAGCCTTGTTGCCACTAAACTACCACATAGGTGGAGGTGGACCTTCTGTTTTTATTTATCTTTCATGCGTCACAACACTCTTGTAAACTGTACAATTCGTTGTGATTTTGATTCAGGATGACTTTTCATGTTGAAGTTAATATTTTGTGGTTCTTGTTTTACTTTAGTGGTGAATTTGTCCTAATATTTTGGTAATGGAGTCCCATGTGAGTTAAATACCTAGTTATCAAGAAACTTTTTTATGATGTATTTATTTGCTGCCTTTGGCATAGAGCCATTTCTTACAAATTATTGAATGTAATTGTATGCAGGAAGCCTAACCAGTGCAATTTTGCTTGTTGCTGGCACCACCGTATGTTGAAGCTCATGTTTCTTTTGATGATTTTAGTAATGCGATTTTCCACTATATTTGGCCCATGAGTGATGTTATACATTTTCAAGAATTACTCTCCGCATTTAGTCTACTTAAATGTCTGTGTATCCTTAGTGTATTGTCCAACTTCATTATATTATCATATCCGTCTCGCTTTGTGAAAGTCTTCCTGCTCAAACAAGTTAACTTAGCCTTGTGGACTTTATAAAGCAACAAAGTAGCTTTTCTAGTTAAAAAAAATCTTTGTTCGGCTCTTCCCAGTTCTTCTCAAGCTCACGTATATTTAAGATTATAATCACAACACCGTCATCAATGTGCAATTTAGTCGGTGTTAGATCTACTATTCTTTTATTGCTTTAATACAGTTGTATACCAAAGAACAAAAACCAACATGTTAAAGAGTTTCCTTTTACATTGTAAATTAAGTTAATACATGAAACGGAGATTTGAATCTTTTCAGGATTTTTTGTTGTTTAGGCACCTAGATTATCTAGATCATTATCTGCTTCCATTCATGACACTAAATGAATGTCGTCCATATTTTGCTAAACAGGTAGGTGCAGGGATACTTGCCATTCCTGCAGTAACACAAGAATCCGGATTTCTGGCATCAGCCATAACCTGCATCTTATGCTGGATATTTATGGTAATGACTTTCAATAGTCCTTTTTGTAGTGATGAAGATTGTTTTGTCTGAGGAACTTTTCTCGATCACATTGCTCAGTAACCGTGTTGTTAGACAAAGTGGCTAATAAACTTACAAACACTCCTCTCTTCATAATCCTAAATTAATTTATTTGATTATTCTAAAAATCAATATTAATTGCTCTGACTCTGGCTCTGCAGCATGCAATGATATTTGACCTGCTATCTATAGACCTTATAATTGGAACATACTACACTATTGCAAAAATATTGTGAGTGAGAAAGTAAGTTAATTACTACAAATAATAACTGTAAACTCCTATTTTACATCTCATCCAAACAATTTTTCTGTAGTATTGGTTGAACTGCTACATTGATTCCTATGACTGCTGGATTATATTATTTTCACATATTAATATTGGAAACTGGTATACATGGATCATACTTAATTCTCAAAATGCTGTAGGTTGTCACTGGCCTGCTCGTCGCAGAAGTAAATGTGAACACCATGTGTGAGCTCGGTTCTGGTGGTGTTTCATTGGTAACTTACTTGAATTTCTTTTGCATATGGATGAAAGAATCTACATATTCCAGTCTGGAATTACATTAAAGATGGATGTATATTATGTCTCCTGGTTTTAATAGTAGAATTAGGGGTTTGCCACAGTTTGGCTGTTTAGCATGTTTCCAAAAGAAAAATTGAAGCCTATTGATATAATGTGAAGATATGAACAGATAATTTCTAGTATTAGTATTGTGTTATGCATGTTAGGTGTTTTGCAAACTATCAAGTGAAGTGAAAATCGGCAAAAAAAAAAAAAACTTTTTGTCACCTCATTCTTTTTAGTACTAGACTACATACCTATGCAGTTTCTTTGGACTGGCACCCTGGTTTTAATAACTTCATCTCAGTGTGAAGCTATCTCTCTACCTTCACTGTATCAAAAATGTATTTTCCACTCTGTATTAAATTTGATTACCTTAAGGTCAAAGACATCTTGGCTCTATTGCTCATGATTGTATCATGAATTCGAACGTTTGCTGCATAAATTTGGACTTTAGCCATTGACGACCAAGCATCTTTTTTTTTTTTTGTTGCTACTTTCAGGTATCAATGGCAGCTAGAACGCTTGGAAATACTGGTGTCCAGGTCACGTGGTAGGATTAATTTGCTTTCTTCATATTTGTGGAGTAGTTTCTTAACTTGAGCTCCATATCCATACTATTTTTTGGATTTTCAACTTTCCACATTAAAAATTGAGGTGTCGGATAGAGATTCCTGTTAGCTGTTCCTTTCCTTTTTGTTTGTGTTTCATTCCATTTCACTATCTGTTTTCTTGTTCTTATTTCTTAAATATCTCTTGTATAAGTACCTTCCATCTAGTTAACAGTTAGATGCTAGTCGTCACCGCTTCTGCTATTACCATCAAGAGTGTTAAATTTTCTTATTTAAGGGCTCAATGCATCAAGACTAACATCTATAGGTTTCAAATGGGAAAAGAAAAGCTCGAGTTAATCTGTATTATAGCAGGAATCTGCTTTCTTGTTCTGTCAAGTTTGGCAAAATATAAAGTCTGTGTGCTGACCATTGTAGAGGTAAAGCATTTGGAAGTTTGTAGCTCAAGATTTAGATACAACCTAATAAATGTTTCCAGGAGCCGGACATTCTCGGTACTTTTGCTAGTTTTACACCTTGACTTTGTACACAATCATTTAACAAAACAAAGAGATTGCTTATTTTTTTTGGGAGGGGTTCAACTGTTAGTCTTTACCCTGTGCTTTCATCACCACATAGGTTATAGGATTAGATTCTCAGCGCTATAACATGAATAAATTTGCTTACTAGAGATTAATTGCGTCATCTCTCAAAATTTCAAATATTTTGATATGTGACATGGCTAGTTCCGATTCAATAATTTTTAGCACAACTTAAAACTGACGACGGTTCAATTCTTTTGATGCAGCTGGTCGTACATTTTCATTCACTACGCCCTCCTCGTTGCCTATGTTGCTCGTTCTTCAGATATTTTGACAAACTTCCTTGGCATTCCATTGTACGGACTAGTTTTCCTGTTTCTGCTTTAAATGAATTTCCCTGCTTCTTGATATACTTGTCATATTAACATTCACTGTTTTTTCACATCATCCTGGGTCTTGAATTGTTGTGATAATGTCTTAACCAACTTGATATCCAATGCTTCTAATTACATATACCTAGCCTAGCATACTTGAAGATGGTCATCCTGACGTGTGTTATTCAGAAAGTTCATCTGCATTCCACTGCAAATAAATATTTTAATTTTCCTTTTTTTAATGCTTTTGAGTCATTGCTGTATTTCTTGTTTAGTTATCATATTGCATGTACAAACTGAGATTTTCTCATTTGTTTGCTCTAGTGTCATTGGTTCCCATTTAGAATAAATCTGTTGGTCCATGAGCTTACATGTTCTTATAATTCTGTTCAACATTATCCGGTCTTCTGAATTTTTTGCCTGAAGCAAACCTTGATCTGTAATGCTTCTATATTTCTTGCTTTGTTACACGCAATATGCACTCTGCTTCTGATGTGTCTTTGAAACTCGTTCTGCTATTGGAAATATCACTTCTGTGTTCCTCATTTAATCTGGAGTTGATGTTTGAATTTGAAAGTTAGCTACAGAGTTTGATACAAAATTGTAGAAATCTATAACAGATTCATGAGAGCAACCACTGGCGATTGATTTCCATCTGATACTTCTTACATCCTTGTATCTTCTTTATCTTATGTTATTTATGTTAAATATGAAAGTCCCGCTCGATGCTGCTTTTGTTTTTCTTTGTTCGTTTCTTTTTAAATGCCAGGATGAATTAATTTCATATCTTTGTTAGGTGTTGATGGCAGCGTTATGATTGCAGATGGGAAACTGCAACTTTGTTTTCACTGGTTTTTGGAGGTCTTTGCTACTATGGAAGGTCAGTCTCGCCACCTATCTCACTTATTTAAGAGCTTAGTTATTATCTGACCTTTCATCACTCGTTACCAGAAATCAACAAGTCTATGCTTAGAGAATTGCACAAGCTTGTATGTCTGGTGAACACACCTAAAATATGTCCTTTTACTAGCTGAATAATCATCTCATTGCATCCTTGATATAGCATCAATGCTACAATTTTCTGAACTCTGTCTTTTTCTTCAAATATCTTTCGACATGTATTTGCCCTGGATTTCAGAACACTCTGATATTCTTTGACGTGATGATTTTCATATAACAAGGTTATGGGATCGTGGGATAGCCGCTTTTCTCCTGTGGCCATGAAGCTTAAATTCTTGTATTCTGCATGTTAAAAACTTGTATCTTTTCTCCATTCACCCTTTTTTGCCTTTTCTCCACTGTCTAGGATTCTTAATTGACAATAAGATGCTTATTTCTTTGTAGCCAGCGGACAATTGGAGCAGTGAATGGTGCTCTTGTAGTAGGCATCATAGTGTCTTTTGGAACTCTTGTGGTATTTCATCCTTCTCTTATATCTTTATTCGTTAATGCAACATAATCCATTCATTGTACGAGCTTTCTCTGTGGTTAAGACAGCTCTGACTCTCTCTCTCTCTCTCTCCCATATATATATATATATGCGTGTCTATGTGTGTGCACACATGTATATACACACGTATAACTAAATATATCCATCTACATATATTGGTCGAGGGCGTAATGCTGCAGCTGTTCTTCTATAGTTATATTATGTTGAGGCGGGTGTAAATTTATGTGAATGTCCAAAGTGGCAATCCTGCACTGCATTGAACATGGAACTTAATGTCAGGCATCTAGTAAATGTCACGAGAGAGAAACAATTGTTCTTTGGTAGATGGTTTTTTCAATTACAGCTGATCCATTTTTGGTTAGGTAGTTGCAAGTGGAGACTTTCACTGGGATGCTCTTCTAAGAGCCAACTTAGAGGCTACACCACGAAGCATACCCATTATAGCTCTTTCTTTTGTTTATCAGGTAGCACACTAAGACTTCAGATAAACTTATTCAGGATGTTTTACAATAATTCAACCACTATTCCGAGTTTAACTGACTTTGTTGCAGAATGTCGTGCCAGTTCTTTGTACAAATCTTGAAGGCGACCTGTCAAAAGTAAGGTAGTGCAACATCCATGTCAAGATTAAGTATATAAAGTCGCTACTTCAGGACTTCATGCTATGAGATTGTATGAGAAAATGACTTTTTCTAACATATAATCTAACACTATGGATCCATGCCTGTAAACTACATTTTTTGCCGCTGTCAGAAAAATAATATCTTCTAGGAACTTACGTTGGGTTGATCGATAAACCCAGTTTTTTCACTTACTCTTCAATAATGATTAACTTTTATTATAGTGAACATGTGCATGTTTCATTTGCCATACTGTATTGATCTGTTCACTTCCCTTTCCAACTAATGATATTTGGCGCTCTTACAATCTATGTTGATCATCAGGAGTGCAATTGTTCTAGGCACTGCTATTCCACTTGCTTTATTTCTTGTCTGGAACGCTGTCATTCTTGGAACCATCCCAGCTCCTGAAATGGGCTCGGAAACGCTTGTAGACCCTCTGCAACTACTACGATCGATTAATGGAGTTGTTGGGGTCAGTAACTCCTTTTCCACGTCTGGACTGTTGGTCAACCATGTTTCTTGATTTACTTCTTGGACTAATTGTTTCATGCAGTCAAGATTTTAAAAGTTTGACATTTACTCGAATCCAACACTTAATAATATATTTTTCTCTTTCATATGTTGTTTTGCAGCCAATAGTTGATGTTTTTTCAGTTCTTGCAATTTCCACTTCTTACATTGGATTTGTTCTTGGCCTCTCCGACTTCCTTGCTGACTGTAAGACGATCATCTTGTCACTCTAATTAGAAGTGTATATATTTGGGATAATTACACTACCACAAGTTGGGTCCATGTTCTTTTGATTTTGCTGATATATGTTTCTTTACTTGCTTCTTGATTACTTAAAACCCAAATGTTCCTCTGCCCCACAACATAAAACCTTCTTTTGTTTCGTTAACTTCATGTTACTTGTTGGTCTAAGATTTGATATATTCAGATGGAAACTAAGTTCTTGATATGTGGTGATGTGATGAAATATTGCCTGCAGTGCTGAAACTGCCGTCAGGTCAGAACCGGCCTCTGCCTTATCTGCTTACTCTATTTCCTCCATTGATACTGTCACTGCTGGATCCAGAGATATTCTTTAAAGCACTGGATTTTGCTGGAACATATGGAGGTATTTTGGTAGCCTATATATTTAACTGTATTCTATATTTGGTAGGTGCTTTCTCTGTTTTTGTTGCTAATAAAATCGGCAGCTAATCTAAAGTTGATTTCTTTTTTCTTTATGGTTCTTAAGTTTTGGTGCTGTTTGGAGTTCTTCCTGCTGCGATGTCCTGGACGGATAGATATTCAAAATCATCTGAGAATCTGAAAATTCCCCAACTTGTTCCTGGAGGAAAATTCACCCTCTCGCTTGTAATTGGAGGTGCAGGACTCGTAATTCTTAACGAAATAATCGAGAATTTCGGGCATGCATTATAGATATGGAACATCACATATACCCAACCCCCACCCGTCTTCAAATGTAGGTTGATACTGTCGTGGAAGAAACTATACAACTTTATTTGGGACTTTGTAATTCTGTCACTAGTGCTATGCAGTAAATATTTATCTTGGGCCATACAAGACCACCAGTACACTGCTACAGCAGACAGCAAAAAATTGAATGTTTATCTCGTTTCGCCATTGCGTAACCGTTCTTCTCAAGCTGTAAAGGTCTTCGCACATTGCCCAGAAAAAATAGGGAAAAAGAATTAGCAGATAAAACAATGAAATGGCACAAATCAATCCTTGAGCGAAGTCTGGATACAGAAAGGTTTCAACATTCTTGCATTTTACGCAAACACCCAACCTATTTGTCAGCCATAGACAAATACAAATACGTAATGAAACAGAGCGAATAAATAATTGAAACATTTCACTGTGAAATATTAGTAAAGTTACTTACATGAAAAGGGCAAAAGTATTCAAGGAAATTCTTTGGTACTTGGAACATCAGTTGCAACAATAATTATAAAACATTTCCACTCTTACTGCCAAGGGCTTCACTAAGCTTTATATCCACAAAATGGGGGCAAGAGACTTGTTCAGTCATATACTTTAGTTTCAAAATAACTTATAATTTCATCGATTTGAAGGCCACAAGAACGAGAACGGATTCCATCGGCCCTGATTCTGATTGTTATTGTCCCTTCTACTGCTGCTAGGATTCCCAGTTCTCCCATCCACATTAGTACGAGAACTTACAGAACCACGAGAAGGCAACTCAAAGCGACAAACGGGGCATGAGTTATGTTCGACCAACCAAGGAACAATACAATCCGAGTGGTAAAAGTGATCACACGGCATCTGCCTTGCTTCTGATCCCAAGTCAAATTTATCCTTGCACACTGGGCAATGTGCATCAGCATTAAGATGCCTTTGCAAAATTCTAATAGTGGGCATGGCATCAATTGCGGAAGAAGGTGCAGGAGGTGGACCTCGCCTTTCATTCCTACTTAGCTGCTCAATCAATTCTTGTAATCCAGGCCCACCAAGAAAATCACTCAAATCAGTTCGTCTTTGCCCCAAACCATTGAAAAGAAAATCCAGTGGGTCCTGATCAGGCACGCTGATGCCTGGTCGTCTTCTAACATCAAAATTTGTGGTTCTTCCAGCCATTCTCTGCCTCATAAGTGCAGCAAATGCATCAATTATACGATCTGCAGGATCAATGGTAGTTTCCATGACTGGAATTCCGGCAGCATTGCCGGACTGAGCACCCACAAACTCGTGCAACTCTTGTATGAAGCCGCCATCACAGTGTGGGCAAATTAAATCGTGAACTTGTGGCCGAATGGCTTTGTTGCATTGGTAGCACCAATGAGTACTTCCCACACTTGACATGCTACCCGTGAGTTTCTTTCAATGTAATCCTCTATCTCAATCTTTGCACCTGCAGTAACCTGTATCCAGATGCTTATAGTTTAAAATTTAAGCTCAATACAATCGGGAAAAACAGTGCTTTTACAAGTTTGAGGCATAAGATGCAGGATCATCTAGAGCAAGGATACAAGTACACACATGATCCAAATTTTAAGCAGTGAATATAACTAAGGATGGAGATATCAAGTTTTCACCAGCGTGTCCGGTTTCAAACCAATACTCTCTCTCTCTCTCTCTCTCTCTCTCTCTCTCTTAATCATTACAAATACAATCAACAAACTTAGAGAAATGAATTCCATATGAAAGTATGGGTTACATCCATCTCACTAAATCACATTAATCCACAACTATTATCTCAAAAATCATAGGTCACCTCTGCCTTAATAATGGTTTCACATAAAACACAAGGACTATTTTCTCTCATCTCTTTTCATCCCACCTCAACTCAAAATTAAAGACTCTTAACATTTCAGTCATCATTCACACATATATTAACAAACCTTGTCGTTTCAAGGGGTTTTTGCAAGCAATTTCAATGTGATACAGAGGAAAGTTAATCAACAATCTGTATTTAAGAGTCAAGACTATGTAGCAATATACAACTTTTTAAAACTTTTTACACAGGACAATAGTCATTTTCATACGCAAGCGCACTGCAGATGTGACTACTTCAATGAAACTAAATTTTTTTTTGTGTCAAAACACAGTTATACCTCAACATTTATAAAAGAAATGAAGACTTAACAGCAAATCCCTAGTTATGCCTTCTGTTTTACGTTGGTAATGTTCTTAACAGGCATGACATATGCGTAATTTGTTACGAACTCGTTCTCTATTCCAGCAAACGTACCACTCATGACTATACATCTGTCGCTTCCATCAAAGTGATTAACATAGCAATAACGCTAGAGTTAACAAAGACAAAAAATTGACAACTAAAATAGAAACAAACTCAGAGCAAACAAATATAAACATATCTTGTCCGCTCACAAAATTAGCAGTCCCGAACAATTTAAACCTCATTCATCACCGTCAATACATGGTTCAAAAAATCAACAAAAAACAGTAAAACAGAATAAAAAACAATCGACAAATCTCTTCAAGTAATAAAATTCAAAAAATCAACAAAAACAGTAAAACAGAATTAAAAAAAATCGACAAATCTCTTCAATTAATCAAACTCGATCCAAAATCAACTGTCTAATGTTCACTAAAAACGATCAAACACATTAAAACACTGCTCTATCCGATTAATTCCGCCTTCACATCGTGTGTAAGATCAGTGGTTCGTCAATAAACGAAAAGCACAAATTCGACGAAAATTTATTCTACCTGATTTGAATTAAGCGCAGAGTGGTTGCAGATTCGTGGTGAGAGAGAGAGAGAGAGAGAGAGAATTAGGGTTTGTATTGGATTTCAATTTTTAGAAATTACCGCGACTTTTTGGTGTCTTGTGAAGTGGGCGTGTTGTGTTCTACGCGCATCTTTTTAGTTTATCTATTTATATCATATTATATATTCAATTTTTTCGCAATATAATTTAAATGCCGACTTAAAGTAAATAAACACTTACCTCTTCTTTTTTTTTGACAAAAAATTTACACTTACCTACTCAGCAAAAAAATAGATCAGAATACAGTTGGTGTTTGGAGATATTTAAAATATAAATTCATCTCTGATGAAACTTTTTTAGTTAGGGATAGTAATGGAGATAATTATTTAAAAATAGTAATTTATATTTTTTTATTAAAAAAGAATTTTATTAATATTGAGAATTTGTGATTATTTATTTATTTATTTAATTAAAAAGGTAATAAAAAGCAGAATTTGAATTTGGGTCATTCATCATATTACTTCTGAAAATATAGATATTCTTAAAAGTTTTGCCAGTCATTCTATATTCATTATTATCTTTGTAAGTTGTAATCAGCATTTGAGCGACTATGAAGGCGCGGTCTTAAGTTTTAGAGCTAGTATAATAAATTATTGTCAAATCTATGTAAAATCACTTTTGTTCAGGATTTTGACATGTATCTTAGTCAACATATAACAAATTACCCCATGTGATTGAAAGAGAAAAAGAAATATGAATATATTTAAATTGAGAAAAACTATGGTAGTGAATGGTGGTAGTCTTCTGAAATTCTATACATATACTATCTACTAGTACCGCTTAAAAGTGTAAATAGTGAGAGAAAATTTGTATATGATGAATATCTATCCTCACATATAGAGAAGTGTTAAATAAAGGTTGTTTAAAATCATAATTTGATATATGTTAATGATTTATACTTAACTCATTTATTTCATCATTAGTGTATCAAGTAAGTAAAACTCGCATTAACTAATTAATAAGAGAGAAGATTGACTCATCATATATATATTAGTTAATTTCAAACTGAAGAATGACTAATTAAGATAAGATAATGCACAAGTTATAGAAATATAGAACTATTATAGCTGTTAAGAACTATTACAGCGTTTTACATAAAAATTTAGGTAAGAGTGCATTGTGTTTTTTTCTAGATTCAGCACAAAATAATACCAGCGTCCATCCTTCACACTTCACAATGTCTTCAGAAACACAATTGCATGAGATAGAAGTACTTGTTACTAGTCCTGGACATTTGAACATATTTCAACATAAAGCCTAAAGCCTTCAGTGAAACGGATGCTTTTAAACTTCAGCATGGAACTTCACGGTGAAGGATTCTCCCATGTAGTCAGCGTGTTCCGATGAGGAATATAATCACCACCATAGTCTAGGGTCGACATCTGTTGAATGCTCAAACATACGATCGTTGTACCATTTCTTCCCCATTTCTCGGGCTACAGATAGCATGAATAGGATATGTAGGCTCAACTTTAAGTCCCCATGTGTACTTAAATTCCAAACTTCCATCATATGATTTGCAGTATGAGTTACTAGTTCAAAGTTTTTATTTATTCTCAAAACAAATAAAATTTCAACAAAAGATTTAGGCTGCCTTCCCGGCGGCGCGAGGAGCCAATCTTCTTCAAGTTCACTACACCCTCTTGATGCTTGTTTGTAGATAAACATTCTCAAACAATGAACTTTTTCCAATGTGGGACAATTCCCACATACAATTTCATTCACACACTTAATTTTATTTGGGCTTTCTCAATTAGGCCCAAAGACATTTGGCCAGAATGCCAAAATAAAAATTCCAACAATTAGAACTGTTTCAGATTTCTGTGCATGGCATCTGATGAAAACCGAGCAATTGATCACACTCAACCATTCCTTGCAGACAAACTGAATTCTGTAAAGGGATTCTGCCGGTAGTAAAATGAAAATCTTCAGGAAGTGTCACCTGATCGTTCTGAATCTCATCAATTCTTAGACTTTGTGATGCTAGTGGTTCTGCTGAATTGGCCGGAAGAACTTCCGCTAGTACGGTGTTGCACCTATGTTCTGTGGCGTTCCCCGATACCACCAGTCTCCGTCTCTTATAAACCTTCATAATACTCCGGAGAAGTCGTATGGCCTTGTCTGCATTCGTAAAGAACTTGAACAAGATAGTACAACGATAACACTACATGATTGCAAAATGTTGCAAATGTAATCACTCGATCGTTAAAGAAAGCCAAAAGTTGACCCTTGCATTATTGACCCCTTTAATTGGACAGAGACGGTTTTTCTTTAAATAGACTATGCGCATTTTTATTTTTTTTGTCTTTTAAGCAATTTATATCTGAGTGAAAGTAGTAGTTGGACATGCAATATCCTTTTAGATATCCAAACGAGTTAGTTTTACATTATATATGTCCATTGAGCAACCTTCAGAAAACAAGCAATAGTGGACATGGTATTTTCATGAAAATCAAATTCGATTTGGCAATGACTCCTAAAATTGAAAACCAAATTAAATAGGGATTTGTTTTTTCGTGATAACCATGGATCAAAGTTTCGTTATATGATATGTTTAAGTACTTCAAATATTAGAAGCTTTGATATTTTTGATAAATTTCGAATAATTCATAAATATCGTTAAAATAATAAACTTGTATGCTTCCTTTCCAAAGAGTAAACACAAGTAAACTAAATAAAAAAAGTACCGATGCCGAACCTTCTTGTCGTTCCGTGCTTGAGCTGCTGGTAAGAGAAAGTTAGGATTTATCCTCGATCAATTTGTTTCGCTATTGTCACGGGAGTTTCGCTCGGATTACATATAAAGATAGCTATACATAAGTTTTATACATTAAAATAGAGGCTAAGGATCCTCTGTCCCACATTTTGTTCCACTTTTGTGTCCCACTTTCTAATTTTAGTCTTTTCAGTTTGCTGTAAATAAACTCTATTATTAATTTTAATTTTTACTAATTAATAAAACACCCAATCACAATAATTTAGGAATCCTCAATTCACAAAATCACCAAATCCTAAACAATTCCTCAATATCCCTCTCTCATCTTATCCGCACAACTGTTTTCCATTTCCTCTTCTGCTATTTTTTTTTTTTATTTTTTTTTTTTTTTTTTTGTGATACAAACCTACAAAAATTAATCAAACAAGAACAAGTAAGGACATGAAAACCAACACGTATACAAAAATATTGGCACAATTGCTCAAAAACAAAGAAAACAATAAACAATTTAGAGGATTTCCTCGACTATTCTTTTTCTTTTGTTATTCATCTGCAAAAAAAAATTGTTTACTAGATGTTTGTTGAAATGTCTCAATGAGAGTATAAATTAAAAGAGGTATAAATTTACAATTGTTTCTCTACTAATGACATACTTTTTAGATTGATTGATATGATTGTTAAAAGATATACATATGTATTTATGTATATATATTTATTTTATTTTTTTGTAGAGTCTCATTAATAGATCTTTTAAGCTTGTAAGCGGTATGAGTCAATGGAATCTGAATATATATTAGATTATTGATAAAGTTTCTTGTTACAAGATTATTTGATAAATTAACTCTTGTACAAGATCAATGGTACAAGAGCTGCGGATGAAGAAGATGGATGAAGAAAGAGGCGGATGATGAAGATGAATGGACAGAGAGAGGGGGATGATGAAGATGAAAAGATTTTGTGAATAGAGGATTCCTAATTTTTTGGGATTTGGTGTTTTATTAATTAGTTTAAATTAAAATTAGTAATAGAGTTTATTTAAATAAATTAAAAAGACTAAAATTAAAAAGTGGGACACAAAAAAAGTGAAACAAAATGTGGGACCGAGGATCTTTGGGCAAATTCCATTGACCTCCCCTGAGGTTTCATCTCTCACCATCCACCTCCCCTCTAGTTTCACTTTTTCCATCCACCTCCCCTCCTTTAGTTGATTGCTAGTCAATAGTTTAAAGTAAAGGGTAAAAGTGTCAACTGATATAAAATTAAAGTAAAGTATTGAATATCTATTCAATTACAATAGACAACACAACTAAATAACTTAATAATTACTAATATATAATATTAGATGTATTTAAATTATTAAATTTTAGTAATAATATAAATGTTAATTGCAACCAAAACATAAGTTTAGTAAATGAACAAATGTATTTTGGGCTTACCTCAACATAAAAATAAAAAGAAAAGAAATAGGTTCATGGTTATGTAGACGATAATCGAATTCAAACAATGTATAATTTAGGAGAAAAGATAAATAAAAATATATGAACACCTTTGTGTAAGTATGAAATAAGTTGTACCCTAACATTAGGGTTAAACATAACTAAATCTCGTGTGTATGGTTTTCACAATATAGTTATTTAAATATAACATTTTTTCTTTTAATATTTTTAATTGGATACTATATAGTAGTAATTGTAAAATTGTCAAGTTTCTTAGATGTATTATAAGTAGATTCATATAAATAATAATTCAATAGTTCATATATCTTGTAAACAATATCAGAAAATTAATATAGGTGTATGATTCACGAAATTTAACTAGTTCATAAAAATACAAGATCTATGAATTATTGGATCATTAGATTAAATGAACATAATTATTTTCTTCTTACTTTCAAATTGAGGTAACCCCAAATATATGTATTTCCCATGTTGATTATGTTCGTATTTGCTTGCAATGAAAACATATGTTATTACTAAAATATAATTATTGAAATACAATTTTTTTCATATAATAATTGTCATCCAACATTGTATATTAATAATTGTTAATTTTATTAAGTAATTTGGTTGTATGGTGAATAACAATTCAATAGTTTATTTTATTTTCTTATCAAGTGACAATTTTACCCCTCAAAAATAACAGTTGACTAATAGTCAAACAACTCAAGGGAGGTGGATGGAGAAAATCTAAACCATAGGGGAGGTGGATGGAAAAAATCCAAACTAGAAGGGAGGTGGGTAGAGAGAGAAGAAACCTCAGGGGAGGTGGATGAAATTAACCCGAGGATCTTTAGCCTAAAATAGAGGGAATTGGGCAGTGCAATTTTTATATGGACTGTGCTTATCTCACATCCGGTCCTTTTGCTATAGAATTCTATTCGATCATTCTACTGATTTGATTAGAATTGACACAAAAGGTAATTTATTTAATAGGTCCCTCTAAAATTGACAATATTGAGAGAGAAATATATGCTTGGCAACAAATATAAGGAAACTTCTTTTAGATACGATTCCAAAGAAAAGAAACGCAATCCATCATCTAAAAATTTGATTTTCTTTATTAACGTAACTTTTGATTTTGTGAAGATTCTAGGTAAGAAATAAAGTTCAAAAATAGTAATCTAAGATAATAACACTATTTGAAGCAATATAATTATATAACAAAAGATTTTAGAAAAAAAAAACAAATAATATTTGATACACAATGTACTGTGGCACTGTCAAAAATGAAAATTTATTCTCTAAGTATTATGTATTAATAAGTGTTAATGCTTGATAAAGTATCAAAAATTGGAGTGATACTTTAGGTGTAAGTACTAGGAACAATTTGACAGATGTGTTGTTTGCAATTTACTAAAATCCATAGTGTTATATTTATGACATATTGAATTGAGCCCATGGAATTTCAAAGTTAAAGCATATCTTTTTAAACATATATTTTGATAACGTAGCAATGACTTTATGTTGTTCATTAGTATTGTTGTTCGATTCCCCATCATTTCATTATGGATCGTATTAATATGTAATTGCTATATATAGAATTTGTTAAGCAAAAATAAAAACGTCACGATTTGAAGAAAAGGTAAATTATATTAAAATATAAGAATATGGGTTAGTTGTCTGTATGTTTTTATCATGATTAATGTGCCCTATTTAACAGAGTTAAATACAAAATCTACCCCAATGTTATCTTAAATTAACCAAAAACCCTATGTTATTTCAAAAAATAACTATCGAATATAAGAAGGATATTTGGGTCATTATTCAATATAAATTTACAAACAATAAATTATTTTGCCAGACCCCATCTTGTAAAAAGACATAAAAGGGCATGAGAAACAGAACTCTGTTTTAAAAGAAAAACAGAGCAACTCTGCCTCTTATACAGCTAACAATTCCCATGCACCACCTCTTCATCTTCATCTCTCAAACCAACCAGAACAATTTTGAATCACATCATCAAAACTACTCCAACAAAATCCCATCTCACAGTTTTGTTTAATATCCACAATCTCGTTTCTCTTTATTACTCTTACACACACTCAATTCATTTCATTTTTTTTTTCAGAAACAGAGTAATGAGTTTTCAAGGCAAAAACCCAATCAAGAATGTTGAAGAATCTGATCAAGAACCAAAAGAAGTACTGGTTTACTGCACCGAATGCGCAAAAGCGTTTACGTGTGAAAAGAACATGGCGACTCACTACACGAGGTCTCACGGAAAACGTCGTATCAGAAACGGAAGCAACAAGAAGGCGAATCGCAATGCCGGGGCTTGTACAAAAAGGCGCTCCCGATTGATAAAACAGAGCGTCGTAAGGTTTACGAAGATGGTGAATCAGGGTTTTGTTTCCATCTTAAGCAGCGATTGATCAGCACATTCTCTTTATAGTAAAGTTTACTTCTCTTTTTTTTTTTTTTCATTTTTAACAGTTTGGTCAACTTGTTAACTGATGTTAGTTTAGTTCGTTAATTGGTTCTTGTTGGTTGGTTGAGTGAATAATTAGCACAAACTGAGACTATGGTCTTTAATTAGCATGATCGATCATTAGGGATTTGTTGTTTGTAATATCGACGTTACCATTTTTAGCTATTGTTATTCTGTAAAACGGTTTATTTTCAGACTCTGTTTCTCTGATAATTTTGTGTTTTTTTAATTATTTTGTGGATGCTTAAGTTATTTTTCGTGCTGATGATTTATTGATTGTTTATGGAAAATGGGATTTTTGTAATTACTGTAAAGATTCAATTTTTAAGCTTCAATTCCTTGGTGGGGTTAAATTACTTTTACTTCACCAAATTGTTCCTAGAATAAGTTAATGCTTCAAGTTTGAAGTTTCTTGGTCGATTTGATCTTTGACACGTTTGGTTGTTTCAATTTGATTTTTGTCAAGATTTGGAGGTCTTATTTTCAATTTTAGCTTTTTCTTTCTTCTTGAATTTGATATCGAGTGTAGTCGCATTCGGTAAAAATAAAATAAAATGAAGTATCTTGAATTCTTGATTATATTTGCAGATTTGATGTTTACATGTTCAATAACTCTAAGAAATAGAAACGAAATCCAACCCGAATTGGAAGATATGAGTGAAGCAAAAGTTAGCCAAGCATGGTGTATTGTTTGTTTGCCTGAAATTGGACTAGCGTCATGACAACGTATAGTGTATTACTATTACAAATTATATTTTGTCTTTATTTTTCACCAAATATCGTATAATTTCGCATTTAATGTGGTGAACAACACACTCACGTCATTTACAATTTCATTTCAGAAAGCCATACATTTCTTATAATTTTAAAATCCTTAATAGTTTGAAAGTTATTCTCCTACACTTTGTATAATTCATATATATAAGGGATAAAAGCGTCAAACCCCCCGTACTATACCTCTTGCTGCACTTTGCCCCCTGAACTTTTTTTTTTGGCAACAAGCCCCCCTGTACTAAGGATAAATAAGCACTTTGCCCCCTGAGTCCAAATCCAACGGCAAAAAGTGTTGACACGTATTCAAATCCAATGGTGAAAAAGCGACTCAGGGGACAAAGTGCTTATTTATCCATAGTACAGGGGGCTTGTTGCCAAAAAAAAAAGTTAAGGGGGCAAATCGCTACACCCCCTATAGTATAGAGGATTTGACGCTTTTATCCCTATATATTGTATTCTTTAATCCGTAATGAGTTTGATTGTTTATTTAGATTTATGTTATAAACCGCACCATGGTGAATTTTACGCTCGAATTTCTTCACGTAGTCATATGTTAGAAACAAATTAAGTTAAAGTAGATACAATTATCAAAATACAGGCCATGCACGTGAATATAGTTTTTTTTTCCTTGCTGATTAGTCACATTAATTAAATCAGCCTAATTTATAAACAAGTATATGGGGGTACATTTGCTTAATTTGAATTAATATGTACTACAAATAAAAAAAAAATTATAAGAGTCGAAAAAGGGAAAGCCTGTCACAAAAGCAAAAGAGGGAGGCCTGGAGGGAGATCCTGGTTATTAAGGCCAAACAATTTTCCTTTGTATCGGAAACTTCTTTATTTATACAAATGGGCAGGTAATTAAGTTAGTGTCTGTTTGTGTCTTTGCATGTCTCATGTAAAATGAGTTTTGCTTTTAACCCTTGTACTTTGAAGTAATCATAGTTAAATTTCGTTATTAGAATTAAAATACAACAATTAAGAATTAATATATGACAAAATTAAGATAAATGTTTAAAAAATGGTAAAATCTTAAAACAGTAGTCATCCCTGGATAGAAATAATTCGTTTCCCTTTGACGTGGGCATTATTTCTCGAGTGGGAAATCATTTTGATTGTGGTGTGTGTATGATTAGCATTGCACCAAACAATTATGGTTTGGCGTTGTGCTACACGAATATGAATACGGTATTGGAGGAGTGTATTGATACAATTTTTTTGAAAGTGATGGATATAGTACGGCCGGATTCGACTATTTTTTTTTAATATTAATGTCGGTATTATGCATTAATATAAATAATATAATCTATAATGCTTAAAATTTGGATTGTAATCCATCGGATCGAGGATGATTTATAATGTATTAATAAAGTATAGAGATCCAATATACCTACACATTCACTAAAAGACGTGTGTAACATAGAAAACATAAAATTATTAGAGTATCAAAGTACAATACGATACAGTGGTAAGTATTTAATACGGTGCGACGATGATTTTTGAAGTATTCGTTCAACATAGGTTGGGATCAACTAGTTTCAATGATCTAACATCAATTAGAGAGTTATGGCTGAGAGTCGATCATATCATAAGAATATAAAAGTCTAACGTAGAGGGTTATCGTTGAAACACTATTTGGAATTCATAGCAGTTTCTCACAGGGCTGTACAATTACAATTTCTTGAGATTTACTGTAATTACAAAAGAATTGCTATTATTTAATAAATTAGAAAAACATCCTCTGAAATCTGAAACACTGCAGATTGTTTTTCTCCAAGCTTTCATTGAGTACGTACCTAATTAAATCCTTAAGTTTGAAAAATAATATAAATAAACGCTCTTATATTTCTTTCATGTTTTGAAAATACTATAAGTAACATAAGCAACATAAAAGTTTACGTACTAGAATTCCACAAAAAAGTAACTTCCTTAACCCGGCAAAGAGACATAACTAATTAGAACTCCGTTTAAGAATTTTCTTCAAGAAAAGCTCTGTTTGGACACATGAGAAGTCACCCTGATAGACATTGGAGAGGAACGGAATGGCCTATGTAGGCCGAAATCAAAATCAGGTCACCGGAGATTGATTCAGGATCAAATCAGGGAACGTGAGAGGTAAGTGCGGGAGACCAGCTGCCATTAGTATTAATCCTGATAATGGTTCGTCTACTAATTCAGAGTCGACGATGATTTGAGAAAGATGGTTGAGAATTTTAACAGGCATAAATCTCCGGAACCTGATTTTCTCTGATCATGAGAAGGAGAGAGAGTACTAATGGAGCAGATTAAAAATCCCCTGAATTTTCATCAGAGATAACTAATGAACATGATGACAAAGCCCTGGAAATTTCTTCAGAGACTAATGAAGTAACGATTCCAGGATAAGTACCGAGAAAGCAACAGAGAGTAAGGGGATTAATCAGTGCATTGCGAGAACTGAAAAATTCAAAGGAGGATTCTGCGTTAAAAGAGGATAAATTCCAGGATAAGTACTGCTAGTGTCACCAACAAATTAGAATCAGGTAAGAACACGACAGCTCCCATTGAAGAAAATAACGAGGCGAGTTTTGCTACTCAACCAGTTGTTGAAGGTTGCAATAGATCCAATGTACATTGAAATTTCACATAAAGTCTTTGATCCCGACTTGAACGAGATGCCTGACGAGGAAGATTAAAGTGGGCCTGGTTTTGTTATTCCAGGTAATTAATTAAGAAACTGGGCACTCTCATCTTTTTAATCTTGAAAAGTTGGTTTTCTCTTGATTAGTTTTTACATTTTTTGGATTCTAACTTGTTAGCTGATCGATTAGAGTTTAGTTCATTTGTTTCTGTTGGTTTAGTTTCTAGCTTTCCGCGAATGACAGTCTGTTCCTCTCGAGTGGGAACTCATTTAGCTTGTTGTATGTGTATGCATGATTAGCATTGCATCAAAACAAATTAAGATTGGGCACTATGTTGCACGGATATGGCAACAGGAGTACGGTACGATATAGGTGCAGCAATACGAGTTTTTGGATACTGTACGGTGTATTCGGCTATTTATTTTTTAATATTAATATCGATATTGTGCATTAACATAAATCATATAATTTACAATGCTTAAAAATTGAATATCTAATTTATCTGAAACTGATTTATAATGTATTAGTAAAGTTTAAACATCCAATTCACCTAAACATTCATTATAAAATGCGCTAGCAACATGAAAATTATGAAAATATGAGAGTATTGCATTATGATATATAAGGTACGGTAAGCATCGATACTCCGCCATGCAAAGTAATCACCAAATCGTAAAACCACACGAGTAACAAAGATTAACAACCTCAAAGAACACAAGCTAAAAATTATTACACATATGAAGTGATTGAACTTGCTCCTCAAGATTTTTGATTGCTCTCTCTCTCTCTCTCTCTCTCTCTCTCTCTCTCTCTATATATATATATATATATATATATATATATATATATATATATATATATATATATATATATATATATATAGAGAGAGAGAGAGAGAGAGATGTATGCAGGGGCGGACCTACCCTTGGGCTGGGTAGGGCTGTAGCCCAGGGTAGATTTTGGGTCAGTAGAAAAATATATTTTGGCCCAATATGTGTTGATAAAATAGATGGGTCATAGGAGTATAAGTTATTTAATTCTAAGCCCAAATAATTAAGTTTAGCCCACCTCCAACTTACAATTAATATAATCAAATAGATGGTTCAGCATTAATTTTTTTAAATTACTCTAACATCAAATAAGATCTATTGATAATGATAAAAGTATTGAACTACTGAAGTTTAATTATTCTTCTTACAAATTTACTATTAGAGATTCAAGTTTTGGATATATTCATATTAAGGAAATGTGATATTATTTTATACTCTAAACAAACTAATTAAATGTATAATTTATATAAAGTTTTAGGATAAATGAAGAGGAAAAAACATTAAATATCGATGTGAACTACTCAAACACCTTATTGCGTTACTTCTATTTTAGCCCAGGTAAAAGAAATTCCTAGGTCCGCCCCTGGCTGTATGTGTGGTTGAGTACGCCTATTAGATGCAAAGCTCCAACCTTAGCTCAACTGATCTGAATGACGTAACTTTAATTAAGGAGTTACAATTTACAAATGAAGGGAATCCTCTATTTATAGTATAACTCCTATCAAGGGCCAGTAGATCAGTTTGATCCAATGTTTAAGATGATATTCTAAACTCTTAGATTAACTATATATTTAAATAAATGTTCTAAAAAGTCTCTTGTAATTGCAGGAAGCCCATGTAGTCCATGACTAACATGTTAGATCCCTCGTCATGTTGTGCCGCAATATGTGCACTATGCTATGTGGCGGTCTATGCGATATGCTATGCAGCAATCTGTGCAATGTGTCGTTCAACATATTGGATGACATGGTCGACAACTGCCTGTGTGGTAGAATGAACGGCAAGATGGGCTGCAAAATGTGCGGCACGTGTGTTGTGCATTACATATTACAACACCTACTCATCATGCCAACTTTTAACGGATCAGAGATATAGCATGTTTGCCATTCTGGGTTATATGCCCAAACTTTTTTGTTCTACTTTTTTTTGTATATTGTACCATCAACTATTTCACGTTATACCCACTCCCCATTTCTCGGTAAACCAAATTTAATTCAACTCATAAGCCCCACAACTTATTTGCATCTAAATTCACAATAATCACCAGGTAGCTAGGAGCAAAATCTTCAATAGCTAATAAAATAAAGAAACCCCAAAATTTTATAGTAAAGTAATTTTAAAAAATCTTAAGTTTTTAAAACATTAGGGTAAAAAAGCATTATAATCCCTATAATCTATTTTACAAAGTGGCATATATCGTGTTTTTTTTTATAACTAACCCCCAACTGTTTTATCCTTATACATCACATCTACATATAAATTCTGTTATTATAATTAGAAGTACAAATAGTAAAAAAAGAATTATGAAAAATTAAGACATAGAAATTATAAAAGTTTGTAATATTAAAAACCGTAATCAGCACTTTATCTCGCTTTTATAAAAATCTGTATCTAGCGGTATTTTAGTTTATGAAGTAAATACATTAAAACGAAAAAGTTGAAGAAAATTGTTGTAAATTAACATTTGAAATCACAATGTTCCTTTTTTAATCTCTTTCTTGGGGTTTTGTCCGTCGAGCATTAAAATACGGATTATGCTATTGGCGCCAAGGAAGATTGAACTGCAAATTACACTTATATATATTCAACATATATATGGGTGATGTCATAAATTTAGAACCACTTTTCTAGGCCCCGGATCTATCAAGGTCGAGTTGAGAGGAAGGCCACGGGTCTTCGTTTTAATTTTGTTGGCTACATAGAGATTTCACACCGTACTAAAAAAATGTCCACTGTGGTATGTGGAAGGATTATGAGATTTCTTTCCGAATAATCCACACTCAAATAAAACATGTACCTTTGTTGATTGATCTCCGGCTAAGTTAGTAAAAGGTAGATAATAAAGTCTAGCAAAAAAAGTTATTGTTTAGAGAGAAACATAATATACCTTTTAACATTTTTGGGTGATGAATTTATAGAAATTCTTTTTTATAGGAATGGATTTATAAAAGTTTGATAAGCTAGTGGTTTGGCCTATGACTGTGACTAGTGAATTGTAGTACGTCTAGTTATAAGAAATATAATTGACATCTTATTAGTGAGAGAAAATTATTTATACAAAGATACAGAATTCTAATCGGATAATAACAAGAGAATAAATATAAGAGAATATTTGCATAAAAATTAAATACTAAATAAGAGTTAGTCTAATACTCCCGTGCAAAATTGGTAACATAAAGTTAGGGTTTTCTTTTATGGGCCTCATTTACACAAGATGAGAAGTGATATTGGGCTCTGTGCATGTTGAGTCTAAAAAGTATACTAGTTTAGTTTGTAAGTTTCATGTAAAGTGGGCCTTTATTTATTTTCGAATTAAAATATAAACATTAATTCTAAAGCTCAATTCATAAACAAAAAATCATTGTTTTATATATATATATATATATATATATATATACGAACATATGAATATATTAATATTCTCGATTATGACATATTTAAACATATAATATGGATGTTGAAATTTTAATAAGTTAGAAATACTTGGAGCATATCTAAATTAATATACTAATTGCCTACCAGCCTACTACTGGTTTCATCGCTTCAACGATTGAGATCACTGATTTTACGTCTGAAAAAATGAAAATAGTATATCGGATTCAAGAGCTCGAGCTTTAGCTCGACTGGTTTGTATGGACTAACTTTAGTTGAAGTTATCGTTGAAAAACTATTTTGGATTTCATAACAGTTTTTTACAGGGCTATACTAATGACATTTATATCTCATGAGATTTAGTGAAATTATAAAAAAAAAAAATATTAATAGTTTTTAATTAATTACAAAAAATCCTTTGGACTTTCAATAAAACACAACAGGTTGTCTTCTCTAAGCTTTCAGTGATTACACATCTTCATCCTAAAGTTTGAAAAATATTATAAACCAAACCCTCTTATCTTTTTTCCATGTTTTTGAAATCTGAAAATTGTCTACGTTATATTTGCAAACTTAACAATATCTCACATATTAGACCAAATCTCATACAAAGGTAACTTTGCGTCACCCGACCCGTTAAAAGAAACACACCAACATTAGAACTCTTAGATCGCCAGCTAAGAATCCATGTTTTAGCTAAGTTCATCTTCACATTAAACCAACCTTACACAAATCAATCTTATTAATAAAAAGATAATATATAGTTCTCAAAATTTACATCTATCTCTTCTCAACTCTAATTTTAGATAATCACTACCCTTAATTTTTTCAAGATTGTGAAATATCTTTAAGCTTTCCTTTCTATCTTCAACCTCATTGTTTCCTTTTTATTAGCTAATAATTTCCTCGATCTCAACTTCAATTGCATACACCAACTAGGAGTTTAATTAACCAACTTTGTCAATTTGGTCTCATCCCTTTAGGGTTTAGTTTAAATTCATCTCTTTTCTCCAATTTAATTCCTTTCATAACAATGATGCTTCAAAATCAAGAAAATCAAGAACAAGCCTCACAAACTCATTATTGTGCGGACTGCAAAAGAAGTTTTACTTCTGGAAAAGCTTTGGGTGGTCATATGAGCAGTGCTCACGTTCAAGCTAAAAAAGATCTCGATATCAAGAACAATATGGAAAAAGAGCACACAAATTGTGATCAATGCCAAAAAGAGTTTTCCTCGCGAAAAGCTCTGCATGGACACATGAGAAGTCACCCTGAGAGAGATTGGAGAGGGATGGAACAGCGACTGGTGGCTGGAGGAGTCAGAGTCGGGACCTCGGAGATTGATTCGGAATCATATCAGGGCACGAAATCAGGGAACCTGAGAGGTAAGTGCGGGAGACCGGCTGCCGTTAGTTGTACTAATCCTGGTAGTGGTTCATCTATTAATTCAGAGTCGACTAATGAGATTATGGTCGATGATTTGGAGAAATTGAGAAAGATGGTTGAGGATTTTAAGAGACATAAATCTCAGGGACCTGATTTTTCTGATCATCATATGGAGACTAATGAAACAGGGGGAAAAGCCTTGGAATCTTCGTCGAGGGCTGAATCTATGAAAGTAAAAGAAACTAAAGGGGATGATCAGAGCCGTGGGAAAACTCAAAAGAAGTCGAAAAGATCCAAGGAAAAAAGCCTTATGATAAGGGAGGATGATTCTGCTATTAAGATGGTTGCGAATTTTGAGAGGCAAAAATATCAGGGACCTGATTTATCCGATCATATGAAGGAGACTAAAGAACCTGATGAAAAATCCCCTGAATTCTCATCAGAGATTACTAATGAACCTGGTGAAAAGGCCCTGGAATCGGGGACTAATGAAGTACCTGATTCCAGGATCAGTGCTGAGAAAGAAATAGAGAGTAAAGGGGTTGATCAGTGCCGTGCGAGAGCTAAAAAAAGGTCGAGAAAATCGAAGGAGAAAAGCCTGATAATCAAGGAGGATGATTCTGCTATTACAGTGCCAGTGAAGGAGGGTAAAACTAAATTCACTTGCAGGAAATGTGGAATGAGTTTCACAAGCCATCAGGCGCTCGGAGGACACATGGCAAGTCACGAGAAGATGATAATCAGGATTTGGAATGAGATTGAACATGTCCATGGTTATAAACAAGCATCAGAAACGAAGAAAAAGAAGCGTGTCAAGAATACTGATGGTGTGATCGACAAAGTAGAATCAGGTGAGAACACAAGTAGTCCCGTTGAAGAAAATAACAAGATTGTTGAGAGCCAACCGGTTGTTGAAGGTTGCAATTCCTCCGCCAATGTGACTGAAAATACTGAAATTGCGCGTAAAGTCTTGGATTTTGACTTGAACGAGATGCCTAACGAGGAAGATTAAGGTGGTTTGGATTTGTTATTCCAGGTAATTAAGAAACTGGACATGCTCGTCTTTTCAATCTTGAAAAGTTGGTTCTATCTTAATTAGCTTTTACAGTTTTTGGATTCTGATTTCTTAGCTGATCGATCCGAGTTTAGTTCATTTGTTTTTGTTGGTTTAGTTTCTAACTTTCAGCGAATGACAATACTCATGTTCTTTAGCCTGATCAGTGGAAGTATTTGTTGTTTGTTTTGATGTTGTTGTTCCATTGGGAGAATGACTATGGAAGCTTCCAGAACCAGTGATTCTTATGATGCTCTTTTTTTGTTCTTTATAATAAGGTAGCTTTTGCAGTAGTTTAAATGAGAAGTTTCTATATGTTTTTACTTAAAGTTGTTTTAAAGCTGTCTGAGAAGACTTATAAAATGGAAAATTTTGGTTTTATAGCATTTGAGAATACCATTTGATAGTTATTTTTTATGTCATAATTACGCTTATGTAGTGTTACAATAATATGGAATATTCTGCAAAAAGAAATTGGGTTTTCTACTTTTCTTGACTTTTTAGACAAGCAAAAACACAAAGAAATGATTCTAACAAGCAAAATTTACTTATGTTGCTGGCCTAAAAGTTTATAAACATTTTTCATCAATATTTGGGACACTCCTACATCATGCCCGATGAGTTATTTCTTCACTATCTAAGACTGATGTCAGGATTCTGTGTTGAGATTTCACTGAAGTCATGAGGCTTGACAACTTAACTAGTTAACCATACAGAACTAAAATTATTGGAAAAATTCAAAAATAGCATACTACTCAAAAATTGGGTTAGTCGTCCCCAACAATTAACATAGTAACAAAGATATTTCTTTAGTCACATTGATATTCTAATAGATAGTTTAATATCTAAAACTATAATATGTTACACTTAACAACATGTTTTACTACGATCTCGCTCAAGTTAAAAACATCGAAGAAAAACAGTTATTCGTCTCAAGTCTAACATCCACATCTCACATATGATGTAATGTATGGAAAATTTTACTGCCACAGAACTAAGCTTGTGGGATGTGAATAAAATGGACATTATCAACTAATATATCAAAGAACCACCATTGATTATCAACTAGCAAGCAGTTTCAAGTTTTTAATTATAGCATAGCCTATAAATCAAATAAGTCACATCGTTTATGCATAAAAATGTATGAAAATAATATTATGACTTTGATACCATGTCGCAAAATTATGAACCTTGAATCTGCACGTATTGGATTATGTAGATGCTTCATGAATTTGATCTTCAACCCGACTTGACACCATGAAGTTTTTGTCCAGTTTCATGCTCCATAACATTCAGGTTTTAATGACACATAGGAGAGAATCACTTGCTACAACTCAAGAAACCTTTTCATAGTCAATCGTGCAAACTATATCAGTATATTGATTTCAAAGCTTTCAGAAATAGCCCCACTTTATGCACGAAAATGACTTTATTTTTGGGCACTTTTTAAAATAAGCAAATGAGTGTTGAACTGAATTGGGTTGGATTGAATCTAAACCAAATGAGCAACCCCTATGTAAACTACAACATTATGCATTGACCCAGAATCACAGATTGTATAAATATTAATATGTTTTTTCTCAAAGCGCATGACTTATTCTACCAATAGAAAGTTCTTAAATTACATGAAGAAAAAGGGCTCTTAATATGGTAAAGAGACGCAACAAATTAGAACTCTTCGCCACCCAACAAACCAGCCACTACAAATCAATCTTATGCATAAAAATGTGCATGTATAGTTCTCAAATTTGAATCTTCCTCAAGTTCAGTTAATTTTATCACGGCCCTTTTTCCAGAAGATTGGCAATATCATCATAAAGCCTCCTTTACTTTCTCACTCTTTCCTTTTTATTACTTAAATATCTTCACATCCACAACAATCCCATAACCAATTTTAACCCCACTTTATCAATTTTAATCTCCACGTTCAATATCTTCAGGGTTTAGTTTCTTCTCTTTCAATCAGAAAACAGTCCAAAAATCTCCACTTTAAAAGTTCCTTTTTCATTTTCCAGAACAATGGTGGTTCAAGATCAAGAAAATCAAGAAGAAGACGAACATCAAGTACAAGAGTCACAAACTTATTATTGCCCAGAGTGTAACAAAGGTTTTAGTTCTAGAAGAGCATTGGGTGGTCATAAGAGCGGTGCTCACATTCGAACTAAGAAAGACCACTCAATCAAGAACACGAAAACAGAGCATACAGAGGATTCTAAGTTGCTCTGTTCTGAAGAGTTTTCGTCGAGAAGAGCTCTGCATGGTCACTCTAGAAGTCACCCTGATAGAGATTTGAGGGGAATGGGACAGCCCTCGTCGTCCGGAATCGTAATCGCGTTGCCGGCGCAGGCGCGGGCGCCGGAGTATTCTTCGGGGATTGATTTGAATCAGCGTTTGAGATCCTGGAGTATAAGAGGTAAGCGCGGGAGACCAGCTGCGATTAGTCGTGGTATTGATTCGTATGGTTCAGAGCCGACTATTGAAATTACGAATGATGGTTCGACGAAAGTGAGAGAGATGGTTGGGGATTTGGAGAGACATAAATCTCAGGGACCTGATTTTTCTGGTCATGTTAAGGAGAGTACTAATGAAACAGGGGAAAAAGCCCTGGAATTTCCGTCGAAAGTGATTGAAATTAAAGGGGATGATCCTGCAAGACCTCAAATAACGTTGAAAAGATCGAAGGAGAAAAGCCTAATGATCAAGGAGGATGATTATGCTATTGAGATGGTTGAGAATTTGAAGATGCATAAGTCTCAGGGACCTGATTTTTCTGATCATATTAATGAGAGTACTAATGAAACAAGGGAAAAAGCCCTGGAATTTTCGTCGAGGACTAAATCGACGAGAGTGACAGAATCTAAAGGGGGTGATCAGGGTCATGCGAGAAATCAAATAACGTTGAAAAGATCGAAGGAGAAAAGCCTAATGATCAAGGAGGATGATTCTGATGTTAAGATGGTTGAGAATTTAAAGAGACGAAAACGTCAGGGACCTGATTTCTCTGATCATGTTAAGGAGATTAATGAAACAGTGGAAAAAGCCATGGGATTTTTGTCGAGGACTGAATCGACGGAAGTTACAGAAATTAAAGGGGATGATCAGGGCCCTGCAAGAACTCGAATAACGTTGAAAAACTCGAAAGAGAAAGGCCTAATGATAGAGGATGATTCTGCTATTAAGCTGGTTGAAAATTTGAAGAGACGTAAATCTCAGGGACCTGATTTTGATAAGGAGACTAATGAAACAAGGGAAAAAGGCCTGGAATTTTCGCCCAAGACTGCATCGATGAAAGTAGTAGAAATTAAAGGGGATGATCAGGGTCCTGGAAGATTGAAAAAATTGGAAGTAAAAAGATTAATGAAGAGACAAAAATCTCATGGACCTGATTTTGATGATCATATGAAGGAGACCAGTGAACCTGATCATAAATCCCCTCAGTTTCCATCAAGGACTGATGAAGTTGATTCCACGAACATCACTGAATCGACAAAAGCAGCAGAAACTGAACTGGATGATCATTGCCGTGCGAGAACTCAAGAGAAATCGAAGGAGAAAAGCCCGTTAATCGAGGAGGATTCTGCCACTAAAGTGGCATTAAAGGAGGATAAATTCACTTGCAGAAAATGTGGAATGAGTTTCAGAACCGGTCAGGCGTTCGGAAGCCACATGGCAAGTCACGAGAAGGTGATTATCAGGACTGGGAATGAGATTGATCTTGTCCATAATAATAATGAACCAGCATCAGAAACAAAGAAGACTAAAAATAAGCTTGTCAAGAATACTGCCAGTGTCACCGACAAAGTAGAATCGGGCGAGAACACGAGATCTCCCGTTGAAGAAAACGACGAGACGACTTTTGATACTCAACCAGTTGTTAAAGGTTGCAGTTCTTCCTCCAATGGACCTGAAAAGAATACTGAAATTGCACGTAAAGGCTTTGCTTTTGACTTGAACGACTTTGCTTTTGACTTGAACGAGATGCCTAACGAGGAAGATTAAGGCGGCCTGCCTGGTTTTGTTATTCCAGGTGAGAAACTGAACATGTTCATTTTGTTCAGATGGCTGACTTTCAATCTTGAAAACTTTGGTTCTGGATCTCTGAATTCGTTTCTACAGTTTTAGGATTCTAACTTCTTAGGTGATCGATCAGAGTTTAGTTCATTTGTTTCTATTGTTGGTTTTGTTCATATGACAGTGTTCTTTAGCCAGGTCAGTAGAATTGTATTTGTTGTTTGTTTTGATGTTGTTTTTCCATGGGAAGAAGAGCGATTCTTATCTTTTATTTCTTTATAATAAGATGGTTTTGACAAGAGTTTAAGTAGCTTTTTATCATGTTTTTTTCTAATGTTTTTTTTTTGGTTGATGAATTGTTTTAAGTTACTTGAATGCAAAAGTTGATGGTGTCATCAAGGTGCATAATAAACTATTCAAAATAAGAAACATTGGTTTTTAAACTGTTCGGAGCTATCTTTTGACCGTTACTTATTGCGTCATAGTTATACTCAATTAAAATAGTGTTTTTTTAGTATGAAAATAACTTTTAACTCTGAAAAGCTTTTGCGCCTTCTACTTTTCTCGACTTATTTTCCAGAGAAGCAAAAACACAACTTAACTAATGTAAACACACAAAAAGCACTTATATATATATATATATATATATATATATATATATATATATATATATATATATATATATATGTTAATAAAAAAGCTAGTGAACTTTTCTAATGAACATTTTTTTTTTTTTCTAATGAACATTTTTCAAACGTTCCTAATCATGCTCGATGATTATTTCTTGTGGAGATTCTTTGTTGAGATTGCGCTTCCTAAGTCATACGGACATATACTCAATTTGCCATAATTTAATCAATAGTCAAAGGATTGTTAGCGATTCTCGTGCACATATGGTAGTTAATAATTTTCTTGTCCATGAAAAAGATATATTGAAGATTTTTCTAGTTGGGTATTTTGGAAGCGAGTTTTGCTCCATTCCCTATTAGTCGTGTCGTAAGTACTCGCATTTCGTGGTCTATAAATTGTAGCTATTAACCTATTACTTGAGTTTTTTTTTTCTTCGTTTTTTTTATGAATGAAGCTACTTGAGTTTTCCCCCCCATAAATTGTAGCAACTAATTCATGGATTCTTTTTCCCCTTTTTTTGGCTTCTCTGCCCAAAATCGCATACGAACTCAAAAATGGTCTTGTATCCAGTACTATGATCACCAATTCATTTCATTTCACCAATTTTAGTGAATATTTAAAAAATGAAATTGATTCGTTTGTAAAATCTGATGTTGGGTTAAAAGATGAAAAGTATGGGTTTAACTAATCAATATATTTTAATTATGTACGTTAATTATTAGGATAATAATAAAGACGATATTTTGTATGAGAATCTTCATTTTATGGGGATAGAACGTACTGAATTTGTATTTATTATCATCTCCAATCTCTTGAGGTTATTGGTCGTGTTCGTTTTTTATGTCATCGTTAAATTTACGTACAATGATTACAATGTACGCAATTAATTTATCAATCATCCACTACTCACATACTAGTATCTCGATTAAAGCTTTGGTTTGAAAGTGCCGATCTGCTACATGTCAGAAAAATTCTCAATATTTCTAATTTTTTTTTATATATTTAAAAAATTATTGTTACAATATACATGAAAAATACGTTTAGGCCATTTTCACATAGTTAAAAGTGGAAGCGTTTGAGTACAACAAATTGATACATCTTTTTTAGAGAAAATGGTTTGTATGGTTTATTACACTATTGCCAACTCTGTAATAGAACTGGCGTAGATTAGAAATACTTGGGAAATAGAAAGATATAAGGTTGAAACAAATACTAAATAGAGAATAATACTTAATTTAAATTGAAATGTAACTATGAAAGCATTGAGCCAACCCATCGGGTCCGTACTCGAGACCAGGCGAATCCTATGGAGAATTTGTCCAAATATGTTGAGTCGGGTTGGCTGCCGACAATGTTTTTTATTTTTTCCCAAAAATGTGAACCCTTAAAAGCCCTACATATATCTACATTAGTAATTAAATCTCAACCACACATACACTACACTTTACAGATATCATTTACATTGATTATAAGTCTATAAATCAGATAAGCTAAGTAGCACCATCATAAATCATAAGAACATTCAAAGAATCATTTAAGACATCAGTAAATGAATATTACCAAAGAGTTCATTTCAGCTCTACGTACATTTTCGATATGTATAAATGTTGTTGTGTTTACATACAAATATGTTAAATTAATTAATTACTGTTAAGTAGGGTGGAGATTGTTTTCTACCTGTCGCTTTTTCTCCGTTATTGGAAAGAAATCATAGAACGACGTAAAAACTACGAAAAACTCTATTGTTGAATAATATTAAATACTTCTAATCTGTTAGGGTCAGAAAATGCATAGCTATGAAAGCTCTTATTAACAATCATGCATCAAAATTAACTGATCAATTCAAAATTTACATTATAGCTCTTCTAATATAAGTCACATGCTTAAATATTTCTTAATTAAACTACGTACCTAATATTCTTAAACCTTTAGATAATCCGTGTTTTTTTCACTTTATTTTGTCAAACACCTCATAAAATTATGACAATATTAAAAGGCTGAACTTAGACAAAAATAACCCGTGGTTGAGTTGATTCAAAACGTCAATCAAATGTGAAAACAAAAAACAATAATTCTATGTTTAGGACAGTTTCCAATGCGTTTGAAGTTCCATTATCGGAACAATCATATAGATGCAACTACCAAATTCTACTATCTAATCAAAAGGGGCGACGAATTTGACTGCATAACGCCAAAGCACATCCCGTCAATGTAATATTCATCCCAAAAAAAATGTTGTAATTATTAGTCATTCAGTTTCTTTGAGAAAAAATTGCAATCCAATTTGAGAGAATTTGTGACGTAGACAAAAGTTGGCCAGTTCCTTTTTTTCCTTTACATAACTTGAGTGTCATTTCATATAGAATCGTTCAATCAGATTCGCCTCACATGTATTTTGTAATGTGGGACAAGAATGTATATATTTAAAAATTATTTTCCCTGTTCACCTTGATTTTAAGTTCATATTATTTCCCTCAATAATATTCCTTTTCTTATTGTTAGATTACACTATTTTTAATATTCATATTAATTAGAACATTGAGTCATTGATAATTACTTAAATTTTCTATAAAATATGACACAACTTTGCTCAAATTTCATAAAAAATGGTTCAATACATTCACCTTGCATGTATAGTATTATTGTACCGGACAAATGTACTTTTTAAATAGAATGAACAATGTACTTTAATTCATGTTTGCTTTATTTACAAAATGCATTACTTTTGAATAGTTACACCCTCTCTTAAATTTTGAAAAACAAAACTCTAGAAATATGTTCTTGAGGTTTTATTATTTGTATAGACACCCTCCCGAATTTTCAAAGTCTTTACTATTTTTTCTTTTTTAGATTGAGGTATCTCTATAATTATCCAAACAATAAGAAAGATTTATATATTTACGCCAAACGTATGAGAAGTAAGTATCTATGACTAATAACAAACGCACATTCTTTTCTTATGTCGTGGAAATTTATGTCATGCTATTCTTAAAATGCACACTATATAATTCTCGAGTTAGCGTGTAAACAACTTCAATAGGATAAATCATACAAGATGAATCTGGTATGACAAACAACACTAATTTAATATGCTATTTTTAAAATGCACACTATATAATTCTCGAGTTAGCGTGTAAACAACTTCAATAGGATAAATCATACAAGATGAATCTGGTATGCCAAACAACACTAATTTAAATAGTATAGAATCAAACTAATCTAAGTTGAGAAAATACATTTTGTATAAATAAAATGAACTATTGGATCGCGGTGAAATCAAATCTTACCGCGTAGCCAAATTCAAGAGTGGGGCAAAAGCACGAAGCCCAACAGGCCCACAAAATGGACCCCATTTAAGTTGAAACTTTGAAGTGTAAGCAAAACAACACATCATTATTATTTACACAGTACTTTCAATTCTCAACTGCTCTTCTGGTCCTTGGTTTCCTTTTATATTTTCTTTAGTGCCCTATTTTTCTGTTGGTTCCTTATACACTATTTTGTCAACTTGCAACAACCACCTTAGATGCTCATTACCAATTTAAAAGCACACGAAAAACGGTAGTTAAGAAAAAACATCATCATCTTCATAACTTACAGTCAGAGTCTTTAATAAACATCGTCTTCAAATATTCACTAATTTACCACTGAGATACCCAATAACAAGGTCCTTTTCTTAAATTAATATTTAATGCAAATTATTTTATTTAGATCATTGTAGTCTTTTAGTCAAGCTGGGACTTAGGAGGTGCTCCAAGTCGACAGACTCGACACAATAGATACCATCTCATAACACATTAAACTTACTTCATGAACTGGATAGATTCAACGCCTTTTCACTTTTACAAAATCTTCTCAACCCGTTGATATTAAATCCACTAAAAATCTATTGGAAAAAGTCATCTTAAATCCACTAAAAAGTCATCTACATAATTTAGTCAACATAAAATCCCAGTAAAAGTGTAAAGCCAATGTTTTGGTTTTTGTTTGCAATGTTTTAGGAAATATCATCAAAAGATATAAAAACTACAAGAATGACTTGGTTTTTGTTTGCAACTAGAAACTGGGGCACGCGACATTATTTTTATATTTTAAAGTATTATATATGGGAGTTGATATATTCAGAGCAAAATCCCTAAATCTAGAGCAATATTTGTATTATTTATTATTTTAACCTTTTCATTTTTACTAACTTATTCATTTTCCTTTCTTGATTCCTTAATATCTCCTACTCCCAAAAAGAAATCTTCTCATATATTAATGATGATCGAGATTTCTTCTTTATATATGAACACAAAACAAAATTAGTGGATTCTCCTAAATTAAATTTTTTATTCTTGTAATCCTTTTAAATTCTTTTCTTTTGCTTGCACGAAGTTTAATTTTGATTTCTGATTTGCAAGGTGAGATGAGATATGAAATTATTTTATAACTTATTTTAATTTATAATTTATTGACACACTTCTTATCATTTTTTCTATATTATTGATAAATATACTAGACATTTGAAAATTGTTATGTGAGTACACTTTGTTTCTTTTCTGAATATGTACATCGTTTTCTTGTTATCATATTGTGGGTCTAAATCAATTATTTATTTTTTGTTGGATATTGATGAAGTTAAGAGCAAAGAAATGTCATCGATTTTTTGGTCGGATTTCTGGTGTAGTTGGACTTTTATTTTTGTTATATTAATCAATTCAATTATTTATTCATATGGAATAAAGTTGCTAGCAGTAGCTTTTTAGTTTTAGTTAATTTTGTGTTCTTTACTTTTTGAATAAACATTTTTTCTCAATTAAATTATGAATATATATATATATATATATATATATATATATATATATATATATATATATATATATATATAAGTTAATAGGACTGAAAAACCGCATGATGTATGTATAATTTAAAAGAAGAAAACGCTAAATCGGAGGAAATTTGTTAAAGATAATGTTTCCATGTTATAAATAAGAAACAAGAGATTTTTATCAAAGTTTCCAAAGATTTTGGATTACTGGCATGCATTAAGAAGGAAGATGTTGTTTAACATTTAATTACAAGGGGCATATTAGAGAACAAATATTTTTTGCTCTGGATTTAGGGATGTTGCTCTGTCTATATCATTTGCCATTATATATTCATATTCAAGTGTGAAGAAAAAAATAAAATATGGAAAGAAAAAAAAAGGCAAGAAAAAAGATTTGCTTAGATGGAAAGAGTTTGAATTAATTGAATAGTGAATCAACATAATTATAGTAGAATGGAAAGAAAAGTAATTTTCATTGGAAAGAATATGAATTATATCCTTCTTAATAAATAGTACAAACTGTAGGGTTAAATTGAGAAATTAAAATGAAATGATATAGTGCGACATAAATTATAGAGTTAAACTTGAAAATCAAAAGTTTGGTGTCACAAATACCTCTTCCTTTATATATAAGTATAGATGTTCAACGTGTATGTATTGTACTTAAGAAAAAAAAAAGGATAATCAATCATGAGTCATGACTTACCTAATAAAAAATAATGTCTAATCCAACCACTCAATTACCGTTGATAAAGTGATTTTAAGCAACAAATTAAAGTACTTTCCTTATATCTCTATATATCATAAATCAGACTTTTAATTATGAATTTAACATGTGAGATGCTTGCTTAAAAAAAAAAAAAAAACATAAGACAAGTCTTTTTCTTGAGACTGCTAAAAGCAATCTACCCCCCCATCCCCTGCTGAAAATGAAATTTCCATAGAGGTATAAAATCAATTATACATATATATATTAATTTCATATTTCAATACTAACAGTGTTTGCTGTGGCTATTAATTAGAAATAAAAGCGATCATTTCATATTAGCTTTTTATTAGGTGTCCGAATGTGTGTGTGTGTATCTATCTGTATGTAATTATGTTCTGTGTGTGTGAGAGAGAGAGAGAGATTATAAGCGAACGGCTTTTTCTTTTGCTTCTTCTTCTTAATTTAGCTTTTTCAAAAAAGCTAAAAACAAATAACATCTTTCTTTCATTTTCCCTTTACTCTTCTGCGCTCTCTTAGTCTCTTTATCTCTCTACATTTTGTACGCGTACTCTCTCTATCTGTTTCTCCCTCTTCTCTGTATTCAAACACTGTTTTCAATTTGATCTGTTGTGACTGCAAGCTTGCTCCTTTTGACTCACACTCTTGCTTTACCGGTTTGTGTTTCATAAATTGTACTGCTGTTTTAAGGTTTTCAAGTTTCTTGCACTTGTTTGCTTTGTCCATTTTTGACGATTTTACTGTAAAGATTTGATTTTTATGTTGTAATTGATCTATGGTGAAGTTTTATTTTCTGGGCTTTGATTGTTTTTGTTAGCTTTTTTATTATTTTCAATGTTTGTGGTTCTGTTATTAAAGTAAATGCACTATTGATTAAGATGCAAATAGTACATACAGAGGCAAAAAACACTTTTTAATATGAGGTTAGTAGTTTCCTTAAAATTCCAGTGTGTACTAGATAAAAATGTATTTTTCAAGGAGGGGGTGTTTTTTGTTTTTTCCCCTTTTATTTTGATTTTCCTTTAGTTTGAGTTCACAATTTTACTGTAAATTTTGGGATAAATTGGTGGATTTTGTGGCATTTGGTTTTATTAATCCCAGCTGATGTGCAAATTGAGCTGGTAAGCAAAGGTTTCGAAGGAGCACAATGTGATACTTATTAGTTATTACTTATTACCTATTCTAATCATTTCCCAGATTTCAGTTTTTTGCAATACGTAGATGGTGGAAACACACCGTCATTCTTTGTTTTTGGTCCAAGTGTTTGATGTTCTAGGTAACTAGTGTAGAATGAGAGTTTGAGCGTCGAGACACGTTGTCAGGATTTATGTGTTAATGTTTGCTTTTGAGAATGATTATGGACTAGGTAACTGAGTATTAATGAAGTTTTTTTTATCCTCTCTAATGTCTTCAGGACAAATCAAATTATGGCGAGGGTAGGCCGTGATTATAGTTATACAATGCAAAGATCCATTGTGTCACCGGTGTCAGCTGATGTGATTTTCGCTTCTAGTCGCTTTCCAAATTATAAAATCGGAGCTAACAATCAAATTGTCGAGATCAAAGAGGATTCAAAGTCTTTGTCCATGAAAGAATTGGTTGCTAGAGAAACTGCCTTGTTGATGGAGCAGCAAAAACGCCTCTCAGTCCGCGATCTTGCTAGCAAGTTTGAGAAGGGTTTGGCTGCTGCTGCCAAGTTATCTGACGAGGTTTGATCTTTTTCTAACAACAGTTCTCTTTTTTTTACTATTTTATTTCGCGAATTCAGCGGTTTTATGGACATAGACAGATTGGGCTGTCAGTTTTTAAATTGTAATTTCGTTCTGGTCTAGTGTTGTTATGAAGTTTCTTGTATAGAATATTCATCTGAATATTGATTTAATTAAGTTGGCGGTGAAGAAGTAAAGAGTATGTATTTTCAAGCTTGGGTATTTGTATGTTAATTTCGCCTCAAGAAGTTGTAGAATTTTGAATCCATTCAGTCATTCCTCTAAAGTGCTTTATTAAGAGGAGAGGGAAACTTTGTTTGTCTACAGAAGCCCAATTCTTTTCCTAGCAATGTGCCCAACTCTGTTTTGGTTAGCTTCATATTTAGATGTCCCTTTATGTTGTTCCAGGCAAGACTGAAGGAAGCAGCTTCCCTGGAGAAACATGTGCTTCTAAAGAAACTCAGAGACGCGCTTGAAGCTCTGAGAGGACGCATTGCTGGCAGAAACAAAGATGACGTGGAGGAAGCTATATCTATGGCAAGCTATTCTCCATTTTCTTTACTTACATCATTGCTCTTTCTGTTGTTACTAATATGACCTCACTTACGACAAAAACAGCCCCCCCCCCCCCCCAAACAATCAAAACAATGTAATAACAAGAACAAAGAAATCCTAAATGAAACTGGATAGCTTAGGACATACCAGTTGCACTGTGAAGTCTTGATGTGAAATGGATTGTCCAATATAACACTGTTCATTTAGAAACGTAAATGCAGGCTGAAATTTGTAAACAATAGTAAACTGTTGACGCCATCAATATCAGTCAAATAAGAAGTAAGATGATTTCTTTTAGGCTGTAAGGAACTTACAGGGTGGGGAATGTCCTATAAAGTCTAATTTTCCTGAATAGTGGGTGTTAGGAACTTATTCATTTTTTCCTTCTAGATTTTGCTTGTCCATTAGCACAAGTAAAAGAGGTTGTGAATATTCCCGTGATTTTGGCTGATATTAGGTTTAGTTGTCCTCGACGTCCTCATTTGAAACTTAGGGAGAGTATCTATTGGTTATTGTAACAAATACTGTACTCCCTAATGATCTTTGAGTTTGGTACTTCTGTAAGCTTAAATTAGATCTTCAGTTCTTTGCTCTTAATGTATGACTCTATTGCTGAATTTTTTTATGTCTTATATACATATAAAGTCTGCCAGTGTTTTGATATAACCAGGTTGAAGCTTTGGCAGTTCAATTAACTCAGAGGGAAGGAGAGCTAATTCAAGAGAAGGCGGAAGTGAAAAAGCTTGCAACTTTTCTGAAGCAGGTAAAACTACTGCACATCTCTCTCTCTCTCTCTCTCTCTCTCTCTCTCTCTCTCTCTCTCTCTCTCTCATGCATGGCTGCAAAAGATGAATGACTTTTGTAACTTATTATATACTATTTTTGCTGCAAATGGTATAGATCCTTTGTAGCAGGGCTAGTATGCACATTTGATGAAGATATAGTAATATTTCTTTTCTTTACTATCTTATGTTTTTAGTTTTCTAATTTCTACTACTATATTTATCACCATCATCTTCATTCTCATTATAATTTGGCTGTATATTGTTAGCTTACTAATAATCGTTATCTTTGTTTTCCCTAAAGTCACATAAGTTACAGAGAGTAGCACCACATATAAGCTTACGTAAGAAATGCTATGCTGCAGTTTGAAAGTCTCTGATCACACCATTTCATATTTTCCTTAATTATTACAGGGATTCTTTTATGTGTCTATGGTATTCTCTTCGCAGTTGACCCTCTCTCTTACTTGTTGGCTTTTGCTAAATAATATCATGGATGAAAATCTGATGCCTATTAGCTCCAGTTACATTAATATGGAGAATTGCATGAAATATGAGGCTTGACTGTCCTAAAATCTGATTCGGTCACATTTTATATTTATACATGTGGGGCTAACATATTATGACATTGGATACTTAGGTTTCATGTGTTATAAATTTTTCTCACCCTACTACATTCTTTTGCAGGCTTCAGAAGATGCTAAAAAAATGGTCGATGAAGAGAGAGCTTTTGCACGAGCTGAAATTGACAATGCAAGAGCTGCAGTGCAGAGGGTGGAAGAGGCTCTTCAAGAACATGAACGAATGTCACGAGCTACAGGAAAACAGGTTCCCTTGGATGTTTTCCTTTCTTATTTACAAAAAGATTTATATATGAAGTCATGCTGGATATGTTTGATTCAGAGATTATATGAAATCCAAGAATTTGTACTTAATGATTACGTCTGTAGAAATTCTCAGATAATCAATTGAAAGTTATGTTCAAAGTTTGTGCTCTGTATTTAGAGCTGTTGAATTAGAACAAAAACCAAATCTGTTTTGGTTGAAGTTTGTATAGTTTTTCACTATGAGTCTTCATCCTTGGTAAGCCATTCTTGATGTGTGATATGTTCTCCATTTTGGATAATAAGGATTTGGAAGAATTGAAGAAGGAGGTTCAAGAGGCTAGACGAATCAAAATGCTGCACCAACCCAGTCGGGTATGTATATCTGAATTCCCAAAATCTCATTCCGGCATAATTTTGGTCCATATGTAAGTACAAAGATAAGGCTGATTCTATTTGAGCGATACTTGGAAATTCCTTTTGGGGCGATGCCTTCCTTATGGGGCGATTCCTATTTAGGCTTGTTAGAATCTAATTCTTGTGATGATCTTCCTTTTAATTTTAAGAATATTTCCTCTTCCACTTGCCTGTGCATGTAGTGTGAGACACATTATTTTCTGCAGGTCATGGATATGGAACATGAACTTCATGCATTACGGATTCAGCTTGTAGAGAAAATGAAGCACTCAATACAGCTACAGAAGGAGGTTTGTCACTAATCTTTATCTATTTCCAACCTTTCCTCTCTGTTCTGTTTCTGGTATCTAGTATATCATTCAGATTCTTCACCTTCGCTGAGAAAGTTTGTTAGCAGCTACCAACAACAATATAGTGAAAGAAATTTATATTTACCAATCTACAACTAGTAGTTGATAAGTTAGATGAATGACAATGCATGTAAGTAACTTAAAATGTTTGGGCTAGTGAGCAAATAAGTGCCTTAATGTGGCAGAGTTATCAATTAAGAAACTTGTTAAGGGTTTAATATGATTCACTGGTGGATTGTCGCTGCACTTTAGCATAACAGAACTGTAATATTGGAACCCTGTGAAGCTGACATGATCAAAAGACAAGCAAGAGATGATAATATTGTAATGAAGTCCGAAGATTGAAACTATAATGTGAGACATTCATGGAAAGGTAAAAGATGAATAGACTAACCCAGGTGTTATCTGAAGTTGCATGGTGAAAAACAATGCTCTACTGTGTATTGTGACATTTGTTGAGAATATTAAGTATTCTTCTTTGTGTGTTCTCTAGTTGAAGATCCTTAAGTACAGTTGTATTCCATTGCTTAAATGTTCTTTTATGTGCCACAGTTTCAGACTTTGCTTTTTACATAAACACAACTCCTATGTAGTATGACAAGATCTGCTCCCGGAGATCCTCTGAGGAAAAATCTTGTGCACTCGATTTTATGAGAGGAAGATAAAATTATGCCTACTATTGATTAAAAAAGCTGTTGACACTAAATGAAAGTACTATGCAGCATGTCAGTGATTCAAGTCTGCACTTTAAGAAGGAAGGATCAGGCTCCAAAAATGGAAGTTTGAGGGCTTTAGTTGCTTGCATAATTATAAAAATGATATTTTATTTCTTGAATCATGTAATTTGATGTGTTCGGTGCATAGACTTCTTATTAAGTGAACTTGAAACACACATCATGTTTAATATCTGATACATTCATTTCATGGATGTTTTTCAGCTGGCAATAAGTAAGAAAGGTGATGAGGATACGACCAGTTTGTTCGAAATAGATGGTATTGAGACGCTGGGTTCATATTTACGGATATATCCATGTTCCGCTAGTGCTCCAGATCTTTCACAATGTTCAATTCTATGGTATCGTTCAACATCTGAGGGGAGCAAGAAGGAGCTTATATCAGGTACATATTCAAGGACAATTAGTCATCTTTCATCCTATTTCGTATTCATAATGTTTTTTACTTAATAAGCTCGTTCATGTTGTAGATAAAAGTTACTGTTATCTAAATACCGCAAATTAATTTATCTCATGACTCCATGACTTTTGCATTACAGCCTTACAGATCTTTCTATTGAACTCAATTATCTTTCAACTGCTTATATCATAAATATATCTATAATTTATTAAGATAGTCATTCAGTTGTGTCACTCTGCCTCTACATTTTAACCGTTGTTGGTTTTCCACAATATCAGGGGCCACAAAATCTTTATATGCTCCAGAGCCCTTTGATGTTGGACGAATACTGCATGCTGATATTATGACTGATGATCAGACAATAACTGTGACGACCTCTGCGCCCATTGACCCGGGTTTGTTTCCCCAAAGTTAATTGTTCTTCTAATTTGTACCGGATCATATATTCAAAGAGTTTGTAATGCTATTTCTTTTACAGCTGCGGGATTGGGGAACTATGTTGAAGCGTTAGTGCGGAGACATGACATTGATTTCAATGTATGTTATTTTTGCCGTCCCAGTATATGATTACACTATGTAGTCATTAAGTATTCTACTGCTAAATTCTCTCAGTAGAAACTCTTTCTCTTCTTTCTTATCGTGCATGATGTTAACACGCCGTGTTAAAAATTATGTTGCTTGGTTCTTTATTCTGTCCCCTAGATATTTAAGATAGAGAAATAAATACATAATCGTTTTGGTAAAGTCGTGATTACGCACTCTTCAGTTTGTTAGTAAGAAGTTATTCTCAGTATATTAGTAATCATATGTTGGTTTAAGGTTGTATTGGACTGGTTTAAGATGCAAGTGGACAGTGACACGAGAGTATCCATACACTCTCTTCGAAATCATTCAGTAGTTTGCTCTGAAAGTGTGCATATGATTAGTCAACATCTCTATAACTGAATTATAATTATAATAAGAATAGTGATAATAACAATAATGATCAAGTCGTGATTTGGACAGCTATCAAAATAAATATAAGTAAAGTGACGAAAGGGTGAAATTGCCTTTGTATTTCTATGGCTGCTCCTGCAGTCTGTAGGTAGAAAAACAGCTTTATAGGAATTCATAATGTGTGGTCTCTTAAAAACCAGAATAATGCGAAATACAGGTTTTATTGTTACTTGATTTGGTCCTGACTTGTCTTTACTTACTGCTACATGAGATGTAAATCTTGTCCTACAGCATGGATCTAATAATATATGTGTCCCTCTCTCTCCCTCCTTTTTCTCTATACTTACTTTTGTGACGAATTTATCGCAGGTTGTTGTTATACAAATGAATGGAGTAGATTACACGTCACAATCCATCCATGTACTGCAGATAGGAAAGATGAGAATAAAACTTCACAATGTCAAAACAACATTGTCGAAGGAATATTATTCCAATTCAATGCAGGTACTCATCCCTGCTTAAGGATTCTCTTTCTTGTTCTATATGAGATTACCTTATCCAAATGCTTTATAGAAGGTCATTTTCACTTTTACGGCACATGAGACCTTATTTATTTCATTCCATCTGTAGCAGTTCTTTTTCTTATTCAAGCCATGAATTATAACGTTAACTATATGACCTAGCAAAAATAATTGGATGGATTGTTCTTTATTTCAATTTCTTATTTTTCTGGATCAATTCTGCTTTATTATAATGTGTAGATGCCGCCTTTACTATAAGTATAAAGTCTTCTTGCATCCATCACTTTTTCTCGAGATCTAAATTTTTGCTGAGTAACTTTAGGTGACATGTGACATTTGTGAGGTAATAATGAACAAATTATTGGGCTAGTAAAAGTTGAGGTATTTGTTAAGAAAGTTTTGGAATAACAGTTCAAAATTTTCTTTTTAAAACGATTTTTTCCCCTTCCCGTGAGAACAGTCACTAACTCCGTTATTATTTTTTTCCACTATTAGCTCTGTGGAGTCAGAGGTGGTGGAAATGCTGCAGCTCAATCAGTGTATTGGCAAGCAAACGTCGGGCTATCCTTTGTATTAGCATTTGAATCACCACGAGAAAGAAATGCAGCTATCATGCTTGCACGAAGATTTGCATTTGATTGTAATGTAAGTGCAACATCTTGAATGCCAAATCAAAATTTGGACAACCTTGTTTTTTCCTTAAACATTATGCTTTTTGTTACATGAAAACTAGACAGTAATACTCGTTTTTGTACCAGATTACGCTTGCTGGGCCAAGTGACAGATCAACTGCAGGGACTTGAAGTTAAGTCTAACTATAGCCTAGAAAGTGTTCATACCTGCTTTTAAGTATATCGTGTACAAGTAAATCTTTATAGTGGAGGGAGCTTCGTCATTGTGCAAACTGAATTCTTAGCTTTTTCTTCTTTGTTTAAGTTGCTAGGCCTTTTTTTTAGTTGCCTTGGTCTATTCTTTTTGGGTTTGTCTTTTATTTTATTTTTTTGTTCTTTTTCTAATCTGATCTTTATACTGATCGTGGGAGAAAAAATCTGATTGTGGCAAGTCTTGGTGAGTGAATGTGTATCTCTTATTAAGTAATGAATAACGCCAGAGTATGCTGGAGAAAGTTTGAGTATCTTGTCTGATCTTATGTTGGTATTTAATTTCTGTCATTGACCATTTGTTTTATATCGAATGATGTGGTGATACTGAATTTTTTTCTATACTGTACTAGTATTAATAAGGTGCAAGTTCGAATGTGTTTTTTTTTTTTTTTTTTTTTTTTTAAAACATGTTTGTGAAGATCGAATGCGACTATCTTATTGATATGGATCGTGATACATGGGATACTGTTGATGTTTTGTCGTAGATGCAGCTAGAAAATTAGTAATCTTGGCGCAGACTTAATACTTGTTTTCGTGTTTCAAAGTATTAAATAATTCCAAATTGTGAAAGAAGGAAAAATAAATATAAATACTATTATAGTCATATGTGAAACTTTCTACAATTGTAAAATGTAAAGAATATTGAGAATTTAACCACGTGAAATGATTACGTCGGACGTCACGCATGAAGAACAAATAATTCCCAATATGCAAAAGTAGAACTACTTCTTCAACAGACTTATAGATATGTACTAATATATTAATCAAATATATTTATAGAGAACAACGCTTGCTCAACTTTACTAAGAAAATAATCTCGAAAATACTAATAAAATTTGATATAACAATTTTTTTATCTTGGCTTAAGTGTATGAATAAATAGTATTAGACAACCACTAAATTCACATTTTACAAGGTAAAAATAGCACCCTTTTAGACGGCAAAAAGCAACTTGATTGTAAGAAATCTCTCCCCTAAAAAATAGATAATAGGTTGGAGTCATCTTCGGTCGGTAAGGTGGTGTTTAAAAAAAAATCTCAAAGTTAAACGTTCGTAACTTAAAATAAGCTTTAAAAGCAAATTTAAAAGATGAGTCCGCAATTTGCAAATACCACCTTATTCAAACGAAAAAGACTGGTTTAGCTTATTGTAAGAGTTCACAAAAGCTACGGCTTTTTCCACTTAAAAATAAATAAATACATATTTCCATTATGTAAAATCTCTGCCACAATTGAGTAAAGCAACCAATATCACCGACTTGAGTAAAATTAATCGATCCGAGAATGAAAAAAAAAAAAAAAACATAGAATAAGACGCAACATTAGCGTCCCATTTAGAACTCTTTACTGACTGATGAATCATAATTTACACTTAGAATTGTATACAGCAACATACAACAACACATAACACGAACAGCACCTCTCCATAAAGTAAATTAAACCATAGAGAATGAAGAACCAGCAATTATTATAGATAAAATTCACTAGTCCTCCTCCTCACCGCGTCTTCTCTACGACTTAATTTCTTTCTTGTCCTCTTCAGTTTTCCAAACGACATCCTCAAGGCTCGTCGAAAGGCTTTTATAGAACTGCAAAATAATCAGCACCACCAAAAATTAAGTAAATATTGGAATAATTTATCTGAGGTTCCAAGTCTTGGTGAATGTGAGTATAGAAAAGAACTACAGAAATATCATATTGAGGCAGCATTTTGTTTCTAATCTGATGCAACCAACTGCTATTTCGACTGCGCATGCGGAAAATTCTGAACAACTTAGTGGGGGAAGCCAGTATCTGAAGAGCATGGGGCGAGATTATGTAGAAAATTTTCCGGGTGCAGAAGTATCTTTGTCTTTGTGTTTTCTTCAATATATCAAAAAAGGAATCAATATATCTACACCCTACGAGGTTTGGTCTAAGTCTAACTACATAAACCTCCATTAAAGTATGAATAATAACATACACATCCCCTAAAGCTTTAAAAATATCCAAAGAGTACAGGGTCTATTTGTACTGCTTTTCAAACTTCGAGGAATGTCCTCTTAATTATTCAGAGTCGGATAAACCTATTTGTAATTTTCAAGGCCAAATCTCAAGAATGTGAATGTAATTACTAAAACCAGGGTCTTAACAGGAAGAGACAAACAAGTTTACCTTGTGGAACTCCAAAGTATCCCCTTTGGCCTTTCTAACCTCTACCATATGTAAAGATGGTGCAACTTGAAAAACCTGATCCAACGGTATATTAGATGTTAACCATCATGATATGCACCTTACCAAAAGTTAAATACTCATAAATGGAGGAGATTATGAACTATCGTAAAATACCTCAGTTGCAATATTAAGGTTGCCTTTCCTACCAGCTTTTGAATTTTCGAGCCTCATCTGAAAAGAGAGGAGAAAATTATCAAAGGGAGAGCATCGAAAAGAAGATTAGACTCATTGTCCATTTTTAGAGAAATTAAATTATAAAAACTTAAAGATGAGATAAGCATGCAGGAAGTTCACTTTATTACCTTATAATTCTTCTTCTGGACATCAAAACCAAGAGGTTTTGCAGCTTGTTCAATTTTATTAATTATCTCACTTGCTGAGCATTTCGATGGAAACCTTGTTTCCCTCTTGAATCCCTGTCATCAGTACCATATAAAACAAATGAATAAATCATTGCTGGAAAAGTTAAAGGAAGAAAGAAATTAACCTGTTCTGAGTCAAATTAGTCCACATTAGGTCAACTTAAAAATGTTTTTTTTCTCTTCCTTCTTTGGTACCAAGAGTCTAATATTCATAAAACATCACAGCATATGTTTAAGGAAGAAAGAATTCGAACCTGTTCTATGTCAAATAAGTTTCCTAGATTGAGACCTTTCGACATTGAAATCAACTCGAAGGCATTCATTGCAGCAGGCTTATTATCCTCCTTTTTCTCTGTAACATGATATTCCTGTTGTAAAGAATTTTATGAGATATCATTACAGATAAAAATACTCAAACATATTGATATGTCCATATGCTCGATAAACACACCTCAGAATCCTTAAACACAGCTTCCACATCATCCAAATTTGCATCTTCTGTCTCATCAAACACTGGTGGTTTGTAGTCTTTCTTAAACCACTCATCCTCCAATATTTCGGGGATCGTGATGCGCTGAAAAGGTGCAAATAGTCATAAAAGTTATAATATTGAATTGGGAATATCCCACATAATGAATCTGGGCTTCTATGTAAAACCAAATTTTCCTTCTCTCCTTGAAATGACTTTTTAAGGAGATGAATAAAGGGGCTCCAGTTCTACACACACACACACACACATACATATATATATATATATATATATACAGAGAGAGAGAAAGAGAGAGAGAGAGAGAGAGAGAGAGAGAGCTCAATAATTTTGCTATTTTACCTTCATCGGATTTGGCTCCAGGATCCGAGTGATCAATCTCATGGCACCAAAAGAAAGCCAAGGAGGGCAAGTGAACTCACCAGAACATATCTGTACATGTTATGAAGAAACTGATGAAATTACAACGCGATGAAAAGAAGTAATCGTGACAAAGTAGACAGTCATTCCAAAAAATACTCACTTTTCTATATAGGTTCATAAGATTAGAGTCGTCAAACGGCAAGTAACCGGCAAGCAACACAAAGAGTATAACTCCACAGGACCACAAGTCAGCGGTTGCTCCATCGTAGCCTCGATCATTGAGGATCTATTCAAGTTTTGGCCCCGTAATTAGAGAACAGGAGAAAAAGGAAAAAGGCGATAATAAAGGTGAACTCATGAGAAATCATACCTCAGGAGCAGCATAGTTTGGGGTACCACAGGTGGTATGTAGCAAACCATCATCCTGATAGATTTCGGAGTTCAAAATTAAACAATAACTACCTCATCAAAAAGGGCTCAAACTTAAATTATAAATGACTAATAAGGCACCAAAAGATTTCAGATAAAATTGATCTATAAATTCTGTACATCCATTATTTTTCTGGACGGAAAAATAAGCCAAAAATGTCATATGTCAAGAATATAAATAGACAAAAAATTGTGTGATGGTTTTACATTTGGATTTTACTTGTGCGTAAAGATTGAGAGTTCAAGCTAAACTTCTAGTTAACTTAGATCCAAAAGCACAAATGCTCAGAACATACATGGTTTATATCTTTAGCATTTTAAATAATTCAGAGAAAATTAATATTAATTTTAGGTTCACCGACGCATCATCAGGCAGTTTTTTAAAGACATTTCAGAAACGACCAAATTTCTCATCAATCTTAAATATGTTAAATCCCCAAGTCAACAGCCGCTATCACCAAGTAATGATGAAGAAATTTTAGAAGAAACAGAAAAAGGTCCGTTTTTCTTGCAAGAATCTAATACCGCTCAGGCATGTATAATAGGACGATATAACCGAGACAGGCTTTTGTTGAGGTTAATTATACTATAACATAATAGAAAGATGGTCATAGTAAGTTACATTCACTTTATCATCGACATGTAATAAGAGGAATCAGTTTGGACCTGAGACACGGATATGTATTTTAGGGAAGTAACGCTATTAATGCAAAAGAAAAAGTAACACAAGACAGACTAGGTGACTGAAACATGTTAATGAGGTACTAATTTATACCCTGACTTGCTGGGAGAGAGCACTTAATCCAAAGTCGGAAACTTTAAGGTTTCCAGCAGCATCCAGTAGTAAGTTCTCCGGCTGCACCAAAAAAATTACAGACACACAATATGAAATTTAATCTAAATTGTTAGCTTAAACTTTAATTGGAAAGTATTGTAATAAACATCAACTAACCTTCAAATCTCTGTGGAAGACTCCCCTGCTATGGCAATAATCGACAGCATTAATTAGTTGCTGAAAATACTTTCTTGCTTCATTCTCGCTCATCCTTCCATGATTTACCTTCATCAGCAATAATCTTAGTTTCAAACAAAATAACTAAGAAATACAATATTGGCAATAAAAATTACAGATAAATCCTACGGTCAAACTTAAGTTCGAGATTCCAGCAGTGAGATGGTAACTCAAAGATCAGCAGTGTATGTGATATGAGATTTTAAAAGCAACCAAGTCTTGATCACGATTTTCTCATACATGCTTTTATAACATAATGAAATCAAATAGTTTTGAGGAAAGAGGATTCGCATCTTACAATTTGGTCAAAGAGCTCTCCCCCAGTGACAAATTCCAAAACAATAAATATCTTGGTCTTGCTTGCCAGCACCTGAATAAAGATGAGATTACTAGTTAACAGGTGGCCCTCTACCATACAGCGAGAAATGAAAGGGCGGGCGGGGTATATATATATAGCGACTAGTGAGAGAAAGATTGATGAGAGAGAGAGAGAGATTAACCTCATACAAGCAAACAACATTTGGATGTTTTATCAGTTTCATTGTCGCAATTTCTCGCTTAATCTGCCAAATTGTTCATAAAATATTTTAGAGCTCATCCGCTACCAGAAAAGATACACTGCCAATATATAAGTTAATTAACGAACATAAGAATGATTGCTTAATATGACGTGATATTCTTTCAAGTTCCTGAACCTTCTTCCAGATAACTTTGGTGCAAATGTATCAATAGCAACGGAAAATTCTCAAGAAGACAAATCCTGAGGTTTGTAAAGGTACATATAACAAATACCTGTTCTGCCATTTTGTGCTTAAGGACTTTATCCTTGTCAAGAATCTTGATTGCCACATGTTCTCCAGTCTCTGAATTTCTAGCAAATTTCACTTTCGCGAATGTGCCTTCACCAATTGTCCTTCCCACCTCATACTTCCCAATTCTTCGCTTAATTTTTGTCTGACTCATTCCCTATCAACTATCTCTTTTGGAAGCAAATGCAGTCTTCAATGAGAATTTCCTGCACAAGCCAGTTAGTAAAACTGTCAAACTTATATAACATTTATCTGATCAAGTACTTAAATATGATCCAAACAGGTCTATACCAAACAAGAGTTTTGTCTAAGGAGCCAATCAAACTAAATAACATAAATCATAAAGATGGTGATCGAAACAACAAGATTCTTTTGTTTTTTTTGATAATTGAGCTTCATAAGGTAAACAATGCTTCATTTGTTGCAAAAGTCGGGAAGTCCATACGAGCAAATTTAATTAGTAGACACTAATCTTCTGATCCAACAGGGAAGAGTCTCTGCGCGCGTGTGTGTGTTGTATGTCAAAGCTATGACTTCAGTTCACAACTACTACTAATCATAGTAATAGCAAAGACTTAATTTAACAGATTACATTAAAATATTAACTGACTTCGGCGGACATACCTAATTGACAAATTTAAGAAAGAAAATCAGAGAATAATAAAGTAAGAACTACCAGCATGATAAACTAATCATAACCACTAAATATAATAATGGGATTAAGTTATTCCAAAAACGACATTAAATATTAAATGATTCCCGCGAACATACTTAATAATCTAGCAAACAAATCAGGGAATAATAAGATGAGAAACATCACCATGAGTAACCATCATGACCACTAATTGCAATTATTTAATAAGTTATCCAACAAATGACATTAAGAAAATATTAAATGATCAACGCAATTGCCGCAAACATAGTTAATTAATGAACTAACAAAAAGATGGTAGAATAATGAAACAAGAACAACCAGCATGGGCACAATTTCTTGATAAGAGTGAAGAACTATTAAACTAATAACATTAAAAATACCAAATGATCTATCTGAACATAGTTAATTAATGATTTAAGACAGAGATAATAGAATAGTAAAACATAAAACAACATGATTGACCAATCATGAGCACTAATTGTTGCAGAGAGAGAGAGGATTATTACTTGCTCTCTAATTGAAATCTGCAAATCCAGCTCAAATTTAAGAGTCTTAAACTCAAATTAACACTCAATAGATCCAAATTAGCAACAAATCCTCAAACATTACCATCTAATACGCATCAAATGTCCCTACCTAGATCGAGAGCTAGCAACTAAATCCAAAACGAACTCTCTCAACAAATCAAAATCACTCACACACACAGTCACTTATTTGCAAGATGCACTTAACATCAATCAAAACAAACAAAGCACTTAAAACACTAAAAAAGTGTCAAATCAAAAGAGAGAAAGAGCATATACTTGATGATACGGATCTAGCTCACGAGCTAATTGAATGTCAAAAATTAACTTCAAAATCCCTAAATAAGTGTCACAAAAGCAGAGTATCAAAAACAGGGGATGTGATTTATGAGCTTTATAACTCACACAGGACAGAGTAGGCAGCGAATATATCGAAATGATTCTGCTGGTGGAAGCTTCTGAGAAATTGTTGCTGATAGCAATTTTCTGTTTTTTTTTTTTTTTTTTTTCTTTCAGTTGTGGTGCAATGATTTTCTCATTTGATAATATAAATAATAATTATAATAATATAAAAATGAATGTGGTTAAGATTTTTTGTGAAGGGTGTAACAGAATTGGGGACACGTGTATAAAGTACTGTGGGGTCTACCGCAGACGCAAAATTCATGTTCGTTTGTTCATTCTCTATTGTACATTATTTTACTCGGTAAAGTTTTGATGAAAAATTGGTGACTGACTTGTTATTGTTACTGTTTTACTATATTAGTTACATTGTGGGAACACGACAACCTTATCCACTAAAATCCCGTTGAAAACGAAATAAGAAGGAATTGCCTATACAATTAAAAATAATAAAATGTTTAATTTTCAATAACTTGACTAATATTACAAATTTCTATCTTCGGGTTGTAAGTAATAACATATATATCACGAGCTCACTTGAAATTTAATGTCACGTATCACACAACTCTAATCATTTAAAAATACTTAATAGAGAAGTATTCGTAGGTTATGTCAAATGTAGTGGCCATAATTAATTTATGCATTGAAATTTATGACTACATTAATTTCATGTATTTAATATTATATTTTGATGACGTGACATAATCATAAACACGTGGTTTATAAACTTGAGCTACTTAAGTTTTAATAGTTTGCCATGTTAATGGCGTATGTTTGTGTTATTCTTACAAGGACTAAGTTAATGATGCTTTGTCCAAATGTCGTAGAAGGTCAGCGATAATTATATTTTATAAGAAGAATAAGGATAATTAATTAAGTATCTTCACGTTTGTCAAAAGTTAATTGTGTAGATTCCCGAGGAATCAACATGTAATTCTCAACTTATTTCACGTGTCTCGGAAGGAGTTATTTTATCTTTGCGGTCACTAGGCAATTTTTATTTATTTACATGGACTTAGCAAAGAGTGATTCTCTTGATGCATGTATCGCAATCAAAATATGTAACTCCATGATTTCACCTGCCCTCTCTACTTATTCGTGCAACCGTTGAATTGTATCTTTTATATATATAAAAAACAAAAGGAATATCATAACAAATTCTTAAATAATGCATATACTTAAGTAACATAGACAAAATCACATGGGGCATCTCAATCACTTCACAGAAAAAGAGGATCAACTATAACCACCACTTCTCTGCGCGTACAAGCCGCGGCGAATATTCAAAATATGAAAATCAAGTAAAGGAGTTAATTGGCAGACCCAAACTTAAAGTTACCAACGGATCCGATTTGGGTTAGTTAAAGGAAAGTCCAAGAAAGTTGGGCTTATTGTGAAAGGAAAACTTAAGGAATGCAATCCACAATCGAAGAAGAAAGCCTAGAACTCAAGCCTAATCCCTAGTCAACCGCACAACCAATTGCGTTTGAATTGGGCTTGATCAGAAGGAGTCTATTATGTATCTACGCACTACGCCTACCAAAAGTAGGGTTTGTGGCTTTGTGCAAACATAATCGGATCAATTGAATCATTGCGGAATCAATTGCATAATTCAATTTGAAAATTAATTTTTGATCTGTTTTTTGGTTGTCACGAAAAATTGAAAACCACATCGATTTGATTTTCGATTCGATTCGGTTCAATTGAATCATTGCGGAATCAATTGCATAATCCAATTTGAAAATTTAATTTTTGATCTGTTTTTTGGTTGTCACGAAAAACTGAAAACCACATCGATTTGATTTTCGATATTAGGGTAGATCACTGAACCGAATCGAATCGAAAATCAAATCTATTATTTATTCTTTTAACATATATTTTATATATATATATATATATATATATATATATATATATATATATATATATATATATATATATATATATATATATTGCCCACAATGAATTTAATGATGCCTTGAGTGTTTATGAATTTTGATGTTTAACTTAACTTCTCTTATGCTTAAATATGTTTGAATTTAATATTTTATGATTTGTATGGCAATGAATTAAGTAGAAGTCACTTTTTGAATTGTAAATTTGTAGATTTAGATAGTATACATTATTCTTGTAGTGTTTCATACATGTTTTACGTAGTTTTAAATCCAATCTTGAGTCGTTATATTGCTTTTTGTTCAATCTTATAATACACTAAGGTGGTGTTTGCAAACTCTTCTTCAAAAGCACAAGCTCATAATTTAAGTTAAAGCTGTAAAATTATGCTTAAGCCATAAGTTGAGGGTGTTTGCAAAATAATCTAAAAGCTCACCATAAATGGAGAGTGTTTGAAAAAAAATCTAAAAGCTCCTAAAAACTTGGTAATTAATAATTATATTTATTGAAAATAACCGCCACAAGCTAAAAGCAGGAAAATAGCAACTTCTAGATTATGAACATTTTTAGCTTAAAAAAAGTACTTGTGTGATTTTAGCTTGTTAACCAAACACTCTAAAAGTGATTATTTAAGATAAAAAGCTGATTATAGCTTTTTTTAAGAGTTTGCAAACACCACCTAAATAAAAGACTCATAATCGAATAAAATAAAAGGCTGGAAATTGACTCGATTCCAATCGAATCGTTTCGAACGGTTCAATTTTTAATTGTCATTTTTTAACAATCAGAATCGAATGATCTTAGCTGAATTTATTGATTCGATTCGATTTAACCGAAATGCACAACCCTAATCCAAAGAATTTGCCTCTGGGCCTCTCGACTTGGCTACGGATGGGTTAAGAGAAAAGAGAATTCTAAAGACTGTTATCGAATTTGTTTATCCTCTTTTCTTTTTCTTTTATTATTTTTTTTTTCTAAAACTTTTTTGACATGGATATTTCTTTCTTTCTTTTTTGGAATTAAAGTCCGTTCTGGTTCAACTGAACCCACGCCAAACATGTTTCATTGTTTGATAGATAGCATGCCAGAACACCATGTCTTTTTTGTAATCCAATACTTTAGGCAGAACTAAAACAACCCTTTTGTTTGCTTCCTTTTTTCTCAAGCAGGAAAAGCATTAGAGTTCATATAAAGACACATAATGAGGACAACAATAAACAAACCCTCATCCTAGAAACGTGACCTTTTCCACAACACAAACAAAAGGCTATAACCATTTAAACCAAAAGACAAATACAAGTGACACCTAAGTAAATCTTCACTATCACTAGTAGTATCTCAAGTCATTATGAGATAAACACGCGATCAAACCTCCACGCTATAAAAGGGAGAAAAACCTCAGTTGGTTTGATCAAATATCACACATAAATAAACAAGAAAAAAAAACGCAATGAATCCATCAATGAAACGAGCGTCCATTATCGCGCTTCTTGTGCTCGTTTGCACGATTGGGCTGGCTCAACGTGCGGAGGGGCAGCTGCCAGTCGGGCAATGCATGATCAACTGCGGACAGAAGACGCTTTCATGCGTTATGAGCTGCGGCAGACCAGGGACATTACCTTGCTACAATACTTGTGGCATGAGTAACATCGGCTGCATGGCCTCTTGCCTCCAACCACCACCGCCGCCCGTGCATGCTTGATTCTTATTTAATTACCACATATGGATGTAGCAGTAGTTATAAGAATCTTATATGTATTAATGAATAATATGTAGTGGTTTGATATGTAATCTCAACCCAGGAGTTGAGGCCTTGCATGCCCTATATTAAATAAATCATGCTTTTGGAATTAAAATTGGAATCAGTCATGATCTCTACATATATAGATAAAGGGGAGTTATGCTATTCTAACAGACCGGCTGTAAGAATCTGACTTACCGGTGGCGATAACATTAATTGTTGGCAATTACAATTAAGAGAAAATAGTTATTGGCGATTACAATCAAGTAATATTACCATATATATGTACTTAAGTTTTAACAACATAAAGATCGAATACTGTATATGAAAATTATGAACGAATTCAAAATTATTTGATTCGACTAATAAACTTAAATTTCATACGATAAAGTAATGACGACAGTGAATTTTCTTGCCAGACAAATTTTCTGTAATTTTTTTTTTTAATATAATGGCATATTTTTTTGGCTTTTATAAAACTATTAATTTCTTAAATTAAAATTTTGTTCAATTTAAATTACTTTTTAATAGACACGAAGGTAAGTCTTACATATTTAACTAGTAAGCAAAGATTGGTATTAAAATTAACAAGCAACCTACTGAACCAGTCGTCGGTTTACCTATGTTAATTAACAAGGAGGAATAAAGTCTGTCAGCATACAGACTCTGACAATATCCTTTTCCAAAATTTTAGTAGTATATAAGGTCAATAACCTTTGTTCGTATCTCGTAATTATTTAAGTGTTACTTTTTCTATCAAATCGACCCTATTTATAAGTCTTAACGTGTTTATAAATATATATCGTTCAAATTTATGGTATCGTCTGACTTTTTCGGGAACATCTTAGCTACCCACAAAGGTAGAAGCACTATAGACACACGAGTGTGGGTCCCACACACATGTGAGGAAAAATGTTTCTAATATTATGTGTAGCCAAGATATTCCCGACTTTTTCTTAGTTGATATATTATTGTTTCCTTGCGTTATTAATGAGGTGACACAGTGTATCATTATATATAACTAGGAAATGATAGTAGTTGAAAGAATGTTTTGATTTAATTATATACTTCAAATCTAATTCACCACTCATTCATAGTACGAATTAGATAAAAATTTACTCAATTTATTCCTTACTACCTACCCTACCTCCCATACTCACGCTACCTCACCTACTTAATATAGTCAACTGTCACTCTACCTAAAGAAGAAAAAATATTACACCTAAATCACCTAAAAAATATCATCACACGCATAGATTACCTAAAATACACACTTTACACACAAACCACCTAAAATACACATTGCACCTAAACTTCGACATCTGTAAAGTTCGCTTGTATTTTCACACTTCGACATCTGTAAATATGTATAATGGTTTTCGTTCTTTATTAAACTTACTTGATTAATTAGTGTATATACTTAATATTTGTTGGGTGTAATATTTAGCTGATTTAAGGTTATCTTGAATAATATTTAATATGTTAGGAAAGTAAGTTTACTCTAATTACATACTGTGTATTGATATCAAATTAGAGAATATTCAATAAAATTCATTTGGGGTATCTTTATAGTTGCATTTTTAAAACTCAAAACTTTATTTGGAACTAAAATTCACCTTCAAACCATATCTTTCCTTCTCTACGTGGCATGGTGAAAATTTAAGTAGTCGAGTCCTATTACTATATTCCCATTAGAATCGTTAATCAACCACTACTCTCAATATGCAATGATATGTAGGAAAAGAATTCTATCAATGGTTACTTCGTTTTAAACTTCATAAAACGATTAATTTTGTCGTTTATTGTCTTGTCTGTTGTTAGACCTAATAAAAAATTATATTGTCGTTTATCGTGTTTGGTGATATTCTATTTTATGACAAGACAATTTTGTCAATTGTTGTCTCCGACATTATCTACGAGTTCATAGCGTCGTCTTGGCATTAATGGGTGTTTGAAAATAACCTAGAGATAGGGATCTTGGCATATTGTACTCGAAATTACAAATTTGTCACATTGCAAACTAAGTATATCGAGTGTGCACCCGGAAACTTGGGAAGGGCAAAATAGTAATGAACTATTTAAACCAATATGCCACATGAAATTTCTCGCATGGGACAAGGGGTAACTGAAAAAAACAAAAATGACACATACAATATTCAGAATGTGAAGAACAAAAGGTTTAGATCGTTCGTATCTCTCCAGAAATGGCCATTAAACTTTTCACTTTGTTTTGCTCGATTTCTTCTCTCATTTAAATAGCAACAAAAGCTTTGGATCTCTTCAAGAATAATCTGTAAGAGATTTTGAAGAGTTCTGTCACCCCTTAAACCACAAGTCTAATTTGTTCACTTTCAGTTAATTTCATTTGATTCTTCCATTTAATTTATTCTTCCATCCAAATTATTTCTTCTCTCATAAAAGGTTTCTCGCAGAGACGATACATTTCGCCTTCTATTATCACTTAAATTGTGAGATTAGTTAGAAAGCCAAAACCTTCTTCTCAGTTTTTAAATTATTTCTACAAATGCTTTTACATAAAATTCTTGAAATGAATACGTTACATATAAAATAAAACAGCTCGATAACTTAAACTTCATAGATCAATAAAATTTTATCATGAGTAGAATTATGGTATAGTAAATAGGACATGAGTAATCAAAGTGCGAAGTTGCCATTTGATTTTTTATATATAGATTTTACATTTAAAGAAGGTCTTGAGTTAATTTCTTAAGACAAACTTTATTTTTCATATGTATAAACACACTACACAAGTTTAATTGGCAATATATGATTTCAACAGAAAAACATAATATTATTACATGCAACTCCACTCCAATATTACACTTCCCACTAAAAAAGAAAACAAATGAAAAAGAAAAGAGCGACGAAAACCTATAAACTTTTAAGAAAACACAACAAGGAAGTGCATATTCTATAGAATTAGATTTGTTCTTCAGATGGAGGTAGTTGGTTGAGATCAAACTCTCTCACTACCCTTGTTTCCGCCTCATCTGGCTCTACAACAACATTGTTTGCTTGCTCTTCTAGGCGGCGGCGTTTCTTGTCTGCCATTGAATGGTGGGCCATATGCCCCCCCATTGAGCGACGCGATTCGAATGTCTTGTTACATATGTGGCACCTTACCACAATTGGCAATCGACGAGGAGGAGGCGGAGGAGGAGCATTCGAGTTCCAAGGTACGACAGGGGAAGATGTTAAAATGCCATGTTTGTACATAAAAAAATTTGAGCACTCAGGCGATGGGTGCCAGTTAGATGTGTTGGAAGGGAAAAGTACTCTACAAATATTGCAATAGCTGTTCATCTTCTCTTTTTTTATATGGAAACGGTTCTTTCTATATGTATAGTGAGAGCGAGTGTGTTTGTGTGCTAATGTGTTGAGCTACGTTTATATTTATACTGGACTCATGTAGGTATGTAAACCAGAACAAGTCTTAAAAAACCAATAGGGCGATAGCATCGAGAAAAAGTTGTGTAATTTTAGGTTGAGATGAAACTACCAACATTAAACTCGAAAAGTCAACAACGAGAGATTGCACAAAGTATTTAATTAGAGTTGGTTCAAAGGTAGTTGTTGGGCGAGGATTATGTTGCAGTGAAATGACAAGAAAACTAGTGCCAAAAGGTGCAGCTAAATTTACTTGCTTTTTAACACTTCGTCATATCTAAAAAGTTAAACCATTTATTTCTATGTTAAACTAATTAGTTAATTAACTTGTTTTGTATTTCACATTTTTGTTGAGATTTTAATATAATTACATTAGTTTCTTATTTTTTTTTTTGTTGCTCATATATAGTTTATTTAAGTTATCTCGAACAACACTTAATATATCATGAAAGTAAAGCTGACTTTAATATGAATACATGAATTTAGTGTATATATGTGTCAAATTTATAATAGTTCAAAGAACTCAGTTAAATTTGATAATTGTGACCCTAAGACCAAAGCTAAAAAAAAAAAAAAAAAAAAGGTTCGATAACATTAAATACCAGTTCGAGTAGGTAAAATCATTACGTCGAAGACAACAAACGACAAACAATGTTTTTTCATGAAATTAAATGTTTAGGAAACATGGTAAACAACATTATTTTATTTCTCATAAATCTAACACCAAACAAGATAGTAAACGAAAAAAAAAAAACGTTTCCATGAAATAAAAAACGAGGTCACCTACATAGTTTACTCCTACATCATTCACGATATATATAAGGATTAAGGAGTGAGAAGAGGTTGGCGGCAGGCCCTCTATATGCCTACGTACTAATATTAATAATAATTGTGCGCTAACCATAATGTAAGCATTTCACTTGTTTTTGTATACAATTTAAATTAATTAATGAAGCATGAAGCTAAACTAAGATGAATCCTCTATATATTTCAAGTACATTTTACTCAAAAGTATAACCTTATCACTGTAAACATGTGGTGGAAAGTTTTATATGTAATTATAGTTACTTATAGTACATACGTTTATCTATATATACTTCTGCAGGTATTTAAATACTATATATAAATTAAGTATAGTTACATTAAGTAGATTTATTTGTTATACTAATATGAAGTTTTGATTTAACTTATAATTACTTTTTGTGGTACCTTTCAATATTTGATTTTATGATTATTTATTTAACTTTCCGTACTACATTATAAGTTTTATCTTCATTTATTCTTATGATTTACTTGTAAAAAAATCTAATACATGTGTGTATAAATTTCTACTTTAATAGGATAATTATTTTATTCTTTTAAATATTTTCAAAGTTTAATAGTGTTGATAAAAAATTAGTGCAGACAAAATTATTGACTAAAATTAAAGACAATTTCTACTTATTGCATCAATGATACAATTAAGAAAGAGATTATATTATAAAATTTAATATCCTCGTAAAGCTTGCTACACGATTGAAGATGTCTAAGTAAGTAATATTGACGATAAATCTAAGGGATAATATCAGTGACACCCCCTGAGGTTTGGTGTAATATCAGTGACACCCCCTGAGGTTTGAATAATATCAGTGACACCCCCTGAGGTTTGATTGTCGGGGGGTGTCACTTTTAAAATGACACTTGTACCCTTTAGTTTAATATTAGCTAAAACTCCTCAAAAATAAAAGATATAAGTACCCTTTATTGTTCAAGTAGTAAAATCAAATAAGAATATAGTTGGTCATCTTGCATAAATTAAAACGATTTATATGAATTTATATAAAAAAAAATTTGTACGCTATACTATTTATTTATTTTAATTTTTTTTTGAACTTTACATTATTCTCTAGCTTGTAGGCTAAGTCACAAGCTATAAGAAAATAGCATGTGTTATTTTGTTTATTGTGTTAAAAGTCCTTTAGTACCAAAAAAAAAATCTTATTGCTGGATTTTATTTCAAATCTTAGTTTACAAAATCTCAACTGATGAAAAATCTTATTCTCTTCAAAATTCAATACAAAATCCTTTCTCTTAGATTAAAGGTTAAAGAAAAGCAGTAAGTATTTCACTCTCTTTAGAAAGAAAAAAAGTAAGTAATCAAAAGTTTTCATGTAGTTTATAGTCCAAAAAATATCTTCAATCAAGAGGTATTTAAATAGTATAGCGTACAAAAATATTTATTTATATAAATTCATATAAATCGTTTTAATTTATGCAAGATGACCAACTATATTCTTATTTGATTTTACTATTTGAACAATAAAGGGTACTTGTATCTTTTATTTTTGAGGAGTTTTACCTAATATTAAACTAAAGGGTACAAGTGTCATTTTAAAGTGACACCCCCTGAAAATCAAACCTCAGGGGGTGTCACTGATATTATTCAAACCTCAGGGGGTGTCACTGATATTACACCAAACCTCTGGGGTGTCACTGATTTTATCCCTAAATCTAATGTGATATACATGATAAGGCAAAAACACGTGTGAAAAGAGTAGGCAAAAAATCCTATGTTATTAAACCAACAAAACTCGTGAAAGAAAAATAAGAAGGGTCTTTTAAAAAAGGGGGGCGAGGGTCATTGACAAACTGCTTTTTTAAGAAGTAATTATGTTTTGGGAAGAAATATATTTTTATAACAAATTAGCTATTAAAACATTGCATGTTAACGAAAAAAAATATTCTTCAACGTCGTTTTTGCATCTCTCTAAGTCAAATTCTTGACTCCGCCCCAATATGTATTCTTCTATAGCAGCATAGCATATATCGCATATGCATGGAATGAGATATATACATGTTTCCAGATTTTTACAGTTATTAGAAGAGGGGCAATGAACCATTTTTGGTAACATTGAAATCCTAATTAAAGAAAAGGAAGGATGTATGTCAGTTTCTTGGTCGTTATGTGGTCTATGAACTCATAAACAAGATCATCTTCAAATGGAACAAGGTGAATTCTTAAGGATAGAGATGATTAAAGCAATCAAGGAGGACCTTTTTTTCTTTTCAATTATGAACGGGTTTAATTAATAGTCCGAGAATCTGTATCGAGGAAGTTTCATTTTGTTCTGAAATGCATTCCTAAAAGGAGTATATCTTTATACTTTGCACTTCGTTTATAACAGAACTTCTTATACTTATCAAAAATAAAGAAAAAATGAAAAGATCTAGTGTCTCACTTTCGATATTGGTACAGTTTACTCACTTGAAATTTTCAAACTGGTATTCCTCGAAGCTATGTAGCATTTGATAGGATAACAATCATACCATGAACAATTATCAAACGTGTTTACAGAAGTCAAAAGTGCCTAGCGAGTAACGAGCTAAAAGCCTAAAACTACAGAATTGATAGCAATATCATACTTCATCCTACGAATATCAACAATGAAGCAAACAAGACAAAAAGAGAGAGAATAAAATAAACTTAATATACTTTCAATTGTTATAAGTCCAGAAAACATGTAGATAAAAATAGTAGAACACACTTAAAATTGAAAATATTAGATGAAGCAATATAGCAAACAAGCATGGAGAACCATCCTTAAAACAAGGTAAACATGAAAACATGCAAGCACCCAAAATGAAGGTAATAACTCCAGAAGACCATATCCTAATTGTAAATAGATATCCTATTAATTGTTCATTTCCTCGATCGATCTTGATACTTAAAATTGAATTATGAAGATCTCACTTGGCCATCATGACCCTAACGAACTCGTCATAGTTTATTTGTCCATCCCCATCCATGTCGGCCTCACGGATCATCTCATCAACCTCCTCGTCGGTCAGCTTCTCACCGAGATTTGTCATGACGTGTCGAAGTTCAGCAGCGGAAATGAAGCCATTCTGGTCCTTGTCAAAAACCCGAAAAGCTTCCTTGAGCTCCTCTTCAGAATCAGTGTCCTTCATCTTCTTGGCCATCAGGTTAAGAAACTCGGGGAAGTCGATTGTCCCATTGCCATCAACATCGACCTCATTGATCATGTCCTGGAGCTCAGCTTCCGTTGGATTCTGTCCCAAGGAGCGCATCACGGTCCCTAACTCCTTGGTAGTGATGGAACCTGCCATATTATTCACAATATATTGTCACAAACATACAGATTGCAAATAAATAAATAATAATAATGATAGTTGATAAATCAACATTACAAAGTCTTGGAAAAATCATGTTATACAAATTGTAACCAATGGCTAAGATGGCAATTCTTTTTCTAAATAGTGGAGGCTAACCTCCTCATAATTCCACCATATTTGTGCATCTACAACAATAACCGAATAAAATGCACATCCTCATAATATTGCGGTTGCATGAAACAATTTCTCAAACGAAAAAATTATTTAAGAACATAACCATGACGGTAATTAGCAACGGGAATGTTGCATATTGTGTAACCACGGACCATGGAATTCCATCTTGACCAATAATACGATGTTATATCAATGAAGTTCTACATAGTTATATAAAGATTGCCTGTCGACAAAATCTAATGCTATATTTTTCACTCTCATCCAACTTTTCCATTTGATTTCTCATCAATCAACCAAAACAAGAAAGCTGTACAAAACAAAAGACACAATCAATCCAACATATATATCACACATTTTATTGTCACTAATCCAAATTATTCCACTCAAATATGTAAACCAAACAATCTAAGATGTGATCCATATTTTTTGCATCCAAGCAAAAACCAATCAAATTAATGAACACGTTAATGAATATGTACTATCGGTATAATGAATAACAAACGAAATAAAATAATTAAATTTATGAACGCTATAAGCGGGTGTGATTAAATTGGGGCACTAACCATCGCCATCCTTGTCGAATAGAGAGAAAGCTTCCTTGAATTCGGATATTTGATCGTCAGTTAATTGATCCGCCATTTTTTCTTGTCCAAAACTTAACAAATAATAGAAAGAGAGATTTGATAAACGGAAAGATGGAGAATTGTTTACGTTATGTTTGTTGGTCAATAAAGAACATAAATATAGAAAGTGTGGGGTTATTACTATTTATAACATGATGAGAGAATAATCGGATGTCCTTCCTCGATCTCTTTTCCCTTTTCTCTTTTTTTATTTTTTATTTATTTAAAACAAAAAAAGTTATTGCTGGTGTTATTCAATGAACGGGAAGTTTTCCTTTTTTTTTTTTCTTGTCTCACCAAATTATTTTATTTCTATTTCCATTTATCATAATACTACTCATCTTACATTTAACTATGTTGCGCATGCATGACTTACTAACTATTCGAAAAGGAAAATATGATTCAAGCTTCAAAGATTATAATTGTTGGCATCAATTTTTTAATAAAAGATTGGAGGAAATGCAAAAAATGCCCTTTAAGTTTGGCGATTTGGCACTTTTGCCCAATATCTTTTCGGGCCAAACTTTTACCCCGTACGTTTCGATAATCGCTGCAGAAAATGCCCAATCGGGCTCTGCATGGGCTTTTTGCCTACGTGGCATGCCAACGGACAAAACATCATCCCACGTAGAAAAAGTACAATGCCACGTGTAATTTTTATCATATAGCGAAATTACCCCTGTTTTATCTCTAATTGGCAAAAGCCCCCATGTGTTAGAAGTTGTTGCAAAATTACCCCTGTTTTATCTCTAATTGGCCTAATTTTTAATTTTTTCTAGACTAATACACCATATCTTTGAAAAAATTATCTTTACACCCCAAAATTTCTTAATTCTTCTTTTATAAGCCAAAGTGAAAACTAAAAAGTTTAAAACTTTTTAGATTTCATTATTATGTAAATTAAATATTTGGAAATTATTACAATAAACTAATTTAATTAAATTCTATCATATAATAAATCTTATTACTTATTATTTACAGTAATTTTTTTATTCATTTTTCTTTTTGTTGTTTTTTTAATTAGCACACTTGCCCCAAACTAATTTTTACCTTTCACTTAAGGAAACTCTAAATGTTAATTTTAAAAATTTGTTTTTGTTAAACTTGAAACTAGACAAAATATTCTTATATTATGTTTGGTATACACTTACCCCTCTTTTGGTATTAAAAAATAGATATGACATTAACATAGCATTTACTTTTTATTTAAAAATTATATTTCTAGTCTAAAAACAAGAAATTTTTTTAAAAAAAATACATATTATGATATTTTATTTATACATCAAATAATAAAAAGGATTATTTGAGTTCTTTTTTTTCTTCATATATCCAATATTAATTATAAATACAAAAAGAAAAAAAAAAGAAAAATAAAAGGAAAATAAAATTTGGAATAGTCTTCCCCGACTCTCAAATTCCTCCACCTCCCGTCAGCCACTCCTACCCCATCGTCTCAACCTCTACCGCACCTCTCCTCCGGGGATTTGAGAATTAGGGTTTTTAATTGTGGGTTTGGATTTGGAGGTGGAGGAATTTGAGGCGAGGTATGAAGAAGAGGAGGTTGAGACTCGAGGTGAGGTTGGCTGACGGGAGGAGGGCGGAGGTGGTGGGGGTCTAGATGGGTTTGGGTTTGGATTTGGAGGTGGAGGAGATTTTACTGGGGAATCGGGGAAGACGATTCCCCAATTTTTTATTTATTTTTTCAATTTTGTTTCTTTTTTATTTTACTTTTACTATTTAACAAATGAAAAAAAAAACAAACCTAAATAAGAATTACATTAATTTGAAGAATAAATAAATATTATAAAATGTAATTTTTTTAAAATTACCTTTTTTTTAGATTAAAAATATAATTTTTGAAACTAAAGATAAGTTATCCAAAAAAAATTTAGTCAATGTCATATTTTATTTAAGTGTATGTTCTTAAAAAAAGAAATGGGTAAGTTGTATATCAAACATAATATAAGATGATTTTGTGTACTTTTTAAAACATGAGGGGCTCTTTGTGTAATTTATGAATAATTTAGGAGTAGTTTGTGCAATATTTTGCAAGTGTGTAAAAATCGTGTTTTACAGGTGGCAAAAACACGTGGCGCGCGATTTTACAGGTGGAATGGCGATTTAGCCGTTGGGTGTCCACGTAGGCAAAAAGCCCGTGTTGAGCCCGATTGGGCATTTTTTGCGGCGATTATTGAAACGTACGGGGCAAAAGTTCGGCCCAAAAAAATATTGGGCAAAAGTGCCAAATCGCCAAACTTAAAGGGCATTTTTTGTATTTCCTCCTAAAAGATTTATTGTAGGTGTATTGATTTAGATTGCTTTTAACAAATAAATACCACAATACATTGTTATCCGACATTAATTTGTATTTGATACATCTCAGCAAAATAACTCTTATTATATTAAATATGCAAAAAAAAAAAAAAAAAAAACTCTTATTATATTAAGTTCTTGGAGTGTAGTTCTTTCATTTTAATGTTTCGTCATACACAATTAAGTTCATAGCCGGGTTTAACATGTTTCGTCATAAACGTGTAGATAAAAAAAAAATCTATTTGACATGTACAGGTGAGTAGTGAATATTACTAAATGTTCATCATCTTACTAGTTAAAGTTGCCTAGTGAAATGAGATTTAAATATTTAAATTTCAAACCCTAACTTTGTCAACACCTGCATATATTCTCTCATTTTTTTTAATCCGTTTTCTGATCACATCACACAAAATTAAAACGTCCACGTAATATTTTAATTTTGTGCATCTATTCACTTAACATTATTTCACGATTTCAAATTAATTTTGAATATATATATATATATATATATATATATATATATATATATATATATATATATATCCACAGTAGTCTAACAAATAAATACAAAACTGTACCACACATGTCAATAACGCCTGATATCACGTACTACGTCGTTCATGACTGAAATTCTGAAATGGGATCACATATGATATCCTGGTCTCGTACGTTCCTGACGCCACGTGTACCAAATTACCCCCAAAACGTCAAGGGGTCTATTTGATATTTCACAAACAATTGGGGGCAGAAACAGAATAAAGGGTTAGATGTGGGGTAAAAGAGAGACCATGAGAAAATCGAGGCAAAAACCAGCCATTAAAAAATTAATGGGACAAAGACAAGTAGTGGAAACTGCTTTTTGTGCGGTACGGAGTTCGAGTTGTGTACTAACGCATCATAAAAAAATACATTATCCAAACATTTTTTTTTTGGTAATTATTATCCAAACATTAAATCAGCATCTTTACCTATAATAACTAATAATTAGACTTTTTGCCACACAAATCCCCTATAAAAAGGCTAGTGCATTAGGAGAAGGAATATAATTTGCAGATAAAGGTATTATTAAACGCCATAATTTGTAAGTCTTGTTAGAGGATTTTGAATTTTTTTTAACTATAAAATAGTACAAAAACATATTTGTTATTGTGTAAATCACATGATTTATAAGTATATAATCTATGACTTTTAACTGCGCATCTGACCCACCTGAAATATCTTAATCTAAAGCTTAAAATAGTTTTAATACGATGAGATCGATTTAACGACGACGATGGTGATACTTTTTGATAGCCAACATTGAAAGTATAGTAGTTTTATTTTTCTTATTTCATTCGTTTAAACTTAATGATATTTGAAGTTTTTAATTTGTTTTCTCGTTGTTTACAATTCATTGGATATCAAAATTCCACCAGGATGTCGTGCGATTCTTCTCCTAATATTTGAAGCCATTACCCTTCAACTACCACATGTGTTAGCTTAATGCAATTATCATTTTTCGTAGTGCTATTTGTTGATTTATTAATATGACTTTTAAAATCTCACTTCATCTTCAAAGTTTTTTTTTATGAATCTCCTAATCATTTTTACTTATTTCTCAAAGAGTAGTCGAAAAAAGGCTACATAACGCAAAATATTTTGGGATAAAAAAATTACGGTGATTTGTTATTTCAACAAACAAGATTTATTCACATGCATATTCACATAATATTTGCTTTTAAGACTTTTCACTCAATTATTATGGGCACCAATAATATTTTTTTCTCATTATCAATAATAATGTCTTTTGGAACTAATGTCTCAATAAATAATTCTTTACTACAAATGTGGAATTATAACGTTATATAAAGCGGCACACGCGTCAGTGTCACACACACAGAGAAGACAACCTCATAACTCTCAACGCCTCACTATAACGCAGACAGTACCTCTGCGTCATTTGCTCTGTTCAAACTCACTCTCTCTCTCCAAATTGTGTCTCTCTCTAGGGTTTTTATTCAAACTATGTTCTTTTAATTTACTCTTCTCATCTCATCTCACCGCTACCTGATTCCTGAAGGTAGTGTAGTTTTCAATCCCCTGTTTTTGACTAATTTGTGAGTCTTCTGTGTTGATTAACTGCAAATGAGTGACATTTTTTGATTTTTCACTCTCCGTTAGTATTTATTGAGCTATTATGAAAATGTTGCTGTTCTTTGTCTATTTTTTCTTTAAAAAAATCATTAATTTTAGTGGTTTGGTACAGTTTACAGCGGTCGTTATTTTTAATGTGGTGTAATTTTTTTTTAAGGTTAAAAAGTAAATCATGGGTTACATTTCGTGCTTAATAAAACTTTTGGGTTCTTTTTTTTTTTTAAATTTTTTTATGGTCTGTTTTTTGTTCTTTTGTTGGGGTGCATGTGTTAATGGAATATTCTGTTATTTTGACTTGATGTGTGTGAGTTTTAGCATTTTTATTTTAGAGAAGCGTGCTTGTATATTTTCTCACAGATACAGTATATACTTTTTTTTGGGCTTTTTGTAGTCTCTGTTTAGTGTTGTTCTCTTGACACTCATTTGCTTTTCTTGTTGTAGTGTTGACTAAGTATTTCATTGTTTTACCTTTTCTTTGAGTTCATAAAGAAAAAAATTGCATGTGTTGTATAGATCCATGGTTCTTTTTAAGTGTTTGGTGGTTTATGTGTTTTACCTTTTCTGTATCTTCACATGCATTGTTGTTTTATGGTTGTATTTGGTGTGAATCTTGTAAGAGATTTATGCTTCTTGTTGTTTCTAAATATAATCAACCATATTTCTATATAAATGCAGTTTGTACTCTTATTTGTTCATGTTTGTATTCCCAGTTTTAGTATTTCATTTTCTTTCCTTTGATGCATGCACTCTTGTAATATCTGCTCTGAGCCTTTTGTGGTAATGCATCCAGACGCTGTTTATGTTTCCGAAATTTCCTAATGTGGAATTTGGTCCTCTTTGTGGATTTATGAAGAGTTTGTTTATTTGGTGTTGTTTAGAATTTTTAGTATTTTGGTCCATGCAGTTTAAGATATTGTACCCTCTTCTCTGTTCACAAAAACATCAATGTGGTTCTAAGTTCTTTCTAGTTTAGCTAAGCTTGTGTGGTAACAACCTTGCTTTTCTGCATAGTAGAGCTAGGAGATTGCACTGTTACATTTATTTTTGTTTTTTTTATTATTCTTTTGGTATAGACAAGCAGTTCTGCAGAATATGAGTCCTGTTCTGTTCCATGTGATAAGTTTGTCATTATGTCTATTAATTTGTAGCTGTTTCTGATGCTTAGGAATACCTGACAAATTCCAAGAGATCTGAAATGGACCCCTCTGAACAAGAAGGTAATGATGCTCCTGAAGCTTTACCTCCTCCCTCTGAACAAGACGGTAATGGTGCTCCAGAAGCTGTACCTCCTCCCGCGGAACAAGAAGGTAATGGTGCTCCAGAAGCTTTACCTCCTCCCGCTGAACAAGATGATAATGGTGCTCCAGAAGCTTTACCTCCTCCCTCTGAAGAAGACGGTAATGGTGCTCCAGAAGCCGTACCTCCTCCTCCTCCACCGATTCCACCAAATTTTACTCCAATTAAAGTTGACAATGAGCCAGAGTTGAAAAAGGCTTTCCGGGGCCCAATGGCTAGACGCGGCATAGGAACCAAAGGAAATAAGATTACTCTACTAACAAATCATTTTAAAGTAAATGTCAATGCTGCTCCTGATGGCTACTTCTTCCATTACAGTGTATGTCTTCTGTCCTTTGTTGCTTTTCTTGTTAGCTGATGAGACTATGGTGCCTACTTCTTTTTGTTTTATTTGCAGGTTGCCCTTTTCTACGAAGATGGCAAACCTGTTGATGGCAAAGGGGTTGGCAGGAAAGTGCTGGACCGAGTCCACGAGACGTATGACACTGAGTTGGCGGGCAAAGAATTTGCTTATGACGGAGAAAAGAGTTTGTTTACAGTTGGTGCACTTCCACGGAACAAACTTGAATTTACTGTTGTGCTTGAGGATGTTATATCAAGTCGGTGCGTATTGTATCTGATGATTTAACTTGTTTTTGCAATTATTGTTTGGGATAATGACAGTTATACTCCTTGAGTTTGAATAATTACCGCAAGACCCCTTGGAAGTTGAGAAGACATTGTTGATTAGTTCTGTGAAGTTTGAAAATTAGATACACCCCTTGAAGTTTTGAATAAAATTACGGACGCCCCTCCTATTCTCTATTGTTTTTAAAGTTTCACGGGTTGTCTATGTAGTTATTCCAACCTTAAGAGAGCCTTTTGTATTTAGACAAAAGTTATGGGGGTGCAGTATGAATTATCCCCTATTATTATTATTATTATTATTATTATTATTATTATTATTATTATTATTATTATTATTATTATTATTATATGGGATGTTAATACTAATGGATTCTTGCACTCAGGAACAATGGAAATGCCAGCCCTGGAGGGCATGGAAGTCCTAATGAAGCTGACAGGAAACGTATAAGGCGCCCCTACAACTCTAAAACATTCAAAGTGGCGATAAGTTTTGCAGCTAAAATACCAATGTCGGCAATTGCAAATGCTTTGCGAGGCCAGGAATCTGAAAATTCTCAAGAAGCTTTAAGGGTTTTAGATATCATTTTAAGGCAGCATGCGGCAAAACAGTAAGTTTTTGTTGTTATTAGAATCTTAATTGCTGAACTTAAAACTTACGCGTTGCTTAATCTCAGGGGCTGCCTGCTGGTTCGTCAGTCTTTTTTCCATAATGATCCAACTAATTTTGCTGATGTTGGAGGTGGTGTACTTGGTTGCCGTGGATTCCATTCAAGCTTCAGGACCACTCAGGGTGGTTTATCTTTGAATATTGGTAATATATGGTTATTATCCTTCAATTTTTTGTATTTTTTGCAATGTAGAACTCATGTACCTGTTATTTTTGTTATTACTGATTAAGTGCTTATGAACTTTTGATGGATGTTTCTATACTCTCAGATGTATCTACGACTATGATTATCCAACCTGGGCCTGTAATGGACTTTTTGGTTGCGAACCAAAATGTGAGAGATCCCTCCTTGCTTGACTGGGCCAAGGTAAGAGGCACCGCTTGTAGCTTTCTTTGTTGTGTTGCTTCTGTATTGGAGCCAATAATTAAATGGAGATTTTTGAATAATCTAGCGTTCAAATTTACCAGGCCAAACGTACGCTTAAGAATCTGAGGGTGAAGACAAGTCCTACTAATCAGGAGTACAAAATAACTGGATTGAGTGAGAAGACTTGCAAGGAGCAAATGTATGCTTATCGAGCTTGAACTTTTTTCACGCACTGGCTGCTGCAGTTTCTTTGATCTTCTACTCCTTCATTATTCTAATGTTAGTTATTATTGTAAAATCTGGTAGGTTTACGTTGAAGCAGAAGAGCAGGGATGAGAATGGAGAGGTTCAAACAACAGAAGTTACTGTGTATGATTACTTCGTGAACCACCGTAACATTGAGCTGCGGTATTCTGCCGATTTACCTTGCATTAATGTTGGAAAGCCAAAACGGCCAACGTACTTCCCTATTGAGGTGAATATGTAGATTGAGATTTAAATTTCCAGAAAGATTATCACTTGGCAATAGAATGTTGAATGACTTTGTTGTTGTATTCAGCTATGTTCCTTAGTATCCTTGCAACGGTACACGAAAGCTCTGTCAACATTCCAAAGAGCCTCCCTTGTTGAGAAATCACGTCAAAAGCCACAAGAAAGGATGTCAATTCTGAGTAATGTATGATTCTTCTTTTAAATACTTACCGAGCAATTGAACATGTTATGCATGATATTTTCTCAGATACTTGTGGGTTTTGGCAGGCATTGAAAATGAACAAGTATGATGCAGAGCCACTGCTTCGTTCTTGTGGCGTTTCTATCAATAATAATTTCACCCAGGTTGAAGGGCGTGTTCTGCCGCCCCCTAAGGTACTTTCATATGACCTTACTTATAAGTTTGTAAAGATTTCAGATCTCCTTTTTACTGTGGTCTTTCCATGGTTAGTGAAAAGCTTTTGTTGACCATGAGTAATTGTTATTGCAGCTAAAAGTTGGGAATGGCGAAGATTTGTTCGCTCGTAATGGCAGATGGAATTTCAACCACAAGGTATACCACTTGTTGTATGCTCAATATGTGATTTTATACGTTCATCTAATTTTGTGAAATATTCTTGATTTTTTTTTTTCTTCAGAAATTTGCGGAGGCATGTAGAATAGAACGCTGGGCTGTGGTGAACTTCTCAGCCCGATGTGACGTGCATGGCCTGGTCAGGGATTTAAGAAGAATTGGTGAAATGAAAGGAATTGTAAGTTTCAGCCGTGTTCTTTTGTGCTTAGTATTTATATGCATGAAAACATTAGTAACCATTATTATTTACATTTTTTCCAGAATGTGGAAGAAACCAACTATATTTTTGATGAAAGTCCACAGTTTCGACGAGCTCCCCCGCTTGTTAGAGTGGAGAAAATGCTTGAAGTTATGCAGGAAAAGCTACCTGGGCCACCTAAATTCCTACTTTGTTTGCTTCCGGACAGGAAAAATTGCCCCATTTACGGTTTGTTGATTTCTCTATATTTTATAATCTAATATATAGTGACCATCAAACTTGTGATTCCAATTAATTGGGGTGGGTTATATTAATATGCAACAAATAAATAAGCCTTGGACAATTTTATTATGACATTGAACTACCCTTTGTAAGGTCCATGGAAGAGGAAGAACTTGTCAGATTTTGGAGTTGTTACTCAGTGCCTGGCACCCATGCGAGTTAACGATAATTATTTGACGAACCTCCTGCTAAAGATAAATGCAAAAGTTAGTACTTTCGTGAAATGCAACTAAAATAAATTAAACTTGAAGCTTGCTATCTCCTGTTTTTGATGATATTACTGTTGTAGCTTGGCGGGTTAAATTCGGTGTTAGCTGCTGAGATATCACCGTCCATTCCAATGGTATCTAAAGTCCCCACGTTGATTCTTGGAATGGATGTGTCACACGGCTCACCTGGCCAGTCTGATATCCCGTCAATTGCTGCGGTTAAGTGCTCTCAAATCCCTTTTTTTAGATGGTTTTTTGCTTTACACAAGTATTAGTTGTAACTTTAGTACTTAGCATTTTTTTATGAAGAGCAGTGAAAACACCTGGGGCGAAATTTCATTTTTAAGAAGTGTTGTCCCATTTTCTGATTTGGGCTTTATTTGCACTTTTTTCAAAAAATATGCAGGTTGTTAGCTCGAGGCAGTGGCCATCAATTTCTCGTTATAGAGCATGTGTTCGCACTCAATCTCCAAAAGCCGAAATGATAGATTCTCTGTACAATCGGGTATCAGACACTGAAGATGAGGGTATTATGAGGTAATTATTACAAAGGAATTGTTAAAATACGTCAATCCATATTTCTTTATATGATCTTTGGAAACAGTTTTTGCAGAAAACTATCGAGGAATCCACAGTAGGTCATGTATTACTTTGATGTGAAGTAATGTGCTCTAAATTTTGATATTTATTGATCAAATTTCAGGGAACTTCTTATAGACTTTTACACTAGTTCTGGGAAAAGGAAACCTGACCAGATTATCATCTTCAGGTAACGTAAAATGTTGCGAGTCACCAACTATGGCCTCTCGGATTTATTAAATATTTGAAATATGAAGGTTAAACAATGTGCATCTCTGTATTTTGTTGTGAAAATAGTTATTTCTCTAAGAAATACCTATGTCTTATTGTAAGAAGTTAAATATAATAGACCATGATTGACCTCTATGAAGTCCCATACCAAGTTGTGTAGGTCAACCTTTATTGCGTTTATTCTCATAGTTCATATATGTTCTGTTATTCTGTACTCAAATAAAAGAAAACTTTTCTTTACATATTCTTTTTGTTGTTTTGGTCAATAAGTTTCACGTATTGAACCTCTTGTTACATTGACTTCTATAGTGTATAAATGCTTTAGCATTCATTAAATATTCTGTGTATATTGTCATAAACTTCACTTATTCTTAATCATTTACTTTTTGAATATATTGTCATAACCTTTGCTTATTCTTAATCATTTACTTTTTGCAAATAATTTCAGGGACGGTGTCAGTGAATCACAGTTTAATCAAGTTCTGAATATTGAATTAAACCAAATTATTGAGGTATATAATCTAACCACCAACCTGTTGATATTATGAAATGGATTTTGTACTTTTGTTTTCTTTAATGAGATATATCTCATTCCTGCCCATTTTCCTCCTTGTGCAGGCCTGCAAATTCCTTGATGAAAAATGGTCACCCAAGTTTGTAGTGATTGTTGCTCAGAAAAATCACCACACAAAGTTTTTTCAGATGAATTCGCCAGATAATGTGCCGCCAGGTTTTCATACTTTTCTAGGGAATACAGTTGTTCTTCTAATTTAAATGTGTGGAAGACTGAGAAATAAATAATATGATTTTGCAGGGACTGTGATAGATAACAAAGTCTGTCATCCGAGGAACTATGATTTTTACTTGTGTGCCCACGCTGGGATGATAGTGAGAAATTCTTATTTTCTAATAATCTCATTTTATTTTCTTCTCTATTTTCATAAATTCATAAATCTCTTTTGTTACCTAAAATATTTTCTTTATCTGAAATAGTAAGATGAAAAGTATATTTCCAATTTTTTTCATTTGGATAGAAATATGCCACATCCTCAGCCGTGTTCCCTTTTTCGCCAGGGAACAACAAGGCCAACACATTATCATGTGCTGTTAGATGAGGTTGGTTTCTCTGCAGATGATATGCAGGAACTCGTGCACTCACTATCATATGTGTAAGTTTACTTTCAGAACTAAACCAGTAAATAACTCCCATGTTTAATTTGTCAGCATTCTAAATTTCTCCTACGATCTTTTTGCCCTTTTTAATGCAGGTACCAGCGTAGTACCACAGCCATTTCCATTGGTAATTACTATACAAGAAATTTGCCACTTATTTTATGGGTTTCATTTCTCTTTTTAGTTATTTTTGGATATTTAGATCTCAAACTCTGAGATGTAGTACAAAAAACCTCTCATAAGGTTTGAATAATTACAGAGGTAGATATATACCTCTTCTAACTTTAGGAGGTGTTTTTGTACTTATTCAAACCTCTCTCCTATGTGATGTCTTTTTGACTTTCGGTTATCTCAGTTGCTCAAATAGTACTGAAAGTTTCTGAATTAGACCAAAACTTTAGGGGTTAGAAATGCAGTATATACCTTGTTGCCCTCTTTAGTTTTGTTCTCCATATTTACTCTTTTCTTTTGTGCAATCTGTAGTCGCCCCCATAAGCTACGCACACTTGGCTGCGACTCAATTGGGCCAATGGATGAAGTTTGAGGACATGTCAGAGACCTCGTCCAGTCACAATGGGAATGCACCTGGTGGTGCGCCAGTTGTGCCTCCAATGCCAAAGTTACAGGAAAATGTCCGCAACTCAATGTTCTTCTGTTAAGGACCTTAGACATTCTGCGTATCTGAGAACAGTAGTAGGTCTTGACTGGGGTCGTATTTATCTTTTGTTAATTCTGCGAGTGGGTTTAGTGCAGTACTCGTATATAAGTAGTCTGCAGTAGTTTAGTTTAGTATATTATCAATTCGGGTCGTTTCCTGGTGACCTTTTTTGGATTTTGATCATCAATCCCCTGGTGGTCTTGTCTGTTTTGGATTTTGATGGTTCCCTGGTGATCTCTTTTGGATTTTGATCATCATGTCACTTGTCGGAGCACCCGTTAGTAGTGGCGTTTTGCCTTGTCCTGAACTATTGATGTTTTGTCTAACTTATGCGGTATGGTATCTTTATGACATGGCAAAATCTGGAGTTTTCTGTTTTAGTTGTTCTGTGCGGTAATATTTTATAATATGTGCGTGTTGGTAGGCATGCGTTGGAACTTTTTAACTCAGTAAGATGGAGTCATCCTGAAAGAGAAGTTCTATTTAGTTTTTTATCCAACGATATTCCATCCATTTATTTGTTTGGTTTTTAAATGGCGACTAAAATTGAGAATAAAAGTTTCCTTATCTTTTATAAATCTGGTTTGTACTCAAGTTTGTGAAATATTCTTAGAAACTACTCTTTTGGAAAAGCTTAGAGGATATTTACCTATGTTCATCCCGGGACCTAACAATCACTATTTATAGTACTATCATGAGTCCGTTATTTCTCTTAGTACCGGCCAAAATGGTCCAGAAACCACATTCACATATGGACATAACATAGTGAAAATATATAATAAATAAATAAAATGTCAATAGTAAAACTTTGTTCTAGTGTTAACACTTGAAAATTATACTTGCACAATATTTAAAAATTATTTCTTTTTCGCTCGTAGTTCAAGTTGAAATATGGCAGTACAACGAAAGAAACTCGCTTTCAGTACTTGTAATGTACTAATCAAGTACAGTGTTAGAGCAATTGTCCCAAGTCTTTTGCTAAAGTACCACAAGAGTGTAGTACACACAAGGCAGTCTACTCTCTATATGAATGTCAAAATGTAATGAAACTATGAAAACCTATGCAATAGGTTTTTGGAAGGAAATAGTGAAGAGGTTCATTAGGGTCGTCATGAGAACACACGCTAAAGGGTTGGGTTATCGTAAATGAGTCGCGTGTTCTCAGGTCGCCCCTGTTGAACTTTCTCCACTCTAAGTATACTTAATTGTAAGAGATTTCGACAAGAGTACTTCTCAATTTTTCAGTTGATGTACATGTTTTGAATGAAGCATCACATATGGTGACACTTCTTTATTTTATACTTATATTTTGAACTCTTACATAGCTGTTGATAAATTATGAAGATCGTACATTTTGAGTATTGAATATTTAAAACACTTTATCTATTCTTATTCTTTTCTTTTTTTGGTGAATCAAGAAAAAGTTGACCTTAGTAATTGGACTTGAAATTCTCTCCCTCTCTCTCTCTCTCTCAAAAGTTAAAAAAAATAATAAAAAAGTACAGAAATCGGATTATAAGTTAGCACGTCTATTATATAAAATTGGATCCACTTAATTACTTCTATTTCTTATTCAAAAATAAGCTAGTACGCCCTTATTCTTCGAAAAAATCCCCAAATCGAAGTAAATTTTCAGCTCTAAACCCTAAAAACCAAATTCGCCGGCGATGGCGGCGGTAAGCCTCCGCAAAGCCAACACGCGTCTACCACCGGAGGTCAATCGAGTTCTATACGTGCGCAATCTCCCTTTCAACATCACGAGCGAAGAGATGTACGATATATTCGGTAAGTACGGCGCAATACGCCAGATCCGCATCGGCACGAACAAGGACACACGTGGCACCGCCTTCGTGGTGTACGAGGATATCTACGACGCGAAGACCGCCGTCGATCACTTGTCCGGGTTCAATGTGGCGAATAGGTACTTGATCGTTTTGTATTATCAGCAGGCGAAGATGAGCAAGAAGTTTGATCAGAAGAAGAAGGAGGACGAGATTCAGAAGCTCCAGGAGAAGTACGGGATCGGCACGCCGGCTTCTAAGGATAAGTGAAGGTTTACTTTTTTAGTGGAATTTGCTTTTAGCTTTTATGAATGTTGTTTAATGTAAAGAATTTAGTTGTGGATTAGTGGAAATATTGGATTTGATAGTATTCGAGTTCTCTCTTTCGTGTTATGACTTGGTAATTTACTAGTTTTTTGAAGTTTAATGTCGAAAGTTGGGTCATGAATGTATGTTGTATGCATCGTTGTTTGCTTTGCGATTGGTTATGCTTGCGCGAAAATTAGCACCTCCGTGCTCTCCCCAACCGCAAGGTACAACGAATAGAAAAGGAAAAGGAAAGCATTGGGTGAAGTTTTTCATCCTGAAAAATAAGAAATAGAATGAATTAGGGCAACAAGGAGACTTATCTGTGTCAAACGAAGATTTATTTTGCTTTTATTTTTTATATCTGTGTGCAATTGATGATGAAGTAAAAAAAATTGTGGAAGTTACTGAACTTTAGTTTATTTAAATTCATAGGATATTTTATGCTATGCTGGAAAGCAGTTTCTACATAGATCTTTCATCGTTGGCTTTTGCATTTGAGTGAATTGTTCTAGAGAGTTAGTTCGAGAGGGTAACTGATAGTCTCGTTGGGCTTTTACGGATGGTCTTCATTGTTTATACCTTTTTCCATTGCTTATTTGTTATATGGATGTTTCTATCCTAGATGAAATGAAACGTGTGTGTGCATGTATGTCAAGTATAAGTGGAGCAAAATAGTGAATATGAACATCCTGCATACCTAGCTTTTCTAAGAACAAAAGGTTAAGATATAAGATGGGAAAAAATACATATAGATATGCTTTGATGAACAATGTTTTTCTGTTTAGCGTTCTCTGACAAAAAATACCAGTTGGATGGAGATATGAAGCACCACATAGATAATTGTCAAAATACTTCACAAGGAGAAATGTCAAAACAGACTATAAAACTAAGTGTTCTTCAGTTTCGCGGTTTTCACTGCACAACTTCAAATGCTTCTATCTCTATTGTTATAGTACATTGACGGTATGAATGAAGACCCTCCATTTCCAAGTTAACGATAGTCTTAACCTTACTGCTATGCTTACAAAAGGAGGCTGATCTGACCAATCTAAAAACCCTGCAAATTAATTTGATATGAATCAGAATTAACTGTAAGAGAACCCAAATTCCCTTTTAAATTTCAACAAATGAAGTAGTATACATGACTTATATGAAACCTATACTACATTAGTATCTGTTAGACCTGCAAAGCTTTCGACGGCCCTCCAATAGAATTTTTATCTGAAGTAAGCAGATTTGAATTTCATGATTTCCTTGCACTGGACTTGCTTGGTGAAGAGAATACACCATCTCTTCTTCTTGTATTTGCTGCTAACTCTGGCTGACCTTTCTTCATCATGGCTGCAAATTCGTCATAGTTGATGTTGCCATCCTGCAGATATTTGAAGTTTGTTTATTAAACTTTGGTCCTGATTTTAGTTTGTTAACTTAACTCGTTCTTATTACTATAGAAGAATGGTGAAGCCTGAAGGTCTATAATGATGTGCATTAACCAAGTGCATAATGTTGGAAATCTATACTTACGTTATCGCTGTCAACTTCAGAGATGATTTCCCTTATGTCGTCTCCATCGTTCATGCCAAACTCCCTCAGAGCCTGCTCAAGTTCTTCTTTTGTAATATACCTGAACATAACAAAATTGTACAAGTGTCAGGGTCAAGGGTCATTACGCAATCATAACTAGGGATCTTTCTTATTATTTGAGAGTATAATGGTATGTTTATATACCCGCTCTTGTCTTTATCAAAATACTGGAATGCTGTATAAAGATGCTCTTCTCTGTCCAATCTGTTCAAATGCATTGTTGCTGTTATGAATTCTTCGTAGTCCATCGTCCCGTTCCCATCAGCATCGGCCTGAATTTTATAAACATAGGGGATATAAGTTTAACCATTGACCAATTAATTTATAGATTTTAGGGTGAATTGAGAAAGTAATACTTGTTTTTATTTCTTTGCTTTATGCTTCATGCTATATATATGCATTGGTTTATGGGAACTTACGGCTTCCATCAACTGCTTGACTTCCATCTCAGATAATTTAGTTCCTTGCTTTGCCAATCCTTGCTTCAGCTCCTCAACTGTTATTGTTCCACTGTTGTCAGTATCCATGCTCTTGAACATTTCTTTCAACCCCATGATTTCTTCCTCCGACAGGCAGCCGGCAATAATCTATTCATTCAAGAAATATATTGATAAGTTTAGTGTCATTCTCACACCACAAATGCCCGTGACTCTTATATAGGGTGCACTCTTTATATCACAGTGACAGTTGGATTTAGGAATCAAATGATCAACTTGCGTGTAGCCGAACACAAATTTATTGGTTATTTATTTGTGGAAAGTGTAATGAAGAAATAATAATCCAGATTTCTTTTGAGTTCATTCTGTAGAAGGTAAAATTGTTAATTTGTTATTACCCTGAGTGCCACTTTTTTGAACTTGTTCATAGCTCTGAATTGTTTGAGCCTAGCCAAAACAGCATTGTCAAGTGGAGTATCAGGTGCCTCCCCATCCTCCTTGATCCATGGATGATCTGTTAACACAAAACACAAAGTTAAATTCATATACAAAGATATAGCATACACATTTGTATGCCCATCATGCATGCATAGATATATGTGTGTATATATATACATCACATTGTATTTCTGATTTAATTAACAATGAAATATACAATACATACTTAGCACTTGGAATGCAGTGAGCCTCTGCTTGGGATCAGAATGCAACATCTTGGTCACAAGGTCCTTTGCTGCTGGTGAAATTGAGGGCCAGGGTTCCCCAGAAAAATCGACATGTCCTTGTAAAATTGCATTGAATATTCCATGCTCCGATTCTGCACCATTACACTCGTATTTTATTTCAATTTTGATTGTAAAATTGGACTTGACTTGACTTGATTTGTTTTTTTGTTTATTTTTTGTGTGTGTTATATCAACTAAAATCGGAGTGATGATGAATTTAACACTCAAATCGTACCGGCCCAAAAAGGAGGAACACCACAGAGAAGGATGTACAACATGACTCCAATACTCCAGATATCGACTTCTGGTCCGTATTTTCTCTTCAAAACTTCTGGAGCAATATAATATGCACTACCCACAATGTCCTTGAATACCTCTCCTGTCATAAATAAAATGACACACAGACTTCAGATATGATGTACATGTTGCTTCAATATTTGCTGGAGAATCAGAGACATAAAAACGCATGAGATTCCCAGTTCTTATTACCTTGTTTATAAAACATAGAAAGCCCAAAATCTGTAACCTTCAACGGCGCATTCTCATCCTTATTCAACAACAAGAAATTCTCTGGCTTCAAATCCCGGTGAATAACTCCCATTGAATGACAAGTATGCACAATCTGCACTATCGTCCTCAGCAACGCCGCCGCTGCACGTTCCGTAAAATGCCCTTTAGCGATAATCCGATCAAACAGTTCTCCACCAGCACAAAGCTCCATCACCAAATGCACAGACTGTTTATCCTCATACGCTCCTTTCAACTCCACAATATTCTGCTGTCCTGTCAAATGATACATAATCTGCACTTCTCTTCTCACATCTTCGATATCTTCTTTGTTCACGAGCTTCCTCTTTGCGATAGTTTTGCACGCAAGTTGCTCGCCTGTTTGTTTGTGTGTGCAGAGGTACGTGACCCCAAACTGGCCGCGACCTAGCTCTTTTCCGATGGTATAGGTGGTCCGGATGTCTTCCATTGGTCGGCCGAGGACGGGGCCAATAGGACCGGGCTTCGTGCGTTTGGGGGAAGATTGGGGGGTTGCTTTTTTAGGTTGTGGGGCAGCGGTGGTGGGGTTGTCTTGGGGCGAAGGTGCGGCAGTTGCGTTGTCGGGGTTAACTGTTGTTGCTGCTGCAGCGGGCGGAGGAGTTTCCTCCTTGGCGCCCCGTGAGCAGCAGATACCCATTATAGAATGTGTAAAAAAATGACAAATGTTGATTCTATCTACAAGCTCTTTAAGCTTGTAGATGAGATGGTAATTTGATACGGTATCAGAGCCAAGCCCGAATTAACCCCTTATTTCTTTACAAGGGCGGGGTGGGCGCTGGCGAAGGAAGGACAAGGAGATTTGGAGGAATTTGTTTGTTTGGTTGTTTAGATAGAGAAGACGATGCATGCATGCATGAGGAGGAGGAGGGAGATTATGGGATTCATGATTGTTATTGCATTTGAGAGAATGTAGGAGAGGGCATATGCGAGGGGGGTGGAGGTAATTTGGTTTTGTGAAAATGCTCTCTAGTTTTGCTTATTTCTTGGGTAGAATTAAGGAACAAAAATTTGAGGTTTTTCAGACAAGAAAAATGTGGGGAGGAATTTCGGGCGACTAAATTACGGTTGTGGTTGGCTTATTTGGATTCTGTGATCGAAGTCTTCTTTTGATTACATAGAATGGGGGGTAACACTAACATTTTTTCAAATGTTTTTTTGTAAATTTAAAATTTATGTGGGTTAATCATATTTCGAGCGTCAAACTATTGCCGTTTGACTATTTCTGTAAAAAAAAAATGTATGTACTTCAAAACTCTTGTGTACTCGATATTTTATGTTTACTCTATTAGTCGTTTTTTTTTTATTTATCAAATTACTCAGGCAAAAAGAAGAAGCATGTTAGCTAAGCGTGAACATACATTATTTTAGAATATTGACCGAATTAAAAGAATATTTATTTAACATATATTATATATAGAACATGTTTTATTTGCCTCTTAAATTTTATTTTGCACTCTAGTTCTCTTTAATCCTTTCTTACGGTTCCACAATGACATAGTTTCGTCCTTTTGATTTTTGCGACTCCTTCAAATGTTGTTGATTTGAATCTTCGTATAATAGTCGGGTTCTTAACTTTGGGATGTTATAGGTGGAGACTTAATTCACTAGTGTGTCAAACAGTTTTTCTTTAGTTGTGTTTAATAATATTGGTTCCATACTCAAACATGACTACTACAACAATTTTTATTTACATACATGAATAAATCTCAAGCATTTTTCTAATATAATATATATTTTTGTCGTGGTCGACCATCAATGTTTTATAAACTCTACACTTTTTAGTTATATTAGATAAAACACTATGTTCCATTTCTGGTTCAAACATACTTGAAATCGCATAGGGCAAATATCACTTTGTTCCATCCTCTAATCCATCATAGTTTCTAAAAATCTGTAAAATAAATATTGTTTATTTAGTAAATTTGTTTACTGCATTGGCCCAGTGGTCCTGTTCATGAATATGAGAATTACATTCAAATAGCATAATCAATACCTTAACATTTACCAATTACTTGATAAGCCCTCAGTCTCAGTGGCCCTTCCGTACGTTAATGTTTGTGCCATCATAAATTCGTAATAACCTCATCAGTAAAAGAATATTATAATTTGTAAATTGGTAATTGGCGTGCAAACAAAAGCGTGACCTTCGCGTGATTACCATGAAATCAGGAAATAATTATTGATATTTGCATTAAAGTCAAGCGACAACAATTGGATCACAAAATAACCTTAAAGAGCTGACTGAAGTAGTAAGAAAATTTTGTCGAAAGTGATTTGCATCCATTTTTTTCGGCATCATGATTGAGCATGGAAAGTGATATAAATCCACATTTGGATACTGTCTTGTGATGTCTGATTGCCCTATTTTCTACATAATTGCGTAAAATACCAACAGCACTAAAAATTGAAAACAAATAAATAATAAAGAATCGCGTGAAAACTTTGCTGCCAAGAGAAGGGAAATTTTGGCCCCCACTACATAACCACAAATCCACCAACCACACACATGTTGTATTCAGTAATAGTACTTTACGTGTTTAAGGAAAAATTATTATGTAGCGGCACTTTACGTGTTTAAGAAAAAATTATTATGTACTGCCGCTGTACAGTGACGTGGTACAACCAAAGGTTGAGATTAAATACTATTCTTAAATTATAGGAAAGTAACTTCTCCACACCTCATCCCAACCATGCATTTATATAAATAACCGACTTGTTGCACCACCTCATCGTACCGCCGCTGCACCTAATAATCTCTCAACATAGTATTAGTAGTTATAATTATATTTCTTTTAAGGCTTAATTACATCTACACCACTAAGGACTGATACAAAAATATCTTTACTGTTTGAATAATTACACGAGCACGCCTCTTTGGAAATTTTGTAAAAACTCTAGCGATAGTTTCTTTTGATGTCTGAATAATTACAAAGACACCCTGACCCTTTTGAAGTTTGAAAATACTCATAGATTCATATTGTAATGTTATTTACGGCCATTTAAAGGTTATGTTATATATTTTTTATTCACTGTTAATATTTATAAAATAGAAAAAATGTAAGAAATATAATAGGACTCGGGATTGGTCTCACAGAATTGTTGAAAACGAAATAAAAATAATTAACCAGGCATATTAAAAGCAGAAACCAACTAATGTTTGAAAACTCAGATTAGTGAGCTTGCCATCTGCCATTGGCTATTTGGACCAATTAATGGCTGACCAAATTTTGTATGCGGCAATAACTCCTAATTAAACAACCACCACATCAAATTGTATCAACCTCTACCGTGCACCCACGCTAGGTACATGTACAATTCTCATTGCATAATGCACGACTCTCGTGAAGTGGAAACGCTTAAAGGGATTGTACATTGTTTTGTACCTTCATCTTTGGCTTTATAAAAAATGCAATGACCTTGATTAGGGAAAACATATGAATTCTTTGGCAGCGTCCAGATGTAAACTATTATATGTTACATAAACCTCTATTCTATTTTCTTTTTCTTTGACATGTTCATTATACTATTAAAAAATAAATACTTTGCGTCTTGAACCAGATCCAACGGGCAAAAATATAGAAATCTCATCAAATCTAACGGTAGTTCAACGACTTAGAGCACATTTTTATTACAAATAGACAACACATGTTGTTGGCAAAATTACCTTCGGACACTGTACATTATTTTTGTATACTTATGCTTAGCCAGAGACATTAAGGTGGTGTTTGCAAACTCTTCTCAAAAAGTAGAAGTTCAAATTTAAGTTCAAGCTCAGGAAACTGCTTTCAGTCAGAAGCTGAAAGTGTTTGAAAAACAATCTAAAAGCTAAGTTTTTCATGGTAAGGTGTTTGTAAGAAAAAAGTGATTCCACTGATTTTCTCATAATTTGACTATGATACCCTTGGCTTATATATCATCAGCATATAAATGTATTTTCATAATAAACTATTACAACTTAAAAATATTGAACTATAAGTTTCGATTTTCATAAAACTTTACAAGCATGAACTAAATTTTAAAGTATCCATATAAAAACTCAATTTGATGAATCGCTAATAAATTATACTCGTCAACATGATAGGATAGAATTCTCGAAGAACAAAAAAAAAATGATATAAAGTAATTTAAATAACTAAAAGGAACTTGTAAATCATTTCTAGAATGATAAGTTTTTTTTGTTTCATAGAATGAAGACCCTAAACTCCTTCAATTAACATTTAATTTTATTAGATATGTTGTGTTATTTGATAATAGAAGATAAGGGTATAAATGGATAAAGAAATTTTAGTTTATTTAAAAAATGCTACCATAAGCTAGAAGCACCCATTTAGTAGCTTCAAGATTGTGAGGGTTTTTAGCTTAAAAAAAGTTTTCAAACCATAGAAGCTAAATTTGCAAACACCCCAAACTGCTTAATTTAAGTCAAAAGTTGTTTTTAGCTTTTTTTAAGAGTTTGCAAACACCACCTAACAACCCTTCCATTCATGGCGTTTGTCTATTGCTTACCAGTACCACTATATAATATATAGATAGTTTTTATTTTTATTTTTTTGTGACTAATCACATAGTGACATTGTCTCAAAGACAAAACAAATTAACCTTTTGGAGAATCAAATTCAGTACTCACACATTATTTGAATGTTTTTAGCTAGCATAAAGAAAACTTTAGAATTGTGTTCGTAATAAAAATAGCTCACTTATTTGTAATATAATCAAATTATCAAAAAATAATGAAAAATCTAAATTTGGTGAAGGCCTTGCCTTATAAACAAATTGGTTTGTCTTTTATTACCTTTCGTTATAACTTATACGTTCTTACATCGTTGTATTGCTCCGTGACAATACAAATTTATATTAAAAGAACCGTGATAAATGATAACGTATTCTTTATAACTTTTTACGAAAAAAAGTAAAAACTAGCAAATAGTGTCATTTATTACGCACGCGTCAAATTTAGGACAAAGGTCGTATTATCATGTCAAAACATTTACTGTGGATCACTAAAGTCACATTCACTGCTTAAAGAAAAAAAGTCATTCACATTCACTGTTTCTTCTTCCTTTTCTCATCTTGCATCTCTGTTTTTCATCAACACCACAAAATTTAACAGCAGTAACAAAAAAAGAAAAAACAGAGACGATCAAATCAATCTCGAAGAGCCAGTCACGGCCAAAAAGTAGGTGAAAAAAGCAACAAATAGACTAATACTATATGACAAAATTCATTTAATTATTATTATTATCACTTTCTCCACAATCACTAACTCTCTCTATTACAGTACTATTACTTGACCACCCACCTAATCCACCCCCACCCCACCCCACCCCACCCCACCATTCACGTAGAACTCAAAACATCTCATCTATCCATTTTTCATTATAAGAAAAAGAACCCATCTTTTATTTTTCATCTATTTCCATTGTAAACTGCAAAGATCGTTTTTTTATTCATTGTTGAGCTCAGAGTTAGATTCGATTGGGCTCATTGTTTTGTAGATGTTGATTCAGCTCTGAGAAAGGGGCAAAAGCTGGACAATGTCGGCTTCTATTGCTCCTCGTAATGGGAACACCAATGCGGTAATGTTTTCCTAAAAGTCAGTTTTAGTAAACCAAGATTCAAACTTTGTCAAAATTGGGTTTATAAAGTGCCTGTGTTCAGTTCTAAATGTTGACATTTTGGCATTTTGATGTTCTTGATGGTTTGAGTTTTGTGATGATGTGCAGATATTCAAGAGTGGGCATCTATTTATATCCTCTAAAGGTTAGTGGTAATGATATTATGCTGAAAACGAGATACATTATGGTATTTGTGAATCTATGAGCTACATTAGCATTAGTTCACTATGCCTTGGTGTATTATATTTTTCGTTTTGTTCTAAAAACAGCGCGTTTATATAATTAGCTATTATTCTAGTGCTTGTGTATGATTAGTTGCGATTCTGCTGTAGTTTTAAGGATGTGTGTTACCAAAAAGAATTGCATTTAGTAGAGTTAGCGGACGTAGAACTGGGTGTCGGAATCAGACCCAAAGGCCAATACGTAATTTTGTTGGAGTTTGAGTTGATTTACGATTAATTGTTTTTCAGGCTGCTTTTCAATTTAAAAAAGAATGTGTTCAATGTGGATGTACCTCTGGTTTGATGGATGTCGATAATGCAAACCACATGCTTCTTGGAAGGATCTTATTGTCTGGCAGAATTTTAGGACGCTATTTTTTTGGCAGATTTACTTCTTTTTACTTACATTTATCTTGGCATGTTTGTTTTTCATATTTAGGCTTTGTTTATGCAATAATTCATATCAGGCTCTTTGAATGTTTTTTGCTTCTAAATTTTTATGCTGCGAAGCTAAAGCCTGTAGTGTTTCATCTAAGCTATAGCTATTATGTCCATTAGTTGCAAAATGGGGCTAAACTAAAAGGAATTACGCATCAGAAAAAAATACATGCTTTATTTGATGACTGGGATGGTGAAGCTAATTGATTACAATTATTCACTTGAAACTAATCACTCATCCACACTATATTCTGGTGCACATGTGCCATTCTTATTTTCATTATCTGTAATGTTTCACTCACCACTTGGACTTGTTGCAGGGTTAGGGTGGAAGTTTTGGAAAAAACGATGGTTTGTCCTCACACGCACCTCTTTGGTTTTCTTCAAGAATGACCCTGTAAGTTTCTAATGTATAGACATTTTTTCTTTTCTTTCTTATGCTTTGTCAATTCACTGAACTTCTCATTTTATGACGTTACAGACCAATGTGGTTCATATTTCTTTTATTTGCTCCCTTTTCCTGTAGAGTTCACTTGCACAAAATGGCAGTGAAGTGAATATGACTTTGGGCGGGATTGACTTAAATAATTCAGGAAGGTATACATATGGACTCTCTTTCTCCCTCTTTCTCTTTCGCTGTTTCTGTAATTTTCCCGCACTGCTGTAATTTTTCAACTTGTGCAGTATTGTTGTTCGAGAAGACAAGAAGTTGCTAACAGTCTTGTTCCCTGATGGACACGACGGACGGGCATTTACTCTCAAGGTGCACGTGGGATCAAAATACTCTATCTCTGTTTTATTAATTATATGATCTCGTAGGTATCCCGTATTTTAGCTAGTAAGGTAACACGCCACTCTCCGTTTTTTCTGTACGTCAGGCAGAGACATTGGAGGACTTGTATGAGTGGAAGACAGCGCTTGAACATGCTCTTGCACAAGCGCCGAGTGCAGCTCTTGTCATGGGACATAATGGGATATTTAGAAGTGAAACTAATGATCCAATTGAAGGGTCTTTCCATCAATGTGTGCACCTATTATTATTTTCTTTCCTCATTTTCTTCATATATACTGCACTTTTTCACGCAATCCCCTTGTTGCATGCACGAACCTGAAAGAATTGTCTTTTGCCTCAGGGAGAGACAAACGTCCAGTTAAGTCTCTAGTTGTTGGTCGGCCAATATTGCTGGCTTTAGAAGATATAGATGGGGGCCCGTCCTTCCTAGAGAAAGCACTTCGGTTTCTTGAAAAGTATGGTAAGTTTTTTTGGCCTTCCTTAATTTGCCAATACCTGGAGTACGACGCTATGAAGTAGTTCCTCATGTGAAGCTTATTTCATTGGAATGACTATGGGGGTTCAGTTCCGGCACCATGAACCCATTTTATAATATTTGATTGTTCTCTTATTAGTTCATTTTATGGATTTTTCCCAAAGTGATTAATCTAGAGCAATGTTAAATTTTAGCTTATCTCAAACAAACATTTGATATGGTCGATTAAATTTTTTGTAAAACGTTTTGAACCCTTTTTCCATTGGCAGTCTAATTTTATTTTAGCATCTCCTTTGCCCCCTATCTGTCTAGTGTCTACATGTTCACTATGTGGCTCTGATTGGCTATCTTCAGAGTTTAGGCACTTTTGAATATATCTAATTTTACTATACTACCATGTAAAAGATTATATGAAAATAAAGAAAGACAGTTGTTTTACCAATGCAGTTTTGCTTATTTATCTATAAAAAAAAAATTAAAAAAATGCAGTTCTGGTCCTAATTAAGCTGCTTAAAGCTTAAGTTGATTTTCTCCTTAACGGTGAACATAGTTGAGATTCTCAGCAGAAATGTGCGAGTGTGTGTGACACACACATACACACACACAGGGTTCCTTGTCGCCATTCCTGTACCGTCTCTATTTAGAAGCCATTGCACGAGAAAATCAAGGAAAAACAAAATGATAGAAGACATGATTGAAATAAATAAAAAAAAAACTTATTCTTATCTAATAGCTACAATATAAACCAGTCAGATGTTTCAACGAGTCGCTCCAATTACCGTAATATTATTCCCCATCTTGCCCCATAATGACACCTTTGCCTTTATGAGTGCGGCACCTTTGTATCCTTACTATTGAACTCTGAGCTTTTAATCAGTAGTCGAATCTTTTGCTATTTTTCATCACAGGGCCATATTCTAAGTTGACATGCCCTCCTCCCTTTTCTGCCTGTCTAATGAAAGCGTTCACTGTTTATCCTACTTATTTCATATTAACCAAATGTGATATTGCCATGAGATAGAGTTCGTAGGAACAGATTTGATGTTAGTTCTATCTCGTTTTCTTGTTATCAATGGTAATCATTGCCTAAGCGTAGTGTTAGCTTACGAAGATAAGGTGAGATAATTAGTGCTGATAATCAGGACTATGCTTAATCCATATTATAGCATTCCAATTATTCTCTCATGCTAAAACAAAGTGTCTTCTCATCAGTTTCCAACGGGGTCTTATCGCGGTATATTTGACTATAGACACTGTGTATGGCAGGAATAAAAGTGGAGGGAATTCTGCGTCAGTCAGCAGATGTTGAGGAAGTGGGCCGAAGAGTTCATGAATATGAACGAGGTTCGTGCTTTTTTCATGTATTGTGCTTGAGGGCGTCATTACTTTGCTACTATGACATCAATAAGTTTTTTTTTTGTTGGTTGATAATGTTTTGTAACAAGTAGCTTGGATCTAGTTTTTATGCTTTTATCTGTAATTTTTTGCCAAATCAATTTTTAAATATGTTTTCTGTGTAACAAACAGCTGTGCTGATTCTTTCTTTCTTTTTCTTATTCTATTTTATCTCATTACCTTTATTAGTTCGTAGGATACAACTGGACCAATTAGGTTAGGTATTAACCACTTTGTTCTTTCCCTTTCTCTGGAATATTTAGCCTCTGAATGAATTTTTTTTTTATATTTCTGACGCATTTAATAAAACATAGACTAAAAATTAGAGTTTGCACCTCTAAAAGTTTTCACACTTTGGTATTTCCTTCACAGACCAGTTCGAAGAAATCGTAGCATGTGTTGGCTGAATCAAATAATTCATTATTCTTAGTAGAAAAGATGTATCTTATAATTGCCGTTAGATAGATACGAGAACCATCAAATGAGGAGTAGTTAAGTGGCTGCATACTGATATCTATATGACATGTTTCCCGCCTGTCTCTAGACATGTTAGTACTTGTATTTGCCTAGCAATGTTATATTTTGTCCTGGAGAAAATCAAGATTTTAGCTTCTCTTTGTATTAAAATGTATATAAAAAATTAGTTAGCTGGCATATTTTTAAAAAGATACCCTCATTCTTGTCATTTTCTCTTGATTCCAAATTGAATATCTGATTTTCCATTACACTGTGTGGCCTCGCGTACCAAGTTCAAGCTACTTGTTTGCAGGCAAGACTGAGTTTGATCCTGATGAGGATGCTCATGTTATTGGCGACTGCGTGAAGGTTTGATTTCAGTCTGATCTAAATCATTATCTCTTCTTATGGAACTTATTAAGCCGATAATTATTAGAGTTACGTTTCCTTCAGCATGTTCTTCGGGAGCTACCTTCATCTCCTGTTCCAGCAACCTGCTGCACTGCTTTGTTGGAAGCCTACAGTAAGTATTTTTAAAATTTTTAAAATTTGTGCCATATTTTGAATACTTGCACATTTTTTGTTGTGAATAACTTGGTTTCTGTGTGGGGTTTCCTTGAGAAGAAATCGACCGGAAGGAAGCTCGGGTGAATGCTATCCGCTGTGCAGTACAACAAACATTTCCTGAACCTAATAGGCGTCTCTTACAGAGGTATCATGATGGTGCACTTGTTTTCATTGCATGCATCAGCACATGAGGAAATCTGAATATTAAACTGTATTTAAAAAAAATAGGTGGTTCTGATACCACGTTAGATATAATAAGGAGAAGAAATATTATTATGAAGGAACCGTTAATTGCAATCTATAACTATTAGCTACTTGTAAAATTTCCCCAATTTTATGATATTACACAATATTCTGATGCTTAAAGTCAGTTGTGTATATTCAGTGCTAGTTCATAATTGAGGCCTTCAAACAAAAACTGACTCTCAGTTCATAATTTTTTAAACAAACAACTCAAAAACTTCAGTCTTCATTCCCAGCAGTTAATGCGTCAAAATCCAGTAACAAATAGGCTCATTCCAGTTGTGGGAATACGAAATGTAGAACCATTCTGCTTTTTACTTGTGGATTCTCTACGGTTCAAACTGGTCTTTCTATCTTATTCTTTCTTGACATATTGTATGAAGTTGCTGATTGACGAGACTATTTCAATTATTTGCTATTTAGGGTCTGCAGAATGCTAAAAGTTGTGCAGTGGAATGTGAAAGGAATCTTTGAAATTAGTCATGGATGTGATTTACCTTATGTTTCATAAATCATAAATATTTCTCAATCTCATACTACTGTCCATTCATTTTCTTGTAGAATTCTTAAGATGATGCATACAATTTCCTCCCATGCTTCTGAGAATCGGATGACACTGTCAGCAGTTGCAGCTTGTATGGCTCCGTTGCTCTTGCGCCCACTTTTGGCTGGTGAATGCGAATCAGAGGATGATTTTGATATCAATGGAAATAATTCCGCTCAGCTTGTAGCTGCTGCCAATGCTGCTAATAATGCCCAAGCTATTATTGCAACGCTCCTGGAGGAGTATGGGATTATCTTTAGTGTATGCTATTCTTCTCTCTTAGTATGAAAACTTGTAGAGTTATTCTATCAATTCTTTTAACTGCGTGTGGTTTATCTTTTTCGTCAATTAACATGATATGTTCCTTCGGCGTGCACTCCTGCAATTAAGAACAATAATAACTGATCCTTTGCTTTTAATTAATTGGGAAAGACTATATAAAAGAAATATTAACGCCGTTGAGTCGACCCATGAATTTTGACTGATTCAAGTTTAGCAGTGTTTTTCATTGATTCCTTTATGAACCATATCATTCCATATCGTATGCCTTTCTGTCCGTGTTGTTGCATACCACGCGTTATTTTATTGTTAACTTTGTGAAGTTTGGGATGTGCTTTGCTAGTCACTATAGTTATCTTTCAGGATGATAGCCTGCAGAGGTGCTCTATATCTGCGGATTCTCAAACTGGTGACAGTGCTAGCGAAGATGGGAGTGATGATGGAAGTCCTGACATTAAGCTCAATGGTTATCACGATGCTGAAAATGAAGTTGACCCTGAAACAGATTATGATCATGATCGACGACTAAGTGGGAAGTTAAGTGAAAGCAGCGGCTCTGCTGCTGGCGATCTTTATGACTATAAGGTGAACCGATATTAAACTTGGGAACACGGAGTTATACTTCCGCATCTTGTCTGATTGTTTTGGTTAGGATAGTAGGATCAATTTCCAAGTCTGTTTAACCTTGTCATCGAGCGACCTGAGGTCATTTTTCACCACCAAGATGTCTATTTGCATGCCAATTGCCGTTGGTTCTGTATTTGTTTCCATAATACTACGTAAATTTCTCATAAGGATGTCTTCTTTTGGTTTATGCTATTTTGTTGCTTCAGTAATTTGTACCCTTTTCCATCCATTTACGAGAGTTGGTTTGATGCATTTGTCGATGCCAGGCAATTGAGAATGATGACTCAGACAATGAGTATCCCATGCATAACCATACCTTGGAAGCGAAAATGGATCCAGTAGTGGGTACTAGACAAATTGGCAATTCTAGTCTTTCATGTAATGAACAACTAGAACAACCGAAGGAGGCATGTGGAAACGTGGTGGATGTTCCTGCAGAGATACTCAGTAAAAATCCTCCGCGGTCAATGGGAGAAATTTTGTCATCTATGGATCAAGAGCGACGTCAATCTTTTCCTGGACCAAAATTATTGGCTGATAAACCAGTTCAAAAAGTTGCAGACTCCAATCTCAATTCCAAAAATTCCACAGTTTGGGGAAGAAAAAATGTTAGTTTCCTTCCTTAATTTTCCTAATTAGTTGAAACTTTATTTATGCAATAAAATCATTTGGAATCAAACTGCTGGAGGGGCTGGAGAGAAGTAGTAGGTGGTGGAATTTAGATATACTGCCGACCAATAAAGTTAATTTGAATTACATAACCAAATCTACTTGGAAATTGCAAAGTGTGCATCCTTGTGTTCAAAATGCTGCTTACATTAGGTACATAACCATCGAAAGTTCCATTGTAGTTTGTTCCTCTTTAGTCTCAACTTTGTGACTTTATTTGTTTTTACAATATGCATGGTGGCGATTGGTAATCCTATATCAATGTATGCTTTCACTTATGAAATGACTAAAGTGCTTATGTTGCATCCATTATTGTAGTAGAATCAAGAACTTCTCTGTGAGTGGTATGTCCCTGCCATTCCAACGGAAGCATTTTTAGTTTGAGATGAATTAATGCCTTCAGAATATGTTGCATTATGTGAATACTTTATGACTCCATTATTTTTGTTCGTTCAAGTCTCAATGTTCTTGCCGCAGGATTTTATTGAACTTCAAATGCTAAATATAGACTTGATAATGCAGAAACAAGATAATTAGCGGTCCAAGCAAAAAGTCTTTCGAATTCTTTGTACAACCATTCTTTTCCTAGTTCAGATCCCCTTTATTGATTGTTCAATTTAACTTGCTATTTGTAATTTGCATAAGTTTATTTATAGTATTTATGTTTATTTTTTGGAATCAAGTGTAGTGATTATTCTGTTCTTGCAGGCTAGAAGAACTTCATCAACAGAATCAATCGATTCCTCGGGGGAGGAAGAGTAAGATTACGTTCCATCACATTTTATAACATTATGTCATCTAGTACTTGTCTTCTACTTATCTCCCAGAGCACCTCAGGGAAATATTTCATCACTATCCCAAAGTAGGATTGTTCTTCAGTCCAAAACTTTGTTTCCTCGCTGAGTTGGTCTCTGTTTCCAAAGTTGAGAAGCTTCTTTCCTTATTTTCTTTGCGCAATGCCTGAAAGACTTTTGTCCTCTTTTAATTAATATTCATCAATTGGTTGGTTTTATTGCTTGCTTGCTTTGGTTATGGTGATTTTTGTTTTGAAGCATTTTCTTTTTATATTGAAGTATGGTTTATTTACAGGCTTGCCATCCAGAGATTGGAGATTGCGAAGAATGATTTGCGTCATAGGATTGCAAAAGAGGCAAGGATTAACTTTTGGGCTAGTATCCATGTGCTATATTATGTTACTACATAATTTATGGTTCTAATGTTATTTTTTAATGTATATTAGGCAAGAGGAAATGCAATTCTGCAAGCTAGCCTGGAAAGAAGGAAACAAGCTTTGCATGAGCGTCGCTTGGCACTTGAGCAAGATGTAAGTTGTTTGTTCTCTTGTTTAACTAAAGCTTTTTTTCTCTGTGTTTACTATCATTTTTGAATTACTGTATCTTGATATGATTTAAGGGTACTACCATAAATTTGAATGAGGGTTATCTCCTGACTTAAAAAGTTGACCTCTTTTGCACGTAAATTGTCCTGCAAAAAAGCCATATTAGAGATAATGCCTCCCTCATATTTATTTTTTGTATTTTCTATCCAAATTGACCAAAGTGATGAAAGAAAATTACTCCACAGAAGGTGCTTCTTTGAATCGTTTTGTTTTCTTTTTCGCTTCGAGACCATATTTCTTAATTCTTACAAACGTATTTGCAGCATCACCGTGTTCTCTTAGGCACATAAATCACCATTCCTTTCCCTATCTCATCCCTGCATATATTAGACTGGCATGTTCTAATTGACTTTGTACTGTTTCTTTAATAGGTAGCAAGACTACAAGAGCAGTTGCAAGCTGAAAGGGATTTACGAGCCGCTCTTGAAGTTGGCTTGAGCATGTCCTCTGCTCAGTTCTCTGGATCTCGTGGCATGGATTCCAAGGTCTGTGTCAATTTTTCATAACTTAAGCCATCAAATTATAATGTAAATACTGAAAAGTGTAAGTTACTTAAAGACAAGGGCCGAGCTTGAGGAGATTGCACTAGCTGAGGCAGATGTTGCCAGATTGAAACAGAAGGTTGCCGAGCTTCACCATCAATTGAACCAGCAACGCCAGCATCACTATGGCTCTCTTTCTGATGCATGTGATCATTATCAACATGAGACCAGTCATAACTCTCAGCAGTGAGTCTGTAGTGTTGTATCATCTTAAAATGTTTCTCCTATGGGATTAGGATTTAATTTTTGTAGTTGAATTACGTTTTTCCGTACTAAAAATGCATATATGTTCGGAAACAAGTTTAAAAGGAAAAGGATTAGAAATTGTGCATTCAGAGATTTTGACACTTCTTTTCTTTCTTCTTGGGGTGGGCTGTTGATTGTATAAGCACGTATGCGGGAAACTTAAGATGCAAATGAATCAAGTCATAAGCTTTGAACCAAATATTCAAAAATGTATGAAAAAACAATCTTTTATGGTTGGTACTGAAGGAGCTTGATGCTTGCATGCAGGAAATATTTGCAGCAAGATTTTGATACAACACTGGCTGCTTTTAATCACGAAAGAAAGCAAAGAACAGAGGTAAGCTCTAAGCAATACTAGTTAAGTAACTTGCATTCTTTGCGGCCATTTTCTTATTCTAAATTGTTCCTTTTTTTTGCACTGTATTTTACTTTTATGCTTGTTATGGTCTATGTAATTCTTGCAATACCTTTTCATTTGTGGCTTGTTTGCCTCAGTCTTTTCTCTGTTTGTGATCTGGCTTTTTTGCTGTTGGTTCTGGCTGGACAACTTCTTTTGGTCCATGAAGTAGTGTTGAGCTTGTCTTCCAATATAACTGGAGGGCCTAATCTATCGATTCATGATATTCCATGTAGAGTTCATGGACTTCAATCAAGAAAGTCGCATGACCATTCAACAAACTAAAAATATTTTCTTCGCATTTGTTTGCCAATAACTTTCAGTACTTAAACTGGATCCCGAAATAGTTAACTTTTTTCTGTACTTATTTTTAATCTCAAATTGCTTCTCTAACTCTCTGTTCAGGATTTGTATGGGACGGACCCAAGAAACATTATAGGACAGTTATCGACTGTCGTCAACAATAATAGGCAGCCTTCTCGGAAGCTGCTCATGGAACCAACAAACTTTAGTGATTCTAAAAGCAGTGAAGCATCCACAAGTTTATCCGTGGACAATCTATTTGCTGCCAATTCTGCTTCTATACCTTCTACTTCTCAGGCGCCTGAGGTAAGGCAAACTATTTAATTACCTACAGATTGAATAAATTACATTTTAAGATCCCTTGAAATTTCCTAAAACGTTACAAACAAGCCCCTTAGAGGTTTGAATACTTGCAGAGACACCCCTGTAAAGTTTGAAAAACATTCAGATAGACTCCGGCTTTTTACATGTTTCTGAAGCTTAAATGAGACCAAACATCAGATGGTATGGATGTAATTATCCGAAAAATCGAAGTTGTTCTAATGCAAACTTGCTATGTTGGACCGCAGGTGATGGACTATTCCAGACATCAATCAGCAGCATCCTCTACACTGGTGGAATTGACAACGCGTCTCGGTTTTTTCAAGGAAAGGAGGTCTCAACTAATGGAGCAACTCCACAACCTTGATTTAAACTATGCATCCACACCTCAAGATTTTATGTCTAAATCTTCTTCCCCTCCTTGGAAATGAGCATTGGAACTTCTTACGTGCATTCAAGAGTAAATACCGACATCTTTTCCCTGCATATTCTTTACCTTATGGTATATAATTTTATTTCCTGATTGCTATGTTTTTGGAGTGGTTCATTTTCCCCTGAAAACTCTTTTTGTTTTTGTTTGTGATTCTATTTATATGGACGATATTGAGAATGTAGGTCGGCCTCGGTTTTGGAAATATTGGTCGTGTAAGTTAGAACTGTCGTTATTTGTATGCAGACTGGTTGAGTACTCCGTTACATGCATATTAAAGCATGGCAAGTGAAAATGTTGTAAAGATTGTTTAGATAGATTGCGCGCCTGTTTATGTGTAATGATTGAAATCATATTTAGTTTCAATATTCAGCTTTTATCTGGTTATGAAGATATACCCAAATCAGTTACTGAACTGTGATGTATTTATCAGTTTACTTAATAAAATAACTATCAGAACAATGGTTTATGCGACTATCTTAACTTAAAACCAGTATCATATATGTAAGTATATATTTAACGATCTGCAGTAGAAGATCCATATTCATTGAACTAAAATGCTCTTAATTATTGTGTATTAGTGTAGCTGTATAGGTAGCTAACCTCTGTGATGGCTGCAAGAAGTTAAAGAACTCCAAAAAAGAAAAAAAATAAATAGAAATAAGTGCAAATATCAGTTACTCAAGCTCATAAATGATAAATGTAATCTCAGCCAGTATTTTACTATGTGTCCCAGTTGGGAATGTTTGCAGTTGCCTCATTCACTGATTCCACAAGCCTCACCTGTTCACATGATTTTGCATATTAAATATTGTTGCAGGTATCGTAAAGAATATGATTTTGTCGCAAAGAGTTAAACTTGAAGCAATAGTTTTAACTAAATTGCCATTTACTATTAAACAATTTTTAATCTTAAGCCTTCTTATACCATTAACATAAGAGTCACTTCGAAATTTTCGTATAATCATCGGTTTCGATTAACATCGGTTTACAGTGTTGCTTTCTTGCATTTTTTATTTTTATTTTTAATTTTCTTTTATGATTTTTGGCACAACACCCACGTTATCCCTTTTAAAAATAAATATCCAAATCACCCTGTCTTTTGTCAAATAGGTACATTACACTTATATAAAAAAAATAAATAGGCAAACTTGTGTATCTATATGCTAATGCTACAAAATACTTCTTTTATACGTAAATAATGGGGGTGAGTGTGCAACTTAAAAAAATGAGTAATACGCGAATCTAACATAACACACCGATGTTAATATGCCTATAACGGACTTGCCTTAATTTTATAGTTTTGAGAGGCCATGCATTTTGTATGTACCATACCATATATAGAGTTGTAATAACAAAAGAAGACATAGACATACATACCACGCTTTCAGGGACACCCGGGGGAGGTAGTGTGAGATTTCTTGGCATAGGACCCTCAGTATAAGATCTCTTGTCAAATCTCCATTCTCCAATCTTTCCATAAGTTAATTCTCCCTTTAAATAAAACATTCTTTCTCAGTAAAAGCATTATTTTTAATTTGGGAATTATACTTTAAAAAAAACAATAGGTTTTGACTTCCCAACTCAACAAAATAAAAAAGAAAAATACAAATTCTTTTATGATATAATGGACAAGAGATTTCCATAATAAATTATACCATGAGAATGAGTATGTACTATTTAGTGTTTACGTACCTTCATGGTGTAATCACATCCATATGTATAATGAATGATGAAACTTTTGCCAACTTCCAAATCCCATGGGGGCTAATAATACACAAGAAAATATTAAAACTTTTGATAAGATGGAATAGTCACAAATATAGGGGTGTAACAGCAATTACTCAAACCTGTATCATGAAGTCCTTGCGAAGAATATGGCGCACTCCATGCAAAGCAGATGCAACTGCATAAGCATACCTATTGTATGGAGAAATTATATAACGACCCACCAAGTTTCTTAAAAATTCAAAAAATGTGGAGAATTTGTTTACAAGATCACATTACATTTCAAGAACCCAGTCGAAAGCCTCATCAGTCTCCGGGTCTTGTTTCATTCGCAACGAAACGTCCACCCATGTTGGTGCAATTTTCTCCAAAACCGTCTGCACCAACAAATTTTACCACAAATGCATAACATTAAAGGATAATTATTAGTTTCAGATCTTTGTCTATTTAAAAAAAAAATAAAGATGGTTAAACCTCTATCCTGAGGTTTAATCCAACAATATAGAACTTCAAGGAGATAGCCCTGAAGTTTTAAGAGCATGTCTAAAAAAATAGCTAGGGGGTCTATTTCTCATAGTTTTCAAACTTTGGCGGGTGTCTATAATTAGTTAAACTTCAAAGGGGTCTATCTATAATATTTTGTTAAAACTCGAAAGATGTGTAATATGTCATAATTGGTCATGACAGATGATAAGACGCGACGAGCCACGGAGACAAAGAAAGAGTCTCCTCGGTCAATGAATACACGATCCATTAGATTGATTAGACCAGATAGATTGAGACCATTAATCACCTTGTCCAAGTATCAAATAACCTTGACAAATTGACCAATTGATTGATTGTCGTGACTCTTTATTCGATCAACTCTCCAAATCAATGTCATTGCGTTAATTAATTAGGAGTAGCTTAAGATCATATGTCGAATGTTCTAGAGCTAATCACCAAGAAAATGCCCCGTACATGGCAAAACAAAATTATACTTTATTTTGACCAAATCATCTTAGGAAATTGACCAATCGATTGAACCTTGGTCGAATATTCATGTTCTATTGCAATTCGACCTTGTTGACTTAGTAATAGGATAGCCTACGCCTAGGCAACCTAACATAGTCACAAATTGTTTTAAGTGCAAGTTATCTCAAACTTAAACTGAAGTTGAATTCTGAAATGATCTAATTCAGATTCACGTGGAGTAATAAAGATCTCCAACATCAGTGTGCATGCAAAATTATTCAGTAAATTGAGAATGTTTTTATCACATAAAAAACTTTAGGAGTGCAAATGTAACTATAACATTTAATACTCAGGGCGCCTATTTAGTTTTTTAATGAATTTCAGGGTTGTTTGGACAAAAAAAAAAACACTGATAGAAAGAATATCAATACCTTTTTGATAATTACGGGAGAATTTCCAATTGGATCAACGTCAGTAATTGGACCTTTTTCCTTTGGATAATATTTTCTTACATGTTTCTCTTCTTCAGACGGCGTTATGTAGAAAAACGGGAATGCAGCCGGATAATCTCCATGAGCCAAATTCGGCAACGGATTAACAATTATGTGATCCGGTTCAGCCATCAGAATATATTCTTCCTCTATTGTGGCTTTCTCAAGCCATTGCACAAACGCCCATGGTCTATTCAAAACAACATAGCCCTGTCCCAATACTCAAATAAACACACAAAAGTTTAGTGCAATAATACTTCAAAACAATTCATATTATTAGTCAATAAAAATGAATATCAACAGGCAATAGTCAAACATGACATATGTGCACATATACTTCTACAAATTACATAGTGTAACTTGTGACAGTACTTATCAGACACTCCTCAGATACATGTAATGTGTTAGACGCGTTACATAGTGTATATTATACTTAATAATAAATAAAATTACAAATACCATATCAAACACCTACATTGTAAGCTCCTATCGAGGACGTGTCCAACAAATTGTATGCAAAAATCATGAAACAATTGGAGTTGCATGCTCACCTGATCAAGCCCTTCCGGTAGAGGATCCACGACAAAAGTATTCATCTCCTCCATCAAATCATCGGGTTTACCCGAATGCAAAACCCGGGTAAAACCACCCATATCCGACCCGGGTTCATCCTTCATTTTCTTGTACCAATAGTACATAACTCTGCACTGCCATTTGATGTAAACTGCATCAGTTGCCGTCACAGCAACGTGGAACTTTGCACTAGTTTTCTCCTTCACCCCCTCAGGTTTCTTAGTTATTACACGATCGCCCCATTCCTCTGAATCACTCACTCTGGCGGCTTTGTGCAAAATCAGGGTCAACAAATTATACGTTCCGAAGAAAAACCCAAAAGCCAATAGTACCAGCAAAATTGGCGAAACACGCCCCAAGTTTTTCCTTGCATTCATTTCTCCTTCACTGCAAAATTCAATCAAAAAAATGGTTAAGTTTCAATAATAATTAATTAATTAATACCTCATAATCACTATAATTTTCCAGTTCTTGTTATCATTTTCAGTTAAAGATTGAACCTTTAGCATATATATTACAAATTCTCGCCTTATAATACAAGTGGCTTAAAGGGATTTATAATTTTTTTATTTTCTTTTCGTTTAATCAGAAAAAAATCACTTAAGAGCATTTGCCTCGCAAAAAAGAAAGCTCGGCCCTTTTTAGCATATTGCCTCGTGAAATTTTTAAAAGACATTAAACTAAACCCCTTGATGTTGTACTAACAGAGACACCAAAACATTATGAGATATGACCCAATTTTTCTCATCGTTTTTAAAGTTGTATTTGAGAGTCTGTAATATAATTAGTTAAACAGAGAGAGAGAGATGTCAGAGGTGCATTACGTAGTTATTACATGAATGAATAAGATATGCTTCTTAGGTTTTATTTAATTTGATGGTGCAGAACAAACAAAAAGACACGATAGAAAGTGCACATACAAAATTGTTTAACTATCATTCATTTGAAAGTCTCCTAGAGACTATGTGAAAGACGGATAAAGAGCAAATACGCATACAAATAACAGTGCAGAAGAAGAGGGCTCAAAACCAAAAGAGCTTAAACGTAGACGGCAATTTGAGAAAGAGAGACTGATATGTGATGAAGAAGAAGATGATGAAGAGATATCTGATATTGCAGAGTTTTTGCCTTTTGGTGAATGCTTCATTGATCAGATTTTATTTAATGGACAGATGGCTACTTGTAAGAGAGAAATGCAAAATATGCCCTTTAATTATGTAATTTGTACTTTCTTCCTGCATTTTTCGGGTGTTACTAATTGACAAAGCTTTAAAAATCGTTGTAGTAAAAGGCCAAATCCATGCGGAATAAGGGAGATTATTAGGTGCAGCGGTTGCACGATGAGGTGGTGAAACTAATTTGGATTATTTGTGTAAATGTATGGTTGAGATGGAGTGATGGAGAGTTAATGCTCTATAATTTAAGAAATGTTTTAAAGCTCAACTATTTGCTGCATGAAGTAATTTTTTCGTGAACGAGAGATTTTTTGGTACAACGGTTGCACGATGAAATAGCACAGACAATTTAGTTTTTTGTGTAAATGTATGGTTGAAATGGAGAGATGAAGAGTTAAAGAACCCTCGAGGAGTTAAAAGTACTAAATAATTGCAACTTTTTTCAAATTTGGTTTGACATAATTGGCTTGGAGGCCTGGAAATGTAAATCACAGTACTACATTTTAGGTCTTTCATAAATTTTGAGGACATTTAAGTCAAACTTTTCCGTGCCGAATTGTTTGTGATTTTCTGCATCACTTTCTACATTAGTACTATTGTTATATATGTTCAAACGGCAAAAGTTCTAAAGTAGGCCCTATTGGTTTATTTGTTAATTCTTTAGATGTGGAAAGGGGTACAAGAAAATTCCTTAGTTTTCCTCTACAGGACAAGCAATGAAATGCTAGTTTGGTGACTATAAGGAGTAAGGACTAGCTAAGAAGCTATTATATAGGATTCCTAATCTTTCTAAATGCGTGTTAACACTTGATAAATACTTATTTATTTTGTAGTTTGTGAAAAATTATGGAAACTTTGACACAATTTTTAAGCCGGTGCAATGTTGTATGGTTTAGTAAACATATTAAAAAAATAAAATTTATCTTGTATTCATAACATTCTAAGGAAATAATTGAAAGTGTATAAAAATGAAATAGTAAATGTATCATTAACTAGAAGCAAATTTTACTTTTATTAATTTATATGTAGCATTAAGACTAATCAAGTAGACAAACATACAAATAGAAGATAATAATTATAGCTATTCATTTTGAAAGAAACATAAATTTGAATTAAAAAAAAAAAACTGCTAGAAGACGAGATTATTAAGTTTCTATTTGAATTAAAGTTTCAAATCTGGACTTTCAGAAACAAGATTTGAATTGTAAAAATATGGAAATAATGGGTTAGTATTTAAGGAGTACTAAGTACCATCCCTTAGAAATCGTTTCATTTATATCAATAATATTTTTTTATTTATAAAACAACTTGACTTCTTGAAAAGGCAAAGAAATATAGGCGTCCTATGCTCAATAAGGATACACACGTACATATACAATTAGATTATTTGTGGTACACATAATAAGAAAGTAACTGCAAGATAACGTGGATAAAAAGTAGGGAGAATTACACAAACACCCCCTGAGGTATGGGCTAATTACACAGACACCCCCTCATGTTTGAGAAATTACACAAACACCCCCTATAGTATGCATCTCATTACACAAACACCCTTTGTAGTGTGTTTTTTTAATCGAATATACACACTTATGGTGTTGGATCATAATTTCAATAATGATGTGATGACTAACTTACAAAATCTTTCGAAATATACCTTATTTTTAATGTTTTTTTTATTTTCTAAAACAGAATAAATGAGACTTATTTTCTATCTTTTTAGCAATTTTAGTTTATTTTTCATTGATTTTACAATATAAACGAGAGACGGAAATTTAAATTCAGCAAAACATAACAAATTGCGAAATTTTTTTTATCACAGGGGGTGTTTGTGTAATTTCCCAAACATGAGGGGGTGTCTGTGTAATTAGCCCATATCTCAGGGGGTGTTTGTGTAATTCTCCCTAAAAAGTATAAAGAAGTGGAGATTGTCAAGCTATTTTCTCTTGAGGACAACTTAATGGGACTAAGTAATTGTGCATATAGTTAAATAAACTTTCAAAAAAATCTGGTATCATGTTCAACTATAAATATATTGTACCATAATATACATGATATAATATATAATATAATCTCATATTTATGACATAATATATAAGTATAATTTATAGGGTACTACTTAAAAGGGGTGGCCGGGTGGGGCTGGAACTTGGGGGAAGAGTCCCATATGCCGAATATGTATGAACTCTACATGTTATGTGAGCAGTGTGTGATGCACCCTGTTGTAGCCTGTAGTTAAGATCGACTCCAATTAAGATGATCGACAGCAAAAGGGAAGAGCTAACCGGTGCACACAATGATTGACACTACAACATCACAAACCTAGTGTAATATTGCTTTGAGATTTACCAAATGCCCAATTTTGAGTTCTAAAATGTTTCAACTTCAAAGAAACTCTCTTGCATTGTCATAAAAACAGTCTTCATTCCATAAATTGACTACACATGTATCAAGTATCAATTAGTCAAAAAACACATTGAACACAAGGATACCACTTGCAACATTAACAATAAATCCAGCCAGTTCCATAAATAGAAACAAACAAAACAACAACAAAATTAGCATGATACACATAGGATACACTCAAGAACATCCTTTTGTTGTTATAGACATCAGTACTACTCAATTCAGTTATAATCTCTACACATCAGAAGTTGGAAAAACATCACAATTTTTTTTTCCTAAAAAAATGCCCTGCTTCCATAAAACACCCTGGAATTATCCTTTTTCTTGTTCTCAACCTCAATTTTCTCCTCAGAACTCTGAATCAAATTCCCCTGATCATCTTCGACCCGAACCTTGTCGAAATCCATCGGAAGCTTCATTTTCGCCAGCGATTCCGTAAACTGCTGCATACTCCTCATGTACATATCGACTATCTGCTGCTGCATCGCGGATTCCTCCGCATTTCTCGCCAAACTCCCTGGAACCTTCTTAGCTTCGACATCACTACTACTTTCCTCTAAACATTTATTCTCACTTTCCTCCTCCCTGGATTCAGTTTTCTTCTTCAAACTCGACGTTTCCGCGACGATCAACGCACTATCGTTCGTAGAAATCGTGAAATCGGGGAATGCACGTCCCTTTTTCTCCATGGAATCAGCAGAGTTTCGATCGTCGCTCAAACTAGTCATCGTGGAACTCATAAAACCAGAATTCTGAACGCTTCCATCAGGCGAGGCGGAAACCGACTCATCCGACGAATTCCCAACCATTTCGTAGTCTTCCAGGACTACTACTTCACTCGGTGCAGCCCCGAGATGAAGAAAGGACCCGTCAGGTTTTTCCAACCAGGGCCTGTAGACGGTCCCGTTCTTCGCGAAGTACTCAGAAACCATCCGCTGATTCTCATTAACCACGCTCACATCGGGAAATTCCACCCTGGAATAGTCTTCGGATTCCTTTTTATCCACCAAAAGCTCAGAAGTCTCCGAAGAATCGGAGAACGGGACCTCGGAGGATTTCACCAGGGCGGTTGTGGTCAAAGAAAGTGAAAGCTTGATCGTCCCGGCGGGTGAATGGAACAGATCAGTCGACGAAAGGTCGAAGTTTTGGGTAATTTTGCCTCTACCGAGAACGGACGATATGGGGACCAAAGCGAAACCGAGAAGCTGATCATCCATGTAGCACTTGGCTCTGCTCATCATCCAGATTTCGCATTTGAGAACTGCATCGGGTTGGATTATCTTCAGGACCAAGTTTTCGTCGAATTCGGGGTTTTTGCCTCCTCTGTTGATGATCCTGGTGGAGAAAGTCTGGTCGGGATTGTAGGTGAGCGAGAACTTGGCGTAAACGTCCTGGTTCTCGTAGATGCATATGTTGTGAATGTTTCTTGCGTGGTGAACGTGGATTTGTAGAGTGCCTGAGAACGCATCATCTTCTTCGTAGATGAAACGAGGGGTTTTGGTGAATGAATCCATGTTTTTTTTTATGATCAAGATTGTGAAAAGCTTTGTTTGGTTTGAGATTGGTAAATCTTAAAGGGTGTGTGAAAGATGGAAAAGATGAACATGACTTTGAAGGGAAAACATGGAAAAGAGGAGATGGAGAGTGACTTAAGTTTTTGAGTGAGAGAAAAAGGAGTAAATTGCAAAAACTACCCCCCATGTAACTTTATTAACAAGTACTCTGTAAAATCTGGAATTGGAAAATAACTCCTACGACACTTAATTGATCTGCACGCTGAAAACGATAACAAAACTTAACTTATGTTCCGCTTAATTGGTGTGTATAAGGTCAATATAGGTCAAGTTGAAGGTCACATACATTTTTTATCGATTCCTTTAAAAAAAAGACATATTACTTAATGGATTGTAAAAAACAAAAATGACGGTATCCGATTATCGGGGATTTGCCGATAAAAGTTATTGGGGGTTATTTGGCAATTAATAATAATCCAGGGGTATTTTTGCAATTATATCGGAGAAAAGTTGTTGATGATTGTTCATTATAAAAAGTTGACTAGTGGGGGGTGGGTGTGAATAGTAGGTGTGAAAAAGTGGAAAAGAATTGAAGAGAATGATGAGATGCTATAAACAGTGTTTGGTTTGGTAGAGATGGAATGGTGATGTTGCTTTGCTTGACAATGCAGATTGTTCCACTTAGTTCATGTCATAATAAATACTTACTCCACTATGAAATGGAAGGCCCCTTCATTATCTACGGTCATTTCATTTCTCTCTCTGCCATGCTCTATAAAGTTTCATCATTTTTGGGATAATTATTTTTACACCCTTGGAGATTACTCTAATTACATACACCTCGTTTACCACTTGAATTATTTTTTGACTACTTGAATAGCTTATAAAGAAAGACTATTCGAAATTCTTTATAAGTATTGAGGATAGAGGTTCCTGTGAGGTTTGAGCAACGTCTAATAAACATTAAAAAATGGGCTCTTTATTTTATTATATATTTTAAGTTTCAAACATGTCTATGTAATTATTTAATCTCCAAATCTCACGGAATATCAATATAATTATCCCTTTTCGAGCTATCTAGCTCGTAACTATGCCAAAATTGTTATACTGCACTAAAAGAGCAACTAGTACAGTGTATTCAAAAGACAATGATTTATTTCAAATAAATCCCGCAAGAATGTAGTATAAATTGACAAGACTTTAATATTTGTTCCATGGTAATTTTCTAAAATTAAACTTGGTTCATAAAGTTTCTTTAAGTCAACTTTAGTCCTCGTTTACTTAACTACCTTGATTAATTTCCTAACTAAGAAAGAATTATTTCGTGCAACTACTGCATAATAACATGGTACAATGAATGATCAAAACTGTAATATCTTTTAAACTGTAAGACATTAATATCAGTATAATCAATTTCTTGAATTTTAAGACACTAAATGGGTATTCGATAACTGTACAGCATGGGTGTACGCTTTAAAATATTAGTGTGTCTCACTGATTAACGGGCCGTAATCTATTGGGCCATGCTGGGATTAACAAGTCATGTTCAACAAGCCCATCTATTCACATATTCACCGTATTAAAGAAAAAGTAGACCCATCTTAATCGAATGGCAAGGACCATGATCTAGATTCTAGACTAGTGCCCTTCTTTCCTTTTCGAAAAATGGCAGATGTCTCGGCTCAATACTCGTAGTGTTGGTCGTTATCAGTGGTCATCACTTATTTTTTCCCATTTTTATTCCCCATGATTTCGCCTAACTGATGTCAATGTCTAATTATGCACTATAACTAATTTCGTTTTATTATTAATTGTGGAAATAGGAAACTGGTTTCTCTTTTTTCTTAACGATTTCTTCAATCATTCGTCACGCTCATTTACAATCAAGTTCCAGCATTCTTTTATAAGAAAATGGAACGAAACAACACTGATAAGGATAACAAGAACGATATTATTATTATTATGATTATTATTATTATTAACTATTAATACTATGAAATTTCTACCTATAAGAATTACAATCATCTAAGATTTAATTAATTTAAAATAGTAAGTGACCGCTTATGTTCCCAAACATATCTCACATCTTAGACGAATATAGTGAAACTCAAGTAAGGAGCACATTAGTGCTTTATTTACGCATTATCTTCCTACAATCATGCAATTACTCCTTTAATTAAGTATACTACATTAGGAATAAATCACATATTATTTATGAGAAGAATTGGATAGGAGATTTGTTCCGCCCAAATCAACAGCCACGATTAAAAGCTTAACACATCATCAACAATGATTTATAACAATATAAAATAATTTACAAATATAGTTTATTTATAAATAAATCAAACATTGATTTGATTCTCCTCTCTCTTTATTATATATATATATATATATATTCGGAAGTCGGAACAATATTAGCACACATATGCAGACTGTAGTAAAATGACGGAAATACCCCTCTCGTTTCAATTTCCGTTTTAACTGTCATTTGCTCTACAATTAGCTAAGTTCGAATTTGAATATAATGAGTAGCTATGACGTCAGCAGGGCTGGTGGGCCAGTCGACAGAGATATTGAGCTGGTATTTTACTTTTTTTTGTGAACTGTGAAAATTGTTTGATTTGAGTGTTTTTTTAAGTGTAATTAGCGTTTTATTTGTTTAGCTGATTATGTTCTTTTGTGGTTTAAATTTGTGGTTATATTCGCTGAAATATATGTATGTGAGTTTTAGGGCGCTTTTTGCTCTTTGTTAATTTGAGATTTGGAGCATTAATGCTGAAACTTGAATTATGATGATGATATGCTAATGAACGAACAATTTTGATTTTCTGTTTATGCATGCATACGTGGATGTGTTGGTTTGTTTTATTTGAAAGTTTGTTAAAATACAGTAATGAGGCGAAAGTATGTCGAATGCTTTGTTTGTTTATTTCTTGTTTGGCTCGCTATTTGGAGTAGTAAGTAACTTGGTATCGGGTTAATACGTATACTTTAGGTTGAAAGTGATCTACGGAATCGTATTCCGAGAATCTGTCACAAGTTGCTTCTTGAACCATGATTTTTGACGTTTAGCTGTTTTTAGTCGGTTCATGGATCTGTCCTTGCGATGCATAGCTCAGATGAAGTCCACGCTGTTTCATAGCCTCAGCTTTGAGATAATTGAAGTGACTTCTTATTTTCCATTCTGCTTTTTAGGTTCAGATGATGATCTTATATTTATTCCGCTCTCACCTATATCACGTCATGTTGCGAAATTATATTATGGATTTAAGTTTTATAGTGTAATGGTCATGTCTTAAGTCTTCTGCTTGTTGATGTAAACTTAACTACAGAAAATTAGCTCTGTGATTTATTTATTTATTTTTAAATATTGCTGCATGAATTTACTCTTAAAACAGAATATCTTGTGCTTATATTTGTTTTCCCGAACTATACGACTATTTTGTTTTTATCTGCAAAATATGGTGGTAAGCTAGGTTATCTCCTTATCTTTATAACAGGCGATTACTGCTCTTAAGAAAGGTGCATACTTGCTCAAGTATGGAAGAAGGGGGAAGCCTAAGTTTTGTCCATTCCGCCTGGCAAATGTAAGGCACAGAGTTGTATATATTGTCGATTCTTATGTATTCTTTTATATTGTTTTCACAATATATAAGTTTCATTCACTCCATTAGTCTTTTTCTTTTTTTCTTATTAAAGTTGATGATAATTTTGTGGAGGCTCTTGTTGTTGGTGATTAGCAATTTGTGATACGTCCTCACGTCTATTTGAATCTAAATGAATGTATGTACTACTTGTTTTGACTAGCTGCTGAATAGTGTAGCAATTGATAGAGATAATAATCAACTTAATAAAATGTAATATGAGTTTCAACTTTTGCTATACTTATTTTGAAGGCGTATATTTCCATTATGCGTCACCTATGGTGTTTCCTGTTTACAGTAAAGTCTCGTGTTATTTCTTTCATAATTATAATTTAATAACAGTTATTATAGATCTTGGTAGCTTTATGTCCAACACTAACATGATTATGTAGTTATTGTACAAAGATCATTGGCCTTTTATTTTTAGTACTCATGATGTTATGATTATATTCGTCAGAATTCATCCAATATTATGTCCTTGTTCTCCAAGTGTGGGTTCGTCGACTCACTCTTGTCTAGTAAATGGAGTACACGATCACGACATGTTACACGCTAGTCATTTTAAGAATATTGGTATTTTACCTATTTATATTTTTCCCTTAGTTGTGAACATCGATGATTACATTTGAGTTATTGACGCATATCATCAGGAATGTGTTTTTTAATATATAATGGCTAGGTGTCCAATTTTTCCTTGCTTCAGTTCACCATGTTAGAGATTACTTTGCATGTCTTACCTCCAATTTAAATGCTTATTTAGACTGATTCTAATGCATTGGTGTGCTGATTCAGGATGAGTCTGTTCTGATATGGTTCTCGGGTAAAGAGGAGAAAAACCTTAAGCTCAGTCACGTTTCAAGAATTGTATCTGGTCAGCGGACTGTAAGTTTCTACTCCCGAAGAACATCTTTTTCATTGGTATCATAACTTGATAGCTTGTCTGTGATGATTTGAAATATGAAACTATTTCTACTGGTTCAGAGGCTAATGTTAACATCTCAAACTTTTGTGCGGTTTCGTTCTCAACTTTGCTATTGAAACTTTTGTAACTCCTTGTGAAAGTGATTATGGCAACTCAAGTTTCTGATGCGCCACAAAGATTTTTTTCAATAATTAGATGGATTGTTTTTTATTTTTTTTGCTATAAAGATTCAAGGTCAAGATGAAGTTGTTGGTCCTAGTTTTTATCAGTCATTTAATTTCTTTGTTGGCTGTATTATCAAATATGTTTGGCGAATCCTTCCGCTGTACAATGAATTTCTTCATTACTTTTCTGCGGTCTACCAATTTTATGGCCTACATTCTGAAAAGGGAAATGTATTCTTACATTTTCCTTGATGTGAACTGTGAACTATGTACTGTTAGCCAATCCATCCAAATAGGGAACACATTTCTCGCAATTGTTTTGCCACCATTCCTTGTCTGCTGATTGGAGTAAATTTGATCAAGTTTTCTTTGTCAATATAGAATCAATGGGTTGTATTCAGATACTGCTTGCGTAATTTGGTGCCTTCCTCACTAGGGCCCTGATAGATGACAGCAAAGGGAGGGAAGACTAGTAGGCCAAGCTAGGTCATGATTGCTGATTATCCATGGCAACTTGCTCATTATGCTCAGACATGGACTGCGTTTTCAAGTATTAGGATACTCAAGGATATGTGCTCTCCTTGGAGTTTTATTAGGATTGTCATCTTTTGGTTGTTAAATTCTCTTTTCAAATTCCTCGAGTTTCATGCTGGACTGACCAATTTATGTACAACCTCTTGTCTGTGATAAGTTCTACTTGAGATGTTATTGTTACTGCCTTACTGGTTAAGATGAAATGGTGGATTTATGTTAAACTCTGTGATTGGAGATTCTGCTATGTGAACAGAATGTTCCAAAGAATCTTTTTCCGTTTTTAACTAACAATATTAATGTAAAGAAATAATTTGAGTCTAAATATATATCTCTCTGACTTTTGTCTGCATATGATTCTATATGTATATCTTATACTAGTTATCGTCTGTTTTAGCCAATTTTTCAAAGGTATCCAAGACCTGAGAAGGAATACCAGTCCTTTTCTCTTATATACCATGAGAGATCACTTGATTTGGTGAGTGTCTCATATATTATCTCTAAATTGTTACTTAAACAATTATTTCGGCATTCTTTGGTTTTGCTGCATCTTTATGTTTTAATTTACCTGTATCTTCTGGCAGATTTGCAAGGACAATGAAGAAGCAGAATTATGGTTTAGTGGGCTCAAGGCATTGATTTCACGTGGCTATCAGCACAAGTGGAGTTCGGAGTCAAGGAGTGATGGAACTTCTTCTGGAGCTAATAGTCCCAGAACATATACAAGAAGCGGTTCCCCTTTGAATTTGCCTTTTGGAAGTGGAGATAACATGCAGAAGGTGCAGTGTTCTGTTTTCCTATACCCACATGCATATCCACATTTCCTTTTCTCTTATATACTGGAGGGACATCTATATAAGCACTTATTGTCCATGAAAGTTGTTGAAACTTGAAATAAGTCATTCTTCACTTTAACAGGATGGTCCTGATCATATTTCCCTCCATAGTTCTTATGAAAGCCCCCCTAGAAGTGGTCTAGACAAGCCATTTTCAGATGTGATGTATACCGTGCCTTCCAAAGCTTTCTTCCCTTCAGATTCTGCCAGTGGATCTGTCCATTCCCATTCATCTGGAGGTTCAGATGGCACGCATGGTCAGATGAAAGGAAGGGGAGTGGAAGGCTTCAGAGTAAGCCTTTCCAGTGCTGTAAGCTCATCTACTCAAGGTTCTGGTCATGATGATGGTGATGCCTTGGGCGATGTTTTCATTTGGGGAGAAGGTGCAGGGGATAGTTTTATGGGTTGTGGGCCCCACAGAAATGATAGTTCTCTTGGAGTAAAGGACTCGTTGGTGCCCAAGGCATTGGAATCTGCGGTTGTATTAGATGTTCGGAATATAGCTTGTGGTGGACGACATGCTGCTCTAGTGACCAAACAAGGAGATATATTTTCTTGGGGTGAGGGGTCACGTGGTAGGCTTGGCCATGGTGTTGATTCTGATGTGTTGCACCCAAAGCTAATTGATGCTCTCAGCGACAAATGCATTGAGCTTGTTGCATGTGGTGAATATCACTCCTGTGCTGTCACACTTTCTGGAGATTTGTACACTTGGGGAGGTGGTCATTTTGGTCCTTTAGGGCACGAGTATGAAGTGAGTCATTGGTTTCCAAAACGAGTGAATGCGCTCCTTGAAGGAATACATGTTTCTTCAGTTTCATGTGGGCCTTGGCATCTGACTGTTGTCACCTCTGCTGGGCAGCTGTTTACTTGCGGTGATGGAAATTTTGGGGCTCTTGGTCATGGAGATCGTGGAAGTGTTCGGAAGCCAAGAGAAGTGGAATCACTCAAGGGCCTCCGTACTGTACGGGCAGCCTGTGGTGTTTGGCATACTGCTGCAGTTGTTGAAGATGTGATTGACAGCTCAATGTCCTGTAACACTTCTTCATGTAAACTTTTTACATGGGGAGATGGCCGCAAAGGTCAACTTGGACATGGTGACCAGGAATCAAAACTTGTTCCTACTTGTGTTGCTGCCCTTCTTGAACTGAACTTTTGCCAGGTTGATTGTGGAGATAGCCTGACAGTTGCCCTCACAACCTCTGGCCATGTGTATACAATTGGCAGTCCAGCTTATGGACAGTTAGGAAACGCTCAAGCTGATGGGAAGCTCCCCTCTCGTGTTGAAGGAAAACTTTCCAAGAGTTTTGTTGAAGAGATAGCTTGTGGTGCCTATCATGTGGCTGTGTTGACTTCCAGAACAGAAGTTTATACATGGGGGAAAGGCGCAAATGGTAGATTGGGTCATGGAGATGCAGATGACAGAGAATTTCCAACGTTAGTTGAAGCTTTAAAAGACAAGCAAGTGAAGAGCATTGCTTGTGGTACTAATTTCACTGCAGCTGTGTGCCTTCACAAGTGCGTCTCCGGGGGTGATCACTCGGTGTGTTCTGGATGCCACCTATCATTTAAATTTAAAAGGAAATGTCACAACTGTTACAACTGTGGATTTGTATTTTGTCATTCATGCAGCAGCAAGAAGTCACTGAGGGCTTCTATGTCACCAAATCCTAATAAACCTTACCGTGTTTGTGATAATTGCTTCAATAAATTAAAGAAAGCCTCTCAAATTGACACATCATCTCAATCGGCCATGACTAGGGGAGGAAGTATTAATCCGGCGATAAATGGTACCGTAGACCAAGACGAGAAGTTGGAGACCAGATCGCGTCTTCATCTAGCTAGTTTCTCTTCAATGGACTCCTTGAAGCAAGGGGGTAGCCGCTCAAAGAAAAACAAAAGGCTGGAATTCAACAGTAATTGTGTATCTCCAATCCCAAATGGTAACTCCCAATGGGGAGGACTTAATATCTCCGAATCTTTCAGTCCGGTATTTGGATCATCCAAAAAGTTTTTCTCAGTTTCAGCACCGGTATCCAGACATGCCAGTCCTCCTCGCTCTACTACACCAACTCCTACTTTTGGTGGACTAATACAACGTTTTGATGACAGAATATTGACTAATCACAGATTAATAGAAGAAGTTATCAAATTAAGAGCACAGGTGTGTATTCTTGTCTGAGTTGCATAGTTTGAAAAACTTTCACTACAGTTTCATGATTTTTCTGCTTCCTTTCCTCTATTAAGTCTTATGTCTAAGTTTACTAGTGCTCTGAAGAGAGGAAGTATAGATAGGTCGGAAGTAGTGAAAGACGCTGGGCCCGGTAATCATCTCATTCTCTGTTGCTATTTTGAAGCTGAGCGGAGCACTTACTACCATAATTTGGAGTGTGATTAAGTGCTTGTTATATTTCCTTGCAATAGAGAAGATGGATGAGTGTTTATGCATGAATGTTTGTGTGTGTTAGTGAGGGAGCATGTGTTGGTCTATAAAATGCATGTTATGATAATGCATGGTGCATATGTTGGTAAATGTAAACTTTATTCAATATAAACACGCAGAACTTGCCTTTTACCTGAAAAACATCAGGATGGGTCATGCGGGCTCCATTCTGAATCATTTGAACTATGTCGTTATTGAGGCTGGGGCATTCCATCCACATTATTTGTGTTAGCTGAAGAAGGGATTAAGCTGTTATTAGTTTGTGGTTCCATTCAACCAAAATGATAGCTTTATCTTGCACAGAATAAGACTAAAAGTTGATGGAGTGATTTCTTTATTTGTGGCACCTGAATAAAACTGCAATGTGAACACATGAAATACTTTTAGAATTTTGAATATCCAAACTATCTTTTGAACAGGTAGATAGTCTTAATCGCAAGGATCAATTTCAGGAGGTAGAGCTAGAAAGAACAGCTAAACAGCTGAAGGAGGCAAGAGCAATTGCAGGATATGAGACTGCCAAATGCAAGGCTGCAAAAGAGGTTATTAAATCTCTTACTGCACAATTACGATGGATACAGTTCATAAATTGGAATAGCTTCAATTCTTTTTTTTATGGAACTAAATGCATTCAGTGCTTCTTGAACATTAGTAATATGCCAATGTGATCTTCCAAGAGAAAAGTTCATTTGAAACCATTCCTCCATTTCAAGTTTATTGGTGGTGTCTCCATTATCTCGAATTAAATTAGATGTTAGTGGTTTACTATGAACATTTACTCATCATGATGCGCAAGTTTATTGAAGATGAGATGAAACCTCTGTTGCAAATGGACCTAAGATCTGCTTTGAAGAATACTAGGATTTTCAAAAGGGTAGATACTATTGGAAATGTAGAAAGTGAGTAATATGCAATATGTAGTATGATGCTCATGTTTTTATGCTTAAAGCATGTTTTTGACCTCAACCAACATGAAATAGTCTATGCTTAAAAGTATATTATAATCGTAATATACTTGAGCCAATGGTTGGCCCTTCCTCGATAATGTTGTCATGTATATCCTGAATGTCCATGTGAACAGTCAACAAATACCTTTTCGGATCAGACTTTCAGGTCAGCCTACCCTATTTTATCTCGTCGTTTTATTTTGGAAAATATGGAATTTAACATAAACCTGATGACAGTGTTACAGAAAGCTTGTTAACTTAAAATAATGATTTATCCATAGTAAGCTATAGGAAAGTTATCCAACTAAATTTCTATAAAGGCACCTAGTCATACGAATGGATTAAGTAGTAGTTTAAAAATGAGGGTCTAACATGTAAGCTGACACCTCGTCCTAGTCTCCTAGAACATGCAATCGAATATGACTTCAAACTTAAATCTGAAGTACTAAATCTGCACTACATATTTAAGATCAGTTAACTGTTATGCCGAGTCACGAGATATTACTGTAACATAATTCTGTTGATAAAGATTATTCATATGAGATTAATCATTAGTGCTTTAGTTTACCCTAACCTCCTGAACTTATTTACTTTTTATTTTAGTAAATCTTCTTTATCGAGTAAATTACTATATGGGATGAGCTTGGCATTTTTGTTCAGGAATAGTCCAACATCTAGTTTTTGCAGTTCAATGGAAAAAAGTGCACCCTCTATAGTCTATTCTATAAATGGTCCCATCTCTTTAATTTGGTTGAACAAAATGAAAACATTTACTTTAACTTGTTGATAGTATTGCTATCCCTCCTCAAACCGTTTTTTAATCAAATTTGTTACATGGTTCGCTATAATAAGTGGCATACTCTTGGACACATTTGCTAAGTCATATGACTTTTCATAAATTATACTGGTGTTGTCCTCATGGTGTATTCCTCCAACTATACCTTTAATAAGATTCCGGAGGCGTACCAATGAAAGTTTATATGGAGCAAGCTTGTAACTTTTAGGATATTTGTGTAATGTACTCTGAAACAGAAATAGCGTAAATTAATGAGAGCCTAAATCCATTGCTGAAGCCAGAGATCAAACTAGACTACTCAGAAAAGTAGAAAGCCATCAGATGTATAATTATGTGAATAGATCTCTCCTGATTTAGCAAAAGTGGTGACTTGGAGAAATGCTATCTCAGCCCCAGTATATTTTGCAACTCAGTTTTCACTTTGGTTTTGTCAAATAACAAAATTGTGGCCAATGCTTGACAAAATCTGTTCTCAGTCTTGATATTCATATTAATGCTTAAGGGAGGCGTACCTAATGCTTCTGACCGTTGTAGGATTATTTTGCAGTTCAATATTATCTACTTTGGTATTACCTATGCCCTCTTTTCTAATTTGATATTCAATGACCTTTTACCTATACTTTAAATTGGATTAATATTGCTCTGAAGATAATGAAGAAACAGTGGCACAAGAAACCAAAATCTGGAATAAATTTGCTGTGAACTTTAGTTCGACAATATATTGTATTTTCAATAGCTTGCCTTGCTGATAAAAAAACTTGGCTGTATTGTAGCTCAAGGAGATAGCTGAAATGCTTCCTGTGGGTTCAGTTGGAAACGCCAAATCTCCGCCCCTCAGTTCGATCAGTCTCCCTTCTTCGCCGCAATTTACTGAAGGAGTGGTGAAAAATGGGAATCGGAGAAAAGAAAGCGATGCTCATAACAACAAAAATGAATGGGTTGAGCAATATCACCCTGGTGTTTATATTCGTTTCAGGTATATCCCATTGTGATATTAACTGCCCTCTTATATGCAATATCTTACCATTTTTTTTTGTAAATAAAATTTATGGGAATATGTTTGATTTCATAGGGTATTTATTCCATAGTTAGACTAAATACCGCTTATTTGCAAGTTATCTAGCCATAGCATAAGTCTCAAACTGTGATCTGCTGCATATTTCATATATGTGAGTGTATACCTTTTTGCAATCAGCTATTTCCTTACGCTTACTCGAGTTGAAGAAAGCTCATTAATGAAGTCTGAAATTCGGGTTTATGGTGTCTATTACGATGAAATATGCATTATAGCAGTAACTCTTTTCTATTCCCTCAAATACGCTTTTAACAGAATACCAGTCTACAGATTAGAACTCAAAGCTTAATACTGAACTACATATGTACATGAGTGTTTTCTTTATGTTTTGCTCATGAATAACAATAAAACATGGAAGATACCTATTTCGTGGCATGAGAAACTTGTTGTATTTTTTGGATTATTTCATTGAAAAGTGAGCATATATATTGAATACGTTAAATGCAGTCGGAAGAGATTTAGTCGGAAACAAGCAGAACAATGGTGGGCGGAGAACGGAGCAAGAGTATATGAACGGTGGTATGATGTATTCACGGTTGAGAAGTCGAGCATTGGTGTAGGAAGCGAGGAGTTACCATGTTGACATGTTGTTGTAATATGCTTCCTTTTTTCGCCCGTTGTTCTTAACCCACCTTTTGTTCTTATGGCTTACCTATTTATATAGCTGCGCTTTGCTTTGGGGTTGAGGGAGATATGTGTAATGCAAATGGTTCATTTAAGTTGAGTTTGGATCCAACTTAAATGGTTCTGGTTTTGATCAATCCAAGTTGAAAGTGGATTTGACACCTTAGATCTACAACAGACTCAACTTAGTTTGGGGTGGAGTGATTCCATGGATCCTAAGAACAAATGTCTTTCCCAACTCATATTTTGCCTGATTTACCATGGCTCTTAAGCAGATCTGCATCTGCCTCAAAACCTTTGGTTCCCAACTTGATTGAATCTGCCATGGTTCCATGGCAAATTCAACCCAATGAATTTGAGTAGATCCATGGACCAGATCCAAATTGCCACCCCTGTGTAATATCTTGCTAGGATATTGGCTCTTTTTAAAGTGCTTCCATGTAAATTTCTTAATCATATGCCTCTTCAGGTTTATTTCTTTTCTTTTTTATTATCTTTTTGCTTTTAAGTTGCTCATTTTTTCGAAGGTATAGTGTTACTCCAAAAAAAAAAAATGTTCTTAATAGTTTATTGGTGTTCTGCATTCAGTACTACTGCCACCCTATCAGTAATTTAATCTGTTACGTTCTCATCCAATATTGTCCCATCAAAGATGAACATATATATATATATCTTTATATTCAAATCGACCTGTCAAAAAGTTGGTCAAACTTTTTTCTCTTCACTAAACCCATTTAAGAAAACAAAAAAACAAAACCAATCAATCACTTCCAAATGCTTTCTTTCTTATGAATAATGCGAACACAGCCCTTCATTCCGCAAATTTAACTGGAAGATAATACCTACACCACTCTTATATACTTTTCAAAGAGATAAAACTAATCAAACATTAGAAAAATATCATCATGATGTTAAAATCGGTGGACCCAATTGGACGGGAACAAGCAGGAAACCCAAAAAGAATAGATTAATTTCACGGGCTACCACGGGTCGTGCACATTTATATGTAAAAGCCCAACAAGAGAAACTCGGCCCAACAAGATCAAGTTGAGTTTATTTTATATATCTTTTTTTTATTGAAAAAAGAAAATAGAAAACAAAGAGCGCCTAAATATTTTCGAAGACGAATGCGCGCTCAGACCTTGGTCGCATCCAGCAAACGGTAATTGTTCCCACTCAAACCTCAAATTCTCCATTAGTAGTTTATTTGAATCTTCTGTGCGAATTTGACCAAAAAAAGAAGTTGCTTTTAAACGTTAATCTGTTTTGTGCAGAAATGGTAACGGGTGTTTTTTGAATTTGTGTTGGTTGCAGAATAATGGAAAGACCGCTCACACTGAGGCCGCTTACTATTCAGGATGAAAACTCTGCCATCCATCACAAAAGTAATCATTCTTTTATCATTTTATTGTTACTTATTTGTATCAGTGTTCTGTTTCTACTTTTTGCTCAATAATTAGTTGCTAATGGTATGAAGCATGGATCAAAGTCCCGATTTTGGTGTACGTTTCGGTTTTCTAAATATTAGAAACTTTTTGACGGGGTTTTAAAAGATAAATGAGAAAATGGTTGTTCAAAGTGATCTTTAAGTTTTGTTTCCACCGGGTCGAAAATGAAAACATTTTGGTTGGAGATGTTTAGAAATTTTATCAACTGTACGAAGAGGTTCCTTGAGTTAAATGACTCTAGGTGGGAAGTTAAAACAATATACTGTTTTGAGGGCTACACAACCTTTTATTGGTAGATCTCGACCTGTGTATTAGTAAGTCACACCAAGTCAACATTCAAAAACCTCACTGAGTGTGTCGGGTTTTGATGTCTCTACAAATTATTCCTAATTGCGTGAGTTCAAGTGGCTAGAGAAAAGTTTAGCTATAGAAGATTTCTTAGTAATGTGAAGTTGATTCGTTTATGTAGAGATCGCTGGTGATGGTAAATCTAAGAGCACCAGACCAATTACTAAGAAGGGTGGAGGAGGAGCACCCGAGAGTCGTAAAGCTCTTAACGACATTACAAACAAGTCATCCATTCGTCTGGAAGCGGCATCACAAAAAAATAATTTGCAAACTAAGAAGATTAGTATTATCGAAGATGAAAAGTTGGATCATCATTCGTCTGAGGCTGAGATATCGTTGAAGAAAAAGGGTTTGCTAAATGAGAAAGTAAATATCGCAGAAGAAAGATTCTTGCATGATCATGACAAGTGCATTGAGGCTCAGAAAGCAGTAGAGGAACTTAATTTCTGGGAAATAGTCCTTCCTGGACATGGTAATTTGCTCAGACTGATATCTTTTATGTTGTAGACACTTTTTTTCTTAATAGAGAAACTTTTTTAACCTCCCTTTCTGTCCTTTCTTGAGAAAAAGAACAACGTGACACCTTTTTGGTTATGATGCTGTGATTGCTCTAAATCTTCATGTATGGTTATATGCAATCATCTGGAAAATTTATTGAGGCCATTTAGTATGGAGACATAGACGAGACCTTAAAGAATTTTAAAAGTGAGATTGTTTTGTTCACTGTTCATTCTTAAATTAATTGTAAGATTTAAGGAGGCGCGGCTGATGTTCAATTTTGAGAAACCTTTTCTTTGTAAAGGAAAAAAGGGATGTCTTGTCTTATATCATTCTGCATTTATGCATGTGTAACATTTCTGCCTGAAACCATGAGGATGCATAATTCATTTTGTGTTAGTTTTAGTTTGTTTTTGTTGCTTAATGTAGCCAGTACTCTACTTCTATCCGAACCAAATTTTCATCTTGAATATGTTCTGGCCATTTAAACTATGTCCAGCTTATTACCTTGAGAAAATGGAAGTAGTTATTTTGTAGTTTTTCTTAGAGTTCTTTTTGTTCTCTAATCAAACTGATATCGGCATAGGAGAAAAACATAGAAAAGAGAGCAATGTCATTGATTCTGATGTGTAGTTGCAAGTTAAAAGCCTTTTCTCACATAGCTTGCTACTCGTATGTGTTAGCTAGTTCTACTTAGCAAATGACATGTTGCGGGTACAGTTGAGGATCAATTTATGAGTTGCACTACATGTATTTGCAAGTGAATATATCTAATGTCAATCTCAATCTCAAATTTTAGAGCTATTACTTGAATGAGATGCTCTATGAGCTCTCTCCCTCATACACACATTTTCCTCTGTTTTTCATTATTGTGCAGATTCTGCTGATCTGTTAAAGAATGAGGCAAAGGTGCGAATTTTTCATAATCATATATTGCTTTACTATATAGATAAGACAACTAAAGGTCGAACTCTATCTGACTTGCCTTTATCTGCTGTTCAGAATGATCCTGATATAGACTGCTATCCTGAACTGAAAGAGTTGTCAATGTCAGAGTTTTATGACTGGTTAGGGTCGTGGTGGAAGTCTCCTCCCTCTTCTCCGACTCGATGGCATTCTCCTCCTAATTCTCTGTTTCCATGGGATCTCGAGCCCATTGAATTGTCTCTCAAGGAGGAAGACAGTCATGTCTGAAGGATTCGTTCTGTCTGATCGAACTAGACTTACTTGCCAGGTGATAAAAGGCATTCTCCCAACTTGTTGGAATGTAATAAAATTCTAACTTCCTTTTTTCTTAATCTCTACTAAGATCATTGCATTGTGCATTATGTAACGCAGAGTCGAGAAACAATTTGTGAAATATGCTAACTTTGTTCATGTGAGACTAGTTCTTAATTTGTTAGATTTGGAGTAGCAATATTAACAACGGTTCCTGGAATTCTGTCGAATGTCGTTTCTAATTTACTCGTAGTAGCTCGTGTACATAGATGAATCTTTTCTTGATCATTATATGATAACATACTTAACTTTTTCTTTTTATCGGGCAAAATACTAAAAAAGATTCAAATGAGAACAGCTTGCACAAGTAGAGAAGCTCCCAGTCACAAATATACAAAGCGGGAAATAACAAAGGACAAAGGTTGTGAGCAAATTCGTAAAAGCTCGATATTTCATACTTTTTCCGGTGCATTGCATGAAACCCTTTTAAAAATGCCATATTTAATCTTATTGTTTGTTTAATTCGAAAATTTTGATACTAAAGTGCCTTTTGCCTCATACTATTAAAACTATAACTTAATGTCACAATATCTATAAACATTGATTTTATTCTACCTTTATTATACTCAATTGAATTACAATAATGCGGGAAATTAATTGCAAAAGCTGAATGAAAAGAGGAACGCCCAAAGTCGGATATCAACATTTTTTTCTTCATTTTAATCATTTCACAAATAGCGTTTCCCAAAGTTCTCGAGATAACTGATTGAGCAGATTAGGGGAAAAAATCCAATCCATGATTAAGAGATTCTAACCCGTTCCACAACTTGATCCAGAGTTTAGCACAAGCTTAAATAAATTGATTTGTCAGAGGTATGCTCCATAATTTGAGAGCAGATTTTGGATTTCCAAAAGCATACAGAAGATTTATATGAGGAACATTTATAGCCATGTAGTTCAGTTCAACCACATTGTAAACACAACGCAAAATGGCAAAAAGAAATATACGAGTCTAATAAGCATATCCACAATGAATTAAGCTTCCAGCTCCCAAGAACAGTCCAAAAAAGGCAGCACTACTTAGCGTCGTTTGTCCAATATACCGTATTTTCATCAAACCTGGAACCTGGATTTTCATAAGCAAACATCAGATTGAAACAAAAATAACACAATTTAGCACAATATTACAGAGTAAGAAGTCGTCTTTTATTAGGACACTGAACTACTAACAACGATGTCATGTGAAACAAAGGTGATAATAAACAGAGGTTTTAATCATTTTCATTAGAATGAACTATCTTTGGTACATTAGAAACATGTGGGGAAGTGGTAGAATTCACTTGAGAGAATACCTGATAGACAATAAACTTGGCAGGTGAGACCAACTAGGAATGACCAAAACAATGCCTAATTGATTTGTTGCTCTATGCTGAAGTAGTAAATCCCACACATCATATCTAAGCTAAATTTGGAATCCGTAGTTAAAATTGAAAAGCTTAACTAGTGTACATCAAAACCTCGTGTTTGTCTGCCTGAGAGAAGAGGCCTAAACAAACACTGCCTGGAAGAAAAGGCCAGCTGAAGCTCAAGTACGGAAATCATAATATTAACTTCAATAATCAAATTCTGGCTAACGGACAGCAGGAAAACTAGATTTTTCAAACATAAATGCTGCTTGAACCTATCTTCAAATCATGCAAGACTATCCAAAATGTTTTTGAATTTACAGAACTTTTTTTCAGCTCAATACAGAGGAGGGAGAACACCATTTCATAAATTTGGCCAAACACATACTAAATATTAAACCATCACTTAAGCAACTATCTAACATAGATGTGTCCATATGAGTAGCATGTGTCAGTTATTAGAGAAGCATTAACCTATATGCAAGTTTCCAAGAGTCATGTTGTGGCGGGTTCAAGTTCTTCCTTTTTTTACAGTGATTACGAGTTCGGGAAGGCTTTCAGCCAATTCTGATTCAGTATCTCTCTTTTTCTTTCAAAGGATCTTAAAAAAAGGGAATGAACATTCTTTCGCTCTTACCAATTTCTATCTGCAGGTGTTTATTGGGAAGAGCGCTATAGAATCACTGGAAGTATCAACACTGTGGTATGGAGGTCCTGAATGCTGAAATAAGCAGAGTATCTAATGGTTATTCTAATATTACGCCTCGCACCAAGTTATTAAAGCCATACAAAACTGCAGCTCTTTTCGATTAAAATGCTGGGGCACACGAGGACGCTACTAATCCACTCATTTCTGAAACAAAAGTTTTGACAAAGGAAACATCTCGAGAAGATCAAGCAAAAGAGCTCAGTAAGTCTTTAGGGGCTAACCAATATTTAACCAACAGCAAAGTTCAACAACAAAGACTTTGGCTCTAGGGTATTGGTAACCAAGCGCAACACATGCTTCTACCACCTCACGAAAAGATAGACCAACGTAAAGGACGTTAACACCAATAATTTCTGAATCATCTATATAATCATTAATCCACAATCCTACCCCTTATTAATGAAAACCACGGTTCTGCGAGAATTTTACCTGAAATCTAATTGACAGTCAAATGAAACTTAAACAGGCAGTCGCGTTAGAATCGCCCTCATTATACGTTCCCAATGTAAACTCTATTCGTTGCCCTCATGCTAATGTTAGTCATTACTCATAACTCATAAGTAAAAGCAACAACAAGAACAGAAATTGAAATTCAGAACAAAGAAGCCTCAAAAAATTGATGTTTTATCCAACACAAAACAAGAATTAAGACTTGTAAAAGCAAATAAAAGTTTTTTTTTTTTTTACCTTGAATCTTACAGCCTCATAAGTCCCATAAACAACACCTGCACATTACAACAGGCTCATTTTAAAAACATTCATTGTACTAAAAAACATCACAACAACAAAAATCCCAAATTAAGGAACACAGAGTGCTCTCGTTGAAAAAAAATGATTTCTTTTTAGGGTTTAAGGAACAAGTGGAAATTGGCGCAGCTAGGGTTTAACTTTTAAGTCAACTCACCCACTGCGCCACCGACAGCACCGCCGACGGCGACACCCGCCGTCACACGTGCCAGACAACTATCCCTCGCCATCTCTCTCTCTCTCTCTCTCTAAATCTGCTAAACTACGCCTTGTGGTAAAATATAATAAATTTGGTCAAAACTCGTAAGTCATGAGTATTGAGTATAATATAATTTAAATAAGCTAACTACTAATTAATTACATCTATGTTGATTGGCGCTCAAGTCAAACGATATTTTATTGTTCTGTTTTGTGGATGTTCAATTCAAATTGTAAGAACTTGCTACTGTAATATACTAATATCTCTAAACTCCTGGTTTCTGTATTTATCTATTATGTTTATATAGAAAAGCATACCGATTTATTTTTTAGTTATTCGGGACTTATGACGTGCTACAAATTAAGATACAATACTGACACATTATAATAATAAGTTTCAAGACCTTTTATGGTTATAAACTCGCAATTCCTAAAGATTTAATAGAGTTATTTTAAAACCTAGAATTGTTTTTATGATATAATTAATCAAAATACTTTTGTATTACTTCGAAATTATCAGAAAGTTAATTAGCAAGTTGTGAAACTATATTTTGTTAAAAATCGACTAACAGTTTAAATGAACAGATAAAATCAACTTATAAAACCGTGGTTCTTAGGCTTGAAATATCGCGTCATCACTTAAAGAAGTCGCGTATAAAGCATTTCATATATAATAATGCATCAAGGTTTAATCTATTATGCATAACAAGTTACTCTATTTAAAGTTTAAACACACTATACACCTAATTATTCATTAAAATATACTTCTGTAACACACACACACATATATATATATAGAAGTGTCAATTAAAGCATACGATACCTGATTCTTTGAAGTATTAATGTAATGCAACATATATTGAAATCCATAGTTGTCGAACAATATTTTGCTAAAAATTGACTAAACACTTTAAATGAAAAGATGAAAGCAAAGCAACTTATAAAGTCGTTTGTTTCTTAAGCTTGTAATATACCGTTATTAGAGCGTCACCAGTTAAAGAAAGTCGCACTATTATAAAATTTTCGTTGTACTCTGCCTCCCAAATTCTGACTGTACTTTCTTCTCAGTAGCTTAATTTTCTTTGCTTCTTCAATGGAATCTTGTCGGTTCCATTTTCCTTCTCTTAGCTTTAATATACTCACACTAAAGAACCCACCTTTAAAATTCACGAGTAGTAGTACTTTGTGCAGTTTTTCTAGTACAAGATGCCGTACTACTGTTAGCAGTAGATTGAGGCCATTAATGTCTGAAGAAGCAGCCTCTGTTTTTTCTTACAAAAAGTTTGTTGATTTTGCTTTAGAAGAAACCAAAAGCTACACTCAGTTATCACCCTCTCCGTTACAGGTAAATAGCCGTTTAAAGAAAATTTTGATGTTTGTGTATTTGATTTGTCCATGTACTTGTATATGTAATGAGAATATGTTAGTTCTTGTTTAAAGTTGGAATCTTTATTATTTGGGTACTTTTTGTTCAAAGTTGGAATATTTACAATTTGGGTTTTAAGAAGTTTAGGATATTATTCTTTTTTTTCCTATTTGAACATGAACAGGGCTTTTGTACTCTTTGAGGTATTTTTGAGATTTCGTCGATTTTGTTGATAAGCGCAGGCGAGGATTATTTAGTTATTCTTTGCTGACTGGGGTATGGTAGTGGCTAAAGATAGAAAATGCTATCCAAGATAACTGTTTCCTGGAGAACTTGTATGTTTTTAGATAATCATAATCATACAAGTTTGAGTTAGTTGCTATAGTTTCAACATGTGTCTATTGCGTTTAAGTTGAAGTTTCAAACGGGTGATGGGTTAATTTTATGCAGGAGAACTTCAATCATTTGGCATCTGTGGATGGGAAGGCGGAGCTTCAAATGCTCTCCTTTGAGTCACCTAAGATAAGACTAGTCAGGAGTCTGTCTGTTGAAGGGACTGATGGAATGCAGGTTCATTTGAATGCCTTTGAATATATGAACTTTTGAAAAGACTTCAACGTTTATGTCATTGCCACTTTTATGCTTATTTATGGTGAAATAGAGAGAATGTCTGATAAGTGCAAACTTGAAATATGTTGCCAATGAATTTTTGGTTTTGATCATATTTACCTGTTACATCTGTGAATTTTTTTTCCGTCTTTCTCTTACCTGCGTGCAGTTTCTTTCCATGTGTTATATTTTATGATGTTTATTACTGCTGTGGACTTTGAAACTGATCCTCGTCTTGAGTAAATTATGTTGGAATTTCTGTCTTCCCAAATCTAAGGAGAGTTGTGAGTGTGTTTCTTGGGGGAAAAGTGGGTGGGGGAGGGGAGCACCAAGCATGTATGTAATTCGTTATTGAGGGGTATATTTAAATTACCTACCTTTTTTATTTAATTTCTTTATGTGCAGTATCTCACTTTTATGCCACAAACTTTGTGCAGGTTTTGGATTTTGCTGTGTTTCCCAGACCAGAGTTTGATCTTCCAATTTTTTGTGCCAACTTTTTCACCACTACTAGCATGAATATAATTGTACTGTAAGCTATGTTTTCCTCCTTCTAATTGAACATAATATGTTTACTTTTCCATCTTTTTCTTTTCCCTCGTGTATATTGAAAGCATAATCACCATCTGAAGGACTAGGGATTTCTATAGGTGCATTCCTGTTCTTCTCTTGCAAGATTATTTTGTCAAATAACAAATATCTCTACTTAGGAGCCACCAGCAGTCTTCACGAATTGATACCATAGGCAGCTCTGATATATACTTATTAATTTCTTCAGAGACGGACATTTTTTTGTGTGTTTTGTGATTTTTTTGTGTGTTTTTAAGATTTGGGAATAACACACGCGCTAAAGATATTTTCAACCATGTAGAGCTGGAGACTGTTGGAAAATAATATTGATAAAAAAACAAATTTCCTGTAAAATTTATTTGTAGAATCACTCTTTGACAAACTACAAAAATGACTGTATAAAGATGGCCACTTTAATACATGAACATGCATAGAATCATTGAAAAGTTTAATGGTCACCCTTTATGAAATCTTCTTCATATTAATATGGCCTATTTTCTTATGAAAATGATATTGAAGTTACTTAGTCGTTATGTTTGGTATACCGATATCCTTTTATGTTATCACTTATCAGCCTTTGGTCTATGAAGACCAAAAATCATGCATAAGTATCATGCTAGTTATCTTGACATCATATATCTGCTAGTAGTTTCATTCAAATTTCAGATATTTACTGCTAATAGTTCAAGTTCTTCACTATTTTCAGGGACCTCAACCCATTGCATGATGTCATCAACCAACAGGATTACAAGGATAAGTACTATAAACACTTAATTCCTCTCGGACTTAAGTACTCGGAGGTGAGAAAGTCTACTGACAAAAAACATGGATTTGGTGTCAAAAGATTGGCATGTGAATTGTTCCACTGTCGTCCAAAATGAGATATGGTGATTTAACAAGATTTTGTGCAGCTTTTTCCCTGGGGAGGAAAACTTACTTCTGAATCCTTAAAATTTTTCTCACCAATTGTCATATGGACCAAGTTTCCTCCAAGCGAGCACAAGCACCAGGCTTTATTCTCTGCTTTCATGGATTATTTCAAGGTAAGTATAGATCTTTCGAAATTATGACCAAACTCATAAAACTAGAATCTAATCGTTTTCCAATGAATTTAGATCTCACATCGTTTCGTTTTATGTCCTCTTTTGCTAAAAGTCATGGCTTGAGCTGATGGATCAGGCATCCGAGGAAACTCGTGTTCCTCAGATTATGTCGAATCTTGAATCACAGCACAGGTATCTCACATGGAGAGCAGAAAAGGTACGTGTTACATACCATTCTTTTGTTACATTTTGCTCGTAATGTCTGTACTAGCCATCTTTTGTGGTCGAGGTAGTTGCAAAAGTGCATTTGGTTGTGCACTTGTTAGGTTAATTCTTTTAGTGCTCGAGGGAAATTACATGGTCAATGGAAACCAATAATAGTGCTTTTATAGTTTTTGAACTATCACTGACGTCTTGTGTACTTATTGAACTCCAAGATATTAGTTTTTTAGGGGTTGGTTTCTGCATTTGAACTTCGGGCTATTCACATTTATGTCATGAAGCAGTCATATGAGATTGTGCTTTTCAAATAAAATGATCAAATTTCTGAAACTCAGGATCCAGGTCATCAACTTCTGAGAAGATTAGTTGGGGAGACTCTTGCAAAGGTTCTAATATCTAATCATTGAGAAACGAAAGTATCCTGTTTGTTCAGAATTTAGTTTTCTTCTTTACGTTCGACGTGAAATACACATGGTTAGTATATTATACTTGGCTTATCTGCAGGAAATAGTTCAAAGTTTTCTCTTCAACGGACTCGATGATCTAGGAAGCAAAACATTCACTGATTATTTTCCGGAGTACAAATTGGATGATGGAACTACAAATAAGAAGCGAAGTATGATTGGAAAATCATTTGAAAGTCGTCCATGGGACAAACAAGGACAATTCATCGGTAACATTTTAAGCTAGTATACATCTCAGCATTGTCTCCCTCCTTGTATTTCAAATTTTTGCCTTTCTTGTGCTTAGTATCTTATCCTTTACATGTAAGTTCAGTATCTAAACTGTTGTAGCCTTGTATTGTATGTATATGTTATCGAAGAATTTTAGCCTGGTTCCTAGTCCAACTTAATTTTGTAAATTTTGCTTAAGAACATTGGATTGAATTATTATTCCTTTATTATTGATCACTTAAGGTGTTGATGAGAGTCCACATAAGCTTCCTGTTGATATCAGCTACAGAAATGTATAGAAGGTGGATAATCTTGTTTTAGATCTCTCCTTCTACTCTGTGATGTTTATGTAAATTTTGACGTGACTTTTTCGATTGAATACGGTTTGTCTACTCCCAACTAATATATGCATAAACAACTTCTTAACAACTATGGATTCTTGTGAACTTAAGAAAAGAACACAGCTTTATTCTTAATTGTATATGTCAAATGGTCCAGTTTTATTCTACTAAAACCTACTTAGAGTAATCCTTATACCATAAAATTGTGACAATAGTTTACGTGTCTGTTAAATATGATAGAATCGAATATACATGCATAACTGTACCAAAAAAATTAAATAAATTGAACTAACTAACATACACAAGAATCTTCCGATCAATTTAACTTTGTTAAACGGAAAGTTACAAAAGTACAATATCGAGATGTTTAATTGTTTGGATCAGATAATTCCTAATAATTGCGCGTCAATGTATATTTCTGCATGGAAACCCACAGCAATGTCTACATAAGATAAAAGCTTTCATAGCTTGAAATAAAATAAAATGTCAAACTATAGAAAACAAAAGGACGAATTTCTGACCACGAGTCACTTGAAGCTTACGTGGCCAAGAAACCCAACCCCTCATCCAGTTGAACTAAAATCGCTATTCACAATTTTTTTTTAAAAACCAAAAGTCGCCAGTTTAAAAGCAGAGATAAGATAGAAAATCAGCAAAAGATAAGAACAGAGGAGGCAAACTCCACTCACTGTCTCTTCAAACTCTGTTCTGTAAAAAATGGCGCTACATTCTCCGATGCCACCTCCATCATGTGCAGCAACATCACGTTTAACACCAAACCCAGTTGTCAGATTGAGGCCATTGAACCCAATTCTTTTCTTTTCACATTCTTTGAGGCCAAAGACTCAATTTTTACACTTAAAACGAAGCAGAGCGAGGCTGAGAGTTGAAGCAACTGCCACTCTAGATTCAAGCAATGGAGCTGTTGGGGTGGCCCCACCAAAACAGGAGGATCAAACCACTTCTTCCTCTCCGTACGGTAGACAGTTTTTCCCATTGGCTGCTGTTGTTGGCCAGGTTTGTAATAATACCCACTTCATGTTCTATGTGTTATGATGGATTTTTGGATGGAAATGGGCTTTGTAATGTGCATATATTAGAGTAAGGGTCCATCAGTCTTGAATGGCGGTTCAACGAACATTCGAAGTTTGTGATGATGATGGTGGTGGCGATGTTGTAGTCGTTGTTGTTGATGATGATGATGATTATGATAATCTAGTATTTCCCTTAATTACTGAAATATGATTTGTTAATGTAGAAGGATTCGTTTATTATGTTGAAAGCAGTGTGGTGCGTGTATCGTCGAAATAGGAAAAGGGCCTTTAGCATTTGGGTTGATACTTATTGATCATCATTTTAGTAGTATCTGCTAGTGTTGATTGAAAATTTACTAGTCAATTGATGAGTTTAAGTTTTTGTACCTTGTATAAACATGATTTTAACCTTACAGGATGCTATTAAGACCGCTCTATTACTTGGGGCTGTAGACCGGGAGATTGGAGGTATTGCAATATCCGGGAAGCGAGGAACAGCCAAAACAGTAATGGCACGTGGCTTGCATGCTATTCTTCCACCTATTGAAGTAGTTAGTGAATCGATTTCAAATGCCGACCCAGCAAAACCGGAAGAGTAAGGCTTACCGAATTTGACAACCTTCAGTAGATCTTTGGGCTATTTTGAAGTTATGTAGTACATAAGGTTTGAGCTAGGAATAGTTGATCTTAATTTTAGGATATTGCTTGTTTGGCTTTTCCTTTTCATTCAGTAGGTGTTCACTTGCACAACCCATAAATCCGTTTAGTTTATGATAACAAATTATATGCATATTTCTGGTATGTGCTGTCACACTAACAAATGCCTATAATTTTGAAGGTGGGAAGATGGTCTTGCTGACAGAGTAGAGTATGACTCTGCTGGTAATGTAAAAACCGAAATAGTGAGGTCGCCTTTTGTTCAGGTAGTCTCTGGAATATTTATTTGCTAATGGTTTTAATCCCTATTTCCTTTTTTCTTCTTATATTATCTATATCACCTTTTTTGCAGATCCCGCTTGGTGTCACAGAGGATAGACTAATAGGGTCCGTTGACGTGGAAGAGTCTGTGAAATCTGGAACAACAATTTTCCAGCCGGGCCTTCTTGCCGAGGCTCATAGAGGAGTTTTATATGTTGACGAGATTAATCTTTTGGATGAAGGTATCAGTAATTTGCTTCTTAATGTCTTGACTGAAGGAGTCAATATTGTGGAGAGAGAAGGTATCAGCTTTCGACACCCATGCAAGCCACTTCTCATTGCTACTTACAATCCTGAGGAGGGTGCTGTGAGGGAACATCTTCTGGACCGGATAGCAATAAATTTGAGGTATGAATGACAGTGGGGTTTGAATATCAGTACATATGGTTTCCTATAACTTTCTTACTTAGTTTATTTTCCCCTTTGTCGTCTAAGTTTATATGCCTGAAAGTTTGAGATCATTATTATTGTCAATATAGTTAATCTGATCTTAGATTGTTGCGGTTTCTACTATAACAACACCATTCTTCTGCAGTGCAGATCTTCCAATGAGTTTTGAAGATCGTGTTGCAGCTGTTGAAATTGCAACAAAGTTTCAAGAACAAAGTCGTGAAGTTATTAGAGTGGTGGAGGAAGAGATGGATGTTGCAAAGACTCAGGTACCAATCGTGTTTCAATAGAAGGTGTAGAATAATGATCGTATGATTCAGGAAATTTCAGCAATAAGAAATAATTAGTCAAAATCAGGTTCAGTGTCTAATGTACTTCCATATACTGTTATTTTCTAGTTCCTGTATAAATAAATAAAAATCCAAGTTTGGACAAGGTTATCATCCTTGCTATAACAAGTTAATTCGGCTGCAACATGTTTCGTGTTTAATCAATGGCAAACATCATTTTATTTTAGACATCACATAATTCTAATTTCTTGTAGATCCAAATTCTGTATACTAAAATATTATTTCCCATGACCCTGCAGATAATTTTAGCACGAGAGTATTTGAAAGATGTTAGTATTAGCAGAGAGCAGCTAAAGTACCTTGTTATGGAAGCACTCCGTGGTGGTTGCCAGGTTTCCCCTATGAAACCCTTCTCGGATTTGTAATGTTTTACTTTATAGAACATGCTGAATTTTATCTTAGTTATACTGGTACACACATTTTCTTGGCTGAAGTGAGCATAAAACGACATACTTTTACTGATCATAAAACCACTACTGCTTTTCCCCCTTAATGATATTCTTTCTTTCTTTCGACCTTTTGAGAAGATGTGAAAATTTTAAGACCATTTCCATTATTTTACATGTTTTAAGCATATCTTTGCTTTTTCATTGGTGATATGTACTTTCCCTTTGTTTCTTACTTGGCCAGCATGAGCAACAACTCCACACCTTTCACTGCAAAGTCTGTGATATTCAAATACAGCAGGAGCAAAAATTATATAGGTCTTGAGCCACTTATCATGTCTCTAAAAATAATTGATCTTTTGCTCAGTATAAACAGTGTCATGGTTACTTGAGATGTTTTCATTGTAAATCAAATGTTCAGTAAAAAGAAAAAACCTGTGAACATGGTGTATAAATGAGCCTATTTTTGTAATAACTATGCAGGGGCACAGAGCGGAACTATATGCTGCACGAGTGGCTAAATGCTTAGCTGCTCTTGAAGGACGTGAGAAAGTCAGTGTGGAGGACCTGAAGAAAGCTGTAAGTACCATGCTCTTTTTACTTTTGACTCGTCGCTTTTCGTTGGATATTAAAAGTAAATTTTAGATATTGTTGGAGTAGTAACTATACTGTCCATCTGAAAACTCCATGTTTTATATGTGTAAGTTTATCCTACAGATAGCCAAAAGTTGGGTTTTGTGAATATGGTTAAATTAAACCATTGAAGACCAGGTAAAAATAATTAATTTTGAAATGATAATAATTTATCCAACTCAAAGTATTCTACAATGCTTTGCAGTTTGCAGCCAAGTCAATTTTTTCATCTCTCATAAATGTTTACAACTTGATATTATTCAAACATCGAATTCACATGATTGGAGAAAATTGTGAGAATTCACTTTGATTACAGGTAGAATTAGTCATCCTTCCCCGGTCGATATTCAATGAAAGCCCACCACCGGATGAGCAAAACCAACCACCTCCTCCACCTCCCCCTCCTCAAAATAAAGATGCTGAAGAAGAGCAGAAGGAAGAAGAAGAAGATCAAGAGGAGGTTTACTTACATTCAACTACTTTTTCAAACACCTAATACCTTTTGTAATACAAACTCTTTTATCAAAAGAAAGAAATGACATCTGTGATTAGGAGAGGGTTCTTTAAAGTAACTTTTTCTCGCTTATAGACGGAGTGTTCCTTTATGAAAAACAGGATGATGACAAGGAAGAAGAGAATGAGCAACAAGACCAAATACCGGAAGAGTTCATCTTCGATGCTGAAGGGGGGCTGGTGGATGAGAAACTTCTCTTCTTTGCACAACAGGCACAGAGACGAAAAGGAAAAGCTGGGCGAGCAAAGAATGTTATATTTTCTGAGGATAGGGGGCGGTATATTAAGCCTATGCTTCCTAAGGTTAGATACCTCCTTCTCTTGTAGTTACTGACTATATATATTGATTGCCTGTGTATGAGAAAGTTCTGATGTTTCTTCTGTCTGGTCACTAATGGATATTAAAAAGTTGTATTTTAGAAACTTATTGTATATTTCTAATTGGCTCACAAGTTCTCAAATCATACACAGGGTCCTGTTAGGAGGTTGGCTGTTGACGCAACTCTGAGAGCAGCTGCACCATATCAGAAGTTGCGGAGGGAGAAGGATATTCAGAAAACTAGAAAGGTTTTTGTAGAAAAGACTGACATGCGGGCTAAAAGAATGGCTCGAAAAGCAGGAGCTCTGGTAAAGTTTGTTTTCCAATCAATTTAATTTTCTGAAGTCGATCTTTAAATAGCTGCAAATGTACTATTAATACGAAAAGATTTGATTTGATGATGTATCAACTATTAGCAACCTTATGATTAATTGTCAGTATCTTCTATAAATGGCAGGTTATATTTGTTGTTGATGCTAGTGGAAGCATGGCACTGAATAGAATGCAAAATGCCAAGGGCGCAGCACTCAAACTACTTGCAGAGAGTTATACGAGCAGAGATCAGGTGCATTATAATGAAGTGGATTTGTTTCAAAATTACACAACATATGAGCGAGGATTTTAAAATTAGTTAACGTGTAGAATCAAAATAAATACATAAATTGTTCAAATAATTAATTGTAGAGGTTTTGAGTAGGTGTGTATCATTCCCTTCCGCGGAGATTCTGCAGAAGTGCTCCTCCCTCCTTCCAGGTCAATTTCAATGGCTAGGAAGCGTCTTGAGAGACTTCCATGTGGTGGGGGTTCTCCACTTGCCCATGGTCTTACAACGGTACGCACTTCTATCAATTCACTTATGGATACAAAACTTGTGTTAATTTTACTACCTAGACTGTCTACAGAAAAATAAACCTTGCGACCAAACAGCACCATTTTGAATATTGTAGAAGAAAGTTATTATGTGCAAGAGTTTTAACCACAAGGCTAGACACTTTTCGTACTAGCTGTAGACAAAAGGAAAATGTCTCGGAGAAAAGAGGAAGGATTTATCCTCTATAAACAAAGCTTATAGAGATCATAATGATTGCTATTGTTGCCATCTCTTTAACTTAACAATAATCGAGAAAATCTTTGCTAATCGGCATTCTATACCCTCTTTTGATCCTCTGTTCAAACTTTCTTTCACAGGCTGTTAGAGTAGGAATGAATGCGGAGAAGAGTGGTGATGTTGGCCGTATAATGCTTGTCGTCTTAACCGATGGCAGAGCAAACATATCACTAAAAAGATCGACTGATCTTGAAGCAGCTGCTGAATTGCCTAAACCCACTGCTCAAGAACTCAAGGTAATATTTGTAATCTTTGTTCATAAACTATTAGAATCATAACGTTACCGAACTTTGTTGTTAACAAGCTGATAATGAGTCTGGAAGTAATTGATGTCCAACTATTCACTTCTCCTGTTCTCCAAGTGGTTCCTAATATAAGTCAAGAATCAGTTTGGTGAAATTATGGCTTATTCTATTTCAGGATGAGATTCTAGAGGTTGCTGGGAAGATATACAAAGCAGGGATGTCACTTCTTGTCATCGACACAGAAAATAAGTTTGTTTCAACTGGATTTGCCAAAGAGATTGCAAGAGTTGCTCAAGGTATACCACTTGAATGTACCTTTTCATATATTTTTGTTTGTAAATTTTGGTTTTTGAAATGAAACCGTGACCAAGTATCTTCTTATGTGTCCAGGAAGATACTACTATCTGCCTAATGCTTCAGATGCTGTTATCTCAGCAACAACAAAAGAAGCATTGTCGGCCCTAAAGAACTCATAATTCGACCAACAAAAAGTTTTGGCATGGTGTTCTCAAACTTAAGACAGCACATTATAGAGAGATGATGAACAGGATAATGCAGCTTCTCTTATATTCCATTTGTAAATTTTGAAACGATGACTTGGTTTGTAAACACTTGTAACATGTTCAATTATCAATAGAAATTTGACACTCTTCACCAATTAACCTCATGAACGTTTTGTACCACTATGAATGCACAAGGAAACATATTATTGAGTCCCATAACAACAAATTAGATGGGCTACTCAATGTGGACCCTATATCAACAGGCTAAAAATATTCATTAATTTTACATAACCTTAACATTAAAACAAAGATCTATGGCAAAACATGATTGAAAAGATCATAGGACTCTACCCTTCCGCTGTTGTACACATCAGTTCCGTCAAGTATCCTGTACTCTCTGAGACTGACGAGATTAAAAAAAAACTAATAATATCGCCCAGAGCAAGCCCAACCAAGGCCATCATCTATAAGACCGCTGTACCAGATTCACAATTGAGAAAAATCACTAACAGCCAAGTGATGGTGCTGCCAAGGGGTGGTGGAGTGTGATAGATATGATAGAATCTAAAATGCAACCTCAGTTGCTGGTTTTCTGCTTCTGCGAAGAAGGCATATCTTGGAAGAACCTATTAGAGAACTCAATCAGTAAGGTAAAGTTGGAACATAAATAATAAAAAACTTCAAAAAAGTTAACACATCAAAGAAAGTTGTGATAAAATGAAAGAAGAAATAATCCTTCAATTAAACATCAAAGAAACACATTAATACAAACATATTGGGGCAGGATAGGTAATAAAGTTTAGGAAAAAAGCTTAAACAGTATAGACAGTGAGAGACAGAGTGAGATGATGGGAACAGATTGAAAATAAAATGTCATTTAAGGGCCCCAGAAACGTCAAGCACATACATGAATTCTACAATCATGGTAGCCATTTGTTCCCGGAACCATCCACATCTTCTATGAAAATAGTGAAGACAATAAATAAAATGTGCTTTCTTCACTCTTCATAGTACATCACTGCAGAAGCAAAATTTCACTGCATATTGCTAGAACGTGATGGGCTGAGCTGTAATCCAGCGTCATCACTCCAATAAAGCAAGATATAGTTTAAATGATATTCTAAAACCTGTACCAAATATCAATTGTAAGGATATTTCCTAAAATCATCAATGCTGAGTCCCCAAATTGTTGAACTCATTCGACATATTACTTGTCTTGTTGTAGTTACTGCTGCTGCTACTGTTATTATTTTTAATCACCTCAACATAGCGAGAAAATCATATTCCAAGCAATCAATGTATATAAGACACAACATTATAAACAAATGGAATGTAACAGAGGATGATCATTTGCTGAAGAAAGAGGCAAACTTACAGCAGAAAGGCTCTGTGCAAGAGAAACTACATTAATAGACTAGACTGTTTGCAAATTCAGGAAAATTAAATAGAATGTACATATTGAACATCTTAAACTCTAATCTTCATCAGTTTGCATAAATTCCATAAATCTAAAAAATTACTCAAACTGAATCTTGAAAACCGCTAGATTAGAGAATTATTAAAACGAATAAGCACTAACCAAGAATCACTTACATGCCTAATATTCTCTTCCTTCTATAACAATAGATATATGGGTATAAATCCTCAACGGTCATACTTCCAAAACACCCACTTGGGTTCTGGTTCAGTAAGTTCGAAGTAAACCCGGAAGACCCCGGCAAATCCTTCAGCCGTTCTCTTAAATCTTCCATAAACAAGTAACCTAAGAATGTGATGAATGTATACATCAGATGTCTAACAAACCAACAGTAACAATAAAACATTTCTTGAGAAGACAACAAATAATATAACATTTTAAAAGTCCCGACTTCTGACATCAACTAAAAAGATTCATAATAAGTACAAAAGGTTAAATTTCAACAATTCTATCTCAAGCATTTACTCCCCGTTACAATTCTATTCAGTGCTCCATAAGAATAGTATCTGTTATGTTGTTCCGTTAAACCCGAAATTTGCGGAGCACGGTTCTTCGAGCTAATTGAAGGTCTGAGGGGTTCAATTCAACAATAATTAATATCAAAATATCTATAAAGGTTTAATAGCTAGAGCAAGTCAATAATAAACCTGGTTAATGTCAATTCAAGATATAAACTCGAACAAACTCAGAAACAGTTTTTTTTTTTTTTTTTTTTTTTTTTTTTTTTTTTTTTTTTTTGTGATTGGTTATTCCTAACACTTAAATATCTAATTGCTACACAGCTTCTAGATATTTCTTACATCATATCAAAATTAACAGCATAAACAACAACAAACAGTAAAAAATCGAAATAATTAATAGATACTGGCTCACGGATGAACCAATCGAAGGAGCATACTGAGCGATCGGAGCGTTTTTAAGTCGAATTTCTTAGCTAGGGCTTCGTGACCGATATTCTTCGCACGCAAAATAATTAAACTCTTCAGTTCCATCAGCAAATCCTAATCAAAAACAAAATAAACAGCATCATCATCTGCATCAGTAACTACTAATGATTCGACAAAATTGAAAAAGGCAAGAGAAATTGAACTCACGATTTCAGATTCGGTTAAAGAACACAACCAACGGACGTCGTCTATATCGTTGTCGCCTAACACCCTTCGTTCCGCCATATCCGCTGATTTTTGAGAGAGTGCAAATTGTGGCGCGCGTTTTGAAAATTAGGGCTGCGAGAGGATGACTTATAGTCGATAAAATTACACAAAAAAGGACGCAATTGTGTGGATATTATTTCCTAGCCCTAGCTAGAATTACTGTTCGAGAACGTGCAATGACGGTTTTGTCCTTAGATAAGTTAAATAGAGGAATAATATCACTAAGACCCCTTAGGTTTGTCTGAATATCGAATACTTACCTCCTCAAACGCTTCAATAATATCTTTTTTTTTTTTTGGTAAACAAATGCAAAGAAGTCCTTAAACAATATCCGAGTCTAAAATAGAAACAATGGAAGGAGGTGGAATAAGCATCACGCTAATTTCTCCAACTTCTAATTCAGGCATCTTAGCCATAGCATCCGCATAGAGCTTCAATAATATCAACCATATATGATCTGCCCATAAATCGTGACTATGGCCGAGATATACTGGCTTGAACGTGCCAATAAGGCAACAACTGCTCAAACTACTAGTGAGAGTGTTCATAATGTGTGTGGGCTTATGATCCCCCAGCCCACACTTTATGTGTGTGGGCTTAATAGAAAGGATACGAAAGAACCCACGAATATTAACTCACATGAAAAATAAAGCTTAGAAGGAAACATAATCTATATACTATGAAAAATGAAGAAACAAGAGGCAATTCAAGTGGACCATATAAATTATATATCTTCATGCGTGTCAGAGTTGTTCTTTATTTTGTTTCCCTTTTGGTATAAAATGCAAATTAAGGTTTAGATAAAATGCAAGACGGGGACATTGGCCTCTATACGAGGCACGAGGACAAGACGGGGACATTGGGATATAAACTCATTTAGAGGCGGAGCCTCTAAATGAGTTTATATCCCAATGCATGCATGGTGTCGACTTCACACGAACCACTTGGTGACTTTGTTGATGGTGAACTAGGCTTTGAATATTAACTTAAAATTGCAAGGTACTTCCTGGCTTCTAATTTATATTTTATATGGAAACGACGTACAAGTAATTAATGTTAATGAACTATAGTGTTGCGAGTCGTTAAAATAAAGACTACAATTGCGAAAACTAATAGAAATAAAATTAACTTTTCATGCGAAAAATAAAGGATTGTATTCACAAATTATAAATAAATAAATAAAATACAGACTATTTCACGACCATCGTGAAATTAAACTTAAACTACCAATATTTTACAATTTGTCCCACCAAAGTTATAGGAAAATACTAAACAAAACTCCCCTATATATTTACTTCTTTACACATCGCCATAATCATCGTTAGTACTCACACCTTTCCGTGTTAGCAATCTCCACAATAAAATATGCTAAAACTTTCAAAATATCCCATCCAAGAATCATGCTTTCACTCACAATTTCATAGTAAGTTGTTTCGTCTTCTTCGTCAGAAAAATCATCGTTTTCTTCTTCTTCTTTTTCATTAGAGGAATCGTCGTTCTCTTCAACATCATCGTCATGGTGAATCTCATCTATGTATAAATTAGGATCCGAGCTGTACGAATCACAACAACGCAGGCCATGAATCTTCTCGAGAAATCGATATTTGGCACAGTTGAACGCCTTCTCTGCAGCCGAATCATTCCATTCCAGGACTTTGTAGTCGTATTTCGTGTTCTCTTTGGCTATCAAAAAATCGTCCCATTTAAATAACCCGATTTTGTGACAGAATTCCTTTTCCCATGACGGTACTTCTGTCATGTTAACTCCGATCTCTATTAATTACTTGAATATTGATTAGCAAATTTACTATCAATGATCAAGGAGGATTATGGGATATCTGGGGTTTTATCTTTATTTATAGGCAAATGAGAACACATCTCCTAAGTCTATTAAGAGTATAAGACAACTAGGATTACGTATTTTGAAACTATGGTTAACCAACAGTTTTTTGCGAAGCAAATTTATGTAACTTATTGTATATCTCTATCTTAGACAAATAGGACACCGAATTTTGAAATTATATATGACAACTAAAGCTTGTCCTTTAAATAGTTTTGCAAATAGCATAAATTGGTTTGCTTACTCGAAATTAATTTAATTAAAAATAAAGAATTGGTTAATTGCAAGAACTTACTGAATTAAGTTCACAATTATACTTGATCGAGTACCGGTCAATTCACTTTTAATGATCAAAAGAGGATTATGGATTTAAGATTAATGCTTATGAGATGAGGTTTTACGCTTTTAGCTTTATAGGCAAAAGAGAACACGTCTCCCAAGTCAATTAAGGGTCTAATGCTACTAAGATTACCAATTTGAAATTATACTTTGAAATTTGAAAGAAGAATCTGATAATAGCTTGACACAAATTCGGTTAGCGGTTAACCAACGTTTTTTTTTTTTTTTTTTTTAATAAAAACAACTTTAAAATTAAGAAAGTCAAAACTAAATCGAGTTAAATGTAAATTAATCTCTTAATTATTTTACTTTTTCTTCGTGTTCTAGATAGCAATTTAATTTCTTGTTTTGTAAGTATAATCTATAATTTTTATATTTCGTGTAAGTGGCCTATCTTCTTTAATTTACGTCATTTTTCTTCAATTAATTAAGTCTTCAACCTATCTTTTGTTAATTGATATTAGTCCTCGTGTAGCAATTCTGAGGTTAAATGTTTTTTTACCAACAATTTTAGATCGGCAAAATTCAATAGTCGTAATTAAGTTTTAATTATAATTAGTCCATTAAGATAAATTAAGCTTCAATTTCATTAAAAAAATAGGAAAATAAATTACTATAAATATAGTTAAAAGACTTTACTGTCAAACAACAACCCCAAACTTAGTCATATACTTATAAGCTGCCATATTTTGTTACATATTATTATTACTAATTTGTGACTAGTCATATTACTTTTTTTGAGATCTATGGTCAATTAAAATTTAATTTTCATAGATGTTAGGTAAAAAACTTGAATTATAATTACTAATTACTTGAGAATTAAAGTTTAGTTCGTCGAGAATGTTAAGCGTTGAGGATTTAAAACAAGAAAAACATAGCGTGTTAGTAATTAAAGTTAGAGGATTAATTATATCGATTTGCAAGTCGTGAGAAATAAAGACAGAAATTGCAGAAATTATAAGTACAGAAATTAACTCACTACGTGAAAAAACAAAAGACTGTATTCACAAACGATAATAATAATAATAAAGATAGAGTCTATTTTTTACGACCACCGTAAAATTGAACTTAAACTACTACCAGTACTATCACACCGAAGTTCATCGCCACATATAATCATATCACCCAGTACAAACATCTTTCCCATTCATCCTGGATGGTTCCATACTTATAATTTGTTTCTTCTTCTTCTGAGGAGGAGGAGGAGGAGGAGGAGGAGGAGGAGTCGTTCTCTTCAAAATCATCATCCCAATGAATCTCGTCTATGTATAAATCAGGATCCACGATGTACGCATCACAACAAGGCTGGCCATGACTCTCCATAAAAAACCGATATTTGGCATGATCTAGCGCCTTCTGTGCACCCGAATCGTTCCATTCCAAGACTTTGTATCCGTATTTCGTGTTCTCTTTGGCTCTCAGGAAATCGTCCCACTTAAATAGCCCGATTTTGTCACAGAACTCCTTTTCCCACGACGGTACTTCTCGCAAATTAACTCCACTATTCGCCATTACGTACGTACTTTTGATCGACTGTAGGTAAAATTTACTCTCAATGATCAAGAAAATACTTAGAATGAAGAATAATATATGATTATGAACTGAGGCATTAGCTTTATTTATAGGCAAAAGAGAACGCGTCTCCTGTTAAATCTTAATATCCTAGCCAAATCCCAACTCCTAAGTCTGTTAAAAGTACTCTAATTAAGACAACTAGGATAGGATTCCTAATTTTGAAATTTGGTTCGAATTTTGAAAGAAAGAACTCATAACACCTTGGCGCAAGTCGTTAGCGGTTAACTAACGGTTTTTTGGGAGGCAAATTATATAATTTATTGTATAACTCTATCTTAGGCAGTATTTGATTATTATTATTAAAAGGGAGAATAATTCACACAAGCTGATTTTGATAAAACACAGTAATAGAAAGAGAAAGATAAATAATATTTCCCGCACTAAACATAAATATAGTTTTTGACAATGATTTGGGTGAAATAGGGGAAATGTCTAGATTATCTTGCAGTTTTGAAAATCTTTTGCATACTGATAGTATGAAAAACCTTAGGGGTGTATTTTTATATAATATTTTAAATAACATAAATGAGCGCTTACAAGAAACTAAAAATTATTGTTGTAACATTTATATATTATTCTAAAGTATTAATTGTAATAAAAATATTGAATTTGCAAATATTTACTAAATTAAGTTAATAATTATATTTTAAAGATGGTGAATTTTATTAGAATATATATCATTTCCAATTCATAACAAAAAATATATAAATAAGAACAACGATGACTCTAATCATGATGTGGCTCTCGCTCTCGGGTGATGAGCGGATTTCATGGGTTAGGTGGTGGCTGATAGGGTGGGAGTGGAACTAGGTCGGACAAAGCCGGGTGGTTATTTTTTATTTCAAAAATTAATTAAATGGGTCAACTCGCTTTATTTGTTCATTACATATTGTTTTGACCCTAAAAAGTAATTTGAAAAGAGACCAGCATACGTAGACCAAAGCTTGACTACTAGTCTCGATCTCACGCGTGGGATCTTAGAGACTAGTTCTTTTGGAGATTTTCCTTAGTCTAACTCCATGTCTAATAACGAAAATGGAGCGGCCTTGCGAGTGAAAATTGAGGCAACAAATTTAGTTCCCTTATGGAGTATTCCAAAGGAGTAACCTAAGCATCGGAAAAGGGGCTCGATACCATAGCTCAGCCAAGCCACTCTTTCGAACAAATTTTGTTAAAAATGTTAGATGACATGAGTTGTTCAAACTTTAGTTGATGTTATTCATATCTGAAAATTTCAGGATGTCAGTAATTTTATTTAAAAAAAAAATCTAATTTTGCTTAAATTAGAACGCGAGAGAATTGATGCTCAACGAAGTACTTCGTTTTAGGTTCTTAGAGAAGAACTAGAAGTAAAAATAGTGCGATTTTGATTCTTACGCAAACTCAAATCCAAATTTTAATATATATGTAATTTTTAGAAATTTAATTCATATACTGTTTAACATATAAAGTAGATTAAAGGGCAAGATTCTATATTTTTCCTATCTGATTCTAGGTGATGGATTAGTTTTTATTGGCAAACATGTTTAATAAAGAAAAATCCAAAATTCATTCAATTAAAGTTATTTTATGCATTAGTTTTTTTGAGAAGGACATAAATTGCTAATAAGTAAATTAAGAACTGTATATTTAATTGGTAAAATAATTGACAAAAAAATAACGTAAAATCCTAATTACATGAAACAAAAAGAATATATGTATATTAGAAAAAGAACAATGACTTTTTACGAACATCTTAAAAATAAACTCCATGTTACAATTTGTTCCACATAGTTGATTTACAAGCTCAAAACTAAGGTCAATCAACTAGGCGTTGCAAGGTTGCACGTCTATCTATCTCACCAACAAGCTTCCCTACTCTCAACAAGGCTCGCGGAACAATTGCTCTGCTCATCTTTCATATGGCTCATTACTAAGCACTTGATAACCCCTTCGGCTTTCCCTTTTAAAAGTCGTCCACCTGCGAATTTTGCTAAACATATCAACACCCCATCTCTTCCGTTTGACATCCTCGAATGCATCTTTAAAGTAACTTGCTTCTTCTGATTTTTGTTCATCACAGGATTCATTATTCACATCACTATTATCATCCCAATGAATCTCGTCTATGTATAAATCTGGATTCGAGATTATTGGACCTGAATACAGCCGGCCATGAAACTCCGCAAAAAATTGGTTTTTCGCAATGTGGTACGCTTCCTTTGCAGCAGAATCGTTCCATTCCAGGACTTTGTGTCTATATCTGGTGTTCTCTTTGGCTTTCAAGAAATTTTCCCATGTAAAAAACCCGACTTTGTAGCAAAATTCTTTTTCCCATGACGGTACTACTACCAAATTAACTTCATTATTCACCATTACTTTGATTGAGTGGCAAATTTAATTATAATGATCAAAGAAGGATTTATAAGATAGAATAATATATGGTTATGAATTGAGGTTTTATCTTTATTTATAGGCAAAAGAGAACGTCTCTCCTATTTTATATAGGAAATCTACTTATCCTAGTTCCTAAATCAACTAAGGGTCGAACACAACTAGGATTTAAGAAGAATGATTATGAGCTGAGGTTTTAGGTTTATTTATAGGCAAAAAGGAATACGTGTCCTAAGTCAGTTAAGGGTCTAATGCAACTAGGATTCCCAAATTGAAATTATGGTTGAATTTTGCACGAAAAAATTGATAAAAGCGTGACACAAATTCGGTAGCGGTTAACCAAAGGGTTTATTGGAAAACAAGAGTTATAGAACTTGTTGCAATTCTCTATCTTGGCAGTACAAATGTGAGCATGCAAAACTTTTAACGATCTTAGCACGTATCAATCCAATTTTTTTAGTTTTTGACTGTTATTTGGGTTAATAAAAGAAATAGAACTTGATATTTAATTGCAATAAAACGGTTACATAAACGTAATATTATTGAAAGATTGTAATATTAAATAATTCAAATATTGTGAAATCTCAAGTTTTACATTGCAAAAACTATGGTTACAACGTGCAGTTTATCTATGTATTTTCCAAATACAACAATTTGAAAGCGGATATTCTAACAGCCCTACCCGGTACCCACCACATTCCAAGGAGAACATAAAATCAATTAGGCCAGCATCGGGTCAATAGCAATCATCTAAAACATAATGATATTAGAAAGAAAAAAAAATAATTATAGCTTAATCGTGAAAGTTTATTTAAGAAACACTTCCACGAATTTACACTGATTTAATACTTTACTGGTTTTGTTATAATTTGATTTAATATCGCCACGAATAATTTAGTATTAGTAAGACGCTCCAACAATTAACTCAACACGATTGCAATTAAACACACACAAACAGAGAACAGCCTTGAGCATTAAACAAAGATCTAGAAGCTCGTCATCTCCACAAATGTACAACTCATCAACTGCATTATATTTATTACTGAAATATATACACACAAAACTTACAAACGATAACTAAACTCAGAAGCTAAGTAAACTCGATCGCACTGTAGAACCGAAAAACAAACCAAATTACACAAGACAGAAACACAGAGTGTCTAATCACTAACTCGAGGTGAGTCGTAACTCGGTCTAACGCGGCTGCTGAATCGGCCTCGGACTCACCCGCACATTCACAATCTTCGGCGCCTTCTCGCGGCAGTACCTCGGCATCACCGCTCCTCCTCCGCGCTGCTTACGCCATTTCAACAGTCCAAGCGCCATCAGATCCAAACACTCGTTCTTCTCTACAAACACACATCATAAACAAAATCAGATAAAAAAAACTGAGTTAACTCGGTGACTCGGCTTCGATTTGCACTAGCGTTACACTTTTTTTTTTTTTTTTTACCTTTGGTGACGGATTTGTGGCTGATCGAGTCGTGTTCATCGTCGGCGAAGATGAAATCGGTCGAAAAATCGGAAAACGGAAGATCGATTTGCGGATCTGAGAAGCATTCTCTCAGCCAGTAGTCGCGGAAGCTTGGAGATGATTGGACGAGGCTCCACCATTCATCGGAGAAATCCTCCACCGTCCGATAAGCCGACGGGACGAAGATCGGAGCGTTAGGGTTTAGTGCTGATATCGCCATTTTTCACGCGGATCTGCACAGATTCAAAGCAATTAATAAGCAACATTCAGATGCGAATACAAATACTTATTACGAGACTAAGAGTGTGCGATATAGATAAGAGAAAGAAACCTGAGAAAATTGATTTTGATTGTAGATGAGTTTTGAGCTGAGAGTGTAGTGGATAAACAGGATATTTTGAGGGGTATATATGGTGATTTGGATGTGGATAGAGGCGTGCCAAAGTCACGTGCTTCTCTGGTTTTGGAAAATGAATCCCACAGTTTCCAATTCACACGTCTTGGTTTGTGATTCGTTGCATCTGCTTTGAGTTCTGAGTCAAATTTTACATTTTTTGTGTTTTGAGTGACATGACAATATCTTTGATGCAGGGTTACTCTGTAAACCGTATGGTTGGTGAACCACTGTTAAGTATTGTGATTTTCTTTACAACATTTCAATGAGAAAATATGAATAATTCTGATCCAGCGAAAGATAGGATTGAAAGTCTTGTTTTTTGTGTTAATTACAACAAATAACTCCATACATGGAGTAATGCAAACAAAACACATGGATCATGGAATAAGCAATAAGGTCCTATTTTTGCATATATTATATATTATCTATAGCGTGCAGGGACACCACGATGCACGGTTTACGAGGTTGTTTCTTTTCTCCTAGATTTTGGTGTGGGACAAAAAGTGAAGCTGATTCCAACAATCAGCCCCACTCGTCCACAGAATTGACACATCATCATCCTTATCCTTTCACTGGGTTTTAAATAGTGTTACAGGCGCATTGCTCTGAAATGAGATTTGTTGACCACATGTCCACGACGGTACTAATATTATATCCATATTTCCGATCCGTTCTCAACTTATATTATTATATTGCATTCAATATCAAACGATGGAATAATATAAATAGATAACTTCTTATTTTAATCGATATACTTAAATTTTTCAATAACCAGCAAAGAAAAAATACAACTATTTTAAATTTTCAAATGCTATTAGATTGATTAGATACAAATAATAATAATTTATGAGAAGAAAGTGTCTATTTGTCTGGGGCCAAAATGGTGATTCCTTTTTGTTTTTAACAACAAAACATAGTATTGTTTCAATTTAATCCACTTCCAGCAGATAAGCTGTTGGAGAAGCCCATAATATGAGCCTGTTATCCAGTCACCCGTAGGCCCAGAGTCCAATCTTTTCTTTACTTGCCTCAGTCCAACTTTCGGCCCGATTGTCCATCTTGCAATGATTTGGGAATCCAGTAATAATTAATATACCGCAAGTAACTCTTAAAAAGTTTCTCATGTATCTATACTATAACTATTATATAAAAGAAGTAATATTGGACACATTGGTACACCAACCTTTTAATTTCTAATTTTGACTTTATGATTTAAGTTACATCATAACATCAACTAGCTAAATTTAACGTCATAATTAGAATTGCACCATAGTAACTACATAATTTACTACACTTAAATTTTCCATATTATTTCTTCTAATAATTTCTCTCATATTTTTGTGCTAATTATACTTTATACGGAGTCATGTTTATTTAGCATAAGCCAGAGATCTTTTTGTACTTTATAGTATGTTTTTAAAAAAAATAGGTTATACAAAAAAGAAATATAATTAACATATACGATCGACACTTTTTTAGTTCAAGATTCTAATTTCTTTAGGTATGTTCAACATAATAGTATTATTGTACTACAAAACATTAAAATTAGAAAGAAAAAATTATGTTACATATGCAAACCAAAAAAGAACTATTACTTCTCTCACTTCCGTTAAGTAATTTACATATAGTCTAAAAATCTCTATTAATTTATTTGCTATATTTTATATATGTGCCAAAATCGTTTAAATGATTGAATCATGATAATAATAACATAGCATACATTTAACTTTATAAAATAATTTATATATAAATTAAAACAAAAATTTAAGTGCACACGAGTACCACATGGTACAAACACTAGTTTTGTCAAAAATTTAAATTCATTAATCAGCTGGCCCGCTGAAATACACAACCCGGCCCGATGAAACTTGAAATTCCCCAATTTTGAGCTGGGAAATAAAACCCTCGTTCACTAAACCCTTTCCCCAATTTTCCCCCAATTCTAAAACCCTAAATCAAATCCGTAAAACTCTACGCATCAATGGCGAACGCCGAAGCTGAGGCTATCGACTTCGAGCCGGAGGATGACGATCTAATGGACGAAGACGCCGGCGAAGCTCCCGGCTCCGTCAATCGGCTCAAATCCGCCATTACAGGCGGCGACTCAAACTCCGCCCCTAAGAAGACCAAAGGCCGCGGATTTCGCGACGAATTGACGGCTGAAGCTGAGCGCAGTGCCCGCATGTCAGGGCGATTCGATACACTTGACACCGAGGGTGGACCTGGTCCCGAACGATGTAAGTATTAGGGTTTTATTTCACCGTGTCGATTAATTTTTACGCAATATTGAGTGTGGATGCTCTGCTATGGCAGATAGAATAGTTGTTATGTGTTGGGGTGAAATTGTTGTAGGATAGAGGTGGAATTTTGTTTTGAATTTGTGTTGGACTTGTGCAGCTGTTGAAGGATGGATTGTTCTAGTTACCGGAATTCACGAAGAGGCTCAGGAGGATGACTTGCACAACGTGTTTGGTGAATTTGGGGAGATTAAGAATTTGCACTTGAATCTTGACCGACGTACGGGATTCGTCAAGGTGTGTATATTTGCTTTTGCGATTGTGTGGTTAACTTTGGAAGTGTTCTACAATGGCTATATTTAGATCGGCTAAGGAGGAGTGATTATTTGGTAATTTTCATGTCGGAAGATGATTGTTTCAAAGATTAAAATTACGGCTTCTGCATAGATTGCATTTGGTTCTGTTCTACATACTCCACATTTTACTTCAAGTATTGGTTGCCTTTTCATGTCTTTTAGGTTGTTTAATTTTTTCTTCCATCAGGTAATTCAGCACGTTCGACACACTTGACTTCATTATTTCCTTGTACACGTAAGAATGAAGATCAAGTACAGCGTCTACACACTTTGTTTTCTTGTTTGTTAAAACATATTCTGTAGAAGTATTGTTATTTTCAGCTTGCGTTTTACGCGAAGTTCTGCTGAAAACGACTTTCAGCCGTACTCATATTGCACAACATATGTTGGGGGGCAAACATGTTTTTCTGGGATCTATTTTTTGGTCATCGTATGACATGGCTTCCATATCAGTATCTGGCCATTAGCTTGAAGTTGGCTCTATATCAAATTAATCTGGGTGGCCATAGTTTTGATCCTCAAACTACAATGATGAGTAGTATAGTAATAAACTACATCTCTTGCCCTCTCTGATATTTATCCATGGTAGGACTGTGGCTTCTAAGTAATGCCCTTCAATGGAGCAATATTGTACTGGTTTAGATGGAAATGGTTTGTACATGTGTGTTCTTATACACGTAGACAATCATCTTTCATCTAGCCATTTCACTCGTTCCTCAACTTCAAGTGAGGGATTTCTTTATATTGAATCAACTTTACACGGAATTGTATGATGCAATATGATTATGTTTCTTGCATCTTTAATTTGTATATTTTGCCATTAAGGCTGGCGGTTGTTAATACCATTATAGCGAAAATGATTCAGTTATGTTTCTTTGCTGCATACTGGGAAAGACTTGCTTGCAGATGCTTATCTATTACTTACGGAATATGTTTCTTTAGGGCTACGGTCTCATTGAATTTGAAAAGTTTGATGAGGCCCAGAGAGCTATAAATGAAATGGATGGAACTGAACTGCTGACCCAGATCATTAATGTTGATTGGGCATTTAGCAAAGGCCCATTCAGGAAGAGGAATATGAGGAGGAGGTATACAATAATATTCTTTCGTTGCAATTAAAATTCAGTTTGAGTTTCCTATTTCCATTGCACATAGTTGCATAATCTTGAGAAACATAAACTTTATTGACCCCCCCCCCCCCCCCCCATCTTTCAGTTAGGAGACATAGCCTGTAGGGTTTTGAAAGAAAGGTTTTACTGTTCAGTTCTGTTTTCCGAGGGTTAGTGATGGAAAACAAAATCATGGAATATCATTATGAGAAAAAAAACCGTAAAGTAATCATGAACATCCACAATAATTTTGTAACAGTGGTCGCGTGGAACAGAAGACAGTATTTGGTGATGAATAAATACAGGAACTTAATGCATTCTAAGGGGAACATGTGCAGGGCAACATATGCTAGTAATCCATACATTATGTTTCCCTGTATGATTGACCTCACAGACGACTTATACTTTAATTTTCTTTTACATTTGTAATATCCTTTTTAGTGGCCTACTTCTTTAGTTTCTGAGCAAAGCTTACAAGAGAGTAAGAATTTTTCGCTTCTTCTTAGAGCTTATTGTGTGATACATTTTCTGAGTAGTCTGTTTGAAAGTAGCAAGTTGGACAAAGCACAAGGAAGAGTAATCCCTTATAGATAGTTTCGAGTGCATTTTATGGCAAATATATTTTGTCTACATCATTTGAAGGTTATAATTCCAAGGGCTATAAGTTTTTGATTTGGTTCCTTTCTGAATCTTTATCTACAGATCTCCTCGTGGTAATCGTTCTAGGAGTCCAAGGAGGAGATTTTGATGTTCTGAATTCCGTGGATGGAGTTTTCTCAGGCTTTCATTTAGGGTGAAGAAACTTATGGTGTGAATTTACATTAATTGTTAACAATATGTAAGATGATTCAGTTTTTTCTCCAGAGTTTCTGTTTTAATTGTATGGTTAATATGTATGATGGTTATTCGTCCAATTTTCTGCTTGAACTTCTACTTGCTAGATATGTGAGTGTGAGAAATATGGATTTTTAGCTTGTGGGCCAAGTACAAAATAATGATAGAATAGTTATATTGTGACAATATTAACTCGAAGCTTGTAATTATCATAATTTTTTGAAAGTAAATTGCAAAGAGCATTCGCATCGACTTGGGATAGGTTATGTAGCAAAGGAGGGAAAGAAATGAACTAATGCTGACAATAATATTCATGGTCGAAAAACGAAATCCATTTTGATTTCTGATTGATGTTACTTTTTTTAGTTATCATTTATGTTTCTAAGGGGATAATATGATCACGATTTTCTTTTTGAATGTTTACTCTTTGTCTATAATCTGTCAACATATGATGCATATTAAAAAGTTATTAGTATTATGTAAGAAATGTCACTGAGAGTCAACTTACATAATTAGCAGTTGAACTTGAATAAAATCTTAAACGTATCGCACCGGCACCAACAACCCACTTAGCCTCGATATTTAATTAATAAAAACGTTGAATTTGTCAAGCGGTAAAGGAACAATAGTAAAGAATATATAATAACTAATGGTTGCCAATTGCCATTTCTTTATTTCCATTAAAGTAAATATCAATTCTTTGCAACTACGAGGAAGCTGCAAAATTAGGAAATAGACTTCCTACAAGTTATTGTATCCTTTTCGGACAGCGTATCTTTCCATTAATATTTTAATCTTCGAGTGCCACACCATAATTTTATTAATGATTTTACAGCTTTTATCGTAGAGATATCGACTTTCAGTTTTTTGAAAAGAAAAAAAAAAACAGAGAAGGTACATTTATTTTCACATATTGTATTATTTCACACAGTTTTTTCTCGATAATTGCATGTAAAATAATTTAATTTGACATATATATCATCTCGACCATTATCCATTGAAAATTATGATATTTCAAACCCCCAACTAATTTTCTTTGGCATATAATGTATTATTATTCACGAGTAAATTAGAGTTCCTTATGTTACAACTTACAACTGAAATGTAGAGATATTTCTATATTTCTCTGAATAGTTCGGAGAATTTTGAATACTTTTTAGGTGTGCGTAACGATTTTATTGTATTTCCGGAATATTTCATTAAGGTTGTAAGGCCTATTAATATTATGCAAACTAGAAGATGGCGAAAAATAAAGATCTGAATCCATGATCGATTTAAATAATTTTCGGCACATGCAACAAACATGATTTGACACTACGGAACCCTATTTTTCTGATCCCAATATCCATATCTTATCTAAATAATATGCCAACTCAACCCACTAACTAACTATTTTTTCGACATTAAACAAAAAAAAAAACTTCATTTAAACAATGTTTCAAGTGCACGACATGCATGCTGCTGAAAAAACCTTAAAATTATTCTTCCTACCAACAAAAGGAATCGAATTATAATCTAAATATTCCTGTTTTTAGTATCAATAGTACTAGTTTTCAACCAGCATCCCCCGCAAGAATTTACAGTTAGATTGTATGTGATTCCGAATAGTGATAAAGCAATAGTGAATAACTGAATATAAATTTTTCCTAAGGTTTCTCATTCTTTTTCTTGTACGTGGAACTAAATAATGCAAAAGTCGATCCCCACAAAAAGATCTTCGCAAGTTAATAATATTAATCTATATGACACGAGGAAATCAACGGGTGGGACATAAAAGGGGGGAATATTAATTCCAGAAGAACTTAAAAAGCTTTTTTTTTTTTTTTTTGATTATTCTATATATACGAGGCTCCTTTTTCTTCGATGCTATTTAGCATATCAGCCATAATTGACGCAGCTTTTGGTTTGTTCACTTATTGACTCGAAAAGACCAACGTTGTCCGTGATGAAATCAAAGATCATTTTTTTTCTTCTTTTTCACAAAAAGTGTCGAATCGTTTCATTTTTGACTATGTGAAAACGAAATATACAAGTATTTTCTACGTTTATTACAGCAGCAATTTTTATGGATTTTCCGAAACATATCAAAAATATCTCAAAACATTGCAAAACGTTTCTAATATTTAGCGTACCAAAACATACAGTGGAAACGAAACTTTGATCCATGATCAAAACTTTATTTTTGTACCCATAAACAAAACAAAAACTTTGTTTCTAACTATGTATGTTCCATCGCTTCACAAATGATGTTTCGTTTTCAAACGCTAATTATTTGTATGTTACTGCACATCTTAATACTTAACCAAATTACAACAATACTTTTCGCTCACATCATAAAAGTCATAACAAACATATAGAAAACTAGCCCTACAAAGCATTATTTTTTTTATCAAAAGATACATTTGTTAGAAAAGTGATAAGTATCCTTTTGTATCCAAAAAGTTATCTCAATCTCACTTTTAAACGAGTAATTACACATTTATATACAAAAATATATTCACCACATATATAACACATGGGAAATTTTAATAATTAAGCATTCAAGTATCAGAACATTATTCAGCCATCAACTATTGACTCTTGGAATAATATATCTTATTCTGTTTTTATATAATAAATATTATAAGCTAAAGCGCCCTAACCTATGCTTTCGTCCTGTTACATTAAAAAAAATAGAAACTCACATTAATGGAACGCCATCATTAATTTAAAGCAGCATCAACAAAATAGATTATGAATCTTCATATGATCGATCATAGTAGTTGCCAAAAGATTAATAGTCAAATCAACCTTGACACAAACAGTAAAATAAAAAAGATGACCTCAATTATAAAGTATAAACAATGACAGCTTTCTAGAAGGACTTAAATCTTCTACATCCTTAAAGGCTCAAATTTCGTAAATTAAAAATACAATCTTATAACACAATAATGCTCCTAATTATAAATTTCAAAAAAGTGTCATATTATTAAATAATTCGATATAGTAATTAAGTAATAACTATGATAAAATTGGGGAGAAGGTAATTAAATTACCAAAAAGAAAAAAAAAAGAGACGTTGACCGAAGATGCGAATATGAGTATGTCAATGTGATGTGTGTTACTTTTTAATTCCTCCATGACTCCCCACGCGTCTACCATTTTCTTTGTCTTTGCCTTAACTTTCAATCTTTTTGTCTGATTATATATATATATATATATATACACACACAGTTACACCTTAATTCTCTTTATCTAACTCCCATTTCTTCGCTAATCCCTCTGCAATTTCTCAACACACACACATACACACACACACACACACACACACACTGAGTGTGTGTTAATATTCTCAGAAAAATATAAACTTGCAGAGGAACATATGAATAATAGAGAGAACCCCATGATTCCAAGCAACTCCACATCCTCAAATGTATGTTCTTTAGTTCATTTGTGTTATAGATTCTTGAGTTTTTGGTGGGTTTTTAATTTTGTTTTAAGTTTTAGTTCATTAGTGGTACTTTCTTGATTATTAAATCCTCTGTTTCTTCCATGGTTCTTGGATTTTTTTTTTTTTTTTTGAGTTCTTGATTGCTCTGTTTTTTTTTTGGAAATTGCTACCTTCAATTCTTGATTAGTTGAATCATGGGAAATTGATTTTTGGGATTCTTGATTGGATTTGTTCTTCAAAGACTGCATTTTTTGGGTTGTTTTTGGAATTATTCTTTCTTGAATTATTGATTGTTCTTGCCTTTGTTGATTTATACGTTTTTATTGCTTAATGGGTTATGATTCTTGATTAGGGATTTAGCTGTTGTTGACCTTGTGTACTTGATAAGCTGACTCTTTCTATGGTAGTGCATGTGGAAAATTTAGTGATCAATCAAATGGATTCTCTGAAGGAACTTGAGGGTTCAGTATGATTCTCTGCAAGTGCAGTTACAAAGAGGGCATTGAGGATGATGTAAAGACCCCAATTGCACATTTAACTAAGTATGAGATGTAGATCATAATCTAATACATAGAAAGCATAATCAACTTATCAGATTCGCGTAAAATTTTGTTATGAGCTCCGAGATTTTATTTAATGTGTTCTGGTTGGTTTTCTTTGGAACGCTTTCCGTTATTTGTTTGGCCAGAGTTTCTCTTAATTATATGTATTATTTCCCCTGGATGATTATAAGAATTCCCCATAACTGTGTGACATTATGAAGACTTCTGAACAGGGCAATGATAGTTCGTCTCCCACGGAAAATGGTTTTCTTGACTCTTCATCTCTATTGAGTTCTGAGAAAACAGTCCAGGAACTGCTTCAACAGCCACTTGTCCAAGGAATCGACAATCATCTAATGGAGTTTTCGGAGGCTATGAGAAGTGAGGCTTTTTAGATTCTTTATCTTTAGAAGTGTTTGCTACTTTTTTGGGGTAATGAATAATTACTAAAGTTTTTTTTTTTTTTTTTTTTTTTTGATTTGTGGCTTTAGCTGTTGCAAAGGCATTGAGAAAGGTTGCAGATGGTAAGGCCACCGCTCAAGCTGAGGCTGCTGAATGGAAGCGCAAGTATGAGCTGGAGAGGGCACGGAATTTGCATTTGGAGCAAAAAGGTATATTTCACGCGAAATCCAATAGTTAGAGTATATGCAAATTTAGCTCATGAAATTTTTTTATGAAGCATACTCTCTAAAACCTAACATCTCACTCAAGCTATATGATGAATTCTGTCGTACTTCTTTTAATAACCGAATCTGTGCTGCAATTTTTATTATTCTCTTTCACAAGTTGGTTTTGTATTGTCTCATTCTGCAATATTCACGGGTTTCTTCTTCTATCATCAGAAGGGCATCTCAGCGAGTCAAATGTAGTGAGGGACGGGAACCTGAAAAACCGAACAGCATTATCAGATGACGAAAGAAGTGATCATTGTGAATTGTGCAGTGGGAAAGACGATATCTGTGCTGATGAGGTTTTGCGAGATGGTGAATCTGATTCCAACTCATGTGTTTTCGCAAATAAGATGATGAAAAAGGTGTGCATCTTTGCTTCTTACCTTCAAAATAATTATATTCACACTCAATGAATTTTGGTTTAATTACAGAAACCTTCTCTACCATTTTAGTAATTATAACTTCACCTGAGCATTGTATGTATAATTACAGAGCAGAGGCATCTCCTGAAGTTTTAAATGTATTAGAGATAGACCCCCTATCTTTTTAATGTTTTTGAAGCTTGAAGTGGTATCTTTGTAAGTATTAAAATCTTTGGGGATGTTTATGTGATTAGAATAAGCCTCAGGAGCATACATGTAGAATATCCCTTAGATTGATCACAATTAAGAGCTCCGATGTTTATCTCAGGAGTCCTTTTCTTCCTTGCATTAGTTAGTTCAATCATAATTTACACATTTGGAGAATAATCACAATGTATCCATGGAGTTCAAATTCTTCATAAAAGAGAAGAAACAGGGAAGACGATATGCCGATAGAGTGATAGCTTTAGGAAGGAACTTAGGTTGAGAATAATGCACTTGTCTCCGCTGGAATAATCAAGTCTTCGGTAATGAGGTCAAATTATTGCGTAGAATTCAGTATTAAGAATGATTGGGTTGCACATTTAAGAAACTTATTGACTTGCTCTGAAAGTCATGGTTTTCCATGCTAAAGTATTGAGTTGTTAGATTCTTTAGCTTCTTTTTTCGGTCATTCAGATCACAAAGATACACTTTCAAATATAACTTTTCTATATGGATTTTCCCAAGCAAAATTCTTTTTCCTAGATCAGTAACTTTAGCGGTTCCTTTTTTCTATTTGCGATAAATCTGGAAACTTAGTCGATAAAAACTGACATATTGATTTGTGGAGATATAGGCATCGTTTAAGCTATCATGGTGCTGCAAAGGTGAAAAGAGTGACCGCCACAAACACGATGTTGTCTCTTTTGAGAAGGGTGATATAACAACTGCAGAGCGCAGCAGTAAACAGGTACCTATAATTCCATGATTATCCATTCCATAAATCTATTTTCTTATCGGGATTAATTTCGACTTTCAAGTGTAAGTAAAGACTTAAATTCTTGATTTCTTTTTTGTTTTCCTTTTGGTTCCAGATTTCTTTGAAGTGGGAATCTCCTCCACAGACTGTGCTTATATTGGCCAAGCCAAATTCGGAGTCTGTCCGTGTTCTATGCTTTGAAATGGTCAGGTAGGAGAGGCGAAGATCTAAGGATTTAGGACATTTATCTGACTAATTGTCTTCAACTTAATATAAGCAATGAGCATGTAACTAGGAGTTTTATTTTAATAATTATTCAGGACAAACAGAGAAAACGGCCAAGTGTCATACATTTATGCACAACATACCTTGAGCAATAACTGCTGACCAATGATTATCTGCCACTTTGCTCTTTTCATAATATTACACGTTTTGATGCTTTGTATCGTTTAAAAGTCTTGTCCTGCTCTTGTCGTAATATTACTCGTTTGATGTTTTGGATCATATGAAAGGCTTGTCCTGCTCTTGTCATAATATTACTCGTTTTGATGCTTTGGATCATTTAATAGCCTTGTCTAGAATGGAGAGGCAAATGAACTTATTCTTTTCCCAATTTATTCTCTTATTTATTTCGAAAAGCTCTGTAAATGTTAGTTGCGCTACTTGAATATGGTATACTTTCTATTTTTAGGCGATCTATGTTCACAATTTTTGTTTTATAATTGCAAAGAGTCCTTGGGGTGCTGTGGATATTGGATATTTTCTTTTAGCCATCCTTTCCGACAAGCGATTTTGAGTACTCGTTAAACTTCAGATTTAGTTTTATCTTAGTCTGAGTGTTTGGAGATGTGCTTTTTCTTTTCTTATATTTAATTATATTTTATTTATAAAATATCTTATGCTTTATTCATCTCTACGTTTATGTGGTTATTTGAGATCTTTTACCAGATTATTATCTTGATAAGTCATATAACATGTTAATTCTTTTTTATTCCTTTATCTCTCTACCAGATGGTTGGAAGAGAAGAAAAAGTTAAAAATATATGTGGAGCCTCGTGTGAAAGCTGAGCTTTTGGCAGAATCGTCATATTACAGCTTTGTACAGACATGGACAGATGGTAAGATGCGTTTTTCTTTTGAACTTCACTGTAATTAGATTGATTTCCTCGTAGTTACCAGTTTTATTCAAATCTCGTCTCAATATACTAATAAAACAGTAGTATTCCTTTTATACAGTAACAGTTACGTGGTTTAGCATTAGATTGTTCAGTGTTATTATAGAAATATGAGTGTTTTTGCTTCACAGATAAGGATGTGCTTCTCCTGCATACAAAGGTTGACCTCATTGTAACCCTGGGTGGAGATGGAACTGTTCTTTGGGTATGTGTGTTCTGTCCTCCTAATAAGAATCGAGAGGCTTCTTGTTTATTCCATTTATTAAATAAGTGTCACTCTGTTACGTTGCAATGTCTCACTAGTACATTTCAGGACAAAAAAACAGATTTTCCAAAACAGAACCAGACTACTTAATGCATGCAGAGTTTTATGTAATGAGTTATCTCAAGAGTTCCGTTTTCCCATTTAAAGTTCTGAAGTTTAAGCGAAAATAGATTTACATGATAGAGAATTAGCCAAGTTATGCCGAAGCAGAATAAAAAAATATGTTGCAGATAAATGCTAAGTCCTCAAATCACTGTCACTCTTTATCACCATTTATCAAGTTGCCCATCGCATACTATCTTTTTGTGCCTTATGACTTAAGGTTCTGCACATTCATTCCCCACACTCTTATCTATGACACGTTTATCTAATTTTATTGTAAAACTGAAATTTACAAGTATGGGTCTTTAACTTTGTTGGTGAACTTATGACCGCCCTATGTCCCTGGAACTTTGAGATTCGTTGCAACTATCAAATTTGGAAATTTCAACGGTTTTGTATTTTGCTGCAGGCTGCATCAATTTTTGAATGACCACTCTATCTCCCTTGGTTTTCTGTTATACTTTTGAGATTCATTACAACTACAAATTTGGAAACTTTTGACGGTTTTGTATTTTTGCTGCAGGCTGCATCAATGTTTAAAGGGCCAGTTCCTCCGATAGTGCCATTCTCTTTAGGTTCTCTTGGCTTCATGACTCCATTTCGTATCCTTAATTTTCTGAGAAGTATTTCTTATTTTTTATATTCCCTTTTTTGATCTATTTCTTTTTCTTCCATAATTTGAGCATACATGTATAAAACCTATTTCCTGTGAATTTATCTTTAACAAAATCAGATAGCGAACATTACCGCGAGTATCTTCAATCAATCCTTCTCGGTCCTTTTAGTATCACATTAAGACACAGGTTGCAGTGCCACATCATTCGGGATGCAGCTAAAAGTGAATACGAGAATGAAGGTCCCATGCTTGTCTTAAACGAGGTTACTATTGACCGTGGGATTTCATCATTCCTTACGAATCTGGAGTGCTATTGCGACAACTCTTTTGTTACCTGCGTACAAGGGGATGGTTTAATATTATCCACTACGTCTGGGAGTACTGCATATTCTCTTGCTGCTGGGGGTTCGATGGTCCACCCTCAGGTATGTTTCATACCATTTGTTGTTCCTCCAATTCTATATTGAAGCTAATAGCAAAAAGCGCCCCTGTGTTATGCCTAATAGGCCAAAGATGGTCTGTTAAGAATTACGAGGCAACAAACTCCATGTGCTATACGTAATTGGCCAAAAACCACGTAATAAAAAGGCGAAAACATATGGAATGAGCATCATGCCTTAATTTCTCAACAGAAGAAAAGTTCTTTGTGTGAATTATATCCTTTTTCGATAGATTCTATTCGTATGGATTTTATAATCATCATGGTAAACATATAAGCAAGTAATGTCTTAGATAGTTACCAAATTTGTACTTCCAATTGAAGAGACGTGCACTGTAAACAGCTATTTGTTTTTTCGAGGGTCGAAGCTTTGCCATCTTAAAACAATGATATAACTAAAAACCTTGCCAATTACTACATATAGCTTCGAGTTTATGTCCGAAAAATTCTATGTATATTGCAAGGTACTAAACATTTGTCGTTTGTTGTTATATGCAGGTTCCTGGAATCCTTTTCACGCCAATATGCCCTCACTCGTTATCCTTCCGACCTCTGATATTGCCAGAGCATGTCACACTCAGGGTGGTGGTACCCTTTAATAGCAGAAGCCATGCATGGGTATCGTTCGATGGCAAGGGCAGAAAACAGTTGGGCCCTGGGGACTCGCTAGTCTGCAGCATGGCACCTTGGCCAGTTCCCACTGCATGTCAAGTGGATTCCACTAGCGATTTTCTACACAGCATCCATGACGGTCTTCACTGGAACTTGAGGAAGACGCAATCCTCTGATGGACCTCGCGATCCTTGAATTAGCTCGTTTGGCGAATAAGTTGGATCATAATAGGAGGTTTGTGTATTCAAGTGAGGGATGGGAATGGTGATTTTTAAGGTAGATGGGTGTTTAGCTTGATTTTATAATGCGAAGATGGAAAGAGGGTCCATGAGATAATGATGAAAGTTTGTAAGTTCGATTGTTGATCGGGGTATAGCAATAGAAAGATAAAAATTACAAGCATAATATTTGGAGATAGTGACATTTATGCTCTCTAGTAAACATTTGGTAGCAGATACATTTCATTCTGTTTGAGTAGTAACATGAAATTTTTGTAAAACATTACAGATAGGTACTTTTGGGAAAATAGTAAGGAAAGTTTCAGGAAGTAGACCATCTGACGTAAATGTAGTTATGCTTAGATATTAAAAAAAGAAAAGAAGAAAGATACTGAAAGATAGATAGTAAGAAACTAGGAGAAGAAATACTTCCTATCTATGGATATGGCTACTTTTTGTTCTGGAAGCAATATAAAAAGTAAAGAACTTATGGGATGTCACTGACTCTGTCTAATAACATTATTAAGTGGACAAAAATCTTAACAAAAGTAAAAATAAAAATTAGTGGACCAAAAAGGAAGAGAAAAACATGCGAAAAGTTAGATACGTGCATTTGAGAATTTAAAATGCTCGAAGTCAAGACTAGTACCAAGTCCTCAAGCCACGTATCTCTCTTTAACTATATCGCAGCTCGATGTTGACTAGAAATATAGTAGTAAGAAGAAAAAGCTAGTTTCTTTAAAAATACAACATCTTTATATACTTGACTTCTAACTTGTGCGTTATACGCAAAGCTTTCAAGGTTCTATAATTGCAAATCTTCTAATTAAATCGTACGTTTGAGGTTCAGGAACTCGAGAAATTCTACGTTTATAATGATATCTAAATCCAATCAATTATAATTAAATAGGTTTGCAATCAATAAAAATCTTCTCGGATTCACAATTATGGATTACTTCAATGGAGAAAGGAGCTAGCAAAAGAACTAATATACTTCTATATCAATATATAGCTTCTGTGACACTTTCATAATGCTCATGATCAATAGTATTCATTAGCATGCAAATGATCGATGAAAAATTTCAGTGTCTTTTCAATTAAAATGTGAAAGCGTTTCCATTTTTAGTTTCCAGAACAAAAACAAATATGCTCATTTACAAAACATGCTGTTAAATTTGAAACTTTTGTATACTTTGGATCATCCATAGATGATCGATTTGCACTGGCAAAGCGAATTCTCAAAAAACTCACCTAAAAACATAGACGACACACCTACAAATATACCACCCGATATTCAGAAACGCTGTACTATTCTTATCCACTACTTGAGATATTGATCCTTCATTCGTTTAAGTCTAAGCGGGTTTGATTGTTAAGTGCATCGAGAAATTTGGTCATTGGGTCATTTCCTTTTCAATCCTTTTTTCCTGAATAACCGTTTTTGGATCCAACCGTATTTGACAGATTATGACCTTTTAGAACATTTTACCGACTTAAGCATTAAACTATCTATGTCGGAGTTATCGACTAGACACACATGCAGTTTTTGAGCGCGTGTTTCTTGAATAAATCCGAAAGCAACTCTAAGGGGACTTCATTTAGTTAAATTTCCATCAATAATGTGTAGATACTATCAAACAATTATAAGTGCAAAAAAAAGGAAAATATCACAGGGAAAAGTTTGATGTGCATTTGATAATTTAAAAATACTTACCCTAAGTCATCAAGCCATAAATGTCTCTTCAACCTAGGCAAAAAAAATGCTATATATTAATTCCACTAAGCATGAGCTTGATGTTTGATTAGAAATACCGTAATAACAAGTTTACTTTAAAACTAGCTGTTACTGATATCCTTTAGAATGAAGTACACGGAACAGCCTGCTTACATCTCTACATATTTGACTTCTAATTATTAATGGATGAGGCTTACCATTTTGTCCGCTATACGCAAAGTTGTTCAATTTTCTATACAATTAACCTTTAAAGGCTTAGACTAAAATTTGAGTGGACCGATGAAGCAAATTACTATTCCAGATGGTAATAATCTAAAATTTCTATTGGTTACATGTAAAATAAGACGAAAATATATATAATACCTAAAACCAAACAACTATAATTTTAGTCTTGCTATCACCACAAAATCTCCTCGGTTTCACAAGTTTGTATTATTCCAATGGCGAAAGGAGCGAAAGAACATGTATACTTTACTAAATCATTAATTTTGGTTGATGAATTTAATTGCGTTTTGAGTTTTCTTTAATTATGCACGTGCCGTAGATTGGGGAGCTTGGCCCGGGTAAACTTTGGCAGCTTAAACATGAATTAATTAGGACATCTGTATCAGGAACTTTTCTCTGTTTATTCAATTAATTGCACAGTTTCTTTAAAAAAGAAATGTCATTCCTGTCTTTTTTTTTTTTTTTTGCTTGACAGATTTTTTCGTCCATACCAATTTTATCATAATATCTAGGCATCATCCTGTATTTATTTATTACTATAATTTTCTCAAAAACATATTTACGGAAGCTACTCGAGAGCTAATTTATAACTTTCCATAGATAGTCAGACCGACCCTTTCACCACCATACTTACCTAGCATTGACAATATGCCAACACAAAATCTTTGCAATCTAAAATTTATTTCCAAATCTTATCATATTTACCATTTATATTTGAAACAAAATTAAGTGCCAATTATGCGAAAAATAAATAATACATACACAGAATCTAATTCAAATTGCCACCCGGCCCGTTCACTCCCTAAATATTATTGAAAAAGATATATGACCCCTCCTCCTCGACTCAATATTTTCTTACCATTGTTCTCTCCCATAAAAGAACAATACTACAACATTTTCTCCCATGCATCTTCAAACACCCAATAATTCATCTTTTAAGTCAACACAAATATTAGTCATAAAACAATTGCTAGTCTTATGAACGTTTATTGTTCGATCGTGCTCCCCGAAACAAAGAATGAACATTGACAAATCACAAGTTTCTGAAGAAAAATTACACACTCATCAGATCCATTCAGAGAATCCAAGAATGTCATTTTCAAGTGAATTCTTCTCCAAGTTCTGGAAATTACTAACCGTCTCAACCTTAATTCTCTTGCTCCTGTTTACCATTTCCAACACCCAAAATCCCAATCTTTCTTTACTCAAATGGAACGGCGCCGTATCTTCTCAGGATCTCACGGTTACTACAAAAGATTATCCGACGAATCTGAGTCACGTGGCGTTCGGACTAATGGGATCGGTCGAAACATGGTCTAAACGAAGAGGCTACCTCGAGGCATGGTGGCGCCCTAACAAAACCCGCGGTCACGTGTTTTTGAACCGTGCTCCAACGAAGGAACTCCTCCCCTGGCCGGAAACTGCTCCTCCTTATAAACTCGTGGACAACTTGTCCGAACTGTTTAGGGAAAAGAAACCCAGGTATTCAATTGTCGTCTTGCCTGAACTTAAAAAGTTAGACATTTATTAATTTATATATATATATATATATATATATATATTCTTAAACACGTTCTCAATAGAATGTAGTTTTATTTTATTTTCATATTTTGAATCTCACCGTGACATTTTATTTTATTTTCATGGAAATTTGAAGCCAGAATTAATCTTTTTCTGGCCGGATCATGACTCTGATCTTTGCCAGATAATAATATTAAGTTTTTTGTATATCATAATTAAATCAATTTCCTTTGATTGTGATAATAAATGTTAGCCAACACTGCATTTAAGTTTTTTGTCTCACTTTGTAAGTTTTAACGTGTAGACTTTGATTTGATTCAATATATTAGATCTTTGCCAGACTAATTTTCGTCCCATTTATATAATAAGTTTATTTATAAAATTGCCGTTCCAATGCCATTTATATAAGTTTATAACGTCTAAAGAGTTTGAACTTTTATTAATTCATAGGTTTGAGCTCATGCCAAGAATGCATCACGGGATTCTCGAACTGTTCAGGGAAGAGCACGAGAACATGAGATGGATCGTCATGGGAGACGACGATTCGATTTTCTTCGTGGATAACATAGTTGATGTTCTCGCGCAGTATGATCATACAAAGTATTATTATTTGGGTTGGCACTCGGAGAGTGTGATGTCCAATTATTGGTTCTCCTTCAATCAGGCGTTTGGTGGAGGAGGGATCGTGTTGAGTTATCCGTTGGCGAAGGCGTTGGTGAAAGACATGGATAGTTGTCTGTTACGGTACGCGGATAGCTATTCTGCAGATACCATAACAATGACTTGCATTGCTGACATTGGAGTCAATCTTACTCCTCATAAAGGGATCCATCAAGTTAGTATTTCAAAAACACATTCTTATATGTTACTCTAGTTTGGATTTCATTTTTAGTGTTATAAGGGTAGATTTCACGATATGTATGTATCATCAATCTAATAATTAAAATATTTAACCTTACAGTTATAAGATAAGATTATAAGAACATATTGTCTAAAAAACCAACTTGTTTGATATTTTGTATGAAAATGACAAACTCATTATATTAATGTAGTTATTCTTTTAATTAAAACATTTGTTTTTTGAGCACTTATACATAAAACAAATATTTCTTAGCATTAGCAAATTAATAGCAGGGGTACATAATCAATTTTTAAATCCATGCCCTAATTAATGGTCATCAATTATAGTAGTCATTAGCATGCAAATGACAGATAAACATTTCAATATCTGTTTGAAGAAAATGTGAAAATGTCTTAATTTTATATTTTCCAAAACAAAAATTGCTTTTAATTTACTAAGCGTAGTAGTGTACAACGTTAGAAAGTTTAAATAATATTTTATATATTCCAAAAAGTCCCAAAGCATATATTCAGGAAAACAAAACTGAGTTGAAATAATGATCGATGTCGATACATTGATGTTTCATTATCTCTTGTAAGTACTAAGTAGGTAAAAATAAAATGCATCTGAGAAAATGAGCAATTCTTACAATAAAAAATTATTAGTTCTTCTGCATTTTAATGTTGTTAATGACTATCTTTAATTCATATAAAGAAAATAATACCTTTTTACTTATTTATAAGGTCATCATCGGTTATGTATCTTGCATTTTGGTACAAACATAATAATATTGTATTTTCCATATTTGTAGGTGGATTTGCATCAAGATTTTTCCGGATACCTATCCGCCCACCCCAAAGTTCCAGTCATGACCTTTCACCACTTTGATGTAATTGATCCCATATTCCCCTCCATGGACCGCATGCAGGCCACCCGCCACCTCATGAAGGCGGCCGACGCCGACCAATCCCGTTTATTACAACAAACAATTTGCTATCACCGCCAAACCAACTGGTCTATCTCAATCTCGTGGGGCTATTCCGCAAACGTATACGAAAAGATTTTTCCTCGAAGTTACTTGCAAATGCCTATTGAAACTTTTGCACCGTGGGGCGGGAAGGGGCACGGCAAGCCATATTTCTTGTTCAATACGCGGGCCAAGTCAAACGATTCTTGTGAAGCTCCTCATGTTTTCTTCTTCAAATCGGTTTCGAGGAGTGATTCAACTGAGGAGCTTATTACGAAGTATACAAGAGCGCGGCCGCGAGGCTTGCCAACGTGTTCGTTGATGGGGAGTCGCTCGGCGGATGATGTGTCGAAAGTTCGTGTGTTTTCGCCGGCGAAGAAGCGCATTCAGGTATGCTATATCGTATTAAAGAAAATAGTGAAGTAGGAATAATTTAGTTATTCTAAAAAAAATGGAGTTATTTTGAAATTTAACCAAGAGGATATAGGTGCAATGCAACATATTCAGAATTAGGCCCGAATTTTAGATAATTAACAAATTAAAGGAAAATTTCGTACAGATTTTACAAATAGTATTCAGAGGGTTTTAAGTTCAAAGCCCGCATTTCAATCCTCATAAATCAAATAAGTTGACTATTGAATTAAATTATTTTTAATAATAATAATTAGTGTACAACATATCTTAAAAGTATTTGAACAAAAATAATATCATAGCCCATACACGTTTTATGCTAGTTCTTTTATTAGCTAGTATGATTATGTGGTCTAATTCACCTCGGTATTGTTGATTTAATTGTTGGAATTTCTCGTATCATTCAGAGTACGTATCCCTTTTAGCTATTAATATGGAGAAAATTCGTTTTTATCAGCTGGACATGTATAAATGCATGTCCACAGGCCGCAGAAAAAGTATACGAATCAATTATTATCACGTATGTTTTTCTTAAAGATTTTTAACTAGCTATTTTGCCTTTTTGTTCAATTGTTTTGCAGATGGATAGGGCAGAGTGTTGTGATGTCGTCCGTGTAGATAATGGAAAAGCTGATGTGAAATTTAGGGAGTGTGAGGTAGATGAGATCATTGCTTGATATTCATTGGAGGAGAATCAAACTGGTCAAGGACGCTTAGCACATTTTTAGTTTAAGCCATGAATTATTGCTATAATATATATGTAATATGTCAATATTGTATCACATCAATGTGAGATTTTGAGCAATTCGGTACTTATATAAAAAGAAGAGGAAAAGAAGCTCGTATTAGGACTTTTGATAAAAAGAAGAGCTTTCTAAATCACGCTTCATCTATATTTGTTCGCTTTAGAATTCTTGCCATTTTCTTTCAAATTTTGGGTATTTGTTAGACAAGCCAACATTTCTAGATTATCATGATTGATTATTCGTTCTAAAAATAAACCGGTATGTTAGAGGCTTAGAGCTTGCTCACAATTTAATCATGGCAGAAATACGGTAATTGGCTGTTGTATATCGAAAAGGATCCAACAGCATAATCTGTGCAACTTCGATGCCATTCTAATTTGTTCCATCTAGCAAATTAGGTATTTTACATTGGGTCAGTTCAGGTCAAATTCTAGATCGACTATTTGTTGAATAAGTGTTTAGAAAATGAGTTCGGGGCAAACGGCTTCTTGGGCGTAATTGCAAATTTGGGGTGTGCATTCCGTGTGAAAAAAAAAAAACACTTTTCTCTAGAAAGATAAAAGTTAGATTATTGTTTTTACTTCTCTGTTTATATGCATTTTTTCATGCATGTTTTGCTTATAATCTTTTTGATATAATTAATAACTAGAAAGACAAAGAAATTCATATTAGATTTTCTAAAGAGTTTTTTCTAATTTAATATTTTCTCTCCTTTGGGTTCCAGTACAAAAGAAAAACCAAATTCGTCATTCATTTTTATGGTTTTTTTTAAAGTTATTTTGGAAAACGTTTTATGCTTTAACATTTTAAAATACCAGTTCATTTCAAAATATGTGAAATGTTTTGGGGGTTCAGGAAAATATTTATGTGGCTTACATAATCCGTATAAAATAAAATGCATGTTTTCTTTCATGCTAGCTAGTTGTAACTTTTTATTACCCTAAGTATTTATTCAATTACTTCGGAACATTTTAACTCATATTTTGTGTTTCTTTCTTTTTGATTTTTAGTATATGTTTTTTAAACGTTAGATATTAATTGAGAATTGTGAAGATGACGCCCCACCTGCACTAAATCAACAAAACGTGTCGCCTACATCTTACTCCTCTTGAAACAATATGCAGAAATCATGATCCTAATTAACTTTATCACATCATTTACAAATTAGGATAATATATATACATATACATATATATATGTATATACGTTTGTGTGTAACATAATTATAGCTATAAATATTTAGATCAAGCCAAACTAATCTTTGAAGTAAATTGTTTAAATATTATCATTATATTAAATAAGCTATGAAATTAAAAGCTAGGACCGTTCTTTGAAAGAAGCAAGGATTCCTCCCGTTTTCTTCTAAAATATTTTGACAGTGGTTCTGCTATCGTGACAAATTCTCTACTCAATAAATTTTCCTCAATTCTCTTGTATTCTCATTATTGGATCTCAATCCATATATAGGACATAGATATCTCATAACAAATCTAATGATTCTATATATCTCCTACTATAACTCAACTGTGATTCTACTTCTCCTAATATAACTCAACTACCAATATTAACAAGATATGTATGCTAAGATATATCACACAATAATATTTCTCGTAACAAAAAATCATCTTTAATTTTTCAACGCCGTATAAATTTTCATTAATTAAAATGTATTATATTTTGAAGTTCGTTTAGAAAATATTAAAGCTATATCTAAAATATTCCCCACATAAAAAAAAAAAACCATTCCATAAAAATACTAAAAGGAACTAATTCCGCTAAACTACTTTAAAACGTGGCAAAACGCCAACTTACGCACTGAGCGCCGCCTCTAGTTCCAGGGCTAGCCCCAGACTCGCCTCATGCCATTTTGACCCTAGAACGCCCCAAGGCAGCTCATTGATGCTTAACTATTGTATGTAGTGCTTAAAAGTGATTTTTGTTGTTTACAATGACTCCAAACACCCTATATACAATGTCACCTTCTCAACGGATGGTGGAGATCAACTCAATCTAATGACTACTATTTCGCATATACAAGATTTTAAGCTCTTCTAACCGACAAATATCAGGCCCTTCTAGAGTCTTCTAAACCATCGTGCAAGCTTCTAAAAATGCATAGTTACAAAAAAGCCCCTAAAAAGAAAAAAAATTGCAAAACTGGCCCATGTGGTCTGCAGTTTGTTTGTTTCATGCTAAGTTTCATCTGTAATTTTGCATGAAAAATAATATTCCACAAAAATTACAAGCATATTGAGAGCTAAGTGATATTTCTATTTGATATTTAATAAGTTTCAAATTCATCTTCTTCTTATTATATATGTTTTAATCATAATAATTAAGTTGATGATTTTCTTTTTAGGTTTTTTTTTTAGTTATTTATTTAGTATTTTATATTTCACTTGTATATATGGTTATCAATTAATTTTATCATTATGTTGAATATATTGAGGGTCTATGAAAATATCTTTATGCAACCTATATAACATGTAAAGTAAAATATATTCATAATTTTTTTTTTGTTTGTTATAACCTAATATAGACACAAATAGTTCTTTATAATTTTTTATCTTAGCCTTTTTATTATAAATATATATTCAAAAATATTAAATATTCAAATATTGTGGGGCTTATGTCCTAGCCTCAAGACTTACACCTCGCTTCAAGTCCATGAAACGTCCCGCCTTACGTCAAACGTCTTTTAAAACACCGGTCCAAACTATGTGAAAAGAAAGAGAAGAGTACACTTAGCCAATTTATGACAAAGAAAAAGTTGTAATTAAGACTTCTAAACTTTCAGTAATTTGGTCGATACATCGCACACGTGGGCCATAAAATTTAAGGTTAAAGGCTCTTAAAAAAAACATTTTCCTAGAAGAACTTTACCTAGTTCGTGGCCTCAAGCGTTGACATTTTATTTTGTGTGGCTTTGGAAACAATTTAATTGGTTACGTACGGAATGTCTAATGGTCTCTCTTAAGCGTCACGATATGAGATAAAGCATGTGATTAGGGGGCTGACTCTGCCCAATTATTAATCCCTTCATGGGCAGATAAAGTACGTATCCCCCCCTCCCCCTTCCTTTTGTACAAACTTATAAATGTTGGCAAAGGTGGATGAAACAATTAATTCTTGCATTTTATTTTGATAGTTAAGGCTTATTAAGATAATTTGATTTTCTTAAACGTACAAATTATTTTTCATCTATTCAATTGGTGGGGCATGGAGCCATATAAATCTCACTGAAATCAGTAAATAGTTGCCTCTATTATAATGAATTAGTTTCTCATTAAACCAATTGCAGCATAGGCAGAAGATTAATTAAATTGAGTCGAGCGAAATTGTAGCGATCTACTCTTCAGTACTTCATCTTTATTTAGAGTAAAACACGTGATACTAACTCTTAATTAAGAATTAGCTCTTGAATTGTAGATATTTTTAATAATAAAAATTTTAGGTTATTCACTTTTCGTCAAACTCACACTTTAGCTGTTTGGGCCAACAAACAGCAAAATAATCCATCAAAATATTTAAATAGTACACCAAAGAGGAGACGTACTATATATGGTTTATATTTCATAACATAATATATTTTCAGAGTTCAATTTTAGAAGTAATATTTTCATAACTCAATGGTATAAATTATGTGATATTTACTTGGAATCTTGACTCCTTGATGTTCTAGGCATGCTTCCACAACATGAGTTGCTATTGAAGGGACCTAATTATCGATTATCGGAAATTCTTTTTAATTATAATAATAATATAAGAAGAAGAATAAGATCGTCAACTAAGATTATAAAATAAAAGGTGTATTAAAATAACCTTCTTTTGTTGGCACACTTTAATTAATCCTTCAACTTGCAACGTGGGATAAATTACGTACATATTTCAAACTTGTGAAAAACTCAAAGAGTCTCACTTTTGGGTGACTTCTAAAACCACTAAATCACTCGTTAATCACATCACATGATATTAGTTATCTCTTTGAAGCAATCTCCTTATTGCTAAATAATTTCTCCTCCTTTTTGGAATACTAGTCTGTATATATTGAAGCAAACTCCATGAATCTTTTTAATGTAATTTCTTCCAAAATCATCAACGAATGGTATCATATCAAAAGATGAATATTTTTGGTGAGCTCTGCAAAATTCTTAGTATAGGAATCGTTTTTACTTTTACTTATATATTCTTCTCCAATCAGTACTCCAGGCGCCCACCTTCAGATTTCTTTACAACCTCAACATCTTTACAAACAAAATCCTCAAACAAAATCGCAACTTCTTCTTCCCCTCCGACAAATCTAAGCCACCTCGCATTCGGCCTCGTTGGCTCCGAAAAAGCATGGCATCATAGAAAAGCATACATAGAATCGTGGTGGCGGCCTAACGTTACACGAGGGGTTCTATTTCTAGACAAGCCCCCAACTCGAAAGCTCCTCCCTTGGTCTCCCAATTCTCCTCCTTACAGAGTATCTGACAATCTTACCGTACTTCTTAACAAAACCGAATATACAGCGCAACGTATTATACATGGAATAATGGAGACGTTTAGAGAAGTCGATGACCACGAAAATCTGAGGTGGTTGGTGATGGGGGACGACGATTCGATATTTTTTCTTGATAACATAGTTGATGTTCTTGCAAAATATGATCATACAAAGTATTATTACTTTGGGGGGCATTCAGAGTTTATTTTGTCGAATTATTGGTTTTCTTTCAACCAAGGGTTTGGTGGGGCTGGATTTATTTTGAGTTATCCATTGGCAAAAGCAATGGCAGAAGATATGGAAAGTTGTTTGAGGAGATATAGACATTTTGATGCTGCCGATAAGACTACGGCGGCATGCGCGGCTGATCTTGGAGTTAGCCTAACTCCCCTCAAAGGAATACATCAGGTATATTTCTTGATTTAATCATGCATTACATATTAGAATTTAGATCTCATGTGAGAAACTAGTATGATGGTCAGGTTACCTTGTTGGATTCAGGCACGTATATATCACATGATTTAGACATAATTGTTTCAAATTGTAATTCACCTAATTAAATTGGGCTTGCAAAATAGGTGTCACAAATGCAAAACTATCATAAAAAGTTGTTGAGGAAATGTAGGCGACGATATTGTTATTCAGTTTTATTCATTTTCATAAACTTGATTTACTATATATGTTGTACATGAATTATGAAGTTGAATAGGAATAGGAATAGCAAATATTACCTGGTAATTTTCTTATATCTGCAGGGGAAAATTCTTTGTTCATATATAAACTCATTAGAAATACATTAATTAAAAAAACTCGTTTAAGAAGTAATTTATTGTTTCTCAAACAAGAATGAATTAATTAAGAGAGCGACATGTGCCAAACCCAGATCCCAGGCCAGTGGCTCTGGACTCTAGAGTGCGTTTAAAGGCTCAATAAAACGTTAAATTAGGTCAATAATTGCACCACGGAGGACGATAATATTATCTAGACAAGTTCTTGGGCTTGATATTCCGCACGGGCCCATAAAATATCTAACCGTAAAAACACCGTTTAAAGCCCTTTCAAAGAGAAGTTAGATTTTTCCGTTAAAATTTGTGTTTAGTTGTGCTCTATTTTCTTTATTTCAGTTAAGTTATTTGCAAAAAGATATGATATACTTAAAATTCTTTTGTGATTTAAAAAATTTATACAAACTCCATGTGGTTTGTTTATTATCAAAACTCCCATGTGCTTTTATTTTGTACAAAATATTTTATTTATGAAAATAGAAGAGGTTTTGTGCATTAATTTTATTATTTATTTATTTCACATTAATTTTATTACAAATTTGTTGGATTCTAATTATCTTCTTCGAGATCACGTCTGTGTTGTCTAATTGCACGCTTCTATTATCACAACATTTATATTTCTTAGATTTCGACCACAAGAACCACTAATCTCGATTTAACATTGCAGATTGACATCAGGGACGATTTATCAGGCTTCTTATCATCCCATCCCAACTTCCCTCTCATGTCACTCCACCATTTCGACGCAATATATCCCATATATCCCTTCAGGAACCGCCACCGATCCACGAGCCACCTCATGAAGGCTGCAAAAGTCGATCAATCGCGCATGTTACAACAAACCATATGCTACCATCGTCCTAGCAACTGGTCATTTTCGATATCGTGGGGCTATTCTACACACATATACGAGGACATTAAGCCTCGTAGTTATTTGCAAATGCCTATTGAAACGTTTCACACGTGGAAAAGAAGTCCAAGAGCGCCGAATTACATGTTCAACACTCGTCCACCCTCTAAAGATCCTTGTGAAGCTCCTCATGTCTTCTTTTACGAGAGCATGAACAAAACGACATCGGATGATGAGATTTTGACGGTTTTTACTAAGCCTAGGCTGCGGGGTTTGCCAGCGTGCTCGTCGAGTGGGAATCATTCTGCTGAGTCTATTTCGAGGATTGAAGTTTATTCACCGGCTAAAAAGCGTGTTGAGGTATATATGTATTAATTATGCTTTTGAATTTAATCAAGTATTAGCGGCAATGTTTTTTTATTAGTAACAATTAAGTATCGTGGGATTAAAAAGGAAATTTTCGCATTCTTTCTTCTGAATCGGTTTCGATTCTTAACATATGTTTGTTGTTGTTTTTTCCTTTTTCAGATTGACAGAAGTGAATGCTGCGACGTTGTTGCGATAGAAGGAGACAAGGCGGATATTAAGTTTAGGGAGTGCACGACGGGCGAGATCATTGCCTAATAATATTACGAGAGTAAATATTTTTTTCCTCATAACATATACAATATTATAACTTCAAAGCGGGACTTCCAATTACTGGCGTGTCCAAGATTTATTTAGTTGGCGTAGTTTCTTTGAATTCCATGGGTGATGGGTCTCTTGTACCTATTCAAAAGTTTAAATATTTTTGTCGCTTTTATGGATCCTAATTTAATGTATACTAAAAATAACTTTAGCAACCTGAATTTCGAATTAGCTCAATCATCACAATTGGTTTAACATGTCAGCATTGCACAATATATTTCTTGAATCATAGAGCATATTCTATTCTGTAATATTATTTTGCTGCGTACGATGAATTTATCAAATACTATCAATAATAATTTGCGATCCACCTTACGGAGAATTTGCATGAAAGAGTTTCCCGTGTCAAAGACCAATATATACATATATATGGTCTTATCTAGCTTCACAAGATTAAAATAAAAAGCAAGAACAAGAAAGTAGATTGGCCCTCGATATATACGAGCTCTTAATAACACTTTTTGTTAGAAAAATGTGTTCTTTCTAATGGATAGAAACGGACCTTTACTTGAATAAAACTCAACAAGAACGAGTCCAACAATTTCTGGAAGTTGACTTTTGAGTGTTTTAATGATCATACGGAGTCAACATGTGACATATTAGTACTATTAATCACTTTAAATATTATGGTAAAAAAAAACTAATATACGAGTAGCAATCTGTTTAGTGATAGAATAAATTCTATCATTTAGATGAGTTCGGATACTTAAATCCTATAATGATAACTTTAACAATCCTTCTGTTAATAAACCCCAATTAAAAAATTACCACATATTGATATGTGAAAGAACTAAATTAGTTAAGCATTATTTGAAGCGTAGTGTATATTTTACGTACAATGTGTAATTTTTAGGTGATTTAGAGTAGTATGTCTTTTTTAGGTTATTCATGTGTGGTATGTATATTTTTTAGCTGTTTTAAATGTAATATGGGTGTTTTAGTCGATTTGGGTATAATATGTGGGTTAGGTGTGGTGTGTAATTTAAGTGCAGAGCTTATAGTGTATTGTATTATGTATTTTTTGTGTATTTCGCGGGTAGGGTATATTTTAGGTGTATTATACTTATTTTAGGTGATTAGTTGTAGCGTGCGCTTCTAGGTCATGTTTCAAGTGTGGTGTATTTTCTTTTTACGTGATTTAAGTATAGCGTGTATCTAGTTTTAGGTGTTGTAGGTGTAGTATATATGTTTTTAAGTGTTGTAGGTGTGGTATGCTCTTTTTAGTTGATTTAGCTATATGTTCTAGATGCAATGTGTACTTTACGTGTACTATGTATTCTTTATGAGCTTTGGATCCAGTGTAAATTAGGTGATTAGGTGTATTGTGCATTTTTAGGTGCAATGTATTCTTTTAGGTGATTTAGGTGAACTATGTGCATTTTTTAGGTGCAATGCATTCTTTTAGGTGAATTATGTGCGTTTTTTAGGTGTTGTAGGTGTAGTATGATTTTAGTTGATTGAGTTATTGTATATGTTTTAGGTAGAAGGTGTGTGTTTTATGTGTACTATTTGTTATATGTTTCAGGTATAGCATGTACTAGATGTAGAATGTGTTTATATATATAGATTAAATGTATAGTGCATTTTTAGATATGTTATGTATAATGATTTTTAGGTATAATATTAATTTTTTAGATGTTTTAGGTACTATTTTAGGTAATTTAAGGGCGGGTGGCATAAAAGTCGGGTAGGTAAGATAAGATGGAGTGCGATAAACTTGGCTGGGTTGAATAATATAGGTTGATGATTTACTAACTCATTTATGACTCATTCATTTACAATTCAACTCACTCATTTGTTACTTCTACCTAAATGCATATATCCCCTCACCTCTTTTACATAGTAAATGCCTTTAATTGTGTAATGAAGAATATTGAGTGAATAACATCATTTTCCTATTTATGAAAATTCACTCCCAAGTCCCAACTATTTGAAACTTTACTTATTTTCTCTTGTTAAAAGGAAGGAACAAAAGAAAAGGGAGTCCATCCATATATAACAAGCCTAAAAAAAGCATCATCATATTTTATCAGATGCAAATGTTATAACCAACTCATCAACTCAATGAACAAAATTTAAAACCAGATGAACTTAATTATGCATTCTCAAAATCACCTCCAATTAACCCAAAGTATCATTTGATCAAATTGGTAAACATTAGATCAGGTAAAATTCTATATTATATTTCCAGAACTTAGATGTCATATCGACATACCGAGTCAATCAATAAAGAACATATTAAACGAACGCATTTCCCACGAGCCTCCGGCACAACAGTTCATTCTCACTTTTTAGTACTAAATAAACATTTATTAACAAGCAAAACATTTTTATATTTTAGAATCAGTGCCTTAAGAAAGGCTCAAATACTACAGGATGAGGTTTGTTGCATCTACCTAGCTAATTCGAAATAATCCTTTCTTCTCTTATTCAAACTCACCAATTTAGTCACGAAATTAAAAATATGCAATAGTAATAATACATTATGAAGACAATTAATTATCCGTTGCATGAATCACCTGTCGCTTGACACGTGACTTCTTATTTTGCCGGACTTTTAATACCATATTGAATTACTGTTTCACCTAAAAGCTCAAACTCATAGAGATATTCGACTTTCATTAGCTTATATATATTCGACAATATCAGAAGCAGAATACCATAGACGATCTTCGCTAAACCATACTCATTCACATCATCATCTATTTTCCGTTATCTTCTTGCACCTTATTCATTCTCCCTCATCGATCACAACATGGTTACCGGACTTTTTCCCGAAAAGTTAACCGTCGGAACATTATGCAAATCTCTAATAATTCTAACCTTCATCATATACTTAACCTTCATACCCAAACAGTACTACTCATACTTTTCAGTTCCCAGATCTTTTTTTCCAAAAACTTCTAGCGATTCTCCCACCGATCTCAACCACCTCGTATTTGGGCTCCTCGGATCCGAAAAAGCATACCATCAACGAAAACACTACATACAATCATGGTGGAGACCAAACGCCTGTCACGGGCTACTCTACTTAGACGAAACCCCAAAAAACGAACTATTACCATGGCCCAAAGCCTCTCCCCCTTACAGAATCTCCAAAAACTTGACAAACTTCTTGGAAGAGACGAAGGCTCTCGCACCAATAATGATTCGAATGGTTCATGGAATAATGGAGGTTTTTCGAGAGTTTGATGGTCCTGAAATTTTTCGATGGCTCGTGATGGGAGACGACGATTCGATATTTTTCGTGGATAATATGGTTGATGTTCTCGCAAAACTTGATCATACGAAATACTATTATCTTGGAGGGCAGTCGGAATATGTTATGTCGAATTATTGGTATTCGTTTAAACAGGGTTTTGGCGGGGCTGGGTTTATTTTGAGCTATCCTTTGGCGAAGGCATTGGCTCGAGATATGGAGAATTGTCTCAGGAGATATGCACATTTAAATTCGGCTGATCTTATAACCATGGTATGCATTGCTGATATTGGGGTTAATCTAACTCCCCAGATGGGAATTCATCAGGTAATTAATCAATGCTACCTTTCATTAAAATTTTAATTTTTGTGCTTAAATTTATAATTTATGTTAGGTGAATCACAGGCGTTCTCCAAGTTTTGGTCAAATTAAAGTAGGAGCGATAAGAAAAGTTGCAAATGTTAATTAAAATCAAATATCTTTGATATCAATTTGCTGCGTGACAAAAAAAATATTGGTAATATTATAATTTTAAAACGCATGTTTATAAGTCTATATGTGATGCAGTATTTCCGTACCTACTTTTACATGATATATTACTGGTACATATTATTTTGAAAGGAACACCCTTGTGTTTTAAAAAATTCCATACCAAGCCCCCTTTCCTTTTAATTACAACTCCTTTTTTTTTTCCTATGTTTATTTATTTATTTATTTTTTCTGGAACCTGCATAAAAGTTTCTTGCAATTATTAGAAACTTGCACGAAACCCTCTCTTATTACCAAAATTATGCACTATACCTCATAATGTTATTAAAAATTGAACCGCACCCCCTCTTATTAGGAGTAGTAAATAATCATATTTAACTAAAGTTTTCTTGAAAGAGGGTTGGTGCAAGGTTTTTGAAAACGGAGATTTAGTATAAAAATTAAATAATACGAACGAGTTTGGTGCAAATCTTCTAAAAAATTGTGATTTTTATGCATTTTCCTTCCCCAAAGTTTTGAGCTAAATTTCTTTTATTGATGATAAGGTGAACCTCTAATACTAATATTACATGCGATCAATCATAATAAACCTATTAGAAACATAATTAATGTACTCAATCGTTTACCATTTTCCTAGTAATCGTCTTGCTATTTGATCTCTTTTCAAATTATCCCGTTGTCCCTTTCCTCGTGATAGCTTGTGGTGATTCATAATTGACTTTGAAAGAAAAGATAGAAAAATGGAAGTTTTAGCCGCCTCATTAGTCAAAAATAACTCGCGTGACGTTTCAACACATAAGTTAATATTCTAAGCATAAACCGTTCATGGTGTATAGTTTAAAATTGTGAATGTAAGGTGAAAACTCCATTCTTTGAGATGTAACAAATGAGGAATTTTAGTAAAAAGTAAGCTGGAAAGAAGTCGATTCACATACTATTTTCTTTACTAAATTTTAATTGGTTATTTGTAATTAATAATATGATATGAAACACATTCCTCATTTTGCAGATTGATTTACGTGGTGACATCTCGGGATTCCTATCGTCCCACCCTAAATCTCCTCTGATTTCCCTCCACCACTTAGACAGTGTAGAACCATTGTTTCCCGCCATGGATCGTTTTGAATCCGCTCGCCACCTCATGAAGGCGGCCAAGGCCGATCAATCGCGTATGTTGCAACAAACGATCTGTCACGACAGGCGAAAGAACTGGACATTTTCCATTTCTTGGGGCTATTCCGTACACATATACGAGAGAATTTTACCGAGGAGTTTTCTACAAAATCCAATTGAAACGTTTAAAACATGGTTGGACATACGTAGAGACCCGCCGCATTACATGTTCAATACAAGGTTGCCGTCCAATAATGCGAGCGATCCTCGTGTTTTCTTTTTTGAGAAAGTTGTGAAGACATCCAAGGAGATTCTTACCATCTACACGCGCAAGAACTCTGAGGATTTTGTGACGGAGATCAGGGTCTTGTCGCCCGCGACGAAGCGCGATGAGGTAAATTTACCTTCTTGCTCTGTTGCTTAAATCGATTTTAAAATATATATTTATGGTAATAGCATTTAAATTTTACGTGCATCATTAGTTTATATAACAAAACTCGGCCGATTAATTAGGTTATCTGCATAAGATCTATTAGATATTTATGTTTTAAAATTTACTGTTCATATAACTTGGGGCTAAATAAGCTAAATCATAATAAACATATTGTTCCTTTATTATGTACCTAAGTCCTAACAATATAATTTAAGCATGGATTTTTTGGGTAAATTACTCATTATTCCAAAGTTCTCTTTAAATTGGATATGTTCTACTATTTAAAACTTGTATTGTACATGTTGTTATATAATATTTTTGTATTTCATTATAAAAATGTTTCTAATACATAGTTAATTTAACGCACTATCTGGTTTCTATTTAGTAATCAAGCTTAAGATTAACTCGTCTGTGTTAACTATTTTACAATTTCTATAATGGTGTTATTTCAGATGGATCGATGTGAATGTTGTGACATTGTCGATGTCTCTGGCAATAAGGCGAAGCTCAAACTTAGGGAGTGCACGCTGGATGAGATCATTGCATAAGAGGATTCTGATATGATTTTCTTTGCACTTAATTATGCATGAATCTAATGGATATATCTTGTTCTTAAAAGCTAATACCATTCATCTTCGCATCCTTCATCTATAAACTATTTCATAATTAGAGTTTGCTGAAAAATCAAAGGGTCAAATAAGTAAACTAATAAGCTAAGCACCACTTTTGATAAATGATGCTTTAATCTATCAATTATGTGTTGGAGATTATATACATAAATATATATATGTCAATTCTCGCTATAAACTTGAGTTTTTAGTGAGAACGACATTTAATATGGTATCAGAGCTCAGGAAAAGAGGATGTCCTGGGTTCGAATTTCACTGCCACCCACTTAACAAAAAATAGGATGTCCTAGGTTCGAATCCCACTGCCACCCACTTAACAAAAAATAGCACGTGTCAGCGTAGCAAAAAAATTTACGGCCTGGAAGTGAGGGCAGCATTTAATATTATGGAATAATTATTTTATGCACCCTGCTTTCAGAAGATTATATATATATATATATATATATATATATATATATATATATATATATATATATATATATATATATATAAATAAAATGTTTTTTATTGAGATTTTATTCTTCATTAATATCACATATCATGGCGCGCGCGCGCGCACGCACACACACACACACACACACACACATATATATATATATATATATATATATATATATATATATATATGTGTGTGTGTGTGTGTGTGTGTGTGTGTGTGCGTGCGCGCGCGCCATGATATGTGATATTAATGAAGAATAAAATCTCAATAAAAAACATTTTATTTCTTAAATATAACTTAATCAATGATCCGCAGGCGCATTAATGAATAAACCAACTAGTAAATGTATAAAAATCATATTTATGCATGTATATTTCTTTAACTTATTCACCTAAAATACTTTAGCACATGCGATTCTTAAATGAATTTTCGTTCCAGGTTAATTAACCCAAGTTCAGTAAAGTAGCTGCGCTGGTCCAGTGCAATCTTGTTTCTTTATTTCTCCGTTTTCTCTCATAAGACGATGCAAAATGACGATCGGTACTTTTTCTTTCATTTTTTATGGCATAAGATGCACATACTTTGCACAAGTTTCTTTTGGTCAATAATACTCTTGGAAGATGCACATACTATGCACAAGGGTTTTTTTTTTTTTTTTTTTTTTTTTTTTGTCAAAAATAGTGGTTGGAAATAGACCAGGACAAAGTGCGCAATTTTCTTTTTTTTTTCGTTTGAACAATCGGTATCCGAACCCACTGGGCCGACTAATCCGATTTCGAAGCGGGTCCCGGGGTTAAAATTTTAAACTCCTCTCAACGAGCTTGCGGGGATCGAACCGTAGTTCTCCCTACCAAATCTAACGTCTGACACCACTAGACCAAGAGTAAATACTTAATTTTGACTTGCGCAAGGAAAAGTGCTAGCTGGAAAACGTATGTTTAGGATTAAGTGACATTTTCCCTAGATTAATTCATTAAATAGGCCGAATCAAAGTTCGGCTTATTTGCATATTTTTATCAAATTTTAATACAAAAAGCGACATTAATGAATTTAGAATGCGAACAAATATTTGAAAAAAAAAAAATATTCCCCTCAATTTTTTTCATTTCTCAGATTTTCTCAGAACCATACTAAACATGTCCTAGCTTCAAAGCTTAAACATAATATTTGTTAAATGATAATCTTTAATAATATTTTTTCTAAAATTGGATAGCGACGTTTACCTGATTACACGTACTCTTCTTCTTTTTTCAGTTTTTCCTATGTTTATGATTGAAAGCTTATAGCAATTCCAGGTGAACGGTGCAGATTGTACAATTGTACATATGAGACTCTATTAAGACTCTTAAATTATGAAAAGACAAGTGTACAGCTATCCTGCACATAATTGATCTTCCTAGTAATGTATTTATATCTTAAATAGCAGACTGCGACTTTACAGCCGGACCACATGAAAAAAGAAATCGTTTTTAGAAATCTTTTAATAGGAGCATCAACCACGTGTAAAAAAAGTGAGAAAAAAAAAACATTTGATTGAGATTTGAGATCTTAAAAGATGAAAGACAATTTTCCTTTTGATATTCTCTCTCTAATTTTAAATAATACCTGGTCATAAAGGTACCGGATGTAAGGGACTTAAGAAGCGGCGAATATGTTCTCGTGTTCATGATTATTTTGGTATCTTAAGGTGTTTCTGTTACATTTTAATACCATAGCTTTCATCTTTCATCAAAATAGTTGGATTTTATAATGCATTGTATGGCGCACAACTCTTTATTTTTATAACTTTACTAAAGAAATTGGAATCTTTACTTTTGAAATTAATCATTTTTATGTCAAAATGTTTGTGGCTCGATAGTCTATACTCTACACATAGATAAATCAAACAATTACAAAACTACTACGTGATATCTAAAAACAATTAATTAAGCTTGATGTCCATAACTTTTTATCGTATAATATAATCCGACGATCTTGCCTATATTATAGGTCCAATTTTTTGTGTGAAGCGCAAAGCCGTTCATAAAATCCCCCTTTTTTTTGGAACGAAAATGCTGTTTTCTTTATAAGTATCGTTACAAAACTTAAGGCACATATATTGCTCGACTAAATCATATCAACGTACATAACTAGAGAATAAAGTGTAGCTCTGACTAATTCAAAAACACACGAGAAACGCCACCATATTCTGCCATAGTCCAATTAACAAACTTTGACACAACTTGCTCTATCAAAAATTGACATAAATCATTTTTTAAAAAAAAGACTTACACAATATTATCATATTTGTCGTCGTAAACTATATAATATAACGTACACATATTATACAAAAAAGTGTCACGATATTTTGCACATGACGACATAATGTTAACAGAAAAATGTGACACTTTAGAGTAGAAAATCACCATTATAAAACCCACCACTAACCCTCTCTAATCTCACACACTAAAATCAAAAAAATGAAAACTGTTGCTGTAACCGGAGCAGGAGGATTTGTTGCCTCATGGGTGGTCAAGTACTTGCTGGAGCGTGGCTACACTATCAAAGCCACTGTTCGTGACCTAAGTGAGTCACACTATTTCTATTTAATCTCTGTATATTTTGTGTTTTTCAAGTTTTGATCATCAGATTATGGTGATAGTTTTGACCTAAGTTGAAACTATGAACAATTGTACAGATGATCCGAAGAAAACGAATCATTTGATGGCACTTGATGGAGCTAAAGATAGGCTCAAGTTTTACAAAGCCAATTTATTAGAAGAAGGTTCATTTGATGAAGCGGTTAAGGGCTGTGATGGTGTTTTTCACACTGCTTCTCCTTTTTTCTTTGAGACCAAGGATCCTCAGGTTCTTTTTTTGATGTTAAATTTTATGCAGTTATTGTGTTTATTGTTAGTTGTATTGTGTTGGTGTCTTGGCTATGTTATTATGTGATGTTTGTTAGAAAATATTAAAAAAAAAAAAAACACAATGAAAAAATTGTCACGCTATTTAATAAGAAAGGGTTGCAGACTACACGTGGCGCGTGTTGGAGAATACATTTATGAGCTTAAGCTTTTAGATGAGACGACAATTTAATAATGTTTGTAAAATATATGTCAAATCTCCTCGGATTTACACATTTTCGGGTTTGATGTTGTCGCTAAGTTATTTTATTATCATTGTGAGATTCCGGCTGAAATTTTGTTTTATGGCTGGATTTGATTGTTATTGCAAGTGAGTTTTCATTTTCCGTTTATTCGTGGAAAAAAAAAAATCTCGGTTGGTTTGGAAGGAAAAGGCCATGAAACGAAGTCATAAAGATTTTAAATGTACTCAATAAGACCAAACCTCATGGTGTGCACATCTATTTATGCCTACATTTTTTTCAAGCTTTTGGTTGGTATTATCTTATCAATTAGTTTCACCACTGTTTTGTGAGCATTTGTTACTCAATTTAGCTTTCGCTACCTGCAGGCAGATTTGCTTGATCCTGCATTGAAGGGAACGCTCAACGTGCTGTCTTCTGTAGTAAAAAACCCATCTGTTAAAAGGGTTGTTTTGACATCATCAGAAGCTGCAGTTGCGTTCAATGGTACACCTCTGACCTTGGACATAACGGTCGATGAGAGTTGGTGGTCCGACCCGGAGTTTTGCAGGAAAAATCAGGTCAGTATTTGTTTCATTTTCGATTTATGAGGACCAGGGCATTGCATTCTCGGGCTAAATTTACTTTCGGAATTGGCTATTAAAATGTTCTTGTATTTGCGTAAGTTTTTGTTACAATCACCCTGATGATAACATGGAGATGCATGTTCGAAAATTGTACTATTGACTTCCAATGCGGTTTACCTCAAGAGTGGAATGATCATATGTAATCGACAATTTCCTTTACGTCTTCCTAATTGCCTACGCTAAATGTTTGTTTCAACATTTTTTGTCATATTGCTTCGACCAGATGTGGTATGTGCTTTCAAAGACATTGGCCGAGACTGCTGCCTGGAAGTTTGTGAAAGAGAAGGGCATTGACATGGTTTCAATTAACCCGACGGCGGTACTTGGTCCTCTATTGCAGCCAACACTTAACACGAGCTGCGCTAATATTCTGAACTTGGTTAATGGTGAGTTATAAAGCATAAATACTTTGATTTGAACACTTGTTGATAGAGACTTTTGTCGGTAATTCGACCTCTCCATTCTTGGAATATGCAGGTTCTCCAACATTCCCAAATGCCACTTATGGATTCGTGAATGTCAAAGATGTTGCAGAGGCTCATGTTTTGGCATACGAGAAGCCTGAGGCTAAAGGAAGATACCTAATGGTGGAGAGATCAGCACACCACTCTGAGGTTGTGAAGATGTTGAAGGAATTGTACCCTCAATATAAATATCCTGAAAAGTAAGTCCTTATGTTTAATCTAATATTTATTCTTAAGTTAGATAAATAGGCATATACTGATATGGAATTCTAATTTTAGCTTATTCTTTGATATGCTTAAAAACCAAACAGCCCCTGCATTCGGTATTAGTTTGGATTAGTTTAACGAAACAGATGATCCCTCCAGCATTTTGCAATTTCTTGTAACTTCATCTTACTCACTCTTCTCTCCGACTTCTGCCAGGCCTTCCGATGACAAGCCATTCCCGCCAAATTACAATGCGTCCAGAGCAAAAACAGAGGGCCTTGGTGTTAAATTCACTCCTCTGAAAGAGAGCCTCACGCAAACCGTTGAAAGCTTGAAGGAGAAAGGCTTCGTTAAGGCCCCATAAGCTTTTCTAATGCCCTGTGTTCCTCCAGTGAAGGCTTTTCTATGGTTTGGTATTTGAATAAGAATAGACTAAATGCACTGTGTTCTATCTAGTGAAGGCTATGAATAAGAGTTATTGAACTCTCTGCACTTAACATCAGATATTTGTGTGAATTATGTAACTATGTGTTTTGCCTTTCAATGGCATGCTGGATTTTCTTGTTTTTGTTTCATAAAGTGGATTTCTCAATGCTATAAATGACTATTGCTGTATCTAACTAGACAAACTTCTTGAGTGTCGGAATTGCAAAAATACTAGTAGAATATCGTTATATAGATGAGTTTCGATCTTGCAAAAAATTTGAACTTTTACTATGTAATTATAGAAACACTAACATAAGGTTATAACATAAAACCTCTTGAAATTTGAAAAACTTGCACGAGTCTTAATTATCTAAAACTCCCTTTTAGTGTTAAAAATTCTGGATACACCCTTTCAATTAATTTTCAAGTGATTATGTTAATGATTTTGTTAAACAACTAAATTACCCATACTTTACTTGTCTTTAAAAAAGACATTTTTCTGTTTATTTTAATTCTTGACTTTTTCCTTTAAAACAAATAAAAATCGGGCAATTAAATTTTGATGTGAATTTGGTGCAGAACTTTATGTTAAAAGTCTTAAGTTGTATAGACTATTTTTTTTTAAAGGTAAAAAACCAAACTCACTGTCACTTTGTCAACTATTGCATTTCCAAAACACAGGAGTTTTTATGCAGTTTTTCTTACTTATCTTAGCCAAAAGGCCCAAAACAAAACTTTGATCTATGACCAAGAGTATACTGATATCAAAGTTTAAGCAAAAACGTAACGTAATAATACATAGAAACACATAAAATTTCATGTATAGCTCAAAAAAAGATGATATTTCTCATTTAAATTATTCATTCAATTATTACATTCAAGCTTTATTCCAAACGTACTCGTACATTTTTCGGAAGACACTCCATACACAATTCTAACAACAATCAAACAAAAAGCAAAAACTCCAGAATTAGACGAATATTACAATTCAAATGCACGATTAGAACTTCAAAAGCAGATTAAACATCATCAACAGATGATTTTGTTTCCCCCTTCAAACAAGAAACTGACCACCTTCCCGCAATTTACTTGTAGAACTCCATGACCCAAAAGTTGCACACCAAACAACACATTTTCATGCCCTTAAATCCAGCTTCAGTTGCCAATGCCAAGAACTCTTCCTCAGTTCTCTCTTTCCCTCCTGGATCTTGAGTCATCATGTACACGTCAATTTGGCTCGTGCAGATAAATGAGGCACTTTCATCAGGTTTCACTTGAATTATTGAATCAACTGCAATAACTTTGCCGTTTTCTGGTAAAGCCTTGTGGCAGTTCTTAAGCATCTTCAAACAGTGGGCATCGCTCCAGTCATGAAGTATCCACTGTTGCAAATTGTAACTCAATTCAGAATCAAAAATAACTAAAGAAAAACATAGATACATATTTTTATGTAAAAGCACATCAAAAAGATTCCAGCTTTTGCCAAAGAAAATTTAATTACACAAGTTTTTCTTAAGAATTTTGCTTTTCGACATTTTCCTACTTACTTTCATGAAAACGGCGTCTCCTTCTGGGACGCTTTCAAACATATCTCCCCCGACATGCTCGATGCCTGCGTTTAAAATTTAGCTCGTCTCTTCAATATTAGCATAGGCCATTAAACAACCCAGTCAATACTCTAATGCAACTTCCTTAAGTAAACGAGGCTAACACATAAAACTGTCACCGAAAACTTGTCTAAATACTACATACATACTGCAATAACTCAAAAACTTATCACACATTTAACCTGTTGCGGCCGAATTTTGACGACAAGATATGAACCATAAGAAAGGGAAATTGACAAACAGATCAAACAAGATGGAAAGAATATAAACGAATAGTACAATACCAGAGTAGGAGGGTGCGTTCTTTATAACATGAGGCAGGTCAAAGTTGATGCCTTTGATGTGGGGATACCTAGAAGTGATCGTGCTTAGTGCAATTCCGAAACTGCCACCAACATCAACTAATTTGTTCACGTCGTCGAACCCTTTGTAATGGTCGAGGATTTGTTTCATGAGAATGGTTGTGTGTCCAATCATAGCCTTATTAAAGAGTTCATTGAACCGGAGGTTCCTCGAGGTGTACTCAAATGCATGTGTTCCATAAACCCTCTCAAATGGAATACCTCCTTCAAGCACTGCATTCTTTAGTTCAAACCTATTCATGAAGAAAGAGCTAATTCATGAAGAAAGAGCTAACAAATGAGACCTTGTATCTTATTTGATTAACTGAAAGATATGAATGCTAAAAAAACAAAAGGGGTACTTCCAAAATATGAATTTAAGGTTGGCGAATTTAAGTGTTTAGACCAAAAAATGAAAAAAAAAACTGACCAGCATTCAATCGAGACTTTGTCATGAAGTAAAGCCATGAGAGGGCCCAATGTTGCTCCATCTTCACTTCTGACAAAGTACTTAGCCACCGGCGTGAGGCCGTAGAGTTTCTGAGCGCTCCGACCATCAGCAACGGAGCACTTGAGCACCGACACACCAACCAGCAGGCTGAGCATCCTGTCGAGCATGGCGGGCGCATCAGGATTAGCAACGCCAGGTATCTGCGAGACAATCTGAGACGCCGATAACTGCACGCCGTCACCGGCTTTCGCCAGAATGTCAAACACGCCGAGTTGAATGACCGCGTTCAACGCCATGGGCAGCACCGATGAGGTCACGAGCTGCGTGGCGTAAATGCAATGCTGCTGATCTTCTGCTTCATTTTCACTGTGGGTACCTGTTTTTATTGCCATTGCAGAAGATTACTCTTTAATTAGTTAATTTGTGTATATCTATTATGTTGTTCATCACTTGGTCTATTTATAGTTGAGAAAAGTTCTATGAGACAAGGGATCAAACAGTTTATACGCACCTGGGTATTTTGGCAATACTTAGCCATCAGTGCTATTGTGTAAACATGCAATGCACGTTGATGCGCTATAGTAATTAATTAAAATATAGAGCAAAGTAACTATTTGATTGAAAATGACACACTAGGCAAGAAAATCATGGACATGTTAATGTGTACACATGCATGAGCTATTGAGCCAATTAACTGGTCTCTTCTGCAATTATTTGGTTTTAGAAATTCATAACTAATAATAAAATAATAATTGTGAATGTTTGGGGTAAAACCCAATTTTGGGTATGCTATTTTTAAAATTTAAATAACAAAAATTATATGTACATAAATTTGAGGGGAAAAATATTCTTGTGTTCAAAGGGTAAACATAACTATTTAACTGAATATGACATGCTCGGCAAGGAAATCATGGACATATGTGCGTTAAAGTAGGGGCCAAAAGTCTCTTGTGTGTTGTGTAGGGGCCGAGTCTATATCTATGTATAATTTACATATAGATTTCCTCTATTTATAGAAAGTATATAATTCTCCTCTAGGTGATTTCCTATAAAAGAGGTACAATTATTAACAATATCTCTAATTTTTTTTGCAGTATTTTTAAATACTTGTAAGCATGAACTAAAGTTTCTTTTCTACGGTATGTTTCGATGTTCTAAATATTATAAACTTTTCTCCATGTTTCGAAAAAAATTCAATATGTAAAAATTCGTTAAAAATGTTGCCACAATAAATGTAGAAAATAATTTATGTTTCTTTTTCTTAGAGGCAAAAGTAGAACTGTTTTGTAGTTTTTTGAGGAAAAGAAAAGAAACTTTGATCCATGCTTGTAAGAGGTGTAAGCACGGATCAGAGTTTCTTTTCTTTTCCTCGAAAACTACCGAAACGTTTTTATTTTTGACTCTATGGAAAAGAAACATACAATATTTTCTACATCTACGGTGCGCACAATTTTTACGAAATTTTCGAAACATATCGAAAAGATCTCGAAACATTGCGGAAAGTTTCTAATATTTAAAGAACCGAAACATACTATCGAAACGAAACTTTGATCCATGGGTGTAAGTTAGTGAGTGTTGCTAATAGAAAGCCTCGGTGGATGAGTCGTACGGGATGAGGTTGAGTGAAAATTATATAGTTGTAATAATTTTCTACATAGTGCATTGTCATTTTAGTTCCTGTGATTTTTCTCCAATTTTGGAGTTTCAACTTTAAATCTACGTATTGATACTTTTATAGTTTTCATCTTTTTGTTTCTTAATTTTTCACAATGAATAGATTATGAAGAAGGATATTTGTCGGATCAAATACATAACAATATAAAACTGTGTATATGAGCTGTGAAGCCAATTAATTGGTCTCTTCTATAGTTATGCTTCCTTAACTAAAAAAAAAAGTGATGTGTCGTATTATTCCTAATCCACTATGCTTTTAATTTGGACATTTTCATTTAAAAGGTTGCAAAAGTGAAATATGATCTCTACAGTTTTTTTTTTTTTTTTGCGTAATGACGTGATTTTTTTTTTTATATTATTTTTTACTTTTACAACGTTCAGACTTGTATCTTTAATATATAAAGATTGCGACAAACAAAATTATCATATTACCTACTAAGAAAGAAATTACTCAACATTTTAATTTTAAATTAATAATAATTAATACACTGGAACATTGAACACATCTAAGTTGAAACAAACTAGAGAGATTTTTGGAGGCTTATGGGTACTATATCTCTTACACCAGTTGTATTTGCATGTAGCACTTCTATATTGATTTTTTTACAAATAGTAGATGTAATAATATAATCTTAGAGTTGCTTTTATAAGTTTCTACTATATTAAGAATTTCTTTTTTACGCATTTATTAAGTATTTTTATTGGTGGATTACTACTTTTGCGGTGAATCTAAAGTACATAATTAGAAAGAAAAAAATTCATAGTCTTTTATATTTCATCAAACCTAAAGAATGTGACTCAAAGGCGGAGTCTAGGGCGCATATAAGTAAAAGGGCCCCAGAGTTCCTATGTCGTACATCAATCAAGTGATGGTTTTTCTATAAATTACGACGCCACTAAATACTTTCTTCTTTCACTCTATTTGAGTTAATAAGTAATCAAGTGATGGTTTTTCTATAAATTACGACGCCACTAAATACTTTCTTCTTTTACTCTATTTAAGTTAATAAGTAAAATCAATAATATTGCTTATGTACAATCACAATACTAAACCAATTTTTTTCATCGAGCAAATGTTTAAATCAGCTTACTGTTGTTGAGAAGCCAATGTACTTATTTTTGTGCCATTACATTATGAAAAGTTCAATTGATCAAACTACTTTAGAAATGGAAAAGCATCAAACTTTGCCGGGCATTCAAAATAAAACTGAAAAGGCCCAATTTTTCAGCTAGGAAAAGCAATAGTCATTTATGCTTATAGCATTGAGAAATCCACTTATAAACCAAAACAAGAAAATCTAGTATTCCATTAAAAGGCAAATCACATACATAACTCATACAATTATACAAACAGCTAACAAAGGTGCAAATGATGACTTCACAAGTAGATAGAACACAAGGCATCTATTGCTTCTTATTCAAATACCAAACTACAAATTAAAAAGCCTTAATAAGAGGAGGAATACAGGGCATTATTATTATAGCTTATTGCCCCTTGTAAAGGCCACTCTCCTTCAAGCTCTCCACGGTTTGTCTGATGCTTTCTTTCAGAGAAGTGAATTTAACACCAAGACCCTCGGTTTTCACTCTCGATGCATTGTAGTTTGGCGGAAATGGCTTGTCATCCGAAGGCCTGGAGAAAGTTAGCAAAAAGTGAGTGACATAAAGTTACAAATTGCGAAACACATAATGCCATTTGGGGTGAAACGTATTGTTTGGTGAGACATAATGAATGACTTACTTTTCAGGAAGTTTGAATTCAGGGTACAATTCACGCAATATGTCGACGACCACCTTGTGGTGTGCTGATCTCTCCACCATCAAGTACCTTCCATGAGCCTCAGGCTTCTCATATGCCAAAATGTGGGCTTCCGCAACATCTTTCACATTCACAAATCCATAAACCGCATTTGGGTATGTCTCGGTACCTACATATATCAAGAACGGAGAGGTCAATTACCAGCATAGAAGTTCTTAGTTCTCACAATGTACAAAGACCAAAGAGATAAAATCCACCAAGCTTTTAGGTGCTACATTCTGAGCATTTAGTGCTTATAACTCACCACTGATCAAGTTGAGGATATTAGCAGCTGGTGTTAAGTGTTGGCTGCAACAGAGGACCAAGAATTGCGCAGGGGTTGATGGAAACCATGTCGATGCCTTTCTCTTTCACAAATTTCCAGGCAGCATCCTCGGCCAATGTCTTTGAAAGCACATACCACATCTGGTAGGATCAAATTAACAAATAATGTTTTAGACAAACATTTAGCATAGGCAATTAGGAACAACTAAATCAAATTGTCCGATGGTTCTTATAAACATAATCGGGAAAAAGACACGCACCTCATTTTTCCTGCAGTGATCGGGATCGGACCACCAAGTCTCATCGACTGTAATATCCAAATTGAGAGGTGTACCATTGTAAGCAACAGCGGCCTCGGAAGATGTCAAAATAACCCTTTTAACAGATGGGTTTTTTGCTACCGATGAAAGTACGTTGAGTGTTCCCTTCAGTGCCGGATCAATCAATTCTGCCTGCAAGTAGCAAAAGCCGATTCTAAGTAAGAAATGGTTTCCAAACACATTGAGATTAATTGATAAGGTTACGAAACAAAAGTTCGAGAAAATGCATCTTAATCAATCATGCTAAAGGTTGCAATCGAGTAAGAAAAACTATCGACAATAATAATCAAGTCCACCTAAATTGCACAAACATATCAAAATAACACAGCTAATAACCTGTGGATCAGTGGTGTCAAAGAAAAAAGGAGAAGCGGTGTGGAAAACACCATCACAGCCCTCAACCGCTTCATCAAATGATCCTTCTTCTAACAGATTCGCTTTGTAAAACTTAAGCCTATCTTTAGCTCCATCAAGTGCCATCAAATGATTCGTTTTCTTTGGATCATCTGTACAATCAAACATTATTTGTTATTAGCTGAACAAAAACACAAAAGCATAAAAAGAGATAAAAAAACAGAGGATTGTAAATTTGTAACTCACTGAGATCACGAACAGTGGCCCTGACAGTGTAGCCACGTTCGAGCAAATACTTAACAACCCATGAAGCAACAAAGCCTCCTGCTCCAGTTACAACAACAGTCTTCATTTTTTCAGTGAGTGAGAGATTATTCTTTTGAAATTAGTGTCTGAGAGAGAGATAGAGAATGAGAGTGTTGTTTGATGATGTTGGAGAAGGAATGTGTTGTCTTTTTATAGTGTCCGTTTTGAACTTTAAAGTTTTTTTTGTCGTCAAATAATGACGTCACGCCCTACGGAGTATATTCTTTTTCCTTTTTTTTCTTCACATATTGTCGTCACGCCCTACGTGGCTGGTAAACTATTTCGTTATTTTGTTTTATCAGCACTTAATGTAAGTCCAATAATATCAAACGAAAAGGTACACAAAGTTACAATTATAGGGTCAAAGTTCACTAAAACTAGTTTTGAACCTATAAAACAGGCAAGACTTTTAATCAAACAAAAGCTAATCTCAGACCTTATTAAGTTATTAATTAGATTTAGGTCTCCGTAATATTCAGTATTCTAGGTGTTCTCTGCATCTACATATATAACAATTTAAGATTTTATCCAAGCAGATAATTGCATCATTACAATAGGACAAATTATATGTCCTGCAATAATTATTGGAGGCGATGTAAGCATATTCGTCAGATGCCAAATCATCAACCAAGAACGTAACTGGCTGACGCGCTAGTCCTCTAAAAAGGCCACCTTTTTCACCCGTTATTATTTAGGGATAATTACAGCTACACCCCCTGAGGTTTGGTGTAATTACAGATACCTCCCCTGTAGTTTGAGAAATTACAATGACCTCCCCTGAGGTTTGAAACCTTACACATACCTCCCATCTACAACTTAAGGGTTGTTTGTGGTGTAATTTAGGATATCATTAGCTTATTATATTTAGACCCCTAAAATTTAGGATGATTATAAAAATAATTTTTGATGTTTGAAAATTTAAAAGGAATTACTCCATATGATTTTTGAAACTACTATATTATTAACTAAAAATGTAAAAAAAATGGTTAAATTAAAATTTCAAATATGAGAATAAGTTAAAATATAATCCAAAATATATTTTTGAATCAAAGCATTTAATTTTTTCAATAATAAAAAAATCCCACAAACTTCGTTCAAACACAACTAAATACTCATCTTTATGGCCTTCTTCTCATTGCAATTGTAACCTAACAATTATTTTTGCAACAGAAGAAGGTAGCACAACAAAAATTGGTTTCAATTATTGAAAGAAGAAGAACACTCCAAAACATAGAACATGCAGAAAATGCAGTACATTTAGGTTGCTTGCTTTGTCAAAAAGTTCAACAAAACTTGATATCTAGAACTAGTGATCACGTCCAACAAACTTGTTATCCTAAATGCACTGCCTTTTCTGCAGTTTCTATTTTTTGGAGTATTTCTTTCAATTTCTTGAAACCAATTTTTGTTGTGCTATCTTCTTCTATTGCAAAAATAATTATACGTTACAATTGCTATGAGAAGAAGGGCATAAAGATAAGTACTTAGTTGTTTTTGAACGCGTTTGTGTGGATTGCTTTTTAATTTATTTATTAAAAGTTAAATGTTTTGGTTAAAAAATATATTCTGGATTATATTTTAACATATTCTCAAATTTAAAGTTTTAATTTAATCATTTTTATATTTTTAATTAATAAAATAGTAGTTTCTAAAATTATTATTATAATTATCCTAAGCTTTAGGGGTCTAAATATAATAAGCATATTGATATCCTAAATTACACCCCAAACAACCCTTAAGTTGTAGAGGGGAGGTATGTGTAAGGTTCCAAACCTCAGGGGAGGTCATTGTAATTTCTCAAACCACAGGGGAGGTATCTGTAATTACACCAAACCTCAGGGGGTGTAGCTGTAATTATCCCTATTATTTAAAAGGGAAATCACAGTTAGACCCCATGAAGTTTAATTAATTATTAAAATGTTTTTATTGTATGACTGACGAATTACACATACACCCCTTTAATATTAAAAATATCACAATTATACATTTTTGATGGTTTGAATATTTATATCTTTTTTACATACTTTTTGAAATTCAAATGTGTGTCTTATCTTTACAATTTTCAATGTATACATTAATCTACATAGTAAATCTATTCATCAAAAAGAATTCCACATAGTACATCTCGAATCTCCAAAATCTTTCAATCTTGACAGGAAAAAGAATAGGAGTAAACAATGCTCAATGTTCGGTTTTGTTTGAAATTATGTGCTAATTCCATCATGTTGTATTAGAAAATGCTATTCCAAATGCTTAGCGTATAGCACATTTGATAAAAAGCAAACATACATTGCATATATTTATTCTTCGATGAAAAGGTACATTGCATATTATCACTAACAAGTAACAAGTTTAGAACTAAAATCCTCAAGGGAATAGGAGATGCAATGTTTTGGACTGAACTAAAAGTGCATCAAGTAGAGCGAATATGACTATTGTATTAAAATTTGTTAATGTTGCAGACTTTAGTGATAAGGTTTTCTTAGATTGTTCATGTTTTTGAAACCATTGTTGTGACACTTAAGGAAGAAATATTCAAAGTTTTTGCTCGACATAACTTACAAAATATGCGATATAAAAGGTTTTAGAATATGATGCAGCTAGTATATAATTAGCTCATGAAATGGGTTGTTGGCCATTCAATTAATTAAAGGATTTTTCATATACTTATCAGATACATATTTTGCTTATCAGTTATCATTAGTATTGACTAGGACCGCTGAGAAAGAAAGAGTTAATATCTAAATAAAATGTTTAAATTGCACACGTGATAGCAACTGGTGAACACATGATCAATATTGAGACCGATCAATTTTGCACATTACACCATATTGGAGAGATTCAAGTTCTCACTTTGATTCAATTTAGTTTAGTATCGTTAGGGATGAGATTTAGTGAAAATTATTTAGTTGTAATAATTTTCTACATAGTACATTGTCATTTTAGTTTCTGTGATTTTTTTCCAATTTTAGAGATTCAACGTTAAATCTACATGTTGTTACTTTAATCGTTTTCATCTTTTTGTTTCTTAAATTTTTCACAATGGATAGATCATGAAGTCGAATATTTCTCAGATCAAATACATAACAATATAAAACTGCATATATGAGCTATGAAGCCAATTAATTGGTCTCTTCTATAGTTATGTTTCCTTAACTAAAAAAAAAGGTGATGTGCCGTATTATTCCTAATTCACTATATGCTTTTAATTTGTACATTTTCATTTAAAAAGGTTGCAAAAGTGAAATATGATCTCTACAGTATTTTTTTTTTTTTGCGTAATGACGTGATTTTATTTTTCTTTATATTATTTTTTACTTTTACAACGTTCAGACTTGTATCTTTGATATATAAAGATTGCGACAAACAAAATTATCATATTACCTACTAAGAAAGAAATTACTAAACATTTTAATTTTAAATTAATAATAATTAATACACGGGAACATTGAAAACATCTAAGTTGAAACAAACTAGAGAGATTTTTGGAGGCTTATAGGTACTATATCTCTCACACCAGTTGTATTTGCATGTACCACTATATAATAATATAATCTTAGAGCTGCTTTTATAAGTTTCTACTATATTAAGAATTTCTTTTTTACGTTTATTAAGTATTTTTATTGATGAATTACTACTTTTGCGGTGAATCTAAGATACATAATTAGAAAGAAAAAAAATTCAGAGTCTCTTATATTTCATCAAACTTAAAGAATGTGACTCAAAGGCGGAGTCTTGGGGGCATATAAGTAAAAGGGCACCAGAATTTCTATGCCGTACATCAATCAAGTGATGGTTGTTCTATAAATTATGACGCCACTAAATACTTTCTTCTTTTACTCTATTTGAGTTAATAAGTAAAATCAATAATATTGCTTATGTACAATCACAATAGTAAAACAATTTTTTCATCTAACAAATGTTTATATCAGCTTACTGCTGTTGAGAAGACAATGTTGATTTTTGTGCCATTACATTATGAAAAGTTCAATTGATGAAACTACTTTAGAAATGGAAAAACATCAAACTTTGTCGGGTATTCAAAATAAAACTGAAGGTTCAATTTTTCAGCTAGGAAAAGCAATAGTCATTTATGCTTATAGCATTCAGAAATCCACTTATAAACCGAAACAAGAAAATCTAGCATTCCATTAAAAGGCAAATCACATACATAACTCATACAATTATACAAACAGCTAACAAAGGTGCAAATGATGCCTTAACAAGATAGATAGAACACAAGGCATCTATTTCTTCTTATTCAAATACCAAACTACAAATTAAAAAGCCTTCATCAGAGGAGGAATACAGGGCATTATTATTATAGCTTATTGCCCCTTGTAAAGGCCACTCTCCTTCAAGCTTTCAACGGTTTGTCTGATGCTTTCTTTCAGAGAAGTAAATTTAACACCAAGACCCTCGGTTTTCACTCTCGACGCATTGTAGTTTGGCGGAAATGGCTTGTCATCCGAAGGCCTGGAGAAAGTTAGCAAAAAGTGAGTGACATAAAGTTACATATTGCGAAACACATAATGCCATTTGGGGTGAAAAGTATTGTTTGGTGAGACATAATGAATGACTTACTTTTCAGGAAGTTTGAATTCAGGGTACAATTCACGCAATATGTCGACGACCACCTTGTGGTGTGCTGATCTCTCCACCATCAAGTACCTTCCATGAGCCTCAGGCTTCTCATATGCCAAAATGTGTGCCTCGGCAACATCTTTCACATTCACAAATCCATAGACCGCATTTGGGTATGTCTCGGTACCTACATATATCAAGAACGGAGAGGTCAATTACCAGCATAGAAGTTCTTAGTTCTCACAATGTACAAGACAAGAGAGACTAAATCCACCAGGCTTTTAAGTGCTACATTCTAAGCATTTAGTGGTTATAACTCACCACTGATCAAGTTGAGGATATTAGCACAGCTGGTGTTAAGTGTTGGCTGCAACAGAGGACCAAGAATTGCGCAAGGGTTGATGGAAACCATGTCGATGCCTTTCTCTTTCACAAATTTCCAGGCAGCATCCTCGGCCAATGTCTTTGAAAGCACATACCACATCTGGTAGGATCAAATTAACAAATAATGTTTTAGACATACATTTAGCATAGGCAATTAGGAACAACAAAAACCAAATTGTCCGATGGTTCTTATAAACAGAATCACGGGAAAAAGACACGCACCTCATTTTTCCTGCAGTGATCGGGATCGGACCACCAAGTCTCGTCGACTGTAATATCCAAATTGAGAGGCGTACCATTGTAAGCAACTGCGGCCTCGGAAGATGTCAAAATAACCCTTTTAACAGATGGGTTTTTCGCTACGGAAGAAAGCACGTTGAGTGTTCCCTTGAGTGCCGGATCAATCAATTCTGCCTGCAGGTAGCAAAAGCATATTTTGAGTAACAAATTGTTGCTAGACACATTGAAATTGATTGATACAAAATTTGAACATGAAAAAGGTTTCAATCGAGTAACTTTATGGTCAATGCTTTGACCATTTTCCACATGAATGTTTTTCTTTGCATCAAATACTTTAGTACTAATGAAAAGGTGAATGATTAAAATCAAAATTCCATCACATATATTCCTCATTGAACCCAAAAAGAGGGACATAACTGCTTCAATTATCTTATCATGGAAACAAAGATCAGCTAAATGTAGTAATTAATAAAAACTTTTCACAAATATGCTAAATTGCACAAACATAATGTATAATGATCAACACTGCTAGTTACACATCAAATAGAATGTGTAAATCCTTGTCAAGTACCTGAGGATCAGTGGTGTCAAAGAAGAAAGGAGAAGCAGTGTGGAAAACACCATCACAGCCCTCAACCACTTCATCGAATGATCCTTCTTCTAACAGATTCGCTTTGTAAAACTTGAGCCTATCTTTAGCTCCTTCAAGTGCCATCAAATGATTCGTTTTCTTTGGATCATCTGTACAATCAAACATTATTTCGTTATTAGCTGAACAAAGACACAAAAGCATAAAAAGAGATATATAAAAAAAAGCAGAGGATTGTAATAACTCACTGAGATCACGAACAGTGGCTCGGACAGTGTAGCCACGTTCGAGCAAGTACTTTACAACCCATGAGGCAACAAATCCTCCTGCTCCAGTTACAACAACAGTCGTCATCTTTTCAGTGAGTGATTATTTGAATGTAGTGTGTGTGAGAAAATGATAGTTGAGAGAAGAGGTGATGATGTTGAACAAGGAGAAAGTGTTGGCCTTTTTATAACGGGAAATTTCTTAAACAAGTTGAAGGTTTTTTTTTCTTTTCCTTTTTCTTTTATTCACATAATGTCGTCACGCCCTACGTGGGTGGGTGCATAACTATTTCGGATTGCAGATCAGTGAGTGCAAAATCACTATCTTATTCTTATATATGATAGGATCTTCTTTATTACAAAGTAAAGTGACAATAATTTATCTAATTTTAGAATAGAAACTTTTGAACAAAGTTGTGCGTGCAATAAAGTCTTTTGTCCCGTCCTTGGTATGATTGATTACAGAACATACTGTGTAACCATTTTTTTTCCCGATAATTTAGAAAACGTAGGTATTATTATACTATGTGCATATATATATATATATATATATGTTGTTTACAATAACTTATCATATTTTGATTGTTAATTAATTTTTTATTTCCATCGTGTAATTCAGATCTATCAAATTCTTATAAGACCATAAAAGAAATTTTCGAAGTTTTGGTTTTTTAAATTAGTCAGGCATGTTATTATTATATATAAGTAGTTTTCAATAACTTGAGGTTATTTAGTTTTCCTATTGGCTGATTCGTCGACAATACAATGATTTAATTATTTTATGAAGAGGTAATCTGGTAAGTATAAGATTTCGATTCATTTTGATAAAGTTATAAGACATAAAAAGAATTATGTCCTACAATAATTAGAATAGATGATGTCAGCCTAGTCGTAAGATGCCAAGTCATGAAACATTATTGGCCACGTCTCTAGTCCTCTAAAACTGCCCCCTCTTTTGACCAGACATTATTGTGAAATTATATTTATACCCCTACAGTTTAAGCTAATTATCGAAGCACTTATACCATTTGAATAAGTACATGAACAGTCCTTAAGCATTAAAAAAAATCATCTGAAGTTTGAGCCATTATTGAGATTGCTTATTAAAGTTTGAAAAGAATAGAGAAAGATTCTTAATTTTATATATTTTCAAAGCTTCAGGGATAGTTTTATAATTGGTCAAACAGTATAGGAGATTTTTATAATTAGATGAACTTTAGAGGGTGAACATGTGGTTATCCTTATAAAATTAGCGGGAATTACAGAACAAAAATGTCCAGATTCATTTTTTCTTTCTTTTGAGATCTACACGTGCTGAATTGTCTGTAGATAGTGTAATACTATATTACCCACGAAAAAGGGCAAATAATTTCTCTTCATGTGATGATCTAGGTGTAAAGTCGTGGCCTGGTCTTGTTAAATGCGTACGGCCCCGCCTAACAATTCCGACCGAGAAAAAAATAATAAATAAAAGATTAGAAAGATCAATAATGTGATAAATTAGGTCTCCAGGTGGTCTATTCCTAATCTTGATACTGTTAAGTGTTAACATTATCTTATCTAACACTTATTTATAAATAAATTAATCTACATAGTACATCTCGATTCTCGATAAGCTTTCAAACATCATGAAAAGGAAAAGAAAGGGAGAATTACGTAATAATATTATTATTCCTATTTTTTCTTTCCAAAGTCACCTGTGCTTTGATGGCTGCACAATAATTTATGTAATTTATTAACCGTTTTGATGTTGTGGGAAGCCACTTTCTATTTTCCATAGTGGATAATATGAAGTTAGATACAGTTGCTCATAAACAGCAATTGCATAAGTAACTGCATCAGCTACAAATTAAACTAGGTAAATCTAATGAAATAAATAAAGTCGTAAAATTAAATTGGTCTCATGTTCTAAAAGAATATATTTTGTTTTAGCTAGTTGGCTGTATTTAAACTTGGGAAAGACAAACAATTAAGCTGAATATTGTACATGTGCAGAATTGAAATTAAGCTGAATATTGTACATATCTCTTTACTTTTCTTTGGTCCTCACGCGTAGACAATCTCGCAGGCCAGCATGTCAAATTTGGATGACCTTAACAAAATTTTCATGATTGTATTTTAGTTTCTATATAGATAAGGAGCTGGAGCAAACCTTTATTCTAAATTAAATTTATTACGGTGATTTGAAAGGATCAGTATAATAGAAAACTTATTTTAACTAAAGCTAGGCACCTGAATTCTGATGTGACACATCAATCCAATTATGTTTTTCTATAAGTTTTAAGCCGCCGCTAAACAGCACCTGAATTGATAATTTAAATCCATAGTATTCCGTTGCATACAATTATAATATGAAATAACTAATTTTAATTGAACAAATCAACGTTCATACAAGAAACAAATTAGTTAATTATGTGTAAATATAATGCTTAATAAACTGTAGAATAATCTAGTAAATTTAATAAACAATTCAACTTTTAGCACATGGCATTATGATGTGCATATAGTATGCCATTGTATTTGTACGTGTTACATCCAGAGTGATGTATCGAATAAGGTATTCAAAATTATGAAGCTTAATGGTCACTTTCAATTGGGCACATTAATAGACTAATAGTCAATGATTATCGAATAATTGGGCACATTAATAGACTAATAGTCAATGATTATTGTGTCGGCAATGACATTCACTCTTATTTTGTCTTTGTTTGAACTTTGAACAAAGGTTCTCACTTGGAGTCTTGGAATATACACATAACTAAAATTAATAAAAAACAATGGGAAAAAATCTTTTCATATATCACATTGAAACTTCTTTGTTGCCATGCCTATAGTAATTATAATGAGTTAAATATCAAATAATTCACTGTGTTATGTCGAGCAAACACATTACTCACTTTAAAAATATGGTAAATTACCTTAATATATATGATTTAAAACAAAACAATTCTTTGTAACTGCTCAATTTTTTCATGCTATTTCACTTGTAAAATTATTCAACAGTCAGCCAAATTAGCTTCTTGTAAACCTCAACAAGACATTCACCCATATCAATTTTAAACTACTATGTTAACAAGATTCTATAAAAAGGACAAACTCAAATAAAAAAAAATAATACCGCAAAAAGTTCAATGATTAAAAACAACACAGGTGAAGTTTGCGAATTGATCACTCAAAGCTCCAATCCTAAACAGTAGTTCCCCTGCCACGCAGGGCGTGACGACATTATTTGAACCTTAAAAAAATGAAAAATGAAAAAAAAAAAAAAGACCTCGGTCAAGTTGTTAAGAAACAGGTCCCACCAATGACGTCATTCACTTTAAAACAGCTTAATCCACCACCATTATAAAAACCCCAACACTACCATCCCCTCTTCACCATCATCAAACAAACTCACTACACACACTAATTTCTTAAAAAAATCTCTCACTCACTGTAAGAATGACAACTGTTGCTGTAACTGGAGCTGGTGGCTTTGTAGCTTCGTGGGTTGTGAAGTACTTGCTCGAACGTGGGTACACTGTCAGAGCCACTGTTCGTGATCTCAGTGAGTCACCATATTCCTCTGCTTTTTTATCCCTTTAACTATTTGTGTTTTTGTTCAGCTAATAATGAATAATTGCACAGATGATCCGAAGAAAACGAATCATTTGATGGCATTTGAAGGAGCTAAAGAGAGGCTCAAGTTTTACAAAGCAAATCTATTGGAAGAAGGTTCATTTGATGAAGTGGTTGAGGGCTGCGATGGTGTTTTTCACACCGCTTCTCCTTTCTTCTTTGACACCACTGATCCTCAGGTTTCTTGCCCTCTCTGTCTTGATGATTAGCTGTGTTAATTATTTTATTATGTTGTTTTTTGTTGCCATGATAGTTGAAGCAGTTAGGTCCCTCTTTTGGGAATATATGTGATGGAATTTAGATTTTAACTCTTCACTTTTTCATTAGTAAAAAAGTATTTGATGCAAAGAAAAATTAATATTCATGTTCAAAGCATTGACCATCAAAGTTACTTGATTGAAAGCTTTTGTAGTTGCATTTTCTATCAATCAATTTCTCTGAATGTGTCTAGCAACCATTTGTTACTCAAAATATGCTTTTGCTACCTGCAGGCAGAATTGATTGATCCGGCACTCAAGGGAACACTCAACGTGCTTTCTTCCGTAGCGAAAAACCCATCTGTTAAAAGGGTTATTTTGACATCTTCCGAGGCCGCAGTTGCTTACAATGGTACACCTCTCAATTTGGATATTACGGTCGATGAGACTTGGTGGTCCGATCCCGATCACTGCAGGAAAAATGAGGTGCGTGTCTTTTTCCCGTGATTCTGTTTATAAGAACCATCGGACAATTTGGTTTTTGTTGTTCCTAATTGCCTATGCTAAATGTATGTCTAAAACATTATTTGTTAATTTGATCCTACCAGATGTGGTATGTGCTTTCAAAGACATTGGCCGAGGATGCTGCCTGGAAATTTGTGAAAGAGAAAGGCATCGACATGGTTTCCATCAACCCTTGCGCAATTCTTGGTCCTCTGTTGCAGCCAACACTTAACACCAGCTGTGCTAATATCCTCAACTTGATCAGTGGTGAGTTATAAGCACTAAATGCTCAGAATGTAGCACCTAAAAGCTTGGTGGATTTAATCTCTTTTGTCTTTGTACATTGTGAGAACTAAGAACTTCTATGCTGGTAATTGACCTCTCCGTTCTTGATATATGTAGGTACCGAGACATACCCAAATGCGGTTTATGGATTTGTGAATGTGAAAGATGTTGCCGAGGCACACATTTTGGCATATGAGAAGCCTGAGGCTCATGGAAGGTACTTGATGGTGGAGAGATCAGCACACCACAAGGTGGTCGTCGACATATTGCGTGAATTGTACCCTGAATTCAAACTTCCTGAAAAGTAAGTCATTCATTATGTCTCACCAAACAATACGTTTCACCCCAAATGGCATTATGTGTTTCGCAATTTGTAACTTTATGTCACTCACTTTTTGCTAACTTTCTCCAGGCCTTCGGATGACAAGCCATTTCCGCCAAACTACAATGCGTCGAGAGTGAAAACCGAGGGTCTTGGTGTTAAATTTACTTCTCTGAAAGAAAGCATCAGACAAACCGTTGAAAGCTTGAAGGAGAGTGGCCTTTACAAGGGGCAATAAGCTATAATAATAATGCCCTGTATTCCTCCTCTGATGAAGGCTTTTTAATTTGTAGTTTGGTATTTGAATAAGAAGAAATAGATGCCTTGTGTTCTATCTATCTTGTTAAGGCATCATTTGCACCTTTGTTAGCTGTTTGTATAATTGTATGAGTTATGTATGTGATTTGCCTTTTAATGGAATGCTAGATTTTCTTGTTTCGGTTTATAAGTGGATTTCTGAATGCTATAAGCATAAATGACTATTGCTTTTCCTAGCTGAAAAATTGAACCTTCAGTTTTATTTTGAATACCCGACAAAGTTTGATGTTTTTCCATTTCTAAAGTAGTTTCATCAATTGAACTTTTCATAATGTAATGGCACAAAAATAACAACATTGTCTTCTCAACAGCAGTAAGCTGATATAAACATTTGCTAGATGAAAAAATTGTTTTACTATTGTGATTGTACATAAGCAATATTATTGATTTTACTTATTAACTCAAATAGAGTAAAAGAAGAAAGTATTTAGTGGCGTCATAATTTATAGAACAACCATCACTTGATTGATGTACGGCATAGGAATTCTGGTGCCCTTTTACTTATATGCCCCCAAGACTCCGCCTTTGAGTCACATTCTTTAAGTTTGATGAAATATAAGAGACTCTGAATTTTTTTCTTTCTAATTATGTACCTTAGATTCACCGCAAAAGTAGTAATTCATCAATAAAAATACTTAATAAACGTAAAAAAGAAATTCTTAATATAGTAGAAACTTATAAAAGCAGCTCTAAGATTATATTATTATATAGTGGTACATGCAAATACAACTGGTGTGAGAGATATAGTACCTATAAGCCTCCAAAAATCTCTCTAGTTTGTTTCAACTTAGATGTTTTCAATGTTCCCGTGTATTAATTATTATTAATTTAAAATTAAAATGTTTAGTAATTTCTTTCTTAGTAGGTAATATGATAATTTTGTTTGTCGCAATCTTTATATATCAAAGATACAAGTCTGAACGTTGTAAAAGTAAAAAATAATATAAAGAAAAATAAAATCACGTCATTACGCAAAAAAAATAAAAATACTGTAGAGATCATATTTCACTTTTGCAACCTTTTTAAATGAAAATGTACAAATTAAAAGCATATAGTGAATTAGGAATAATACGGCACATCACCTTTTTTTTTTAGTTAAGGAAACATAACTATAGAAGAGACCAATTAATTGGCTTCATAGCTCATATATGCAGTTTTATATTGTTATGTATTTGATCTGAGAAATATTCGACTTCATGATCTATCCATTGTGAAAAATTTAAGAAACAAAAAGATGAAAACGATTAAAGTAACAACATGTAGATTTAACGTTGAATCTCTAAAATTGGAAAAAAATCACAGAAACTAAAATGACAATGTACTATGTAGAAAATTATTACAACTAAATAATTTTCACTAAATCTCATCCCTAACGATACTAAACTAAATTGAATCAAAGTGAGAACTTGAATCTCTCCAATATGGTGTAATGTGCAAAATTGATCGGTCTCAATATTGATCATGTGTTCACCAGTTGCTATCACGTGTGCAATTTAAACATTTTATTTAGATATTAACTCTTTCTTTCTCAGCGGTCCTAGTCAATACTAATGATAACTGATAAGCAAAATATGTATCTGATAAGTATATGAAAAATCCTTTAATTAATTGAATGGCCAACAACCCATTTCATGAGCTAATTATATACTAGCTGCATCATATTCTAAAACCTTTTATATCGCATATTTTGTAAGTTATGTCGAGCAAAAACTTTGAATATTTCTTCCTTAAGTGTCACAACAATGGTTTCAAAAACATGAACAATCTAAGAAAACCTTATCACTAAAGTCTGCAACATTAACAAATTTTAATACAATAGTCATATTCGCTCTACTTGATGCACTTTTAGTTCAGTCCAAAACATTGCATCTCCTATTCCCTTGAGGATTTTAGTTCTAAACTTGTTACTTGTTAGTGATAATATGCAATGTACCTTTTCATCGAAGAATAAATATATGCAATGTATGTTTGCTTTTTATCAAATGTGCTATACGCTAAGCATTTGGAATAGCATTTTCTAATACAACATGATGGAATTAGCACATAATTTCAAACAAAACCGAACATTGAGCATTGTTTACTCCTATTCTTTTTCCTGTCAAGATTGAAAGATTTTGGAGATTCGAGATGTACTATGTGGAATTCTTTTTGATGAATAGATTTACTATGTAGATTAATGTATACATTGAAAATTGTAAAGATAAGACACACATTTGAATTTCAAAAAGTATGTAAAAAAGATATAAATATTCAAACCATCAAAAATGTATAATTGTGATATTTTTAATATTAAAGGGGTGTATGTGTAATTCGTCAGTCATACAATAAAAACATTTTAATAATTAATTAAACTTCATGGGGTCTAACTGTGATTTCCCTTTTAAATAATAGGGATAATTACAGCTACACCCCCTGAGGTTTGGTGTAATTACAGATACCTCCCCTGTGGTTTGAGAAATTACAATGACCTCCCCTGAGGTTTGGAACCTTACACATACCTCCCCTCTACAACTTAAGGGTTGTTTGGGGTGTAATTTAGGATATCAATATGCTTATTATATTTAGACCCCTAAAGCTTAGGATAATTATAATAATAATTTTAGAAACTACTATTTTATTAATTAAAAATATAAAAATGATTAAATTAAAACTTTAAATTTGAGAATATGTTAAAATATAATCCAGAATATATTTTTTAACCAAAACATTTAACTTTTAATAAATAAATTAAAAAGCAATCCACACAAACGCGTTCAAAAACAACTAAGTACTTATCTTTATGCCCTTCTTCTCATAGCAATTGTAACGTATAATTATTTTTGCAATAGAAGAAGATAGCACAACAAAAATTGGTTTCAAGAAATTGAAAGAAATACTCCAAAAAATAGAAACTGCAGAAAAGGCAGTGCATTTAGGATAACAAGTTTGTTGGACGTGATCACTAGTTCTAGATATCAAGTTTTGTTGAACTTTTTGACAAAGCAAGCAACCTAAATGTACTGCATTTTCTGCATGTTCTATGTTTTGGAGTGTTCTTCTTCTTTCAATAATTGAAACCAATTTTTGTTGTGCTACCTTCTTCTGTTGCAAAAATAATTGTTAGGTTACAATTGCAATGAGAAGAAGGCCATAAAGATGAGTATTTAGTTGTGTTTGAACGAAGTTTGTGGGATTTTTTTATTATTGAAAAAATTAAATGCTTTGATTCAAAAATATATTTTGGATTATATTTTAACTTATTCTCATATTTGAAATTTTAATTTAACCATTTTTTTTACATTTTTAGTTAATAATATAGTAGTTTCAAAAATCATATGGAGTAATTCCTTTTAAATTTTCAAACATCAAAAATTATTTTTATAATCATCCTAAATTTTAGGGGTCTAAATATAATAAGCTAATGATATCCTAAATTACACCACAAACAACCCTTAAGTTGTAGATGGGAGGTATGTGTAAGGTTTCAAACCTCAGGGGAGGTCATTGTAATTTCTCAAACTACAGGGGAGGTATCTGTAATTACACCAAACCTCAGGGGGTGTAGCTGTAATTATCCCTAAATAATAACGGGTGAAAAAGGTGGCCTTTTTAGAGGACTAGCGCGTCAGCCAGTTACGTTCTTGGTTGATGATTTGGCATCTGACGAATATGCTTACATCGCCTCCAATAATTATTGCAGGACATATAATTTGTCCTATTGTAATGATGCAATTATCTGCTTGGATAAAATCTTAAATTGTTATATATGTAGATGCAGAGAACACCTAGAATACTGAATATTACGGAGACCTAAATCTAATTAATAACTTAATAAGGTCTGAGATTAGCTTTTGTTTGATTAAAAGTCTTGCCTGTTTTATAGGTTCAAAACTAGTTTTAGTGAACTTTGACCCTATAATTGTAACTTTGTGTACCTTTTCGTTTGATATTATTGGACTTACATTAAGTGCTGATAAAACAAAATAACGAAATAGTTTACCAGCCACGTAGGGCGTGACGACAATATGTGAAGAAAAAAAAGGAAAAAGAATATACTCCGTAGGGCGTGACGTCATTATTTGACGACAAAAAAAACTTTAAAGTTCAAAACGGACACTATAAAAAGACAACACATTCCTTCTCCAACATCATCAAACAACACTCTCATTCTCTATCTCTCTCTCAGACACTAATTTCAAAAGAATAATCTCTCACTCACTGAAAAAATGAAGACTGTTGTTGTAACTGGAGCAGGAGGCTTTGTTGCTTCATGGGTTGTTAAGTATTTGCTCGAACGTGGCTACACTGTCAGGGCCACTGTTCGTGATCTCAGTGAGTTACAAATTTACAATCCTCTGTTTTTTTATCTCTTTTTATGCTTTTGTGTTTTTGTTCAGCTAATAACAAATAATGTTTGATTGTACAGATGATCCAAAGAAAACGAATCATTTGATGGCACTTGATGGAGCTAAAGATAGGCTTAAGTTTTACAAAGCGAATCTGTTAGAAGAAGGATCATTTGATGAAGCGGTTGAGGGCTGTGATGGTGTTTTCCACACCGCTTCTCCTTTTTTCTTTGACACCACTGATCCACAGGTTATTAGCTGTGTTATTTTGATATGTTTGTGCAATTTAGGTGGACTTGATTATTATTGTCGATAGTTTTTCTTACTCGATTGCAACCTTTAGCATGATTGATTAAGATGCATTTTCTCGAACTTTTGTTTCGTAACCTTATCAATTAATCTCAATGTGTTTGGAAACCATTTCTTACTTAGAATCGGCTTTTGCTACTTGCAGGCAGAATTGATTGATCCGGCACTGAAGGGAACACTCAACGTACTTTCATCGGTAGCAAAAAACCCATCTGTTAAAAGGGTTATTTTGACATCTTCCGAGGCCGCTGTTGCTTACAATGGTACACCTCTCAATTTGGATATTACAGTCGATGAGACTTGGTGGTCCGATCCCGATCACTGCAGGAAAAATGAGGTGCGTGTCTTTTTCCCGATTATGTTTATAAGAACCATCGGACAATTTGATTTAGTTGTTCCTAATTGCCTATGCTAAATGTTTGTCTAAAACATTATTTGTTAATTTGATCCTACCAGATGTGGTATGTGCTTTCAAAGACATTGGCCGAGGATGCTGCCTGGAAATTTGTGAAAGAGAAAGGCATCGACATGGTTTCCATCAACCCCTGCGCAATTCTTGGTCCTCTGTTGCAGCCAACACTTAACACCAGCTGCTAATATCCTCAACTTGATCAGTGGTGAGTTATAAGCACTAAATGCTCAGAATGTAGCACCTAAAAGCTTGGTGGATTTTATCTCTTTGGTCTTTGTACATTGTGAGAACTAAGAACTTCTATGCTGGTAATTGACCTCTCCGTTCTTGATATATGTAGGTACCGAGACATACCCAAATGCGGTTTATGGATTTGTGAATGTGAAAGATGTTGCGGAAGCCCACATTTTGGCATATGAGAAGCCTGAGGCTCATGGAAGGTACTTGATGGTGGAGAGATCAGCACACCACAAGGTGGTCGTCGACATATTGCGTGAATTGTACCCTGAATTCAAACTTCCTGAAAAGTAAGTCATTCATTATGTCTCACCAAACAATACGTTTCACCCCAAATGGCATTATGTGTTTCGCAATTTGTAACTTTATGTCACTCACTTTTTGCTAACTTTCTCCAGGCCTTCGGATGACAAGCCATTTCCGCCAAACTACAATGCATCGAGAGTGAAAACCGAGGGTCTTGGTGTTAAATTCACTTCTCTGAAAGAAAGCATCAGACAAACCGTGGAGAGCTTGAAGGAGAATGGCTTCTATAAAGGCCAATAAGCTATTGTATTTACAGTTTACAGTGTGTTCCTCTGTTGAAGGCTTTTCTATAGTTTGGTATTTGAATAAGAAGTCGTAGATGCCCTGTGTTTTATTCATCTGATGAAGGCATCATATCCACCTTCATTAGCTGTGTTATGTCATTGTATGAGTTATCTTTAGCTGTGTTGTATTATTGTATTGAGTTATCTATGATCTATGTGTCTTGCCTTTTAATGGTATGCCAATTGCGAGGCTTCTTGTTTTGCTTCACAAGTGGATCTCTCAATGCTATAATTCAATTATCATTTCTTGATAATCATACAACTACACAATCTAGTGTACGCAGATACAAATCATGTTGGTATATGAGTGCAATACTTGTTCAAAAACTTGCACTGACTTATGACTCGGAGATTAGAACAAACAAAGATGAACCCTTCCATGATGGTACAAACTGGAGGACCATAGTTTTTAACTTTTGATGAGAAGGACGTTGGAGATTCTACTGCATTTGATACAACATATTTAACGCATCAAGATGATATGCTATCTGCACCTTTGTAGGAGTAAACCATCACGATCAATCAATTCTTTTATGTTATGGCTTGCTAGCAGATGATATTTGTTTAGTTATCTAAAACATGGTTAACATGTATGTCAAATCGGCTTCACGTACTATAGTAACATGCCAATGTGAAGATATGCAAAATGTGGTTTCTCAAGTGTTTCAAGGAACTGATCAACATCGACTTTGTTTATGGTGTATAATGAAAAAAGTTACAACAAAACCTAAGTGGATACAATGAATATAACTCAATTTAGCTTGTAGTTGAAGCAATTTATGACTGGTCGCGACCAAGTGAATTCAAATTAATATATAATGACTTCAACATTATACGATAACAAAAAAAAGCGGGTTACAGTACTTCTGAAATGTCTATTTCAGATGTCTTTACTACTCAAAGAAGTGAGAATATAAATTATTTCTTTGACAGATACACACATTCGCCAATCTTTTTAAGTGAATTTCTAAGTAAGCACACTCTAGCTCTAAAACGAAAATATCAGAAGAAAACTAAAAGAAATTTTCATCCAAGACATTCAACATTGTATAATAATAAGAACGAGTTTTACTTACAAAAAGAAAGTCTCAATAGTTTTTATTTTATACCCATAATTATTCCCTCATATGGCTTCAAAAAATAATTCCCTCATATTCATAACTTTGCAAGCACAATGCTCATAAAGTAATTTCATTAAAACAAAATATTTTTTTTTTGTAAAATACCTCATTGTACTTGCTTAGGATTTACACGTTGCTCTGGATTTTGATGACTTAGCTCTGTACTTTATTATGTAATGTTTGTGAGGTTTAGGTTGAATATGTTTGCGATCGATTGTTACTGCCGGTAATTTTAGTTTTTCCGTCTGTTCGTGGAAAAGTTATTTAATCTCTGTTTGCTACAGAAGGAAAACCTTAGAAAATGTTTGTGTAGTTAAGCTTATTTATGATAACATTCAAGTGGAAAATGGTGAAATCGTTGCCCAAGACATTACTGGATTGAAACCTTTTGTTGTTCACATTTTCGATCTATCGATTCACTGCATTTCCACAACAATTTGTTACTCACTTCAGCTTTTGGCTACCTGCAGGCAGAATTGATTGATCCTGCATTAAAGGGAACACTTAACGTGCTTTCTTCTGTAGCAAAAACTCCATCTGTAAAAAGGGTTATTTTGACATCTTCCGAAGCTGCAGTAGCGTACAATGGTACGCCTCTCACATTGGATGTAACAATTGATGAGACTCGGTGGTCTGATCCCGATCACTGCAGGAAAAATGAGGCTAGTATCTTTTTCCTGTGTTTCTATTTATAAGAAACATTGGACAATTTTACTTTTGCTTGACAAAGTTTTTGTCGTGTTGCTTTTACCAGATGTGGTACGTTCTTTCAAAGACATTGGCCGAAGATGCTGCTTGGAAGTTTGTGAAAGAGAAAGGCATTGACATGGTTTCGATCAACCCCACCACTATTCTTGGTCCTCTATTGCAGCCAGCACTTAACACGAGCTGTGCTAGAATTCTAAACTTGACAAGTGGTGAGTTATACGCGGTAAATGCTTAGATTTTAGCACCTGATGAGACGAACGTTAGTCTCTTATGTTTTTCTTCTCTTTTTTCTTTTTACATTGTGAATACTCAGAGATTTTATGTTGGTAATTGACCTCTTCATTCTTGGAATATGCAGGTCCCGAAACATACCCAAACCGCAATTATGCATTCGTGAATGTGAAAGATGTGGCAGAAGCACATGTTTTGGCAAATGAGAAGCCTGAGGCTCATGGAAGGTACTTGATGGTGGAGCGATCAGCACACGCCAAGGAGGTTGTAGACCTATTGCACGAATTATACCCTTCTTTCAAACTACCTGAAAAGTAAGTCCACATGTCTCATTACATAAGACTTTTTGCTCAAACTTCAATCTTTTTCGTGGTAACTGTTTTGGCAAATTCCTTATAATTTTGTCACTCACTTTTTTCCTTCCGATGACAAGCCATTTCCATCAAACTACAATGCGCTGAGAGTAAAAGCAGAGGGACTTGGTGTTAAATTCACTCCTCTTAAAGAAAGCATCAGACAAACCGTTGAAAACTTGAAGGAGAATGGCTTTTTTTAAGGGCCAATAAGCTATTATAATTCCTCTGGTGAAGCCCTTTTTGTAGTTTGGTATTCGAATAAGAATGATTGGATGCCCTTGTACATGTTCTATCAAGTGAAGGCATCATTTGCACCTTTGTTAGCTGTTGGGACATTGTATGAGTTACGTATGTGTTTTTGCCGCTTAATGTCATGAATCCCAGTTTTTCTTGCTTCACTAGTGGATTTTGTCAATGCTTTAATTGTCTATTGCTTCTTTTACTGATTTATCAGTTGAGATCAATTTGTTGAATATTGACGATGATATTTTCATATAGGATATAGTGTTTCACAAAGATTTTAAATGAAATAAAACTTACACCTAAAAGTAATCACTTATGCAGGACCATGCGTCACGTAAGGAGAGAAGAAAGCAATTTAAAATTCCCTTCAAATGTGATAAAAAGTATTTTGACTTGGCCACCCTCACTCAAGCAGCCTCCACCCTTTGGTAAACAACAATATAATCTTGTCCTATTATAAGTTAAATAAAACTTTGCAAAAAATAATATTGATATATTAAACGTAATATAGTTGTAGCTTATAAATTCGAAATTTCTAGTAAATGAACTTCGGGACCACTAGTTATAAGTAAGTTTTTTCTTTTGTAGATTATAAAAAAAAGTTTTTTTTTGTTTCCACGTCATATTCTACATTCACAAATCATAAAAAAAACACTAAATTCCAAAAAAGCAGGCAAAAATAAAAATTAACAGATATCTAAACCGGCTAATAATTAATATATCCTCACCAAATTCATTTATATTCTCAAAGCTTCAAAGAACACACACACACAGAGAAAGGCATACGAATTAATTAGGAACAAAAAATGAAGATAGTTGCTGTAACAGGAGCATCGGGCTACATAGCTTCATGGCTCGTCAAATTCTTACTTGAGCGTGGTTACACCGTTAAAGCATCTGTTCGTGATCTCAGTAAGTGACGTCATCACTCTCTAATTCTCCATTTCATCTATATCGATGTTGAAGTGAAATGATACGCACTTTGATTATACTGTTCTCCCATATTCTTGTTTGGATTATCTGTGCTTTGACTCTGATTAAGATGTTCGATGTTTGAAATTTTTGAGTTTCATTATTTAACCTCTTGGGATTTTTTTATTTTTTTTATAATACTAAGAGATATTTGAAATATAAAGGCATGGGTTGAATTTTAACCGTATTTAGATTTTTGTAAGTAGTAAGTACAAATACCCTGTAGCTGAAATTGATTCTTAAATGTCAGAAGAATTTTAGTTTTGTGTTTTATATACTAGCATTGGTTGAAGAATAAGTTTTCGACATGGTTTTGGAAATAGAATATCTCGTGAAGCGATTTGAGTTCAAAAGAACTATTAGGTGGCTATGAGCCTATGACGGAATCACGAGCTCGGGATGTACAAATATAACGAATCGGTCAATTAGTACTAATGGCACGTAGTGTTTCTTGCTAGAATGAACACAGTTTCACTTACCTGATGTTACGTCAAGAGACTATGTTGTTCTCGTTCTGAATATAATCAATTGCAGATGATCCTAAGAAGACAGAACACTTACTGGCACTCGATGGAGCCAAGGAGAGACTTCAATTGGTTAAAGCAAATCTGTTGGAAGAAGGTTCATTTGATGCTGTAGTTGAAGGGTGTGATGGTGTTTTTCATACCGCATCTCCTTTTCACCATGCCGCCACTGATCCACAGGTTTCTGCCCCTTTATCTTTTTTTTTTCTTTTCTATTTTAGTGGTTTTCGTGTTGTGATAGACTTCCATCGACTGAGCCAGGGAGCCAAAAAGAATTAGGCTGCCAAATTATATTGGACACAGCACAGAAATCAAAATGACGTGTGTAATAGTTAAAGACTGATATAAGCTTCTGGCATTGTGTAATTACATATTCTAGCATTTAACGGCAGATACAACTAAAAAAGTTTGAAATCAAAGAGATTGAGCTCTCTGAAATACTTGAGAACTGGGGTTTGATTGTTGTTTAAAAGAAGAAGCTCCGTGGAGGACTCAGTAAAAATAACGTGTGTCTCAATCTCAATGAAGATTGTAACTTCTGTCATGGTTACAGATGCAAGCAGGTACAAAGTTGTAGTTTGTACCAGGCCTCCTCAATTTTCAGGGACCGGATCACTTGAATGTTTGGCCCATACACTGTTATTCATGATGAGTTATGGATTATGGTTCTTTGTTTAATGTCAAAACCCATGGAAATAGAGAGTCGGCATCATATGGATCTCTGTGCGCGGTATACCGAGTCAAGAGCGCTTGCTTATGTTGTTGATATCCAAATACCTGTATATGTGTCAAAGGCCACGATCTTATACCTTTCATTTATACTCCTGTTTCCATGTCAATTTGTTAAAAGGTTCCATATTTTCTTCATTCCAGAATGTACATTTTGTTGTCTGAGTATAGCTTTTCTACTATATTCTTAGCAACTTAGTTTGATTGCATGCTTTTCTGCTGTTTAATAACTAAGTATAGGTGGTAGTGAATTCATGACCCTAGTAATTATGCAGAAACCTTTTGTAGTTTTCTTATATGAACATGCTGTTCCTTGTTGAGTTTTGGTTCAAGTATCTCATTAAGCAAAAGCTTGACCACTTCAGCAAAGAATTTCTCCTTAGCTCACTTTTACATATTTTTTCAGGCAGAATTGATAGATCCTGCTCTAAAGGGGACTTTGAATGTGCTTGGATCATGTGCAAAAACACCGTCTGTTAAAAGGGTAGTTCTGACATCTTCAGTTGCTGCAGTTGCATACAATGGTAAACCTCGGACCCCTGATGTGGTTGTTGACGAGACTTGGTGGTCTGATCCAGATATTTGCAGACAAGCGCAGGTCTATGTTCTGTTCCCTTTGCTTTTGTTTATGAGAATCCATTAGTTTATAATAAATTGGAAACTTCTGTCGTCTAGTGTTCCGAGGGTGCCAACCTAGTTGGGATGCTCGGACGCTAGTTAACAGTACTTCTCCATCTTTTACTCAAATAAATTGGCAACTTCTGCTGGAGTTTAGTTAGTTAAGAACCTGTTGATCAGCTGTTGATACTCATCATTCTTGAGCATTGTTCCTTTTCTGCATTTTGTGGTCGACCACACTAACTTCTAGGTACCAACAATTTTTCGCCATATTGCTTTTATTAGATGTGGTACGTTCTGTCAAAGACATTGGCTGAGGATGCTGCCTGGAAGTTTGTGAAAGAGAAAGGTATCGACATGGTTGCCATAAACCCTGCAATGGTCATTGGTCCACTTTTGCAGCCAACACTCAATACAAGTGCTTCTGTAATTTTGAACTTGATAAAAGGTAAGCTCTCTTCTCTCAAGCACCAATCGATCTGCTTATTTCATCATTGAGATGGATTCAGTCTCAACTACATCATTCTTTTTCTTCAAATCCATTTGTCGAATCTTTTACTCTTCTCTTATCATTGGTTCCTGATCATCAATTACCCCCCCCCCCCCCTCCTCCTGAAAATAAAACATCGACGTTTGAACAAATCATATTACAATTTTGAGCTGGGTCAAATTACTGATGATACGCTTTTAATGAACTTGCTGTATCTAGCTTTTAGTGCGTGTAAATGATTTTGATTATTTTTAGTGGCAATACTAAGGATATTTTATGTTGGTAATCTCTACCTCTCCGTTCTTGCAATATATAGGTGCAGAGACATACCCAAATGCTACCTTTGGTTGGGTGAATGTGAAAGACGTTGCAAATGCACATATTCTGGCATTTGAAAATCATTCTGCTAGTGGAAGATATTGCACAGTGGAGAGTGTCGCGCACTACTCAGAAGTCGTGGAAATATTGCGTGAACTCTACCCTACTCTAAAACTTCCCAACAAGTAAGACCACATCACTTCATTTATAATATTTATGGTGAACAGAAACTAACCTGAATTAGGGGTTGATCGTTCATGTTTGATCAATTCCCAAGACCATAATGCATTTCCGGTACTTACTATATGAAAACAACCTTATATCATGATTCTTGAGCTATATGTATGCTTATTTTTTGATATATCCTCATATTGTAGGTGTGCCGATGACAAGCCCTTTGTGCCGAAGTACCAGGTGTCTAAAGAGAAGGCGCAAACTTTAGGAATTGATTATATTCCTCTGAAAGAAAGCATCAAAGAAACTGTTGAAAGCTTGAAGATAAAGAACTTTTTCCAGGCTCCATCAGCTATTTGAGTGCCTCTGACCTCGTGAAGCTTACATACAGTAAACGGTATGGGCAACTTGGGAACATCTTATCCAACGCTGCAGAATTTGGTTCATAGATGACAGTTTATATTCTGCACAAAAAACCTTTGAATTGTGATAATATTGTATAAGCTCTGTGATGTTTTACTTTGCAAAACTGGAGAATGGGAAAAGTTTTACTTTCAGAATTTCTGTTGCAATTTGGTTAACTGGTGGAAATATGTCGGGAAAATTAATCTCATTTCAAATAAGGTTCTTAATTAGACTATTCCCTTTTCCAATTTTTAGTAAATTACCCCGTGATATGCCAAATTAGCAAACTCCCTCCCAGCTCCATGTAATAAAAAAGTTGCACACTATCCTTGTTCAGTTTTGTAGTATATTTGTTTTATTTGGTTATCAAAACACCCTTCTATTTCTATTTTTGATTTTTCTATTTTGCAATTTCAAATTCGATTGTAATCTTTTTTTTTTTTTTAAAGATTATAAGTACGAGTAAAAAATAAAGGTAAAACACATGAAATCCCCTAATCTATTGGCACTGAAACTAGTTCACTAAACACTATTTAAATAGCGTGTGATGATGTGTTTTAGGATAGAAAGAAGATACCTAGTCCTAAATTTTATAAGTTACTTTTGTGACATTTTCTACTAAATTTTGTAGTCCAAATGAAAAGCTCTAAATCATAAGGGACCAAAAGCATAATTGGCATAAGATCATCAGCAATAAATGGAGCGTGCCAAACAGAAAAACACTTTACACTCATCCAATTCAAAAGTTAGTTAAGTTAGTTGACAGATTTAACAGATTAGATTCCTGCATAATTAGTTAGCTTAATCTGTCAATTTGTTCGAGCAAATATACTCTCAGATGCATATAAACATTTCATTCAATTACAATCAGTAAAATACAAAACAATACATTACAATTACAACTCCGTTTTTTCTCCTTCTCTCTCTCTGTTCTTCACAACCATGGAACAAGAAGAAAAACCGAAAAGCCCCACGAAAAACAAGCCCGCTGAAAACGTAGCTTCCACTTCTGATTTCAATTCTGATATCATAACTGAGATTCTGATTCGCCTCCCCATACGATTCTTTCTCTACTTCAAATTAGTCTCAAAAGAATGGTATTCTCTCATTACAAATCCGCAAGTGATTCGCCGCCATCAAACTCCCCTCCACAATCCCGCCGTCGGCCTGTTCTTGCCCACCATAAACAACAATGACCCGTTCGAATATCTGCCGTTCTTCCAGAAGAATTTGGCCTTGAGAAAAGTTAAAGATCCTTATTCCCCCCTCATTAGGATTCTGAGTTCTTGCAACGGACTGCTGCTATGTGAGAGAGAAACAAGAGACTTCATTGTTTACAATCCCACAACAAACAAGTATTCCCCTGTCCTCCCAAGATTACGGGGGAATATCGTTGGGATGAGCTTGGCCTTTGATCCCGCCATTTCCCTTGATCATTACAAAGTTGTAATGGTTCATCGCGTGGATGTATTGAACGAGGGAGTTCAAGAACACTACTTCAAAATCAGGATCTACTCCTCCGAGAAACCCGGTGCGTGGAGACCAAGTGGCGCTATGCCCTTAATGGCATATGTCGATTTTTCAAATGGAGTGTATTGGAACAAAGCCATTCACTGGATCAGCTTGTCGGGTGCAGACTCTTTCTATTTCAACATTCGTGACCGGGTGCTCAACAAAATGCCTACTCTGCCGTTCAGTCAGATGTACCACGATGGACCAAGGAATTATTACTTTGGGGAGTCTTGTGACCACCTGCATTATATTCAGATCTATAAGCCGGATTTTCAGTTTGACATCTACGAGATGAAGAGGGATTATTCTGAGTGGTTTGTCAAGTACCACGTTGATCTTTCTCGACTTCTTTCGGTTAATCCTCTGGTGACTCCTCATGAAAGGGTGCAGATATTTGGGAGTGGTTATTCTTACAAGTTCAACATATTGTCTGCTGTTCGGGGTGATCAGGGAGAAGAAGAAGATACTTCTTTCTTAGTTTTACGGATTTTCAGAAAGGTCATTCGTTATAATATTGTTTCCAAGACTTCTGAAATGCTGCATGAGTATCAAAATGTGGCCTCCCTTGCAGACTTTGTACGATATCAGCGTATAAATGCTTTTTAGTATATTGAATCCCTCTATAGCGTTTAGTGCTCTATGTCTCGGGTCTATAGAAAATGAAGTCTACACAATGTAATTGTGGAAGTATGACTTTAATGTCTTCACTTTTACTCAATAAGATCTTTGATGTGCTGTCTTTCTTATGTCATATGAACTCAAAGTTGTGACCTTCATTTGCTTCATATCATCCATAATCATGCTTCCTCAGTCAGTTTGCTGTTTATGTGGTATATGTATTTTTCGCTGCACCTCCATAACAAAATTCAGGTTACTCTGGTAAAACTAAAAATCAACTGTAGCCCTTGTGATTTCCCTTGGTCGGCTTAATTTGTGGGTTCGTGATAAAGTTCACTTATGCAAGCTCATGCATCACGTAATTAGAGAAGAAAACATTTAAATTTCCCGTCGGCGTTTTCATCGTTGTCCTATGACTTAGTATTTTTGACTTCCTATATCCTTTGATTAGACGTTCACAACATGATAATCTTGTCCTTTCTAAGTTAATAAAACTTCACAAAAAATTATGACATGGTATAGTTGTAACTGTAAATTCCAAAAAGCAGGCATAATCAACAGAGATTAAAACGGCTAATAAATCTTCACCAAATTCTTTTATATTCTCGATCTCAAATCATCAAAGAACACACACAACACATAGTCACACATACTGAGAACGGGATACGAATTAGGAACAAAAATGAAGGTGTGTGTAACGGGAGCATTGGGGTACATAGCTTCATGGCTCGTCAAATTCTTACGCGTGGTTATACTGTTAAAGCATCTGTTCGCTACCTCAGTAAGTGTCGTCATCACTCCCAAATTCTCCGTTTATCTTTTTATTTCTGTCATTTTGTCTCATTCGATGTTAAGGTGAGATATACACACTTAGCTTTTATTGTTTTCCCATGTTCTTGGTTTGGTTATATGTGCTTTGTTTCAAATTATGCTGTTTCAGTTTCATGATTAATCTTCTGGAATTTTTTTGTCATAGTTATTAGACATTTAAATTTTAAAAACATGGTTTGAGTTTCTTTTTTGGTTCTGTGAAATGTTCAACGTGTTAGATTTCTATAGGTACAAATACTCTCTGGCTGGAATGGATTCTTAAAAGTTGAAAAGAACTTTACTGATCGAATATATTTTTATTGGATTCTTCAATAGAGTGGTTTATGTAGCAATTTTGGACTCTACATCAAATGAAATATTATGTGTTAATGATAGAGTGACAAGTTCAGTGATTATTGAAGCAAGGCAACTAGTACTATGGCACGTAACTTTTCTTTCGAATGAGCACAGTGCACATAACTGATGTTTCTTTTTAGAGCCTACCTCGTTTACAAATAATCTGTTCTGAGTAAGTATGATTGCAGATGATCCTAAGAAGACCGAGCATTTACTAGCATTTTGATGAAGCAAAGGAGAGACATCAATAGGTAAGTGCAAATCTGCTGGAAGAACGGTCTTTTGATGCTGTAGTTGGAGGGTGTGATGGTGATTTTCATACTGCATCTCCTTTTTACCATGCCGTCACAAATCCACAGGTTTCTGCCCCTGATCTTTTTTCAGTTATAGGTGTGCCGATGACAAGCCGTTCATGCTGCAGTACCAGGTGTCTAAAGAGAGGGCGAAAACTTTAGGGGTAGAGTATACTCCTCTGAAAGAAAGTATCAAAGAAACTGTTGAAAGCTTGAAGAAAAAGAACTTTTTCAATGCACCATCAGCCATATGAGTGCTTAATCTCCTGGTGAAGGTTACATTCGGTAAACGGTATGGGCACTCGGGAACATCTTGTCCAACGCTGCAAAATTTGGTTCATATATGACACTTTGTATTCTGAACTAAAAAGTAAAAACGTTTGAATTGTGATAATGTTGTATAAGCTCTATGATGTTTTACTTTGCAAAACTGGAAAGTGGGAAAAGTTTTACTTTCAGAATTCCTGTTGCAATTTGGTCGCTGGCCGCTTGAACTTTTGCACTCAATGAATCTGGTTAACTGATGGAACTAATCTCATTTCAAATAAGATTCTTTTTCCAACTTTTAGCAAATTTACACATGCAAATAAATACACAAGATAGCTCCATGTAATTTCAAGAAGTTGCACCGTATCCTTTGTTCATTATTGTAGTTTATTGTTATATTCCCCTTCTATTTCTTCTTTTAATTTTTTGTATTTTCAAATTTGATTTTAATCTTTCCCAAAAAAAATCACACTTAAGAGTATAAAATAAAAGATAAAAAGCAACAAAGCCCTTAACATATTGGCATTGAAACTAGTTCATGAAATACAATTTGAACAGTGTGCGATGATGTGATTTTCATTAACCAAGATATAATAGGATACCCTGAATTTTACGAAAATTACCAACTATCATATTCTATCTCTAAGATAAATGATAATAATACAATTCAAAATAAGTATATAGATAAATAATTTTTAAGAACTTGGTGCACATGGGATTAATTGTAATTTTTCCCATTTCTTTATTAGCCCATCAAAACGGTCTCTATAAGTTTGAAAATACATACACTACAGTCGTCCAAACAGTAAAACACTCAACAGTCATCCAATTCAAAAGTTAGTTAAGCTGGTTGACAGTTGTAACTTGTAACAGATTATATTCCTGCAGGATTAGCTAGCTTAATGTGTCAAAAGAATACAATACAATTACAAACATTCAGTCAACTCCGTTTTTTCTTCTTCACTCGCTCTGTTCTTCACAACCATGGCACAAGACAAAAAACCCAAAAGCCCCAAGACAAACGAACCAGCTGAAAATGTAGCTTCCATTTCTAATCTCATTTCTGATCTCATGATTGAGATTCTGATTCGCCTCCCCATTAGATTCTTTCTCCACTGCAAATTAGTGTCAAAAGAATCGTCTTCTCACATTACAAATCCGCTAGTGATTCGTTGGCGTCCAATTCCCAAACACAACCCCGCAGTCGGCCTGTTCTTGCCCACCGGAAACAACGACGACGTGTTCAAGTATCTGCCTTTCTTCGCGGAAAATTCGACCTTGAAAAAAGTTAAAGATCCTGATTCATCCCACATTAGGATTCTGAGTTCTTGCAACGGTCTGCTGCTATGTCAGAGCAACCCGAGACATTGAGCACTAAACGCTACAGAGGGATTCAATATACTGAAAAGCATTTATACGCTGATATCGTACAAAGTCTGCAGAGGAGGCCATATTTTGATACTCATGCAGCGTTTCAGAAGTCTTGGAAACAATATTATAACGTATGACCTTTCTGAAAATCCGTAAAACTAAGAAAGAAGTATCTTCTTCTTCTCCCTGATCACCCCGAACAGCAGACAATATGTTGAACTTGTAAGAATACCCACTCCCAAATGTCTGCACCCGTTCATGAGGAGTCACCAGAGGATTAACAGAAAGAAATCGAGAAAGATCAACGTGGTACTTGACAAACCACTCAGAATAATCCCTCTTCATCTCGTAGATGTCAAACTGGAAATCCGGCTTATAGATCTGAATATAATGCAGGTGGTCACAAGACTCCCCAAAGTAATAATTCCTTGGTCCATCGTGGTACATCTGACTCAACGGCAGAGTAGGCATTTTGTTGAGCACCCGGTCACGAATGTTGAAATAGAAAGAGTCTGCACTCGACAAGCTGATCCAGTGAATGGCTTTGTTCCAATACACTCCATTTGAAAAATCGACATATGCCATTAAGGGCATAGCGCCACTTGGTCTCCACGCACCGGGTTTCTCGGAGGAGTAGATCCTGATTTTGAAGTAGTGTTCTCGAACTCCCTCGTTCAATACATCCACGCGATGAACCATTACAACTTTGTAATGATCAGGGGAAATGGCGGGATCAAAGGCCAAGCTCATCCCAACGATATTCCCCCGTAATCTTGGGAGGACAGGGGAATATCGGTTTGTTGTCGGATTGTAAACAGCGTACTCTCTTGAGTCTCTCACACATAGCAGCAGTCCGTTGCAAGAACTCACAATTATAATGTGGGGTGAATGAGGACCTTTAACTTTTCTCAAGGCCGAATTTTCCTCGAAGAAAGGCACATATTCGAACGGGTCATTGATGTTTCTTGTGCGCAAGAACAGGCCGACTGCGGGGTTGTGGTCGGGAATTGGACGCCAACGAATCACTAGCGGATTTGTAATGTGAGAATACCATTCTTTTGACACTGATTTGCAGTGGAGAAAGAATCTAATGGGGAGGCGAATCAGAATCTCAATCATGAGATCAGAAATGAGATTAGAAATGGAAGCTACGTTCTCAGCTGGTTCGTTTGTCTTGGGGCTTTTGGGTTTTTCTTCTTGTTCCATGGTTGTGAAGAACAGAGAAAGTGAAGGAGAAAAAAAGGAGCTGAGTCAATGTTTGTAATTGTATTGTATTGTGTTGATTGTAAATGAATGAAATGTTTATATACATCTGTGTGAGTATATATTAGCTCGAACTAATTGACAGTCTAAGCTAACTAATTCTGCAGGAATCTAATCTGTTAAATCTGTCAACTAACTTAACTAACTTTTGAACTGGATGAGTGTAAAGTGTTTTTCTGTTTGGCACGCTCCATTTATTGCTGATGATCTTATGCCAATTATGCTTTTGGTCCCTTATGATTTAGAGCTTTTCATTTGGACTACAAAATTTAGTAGAAAATGTCACAAAAGTAACTTATAAAATTTAGGACTAGATATCTTCTTTCTATCCTAAAACACATCATCACACGCTATTTAAATAGTGTTTAGTGAACTATTTTCAGTGCCAATAGATTAGGGGATTTCATGTGTTTTTACTTTTATTTTTTACTCGTACGTATTATGGAACTTTATAGAGTTTGATGAGCCTAGTTATTTTTTCTTTTGGACTCCTCATTGTTATTCAAATTTCTTCCCTTCTTATTTAGTTTCTTGGTCTACTTGGATGTGATCGAAAAACTTGTCGAGTTACATTTTTACTTTCCACAAGTCCAGAGAAGTTTGGAGCTCCAATGGCACTTGTGAAGTCTGACATTGGAGGCAATATAACTATGAGCTCTTCTTACTCTGTATTTAAAGAGTGATTTTCAACAGTCAAACTCAGAGATCATTGAGTATATTCTGTAATCCGATGACATCCTCACTTTTACTTTAGAGGTTAGAGAACTAGTACTTGTCTAAACCAACAAAGTATAACCATTTATACGGCATGGTCCAAGAAGAAGGTGATGCTAGGACTGCCAAAGGCTCGTTCCAGCTGCGCGAATGGTCTTCTGTTGCTGACAAGTTGCAAAATGATTCACAGCCATCCCTTTGTAGTATCAATGCCTGATTATTTATCTTAATGTTTATTGTCTAATTGCATTTGCATATACATGTCTAATGCTGAATGCAAATGAGAATGAGGATCTGGGCAGCTTGACAGAAGACCTTAAATTACCTCTGGGATCCTATTTTTCAACCTCATAAAGTAAATAATTTTTGATTCTTAACTTTTAGTTGCATTGTTGTCAAACATACATACTTGAGGATTTGGATTCTAATATAATCCATGTACTTGTTCAAGTTTCAATCAGTCTTTCAATTAGTACAATGTATGAACAGTAACAGTGATTACAATGTAATTGAAAGTTGCACACTATCCTTGTTCAGTTTTGTAGTGTATTTGTTATATTTAGTAAGTCAAAACACCCTCCTTTTTATATTTATTTCTTTTCTTGTTTTGTAATTTTAAATTTGATTGTAATCTTCCTTTTTTAGAAAAAATAGTACGTATAGACTATAAAATAAAGGGTAAAAAGCATCGAACTCCTTAACCTATTGGCATTGAAACTAGTTCATCAAACATTATATAAATAGTGTGCGACGATGTGTTTTTAATTAATCAAAGATATAAGAAGGCAGAAAGAAGATACCTAGTCCTAGATTTTGTAAGTCATATTGACCATTTTCAACTAAATCTTGTCGTCCAAAACAAAAGCTCCAAATCATAAAAGCATAATTGGCATGGGTTTTGGTGTAATTTTTCCCACTTCTTTATCAGCCCATCCAAACGGTCTCACATGCACTGTCAGATAAGTTAGAAATGGAGCGCGCCAAACATAAAAACACTTGAAAAGTTAGTTAAGTTGGTTGACAGTTTTAACTGATTGGATTCTTTCACACTGACGAATTAGTTAACTTAATCTGTCAATTATATATATATATATATATATATATATATATATATATATATATATATATACTAGAAACATTCGTTCAATTACATAAAACACTTTACACTCATCCAATTCAAAAGTTAGTTAAGTTAGTTGACAGATTTAACAGATTAGATTCCTGCAGAATTAGTTGTCATTTAGTTTGAGCTGATATATACTCTCAGATGTGTATGTAAAATTCATTCCATTACAAACATTCACTCAACTCTGTTTTTTCTCCTTCATTCTTCACAAGCATGGAACCCAAAATCCCAAAGGGAAACAAATCTGCTGAAAAAGTAGCTTCCATGTCTGATATCATAACTGAGATTCTGATTCGTCTCCCCATACGAATCTTTCTCTACTTCAAATCAGTCTCAAAAGAATGGTATTCTCACATTAAAAATCCGCAAGTGACTCGCCGCCATCAAACTCCCCTCCACAATCCCGCCGTCGGCCTGTTCTTGCCCACCATAAACAACAACGACCCGTTCGAATATCTAGCCTTCTTTACAAAAAATCCAACCTTGAGAAAACTTAGAAAAGCTATCCCCCCCCCGCATTAGGATTCTAAGTTCTTGCAATGGATTGTTGCTCTGTGAGGGCAAAACAGGTTACTACTATGTTTACAATCCCACTACAATGCAATATTCCACTGCCCTCCCAAGATTAAACCGAAATATTCATGGGATGAGCTTGGCTTTTGATCCCGCTATATCTCCTCATTACAAAGTTGTTTGTGTTTGGCGCTTGGAAACAGTATGGGCCGGGGCTTACAGACCATATCAATATCGAATCGGGATATACTCCTCCGAGAACCCCGGTGCGTGGACAGAAAGTGGCGTTGGGCCCTTTACTGCCAGATTTGTCCATTTGTCAAATGGAGTATACTGGAACAATGCCATTCATTGGATCAGCTTGTGGGGTAAAGACTCTTTGTATTTCAACATTCATCGCGGGGTGCTCGCCAAAATGCCTACTCCGTTAGTGAGGCACCTTCATGTCAGTGAGAATAGGAATTATTACTTTGGGGAGTCTTGTGATCACCTGCATTATATTCAGATCTATAAGCCGGATATTCAGTTTGACATCTACGAGATGAAGAATGATTATTCTGAATGGTTTGTCAAGTACCATGTTGATCTTTCTCTGCTTCGTACTGCTAATCCTCTAATGATTCCTCGTGAAAGGAAGAACGAATTTGGGAATTGGCATTTTTACAAGTTCTACATACTGTCCTTAATTCGGGGTGATCACGAAGAAGAAGAAGATGCTTCTTTCTTAGTTTTACAGATTCCTGGAAAGACCATACGGTATAATATTGTTGCCAAGACTTTTAAAACGCTGCATGAGTATGAGGTTATGGGGTCTGAATATTTTTTACAATATGAACGTATAAATGTGTTTCAGTATATTGAATCCCTCTGTATCGTTTAGTGCTCAATATCTCGGGTCTATAGAAAGTGAAATGAACACCGTGTAATTGTGGATGTATACGTTTTATGTCTTTACTTTTACTCAATAATATCTTTAATGTGTTGTCCCTCTTATGTCATATGAGATAAAATGGAAGTTTTGACTGTCATTTGCTTCATATCATTCATCATTAATGTGTCCTCTATCAATTTGCTATTTATGTGGTAAATGTATTTTTCCCTGCACCACCATACAAATTCAGGTTACTTTGGTAAAATTAGAAATCAACAGTGGCCCTTTTGATTCCCCTTGGTCGGCTTGATATGTGGTCTGGCGTGTTCCCTTCTTCAACTGGTACGAAATCTGCTTAACGTTTAACTAAATTAAGATAATGTTGAAGTAATGGGATTATTATAGTTTTTTGCAGGTTTTGATGGTGGAATGTTTAAGAAATTTGGTTTATTTTCTAGATATTCCTTTATAGTATTATAACTGCTGGATGAGCCCGTGAGAACTGACGAAGATTTATTCAGATCTCCGTCTTAGTTTTAACTTTGAAAGAAGCACACATAGAAAACCAATAATCCAGAAAAAGTTCCTCAATCTCATCTGCCAACCCTAAGGCACGTTTAGCTTTGTAGGTTTCTCTCGTATTATTTGCCCCAAAATATGCAAATAAGTGCAAGTTGATATAACACTTGTAACTCGTAGTTTGTCATTTGTTTTTGTTACTTATTGTGCTATAATTTTCTAATATACTTAATATTTGGTTTCATGATCCTCATTTTGGCCATTCTATGTAAATATAGTCATTTATTGTTAAAACATATAATATTGTCTGAATAATGGCATGAATCAATTCTACTGACCTGTGACTTCATACCACGGGAACCTCCGGATTCAATTGGTTATTCGGATTTTGGAATTCATAACGTACTTAGTTATGGTGATCGGTGCCACAACAGTTTTACCTACTTCTGTTTGTTCATTTGAAAAGTGGAAACTGACATCATGGTATATATGTCGTACCACCGCCATTTTACAGTAACAGTGCTCAACTAATATGCAACTCAGATTTGTGTATTGGGAAATGCTGTCTGACTAAGCCTGAACGTTGCCCTGATTCATTAGGCTCCTCTAGGTCTGGATCTTTCAGTAGAAAACTTCTCTGTATTTATGGTATATATGTCGTACAACCGCCCTTGTACATTGAATTTTCATTTTGGTCTGGTGATCCGTTTGATGCTATTACCCATCAGGACTGAATAGAGCCCTATGTTTTTTGTTTATATTTTAAATTGTAATGATATATAGTAGGTAAAGGAGCCTCTTCTGTCCCTTCTTTGGAAGGAATGAAGCTCGAGTGATGCTTTACAAAGCCATTCTTAGATGTTTGCAAGCAAATATTGCCTATTATAGGTAGTAGATGTTTTGAGGGTTGAGGCTGGGGGGTATACATTTACATGTTGGAGTTTTGTTTGGTATAATACATAATTAATGTTCTTAAGTCATATTATGGAACTCTATAGAGTATGATGAGTCTAGTTATTTTTTCTTTTTGGAGTCAGTCATAGTTATTCAAAATCTATCCTTTGTTATTTAGTTTCTTGATCTACTTGGAAGTGAATCGTCGAAAAACTGTTGAAAGCTTGAAGGAGAAGGACTTCTTCAAAGCGACATCAGCTATTTTAAAAAAGGAACATGTTCTGGTAATGGTTATTGCATGACTCACTGTATCACCAACATTTGAACATCTTGTGTTGCCTACATGGATTTACAAATCATCTGTGCAGTCTTTGATACAATGTATGAATAATATTACAACAATGATTACAATGTAATTAAAAGTTGCACACTATTCCTTGTTCAGTTTTGTAGTGTATTTGTTATATTTAGTAAATCAAAACACCCTTTTATTTATATTTTTTCTTTTTCATGTTTTGTAATTTTAAATTTGATTGTAATCTTTCTTTAATAATAATAATACATAAGAGTATAAAATAAAGGGTAAAAAAAACATCAAACTCCTTATATTTTGGCACTAAGCTAGTTCATCAAACATCTTTTAAATAGTGTGTGACATGTGTTTTTAATTAATCAAAGATATAAGAAGGCAGAAAGAAGATACCTAGTCCTAAGTTTTGTCGTCACAAACAAAAGCTCCAAATAATGAAGGATCAAAGGCATAATTGGCTGATCATTTTTCCCATCCAAACGGTCAGATAATAACTAAGCATTGGGGGTCTGATATTGAACGTTTTGTACTAAATTTTGTGGTAAAAAAGAAAAACTCCAAAACATAAGGGGCCAAAAGCATAATTGGTCTAAGATAATCAGCAAGAAATGGAGCGCGCCAAACAGTAAAACACTTGAAAAGTTAGTTAAGTTGGTTGACAGTTTTAACAGATTAGATTCTTTCACACTGAAGAATTAGTTAACTTAATATGTCAATTAGTTTGAGCTAATATATATATATATATATATATATATATATATATACTAGAAACATTCGTTCAATTACAGAAAAACACTTTACACTCATCCAATTCAAAATTTAGTTTAGTTAGTTGACAGATTTAACAGATTAGATTCCTGCAGAATTAGTTGTCAATTAGTTTGATCTGATATATACTCTCAGATGTAGATATAAATTCATTCCATTACAATCAATAAAATACAATTACAAACATTCACTCAACTCTGCTTTTTCTTCTTCACTTTCTCTGTTCTTCACAACCATGGCAGAAGAAGAACCTGAAATCCCCACGACAAACACACCAGCCGAAAACGTAGCTGCCATTTCTGGTCTCGTAACTGAGATTCTGATTCGCCTCCCCATTAGATTCTTTCGCTACTTCAAATCAGTCTCAAAAGAATGGAAATCTCTCATTACGAATCCTCAAGTGATTTGCCGCCATAAAACTCCCGACCACAATCCCGCAGTTGGCCTGTTCTTGCCTACCAGAAAAAACAATGACCCCTTTGAATATGTGCCTTTCTCTGCGGAAAATTCGGCCTTGAAAAAGGGTAAAGATCCTAATTTTCCCCGCATTAGGATTATGAGTTCTTGCAACGGACTGCTGCTATGTCTGAGAGCAACAGGAGACTTTCTTGTTTACAATCCCACAACAAACCAAGTTTTCAGTGGCCTCCCGAGGTTAGGGGGGAATATCGCTGGAGTGAGCTTGGTTTTTGATCCCGCCATATCCCGTGATCATTACAATGTTGTAATTGTTTATCACCTGGAAATATTGAAGAGGGCAGTCCGACAATACTGCTTCATGATCAAGATCTACTCTTCCAAGAACCGCGGTACATCAAATGCAAGTGGCATTATACCCTATACCCCGTGTGTCGATTTTTCAAATGGAGTATACTGGAACAATGCCATTCACTGGATCAGCTTGTCTGGTGCAGACTCTTTGTATTTCAACGTTCATAGCGGGGTGCTCGACAAAATGCCTAGGCTTCCATTGAGTCAGATTTACCACGATGGACCAAGGAATTATTACTTTGGGGAGTCTTGTGATCACTTGCATTATATTCAGATCTATCGGGACGGAATTCAGTTCGACATCTACGAGATGAAGAGGGATTATTCTGAGTGGTTTGTCAAGTACCGTGTTGATCTTTCTCTACTTCTTTCTGTTAATCCTCCGGTGAATCCTCATGAAATGGCGCGGATATGTGTTTTTGGTGGGTATTCTTACAAGTTCAACATATTGTCTGTAGTTCGGGGTGACCAGGAAGGAGAAAAAGATGCTTCTTTCTTAGTTGTGCGGATTTTCAAAAAGGTCATACGGTATAATATTGTTCCCAAGACTTTTGAAACGCTGCACGAGTATAAGGATATACCCTTGTCTGCAGACTTTGGACAATATCAGCGTATTAATGCATTCCAGTATATTGAATCCCTCTGTGTCGTTTAGTGCTCGTACAATATCTGAGGTCTATAGAAAGTGTAATGTACACAGTGTAATTGTGGAAATATACGTTTAATGGCTTTACTTTACGCAATAAGATCTTTAGTGTGTTGTCCTTGTTATGTCAAATGAGATAAATTGAAAGTTGTGACCTTCATTTGCTTCTTATCAGTCATGATTAATGCTTCCTCTGTCAGTTTGCTATTTATGTGGTACATATATTTTTCCCTGCACCTCCATAACAAAATTTAGGTTACTCTGGTAAAACTAAGTAGCCCTTGTGATTTCCCTTGGTCGGCTTGATATGTGGTCTGGCGTGTTCCCTTCTTCAACTGGTAAGAATTCTGCTTAATATTTTACTAGATTAACTAAAGAATATGAATAATGTAGGAAGTATTGGGATTACAGTAGTTTTGCAGGTTTAGACAGTGGAACGTTTAAGGAATTTTGTTTATTTTCTAGATGTTCCTTTATAATATTATAACTGCTGAGGACATGAGAACTGTCAAATGTTTATTCAGATCTCCGTCATAGTTTGTTTCAAAGAAGCAGACACAGGAAACCAATAATCCAGAAAAAGTTCCTCAATCTCATATGCCAACCCCAAGGCACATTTAGCTTCCTAGATTTCTCTCATATCATTTGCCCCAAATTATGCAAATAAGTGCAAGTTGATATAACAACGTAAATCTTAGTTTGTCGTTTGTTTTTGTTATTTGATCATGCTACACTTTTCAAATATACTCAATATTTGGTTGCATGATTCTCGTTTCTGCCATTCTATGTAGATATAGTCATTTATTGTAAAACAAATAATACTGTATGAATAGTGGTGTGCATCAATTCTAATGACCTGTGACTTCATATCACGGGATCCTCGGGATTCAATTGGTTGTTTGGATTCTGGAATTCATAACGTACTTAGTTATGGTGATCGGTGCTACAACAGTTTTACCTACTTCTGTTTGTTCATTTGAAAAGTAGAATCTGACACCACGGTATATATGTCGTACCACCGCCCTTTTACAGTAATATATAACTCAGATTTGTGAATTGGAAAATGTTGTGTGACTAAGCCTGAATGTTTACCTGATTGATTAGGATCATTTGGATCTGAATCTTTCTGTAGAAAACTTCTCTGTATTTATGTATATATGTCGTACCACCGCCCTTTTACTTTGAATTTTAAATTTGGTCTTGTGATCTGTTTGATGTTATTACCCATCAGGACTGAATAGAGCCCTATGTCTTTTTCTTTTCATCTTAAATTGTATTAGTAAACTATATACTAGGTGCATTTAAGCACAGGAAATGGAAGGAACCTCTTCTGTCCCTTCTTTGGAAGGAATGAAGCTTGCAAACATCTTCTGATGTTTGCAAGCAAATATTACCTATTATAGGTAGTAGTTGTTTTAAGGGTTGAGGGTGGGGTTTAAGTAATATTATGGAACTTTATAGAGTATGATGAGTCCAGTTATTTTTTCTTTTTGAACTTTATAGATGAATAGTAGTCTTGTGACATTGATGAACACTAGTCTGTCTTTGAACTTTCTGTGTTTAGAGAATCTATCCTATATTTCAACCTCATATAGTACTTCATTCTTGATTCTTAACTTTAAGTTGCATTGTTATTAAACATCCTTGAGGATTTGGATTTCTAATATAATCGCTTATCGCGGATTGATACATGAAGCCTGCACTTGATAGGAAAAAGTTCTTAGTGATATCTAAAAAATTTGCACCACTTTTGTCACCATTTCTTAAGTAGAAACCACAGGTCCTGGTAAGATTATTATTTTTGGACAATTAGTTCTTAGTAAGATCTTTGAGAGTGTCAAGATTTTCAAGTAGGTACTTCATTCTTTCTCGTTTCTTGAGTTCCATTAGATTTACACGACCGGCTTTAATGTTGATTACCAAAAGTTGAAACCAATGTATATATCAAGGCGATTTATTCAATTTTCAATTATACGCGTGAGTAACACAATTTTAAAGTTTTCATCAAAAAAAAAAAATCATCAAAATAAAAACACAATTTTAAAGTTTATGTGTATTTTGAGTGTTTTTCTTTGACTAAAAATTGTAGTTCACATGACATAATAAGTACCATGAAACTAATAAATTTTTTATTAGTTTAAACAAAAATATAAATAATTGGTTATATTTTAACTTATGTTTTCTCATACGCGTTGACAATAAAAAGTTATTTAACAAAAAAAAAAAAAAAAAAAAAGACATAAAAAGTTGGTAGAATGGTAGGTGAGGACCATAGGCTTATAAATACGGTAGGCCCTCGTACCATAAAATCTCACTCGCACACACCACAGACAAAAGACTACACTAACACAAAAAAAGATAAAAAAAAAATCTGCAAATATAATGAGCGAGTTGAAGAAGATTGTTGCTGTAACAGGAGCATCGGGTTACATAGCTTCATGGCTCGTCAAGTTCTTGCTTCAGCGTGGTTACACTGTTAAAGCATCTGTTCGTGATCCCAGTTCGGTTACTCTCCAGTTTACCACTTGATTTTGATTTTTGTGTCATTTTGTGATGTGGGATTGTTTTATAGAACGTGATGGTTTCGATTATATGCAAAAGATTGAAACTTTTTGGTGGTTTATTTGCTTATTTGCGTATGTCATTGTTTTGGATCTTATTTTGTTTGGTGGGTACTTTGATCTATCTAATGTATAGTGTGTCCGTTTTTGGGTAAGATTTTGTGGATAAATGGTGAATTGTGAATACCATTTGAATGTAAGCTATTAGATATTACTTTATAGACTTTATCTATATTGAATTTTGTTGAGTTTGGCAAAATAGAAGATCACATAGAGTTGTGGAAGGACATCTGGTGAGGGTTCCTGGTAAAATATGAAAATTAATGTAAGAAATTTTTTTTTTTTTGAGGTTTATTTCTTTTGTCTACCACTAAAACTATTGAATCTGATGACTAATTCAAACTAATCCATGAACCATAGAAATAGTGGGTGTGGCTAGTCCTGCACTTGTTTTTTCTTGCTTAATTTAGCAATTAGCACATTCTTGTCCCATAAATGTTTCTTAAGGGACTCTGTTTCTCTCATCAACATTGAGCTGTTGTTACTTCTTTTCTCCTTTGAAAGAGTTTCATTTGTACTAGCAATCACATATTTCTTTATAGGGATAACTTGTTTATATTGCAAAACATTTGTTGCCTTTTCAGTTTTATGGATAACTTTGAAGTGGAGGATTAACAGAAATGAAATAGATGTGGTTCCATGTGTGTATAGTATTACATTATTATATGATACGCATAATATTAACTAGTACTTGGTCCTAAATAAACTAGTATCACTATTTATTTCATAATGTTAATTTTCTCCCTGGTATTCATTATTCGAAACCGCAATAGTTGCCTCGTCCTACAATTAGGTTCTTGAAGCATTAACAAGCTATGAGGGCCAACAATTAGGTTCTTGAAGCATTAACATATTATGTTTCCCTCGAAATCTTATTAATGGATTTAAAATCTTGGATAATCTGCAGATGATCCTAAGAAGACAGAGCACTTATTGGCACTTGATGGAGCCAAGGAGAGACTTCAACTGGTAAAAGCAAATCTGCTGGAAGAAGGTTCATTTGATGCTGTAGTTGATGGGTGTGATGGTGTTTTTCACACTGCATCTCCTTTTTACCATGCTGTCACAGATCCACAGGTTGCTGTCCTTTCTCTTCTTCCATTTATAAGCATTTCTCGCTATTCATCAACTGAAAGTAAAACTTGAAGAAAGACAACCTTTCAAGGTTTTTGGGTATCTATAGTGACATCAAATTGGCTCTTGAAAAGCTGAAATAAGCTGGCTTATTATGACTGAGCTATTTATTGAAGTGAAAACTTTGAAGCTCCTGTTTTAGAAGTCGCTATTCTGAACTCTAAACCTTAACAAAAGCAAGAAAGGATTCGAAAACCTTGCAGGACCAGGCACAGACAAATTTTAAAACAAACAGAAAATTCCTGTGATTATTCACTTGACATTCCACGCAAAAGAACATAATAGTTCAAATAAAATCTCAACAGATTACTTCGCCCTCATTTCCTAACAACTAGAAACAATTCAAGAGCTCAGATGAAGAGGTCCTGGCTACAAGTGATAAGGCTTACCACATTATAAGGAGTATCTGTACATCAACTCTTGCAGTACTATCAACATCTCTAGTGGTTTATAGTTTCTTATTTATTTTTTATTCCTTAATATGGAATAATGGTCTCAGCTTAGTGATTTATTACATATGTCCTCTTGGAATGAAGCTACTACTTAGGAAAATGGTGTCAGGTGAATATAGTATCCAAATAAGTATATTTTGCGGTGAAATCTTTCATAGTCAGCTAAAATGTTTAGTCGACATTTCGTTGTAGACAATCCTGAACTCCACCATGTTTACCAAGCATTTGCACCTCAATTCAGTTTTCACTTTTCACTTATCTCAGGCAGAATTGATTGATCCTGCATTAAAAGGGACACTGAACGTGCTTGGATCATGTGCAAAAACGCCATCCGTCAAAAGGGTTGTCTTGACATCTTCAGTTGCTGCTGTTGCTTTCAATGGTAAGCCTCGAACACCTGAAGTGGTGGTTGACGAGACTTGGTGGTCGGACTCTGAATTTTGCAGAGAAAATAAGGTCAGTTTCTATTGATCGTATTCTATTATGGAGAAATGCTGATCTTATTAATAGGTTCTCGGGCTTTCGCATAATTTTTGTCATATTGCTTCTACGGTTCTACCAGATGTGGTATGTGCTTTCAAAGACATTGGCGGAGGATGCTGCCTGGAAGTTTGTGAAAGAGAAAGGAATCGACATGGTTGCTATAAACCCTGCGATGGTAATTGGCCCACTTCTGCAGCCAACACTGAACACAAGTTCTGCTGCAGTCTTAAACTTGATAAACGGTACATTTTATCTTGAAAGTTCTTTATTTTAAGTCTGTCTTTCTCAGACACCTCAAGTTTCACTTACTAATATTAATTCCTTTTCTCCCCCCAATAAGTTTTTAATTAGTCAGTTGGTAATCACCTCAGTTTTCACTTCACTTTATTTATTTTCTTTTTTACGACAAACTCTATAGAAAAAGCACTCAAACTCATTCCCTATGCATCGTTTGGTTTTTGAGTTGTTAATTGAAGTACTTCAGTGTCCTGAATCTTTAACTTACTGTTCTTGGAATTTGAAGCCGAAACATACGCGAATGCTACATTTGGATGGGTAAATGTGAAAGATGTTGCTGAAGCACATATTTTGGCATTTGAGAGTTCCTCGGCTAATGGAAGATATCTTATGGTGGAGAGAACAGCGCACCACTCAGAGGTCGTGAAGATACTGAGTGAACTGTACCCCGATTACAAACTCCCACAAAAGTAAGTCCTTTATCAGCACTACAGTGTTCTGTGCACTCGATTTAGTTACCAGTGTTCTCACTCGTGCGAGCATTGGTGGTAATAAGTTCGACTTCTGTCATTCTCTATAAATGTATTTATTTTTGTATGTTTTGGGGTTGTATCCAGGTGTGCCGATGACAAGCCATTCACGCCAACATACCAGGTATCGAAAGAAAGAGCTGAAAGCATTGGTGTTAAGTTCACTCCTCTCAAAGAAAGTTTGAAGGAAACTGTCGAAAGCTTGAAGGAGAAGAACTTCTTCAAAGCAACATCAGCTATATAATTTTGTTTTATGAATGTCTATTGCATGAGTCCTGGATCACCAACATTTGAACATTTTGTGTTGTCTACATGGATTTGTGAATCATCTGTGCATCCTTTAAGTACAATCTATGAATAATGACGATTATAACAATGATTATAATGGTGTGTATTGTCATTAAAAGTTGGAGATAAGGATGTTTGATTGCAATTTCAAGTTTTCTGTGAGCAGATCATCCGATTTCATAGCTAAACTATAATCAAAACAAAACCCAGGGAGCAATTAACACTTCGCACACCTAAAGACAACTTTTAACACTTTGCACTTCAGCTCCATTATGGTAGGTTCTTTTAGTTTAGTACTTTGTTCCCTATTCTGTTTTTCTTGATGCATCAAATCAAGTGGATATTTCTCTCCAATAGGCAATAACTGAAATTGCTGAATCTAATGATAATAATGAGATTTTAAATTCATCCTTAGAACGATGTCAATAATTGATATTGTAAAATTTATAATTGATCTCTTAAATCTTTCCCGTTATTCCCTCTTTTGAGACCAATCTTGTTTTTCTCAGTATTTTCAAATTACAAGATAAAACTAGCTGTCACTTTTAATACTTCAATGGATACTAGCTTGTGCTAATAGCAAAAAGAAAAAGATAAAATATGTGTCTTTTGTAAGTTACAAAAGCTACCAGACAGATAAATAGGCTGTGATTATGAAAAGGTGACATTTCCTCTGCTTTTTTTTTTTTTTTCCTTATGTATACAAGTGAGAGGGGGTTTTTTTGGCTAATTTTTCTTCAAAGGTTTTTTTTTTTTTTTTTTTTTTCTTGTCTATTCTTTTTCCACAAAGAGTCTTTTGCAACCTACTTGTAAGCGTAGCACACAAGTTCTTTCTGTCAAAAACTATTATTTAGGTTGCTCGAATCTTAAGGCTATAAAATTCAGCGAAAAGTTGAGAGTAAAATCTTAGGGGGTTTGAAGCATCCAGCAGTTCTTCAAACTTTCGAGACTTCGGAGTCATGACTCATGACCACCAACTTTTCGTACAAAGATAGTGTATGACACATGTCGGAGATCAATTGAAACACGTCACAATTTTCTGGATAAGAAAATGGATCACATTTGTACGCACAGTGGACATGCTCTCACTTTTAATCAAACTAGCCACCTGCCTGTCCCATTGTAAAACCACACCACAACAAATTTGCTAATTTCCATATTGCAAAATGGCTTCAATTACCATAACCCCCTCATTCTTGGGTGGCTCAGCCGCCACCAAACACATCCCCACCACCGCCCGTCGCGGCGTAATGCTAGTAAGAGCCTCAAAGGAGTCGGAAAAGTTGGTCGTCAACGCCAAAGAGGAGAGCGACAACAATACAAGGAGGGGCTTGATGTTTGCAGTGGCTGCCGCAGCAGCGTGCTCAGTCGCTAAAGTTGCGATGGCTGACGAGCCAAAGCGCGGGTCTCCTGAAGCTAAGAAGAAATATGGGCCTATTTGTGTCACCATGCCGACTGCTCGCATTTGTCGCAATTGAAGAACTATGAAGTGATAGATGATGGTTTGTTGGCTGATAGTTCTTGGAATGTGATGTGAAATCTTTTCTTGTGCTATTTTACCTTCTTCTTGAGGTGGTTCTGTCCATATTATGTATAACTTGTTCAAGTGTCGTTGATGTTATATCTATCTTATTTTCGCAAGAATTATCTCCCCACTAAATTAATCAACCATCACACCAGTGGGAATAGATTATTCTCCTTGGCATTAAATGAGAGGATCCACTCACATTCTAGTTATTCTTCTTGCTTTTGTCGAGGCTTAGGCGTAGATTGCAACTGGCAGTATTTTTCCAATCAAAGCAGAATAGCAACACTCTACGGTGACATAGGGCTAAGAATCGAGGTTCAACTTACAAGATACTCTTCAGTAATTTGTAAAAATGCTAAGTTACGATTGGCTAAATTACTATTGCCAAGTTTGGTGAAACTAGCTGTAACTTGACTACAACCTTGGTGAAACTAGCTGACACTTGACTACAACCTGGAAACGTATATGAAGACAAGAATACACCTGAAAGTTGATACATCAAAACATTCCAACAAAAGCTCAATACTGACATAAGTATGTGGAACTAATCTGCAATACTCAAACCCGGTGACATTTAGAACCATATACTTTCAACCATAGAGACTAAGTATATCATGGTTCGAATCATCTAATCAGAATTAAATACACTAGAATGCAAAGAAAGATCACCGCACCTTAGACTTTTATTGCAAAACTCCGACTCCCCTGAGCAAAGAGTAGCTCCAATAGTTGAAATACTTTGAACAACCAAAACTAGTTGAGGTTATAGGCAATGCATTTCAGGACATTATGCAAATAGATTAAGGAACACCCATCACTAGAACCCAGCAAATCAAGAGTTTTATCGAGCTACTAGGGGCTAAGAAGCAGCTTAAAATTTCGAGGTGCTAGGTCACACAATGGTGAAGTCAAGCATCACCATCTGAAACTTAAATTTCTCATCATCTGGATAAACTAGAAAGTCGAGAACCATCTTGGTGTAAGGTAGAAAAAGTGGTCTCAGCTAAAGGCGCAAGCCGTGTCCTGAACTCCTGGTGCATGATATTCGGACGCCTTCCATAATCGATACTCATGCAAAAAACAGACATCAGAGTACATCACAGCTATACCATTTCAGATTTGAAGATCGGGATGCCACCTACACATGGAAACTCTTACAAGCAGAAGCACATCTAATTTCCAATGCACACTCCCACAACAACTTAATCAAATTTTTATGCGACGAAAGTCTCAAATCATAGTAAAGTAGAAACATGAGCAATCACATCCACAGACACGAGTAAAATTCAAAAACACCAAATATTAACATAAACGCAGAATGAATCATGATCAACAATTCATATTATGTAGTAACATTTCACTTGTAAAGACATATCAACACCAGATTCTTATACAGTATTAAAACGTAAACGAATGCCAATTCTTAAGCAAACAACTTCAGCAAATGATTGAGCAAATCACTAAACCGCCTCCTCCGCACCACCCTTCTTAAGATCATCACCATCAACCGCCTTCGCGGTTATCGGGATCGCCACGTAGCCCAACTTCTTCTTTATGGCGGCAACATCGTCATCGTCATCATCTGAAGAAGAATCCGACGAAGAAACATCGTCAAAATCAAAGCTGCGGGGAGAGAACAGGGCCCACACAAAGTACAATACGGCGGCGGTGATGGCCCCACATCCAACACCAAATAGCAAAGCTCCGACCACGCTCATGATATCCATCGTGCGATCGCGAATCGAGCTGGAGACTGATGAATACAAATTGAGCGGAAAATCAGACGATTTTGAAACGGACGATGATGATGATGATGACGAATCATCGTCGAGGTTGGTGAAGATGAGGGTGAGGTCGCTAGGGTTTCGGATTTGGAGAAAATTGGGGGAATTAGGGTTTTGGAATCGAAAAAATTTGGGGGGAAAATTAGGGTTTCGTGAATTGAAATTGGGGTAGTAGGTGGTGGTGGTGATGAAGAAGAGAGTTTTGCAGGGGCGAGCGGCGGCGGACGTGGCGGCGACGGCGAGCAGGAGGAGGATGAATGGAACAGGAGAAGTCGCCATTTTTGCACAGGAAGAAGAGAGAGAAAAAATTGAAATTTGGCAATCAAATTATATGAAATTTCGTATTCTGGTAGATTCTAGAAGACGTAATAAGTAATAACATGAATATATGGTCAAAAGTGTTTCGTATTTTGGTTAATTTAGACTAAGATATAGTCGGTTGAAATCATGGATTAAAGGTTTTTTTTTTTATTTCATGAAAAGTATCAGAATGTTTTTATTTTTAATTTTATAAAAACGAAAATATATAATATTTTTTTACTTCTAATGTAACAATTATTTTTACGAAACTTTAGAAGCATATCAAAAAGATCTCGAAACATTGCATCTTTGATATTTAGTGTACCGACCCAAGCTTACTATGAAAACAAAACTTTGATTCATAATTGGAATATAAATTATTGGACGAAAATTAAAAGGAATTTGCACATTTTATAAATTAGAGAAAAGAGCGTTATAATATTTGATATTGAACTGCATAAATGAGATATTAAGATTCTTATTAAGTGGGAAACTTCGTATTTAATGCTATTTCTTTTGGTTTATTGGTCAAGAAAATGTAGACCAAATATAATTCTATCTCAACTGAAAGTACCAAAATCAAGATTTACAAAAATATAAAGAACTAAGACAAACAATCAACAAGATATGCATAAAAGTCCACTAATTTTTTTTTTCGATGTACCAAGAATATCAGCTAAATCACTTAAAATGAGAACGAAATACGGGATTTTGACTCTCTTGTGGCTTTATATTAGTGGCCACACCAAATAATGATAACTAAAATTTTAATTATATTATTTATAACAGTATAAGTTATTGTTTTATGTCAAGTGATGTAATAGTCCAAGAGCTAATACCAGACATTTATGTTGTACGGGAATACGATATGGATATTGGGACATGGATTTTTAAAAAATGTAAGAATACGACATTGATACGTCTATTTATTATTTAACTATAATAATTATATAATAAATTTATGTGCACCATATAAGTAGAATCAAATTTACAATTCTACCATTATATTTTAGAATTAAAATTAAAATAAATCTTATGTATGACACCTAATTAATATAAAGGAACATTTAAAGAAGAAGAAAGCAATTACAAATTTATTTAAAGGTGAAAAAGGCTCTCTCAGCCTAATTAAGAGAACTATACCTAATATAAAAGATTGAAAGTCTCATATTTTCTACTTTATTTCCTATTTTAATTTTATGTTACTAAGTTTTAATATATAATAGATATCCAAAATTTTCTTTTATTTTAATTATAAGATACGCCATGAATGATTTTTTGAAGTATTCGTACAACATAGACATTTTCAGGAGTGGGCTGCAAAAAGTGTCCGGTAAAAGTATTATCCTAAAGTGGAGAGACTATTTGGTGTCAAGTGTTAACCATTATGAGGTAAATTCTAAATAAGTTGACGAGGCAGTGCATATCATCTCAAAGTTATATAAAAACATAAAAAATGGATAGATCAAAATGTTCAAAAATCAAAATCAACAGTCAACTAAAAAAGAGTTCATTAAAGGCCAACCCGGACTACAGCCTTGCGGCCCATCCGGGGTCAGGCTTCTGGGGCCGTTGTTGGACCTTGTAAAAATTTAAGAAGCCTGCCCACATCACTACAACAAAAAACTTAAGAAATTAAAATCAATAATCCTAAGAAGTTCAAAAAACTTAAAACCACAAAACTTTGTCATCACCAAGACTACTCATGCCACTCCAGAAATCCGAAGGACTTTCTAGCCAGTTCTTCATCGAACATGTATGTTGTCTCCACTGGATACTCAACAATACCATTTTCATCATCCGGGACATGGATATTACTCGCACCAACAATATTATTATTGTTGGTGTTAGTATCGTATACTTGTAAATTTTGAGAGATAGGTGAAATATCTTGATTAGGGTGACATGCGTCGTCATTCGTGGGCATCTCCTCCTCTGATTTTTTGTTGGAGTTATCAGTTTTTTGGTAAACCCGACATAAAATCCACTTGTCTAGCTGCAAGAATATAAGAGAAAAAAATAACTTAATTAATAAATCATACATATATGTAGAAAATTCAAAGGAAAACTAAAATGTTAACTAAGATTAGTGTAGTGAATAGGGTGGTACCCTCATGTCTTCTGTCCCGTTTCTTTCGATGCTACCAGAGAATTCAGCTCTATATTCATGCATGATCCAACAAGTCTTGGTTCCTTCTCGAGGTTTGCCTGCATAAAACACCAAAGTCTTCTTGGACCCAATAGCTTTGTCCTTATAAATTATGGTCTTGTCAGCTCCAGTGGCTTTCCAGTAACCATGATCCTTAACTTCCCGATTAGGGCGTTGTCCGTTACGATACTTGCGCTCTCTTGAAGTGAAAAAGTACCACTCATTAACTTCCGATGGCTTATATGCTAAAAGCAAAAAAGACAAAAACAAACATAAGACATCTGAAACAATGAGTCCTCTAAGTCACTATTTGGGTATCACTCTTTGTAATATAAAATCATCCACCCTCCATGTATAACCATCATCCTCTAATATTAAAATACAGTACACGTGTCATCTTCACATATATACAGTGTATATAAAGTGGTCTATACCGGAAATTGCCCTAAGGGCAAAGCAAATCAAACATTTGACAACATGAATGAGGCAAAATCATGTTAAACTTTTTTAAGAACTGCACACAAGATTTTTGGCTATTTTAACAAAATTAAAATAAATTGAGAACTATTGAAAATATTGACAAATCTTTAGTGCAGATTTTGAGTGAGCAGACAACTTTGAAAATTCCGACAGTTTTGTTCAAAGATGATCGTGTACTAGTCTACCACATCAAATAAAAATCATGGGTGCGAAACAATCTTCAGATCAAAAAGCAGTTGTGATTTAGCATGTTCCTCATTCATACCTATCTATCAAGTTTGTTATTGTTTATATATTTCGGATAACAATATACTTACCCTATTCATTCCTTTATTACGAGTAGAGCTAGGAATACGAGTTGAAGCCATTTCTCTTTATTTTTGCATCTATTCAAGCAAAATTCCCAAATCTCATCAAATTTAATTTGTTTGTGCATATTATTATTATTATTATTATTATTATTATTATTATTATTATTATTATTATTATTATTATTATTATTATTATTATTATTATTATTATTATTATTATTATTATTATTATTATTATTATTATTATTATTATTATTATTATTATTATTATTATTATTATTATTATTATTATTATTATTATTATTATTATTATTATTTCACAAAAAAATTCCTTTATGTTTTCAAAAGCATTGCCCTAAACCTCGTTTATAGCAAAACCACTTATCATACGTTAACTAGTTATCAAATGTCAATTTGTATCCCTTAAAAAGATGGAGATCTTCATGTAGATATTTAATAACATCAGAGAGTATTGACTACGATGTACAATCTTTGATAACAAAATGAGTTTCATGCAAAAGTTCAATTAACATGATGAAATTTGGTGCAAATTTCAGAAAATTTCTAATAAAGTGATGAACTTTGGTGCAAATTTCAGATTACATGCGTTCTATAAGAAACGAAAAAAGTGTTTAGTGCTAGCTTGTCTTTGAAAACCCAAAGGGTTCTCAACTTTTATGTATTTTCCTCTTAGCACAGAAACAAGTATCATGCATAAAATGGCATAACCTCAACAACAAAAAAATAACGAAGGATTGAAAACAAACCTGCCAATTGTTGGGGACTGTGGTCATAAATATTGACCTCATGTATCTCTCGAAAGTGGATCTGTTCATCCTCGACCTTTTTCTTCATAAAATGAATAATTAGTTCTTGATCTGTTGGAAGAAACCTATAGCCCACCCCAAAAACAGGACCCTCAACGACTGTATCAATATTGTCATTAACTTCATGAGGTTCATTCTCTTCACGCTCATCGGTATTTTCGCAAGTTATGACAGAGCCCTGATCATTAAATTGTTGTTGATGGTCATCCCGTTGTTCAAAGTCCTCCGGGAAACATTCAGGATCTTCCTCTAGCTGATCATAGGCAAACCCAAGCAAGCTTCCATTGGATTCATAAAATTCCTGCTCCGGAAAAACCCCTGAATCAGTGATCGGGTCAAAAATCCTGTAATAATTCGTGTTTTCCACAACATTTTTGTCATACAATCCAATGTTCAGAAGGTAAAGATCATGGAGAGACATCGAATAACCATCAACGGGTTGAGGAATGTAGGGATCATCAATGGGTTGAGGAATGTAGTACTCGGAAGATCTGTGAGGAAGTCCTGTGTTTGTTGGCTCCATCGAATGCTCGACCATGGCATTTTCATTATTCATGACACGATTATTAGCCACAACGGAGACATTGTTGTTGTTGTAGCTGTTGTGGTCGACCGGTGGAGTATCTTCATCAGGGTTGTCCTTAGGGGTCACCTTTGGAGTTCTGTTTGATTTATCGATCTTTTGGTAAATCCGACATAAGATCCACTTGTCTAGCTGCAAAATTAAAGAGAAAATTGCATTGTAATTATTAAGTCATGTATCTAATTTTTTTCTTTTTTTTTAAGAAAAGGTTAAGATAATTGTAGAGATAGGTTTGTACGCTCATGTCCTCTGGACCGTTTTTTATGATGTTACGGGGTTCATTGGTTCTATATTCATGCATGATCCAACAACTCTTTTTTCCATCCGGAGCTCTGCCTTCATAGAAGACTAATGCCCTTTTGGATCCAACATTCTTATTCTCGTGAAGTATGGCTTTGTCTGCTCCAGTGGCTTTCCAGTAACCATGACCCTCGACTGCGCGGTTAGGGCGTTGTCCGTTAGGATACTTGCGCACTCTTGGCGTGAGAAAGTACCAATTGTTTTCCGCTGCTGGATCAAATTCTTCTGAAAGTAAAGACATCAAAAGTATTAAAAACAAAACAATACCAACTTAAGTCATCTGGCCTAGAACAATGAATAAAATCCTAAAAGCTCATGTTTTATAGTAGAGGTCGCATTTATATTTTTCTTTCAATTTTTTTCCTACTGAAAATGAATAAGTAACGATTGTTGACAAAATGATGAAAAAAAAATCAATTTAGCGAAATCATATATAATAAAAGTTATGATGATATAATATAAAATTCCTGATAGTCAAATAAGTCTCTAATTTTTCAAGGTCGGACAAATTCAGGCATATATATGCTAATGAATTCCACACGTACGTTATATTAATTCCATATAACTTAAATAACACTAGTTGCTATCGTTTTTAGCATTAGGCTCAACATGTCTAACAATTTGTACATCACTTCTATATATCATAATGCATAGGTTATATAAAAAATATGGTGCATGTATGTGAAACTATGGTCCTAAAAATCTGTTTCGTACTATTACGTACGGAACCACCATCTTCCGGACTAGCTAGATTCATGTTACAAAGATACACGGATATTGTTTCATTACAACCTGGTAACACCCCCCCACCCCACCGAAAAAGAAAGTCCTTTTTCATCGTCCTTGTGCAATTTTAACCCTAAAATATATTTTTAAAAAATCTAAAAATTGTATCCGGAGTGAGAGAGAATAGCTATCATGCCACATATACCTTCTTTTTTTTTTTTTTTTTTTTGATGAATATCATGCCACATATACACTCACAACATTATGAAGCTAAAAAGAGAAGGAACATGAAATATCATAACCACAAAATAGTTGATTAATGACAACAAACCTGCCAATTGCTGAGGATGGGACTTGTAAATATCGACATCATGTATTTCTCGAAAAGGGACACTTTCATCCTCGATCTTCTTCCCCAAAAAGTCAACAGTTAGTTCTTGATCCGTCGGGCTAAACCTACGACCCACCCCATAACCCTTGTCATAAACATGATCTGCACTAATAACTCTTCTTCGTTGTGTACCGTTAGATGTACAATTGGAAATTGCATTGTCATTATTTTTATGCTCAGGAGTTTTTCTTTTAGGGGCCATTATTGAAGGAAAATAATGTTCACGGAAATCAATTCTAGTCGAAAAAGGTTTTAGAGTCTATATATTCACCTGGAGAGTAGATTTTGTATAGGTGTAGGACTTTAATAAGATAAGTGTCACGTTATTTTATTATAATCATCTCGGTAACTGAGTAATGATAAGTTCTTATAGTAGTTAATTAAAGATAAGTTCTTGTTGTACTTTCGTTCACATCTATTTGATAAGCCTAAAGTGATAGGAAGACGTACATATATTGTTGTTATTTTACTTGTACGGTTATGTTTAAATAATATTAGCAGATATACGATCGGGATCAAGTTTTGATGGGAGTAAATCTTTTATATTATTAATGAATTTCTGTTTCTCTTTTCCGCGTAAATATTCAGATTAATTAATTTCAGTTAGTTTCTGCTCGCGCTGCTTCTCTCTAATTTAATTTTCTGGACGAATCATGAAAAAATAGCCCCACAAAATTTGGTATAAGTAACATATCAAAGAGAAAAAAGAAAGGCTAAGATATCGTTGAAAAAGCTATTAAAAAGTTTGAGACAGTATAAAGTTATAAAAAGCATAAAAAGGTATTTGCATATATTATATTTTTACTCATTATGTTAGTTACATATAGTAAGTATTTGTGCACGATCTCACATATTTTTACATACTGTGAAATTAATTTTTAGTTAAAAGAAAATGTAAAACATCAATCCAATGTGGGAGGTAGCTATATGGTTTGGGGGCAAAACATTGTTGATCTTCTTTTCCATTTACGTATGTGATTTATATAACAATTTTTTTTTTAATTTCAATTGAAAAACAATTAATAATGTAGCATGACGATATCTAAAAAGGACTACAACACACTGTGGGATTTATTAAAATAAAATAAATAATAAAAACCCCTCTCTTATTCTTTTGGCACATGAAATGTTTTTTTTTTATTTTTTTTTATTTTGCCTGTTATAGACATGATTTTTTGGCCTATATATTACATATTACACAATGTGTTTTTTCTGTGTCTTTTATAACAAGCTGAGTGTTTTTCCCTATTACATCTCCCACTTAATTTCTATGTTTCTTTGCCTCACATCAACATGATTCTTATTTTTTATTTTTGCCTACATTACACAATTTGTTTTTGTGTCTTTTTTTTTTTCAAGTGGGATGATGTTTCCCAATATTTATTAATTTTGACATGTAATAATTAGCACAATGATATCAAAAAAAGGAGTACGAATCACCGTGGGATTTAAAACAAATGCAAAAACTTCCCTCTTAATTTTTCACAAGTGAAAGGTTCTTTTTTCTTTTCTGCTTTTCACTGATTTATTATTTTTGCCTATTGCACATTACAAATGTGTTATTTGTGTCTTTTTTTTATAATTCAAGTTGAGCATTTTTCCCTATTACATATATTTCATTTTATGTTTTTTTTTCTCTATGTTGCACGAGTACGAATACGTGAACACGAATACAGGGATACCGAATCTTAAAAATCATAGGGATACAATATGGCATGAATACGTTTATTTATTATCATGTGGTAGACAGTGTCATGTCTTAAGCCAATATTAAAATTTTGAGTATTCTTTTTAAATATTCTAATAGCCATAATGTAAAGAGTTTCTTTTGCTTACTTTATAATATTTTATTCACAAATTTTTCTTTAAAAATACACACTCTGATATTGTAAGAATTTTAAATAGAATGTACACTCAACTGTGTAATAGACAACCATATTTTATTTTATTAGTTACATGAAAAAATTGACTTGATTAAAGTCAAAATAATTTAGAAGGGTAGGGCTGGGGGCGAGCGTCCTTACATGCCTCCCTTGTGAAGTGTCAAGAATAAGTTCATGATGTTTAGGAGGGTTGCCATCCATAGTTTTTTTGATAAATATATTTTTTGGTATGCAATCATGTAGAAGATTTCAAGATCTATACTTAATATTTGGAAATGTGTTAGATATGGTAGCTACACTACCTCGTTAGTTCAACATGTATGATAGATAGTGTATTTTTTGGTTCGCATTGTAACCGTCAAATCAAAACGACTAGAATGTTTGTTATAGTAGAAGAGTTCGATAAATGGAAATAGTCTTCATTTGTAAAAATATTAAGCCAGATTTGGCCATTCTAGCGGTCAACTCTCAACTTTCCGCATTTACAATGATTCCTAACGAAGTCCAACATGTTTTAAGTTTGGGTGAAAAGTCTGATAATGGATCATCTGTTCCACTTTGTGTCTCATTAATTTTATGTCCCATTTAATCATCCATTATTTACTTTTAACATCAAGAATACATGTCATCCACTAACTCTTATGTATTAAGTTCAAGGACACATGTCATCACCACAAACAGTGAGACATACTTGTGACACATAATTAGCTATACCTCTTAATCCAATAACTCAAAATCAAGTATGATGAATTTTATTTTTATTTTATATTAAAACCTAAATAAAATTGATGAAATTCAAAAATATTCTACATGAAACTTATAGATATACATCAAATACTTATATATTTCATTGTATTGAACGGTTGTCAAAAAATCATTTTTAGTCAAAATTCAAATATAAAATTATAAACAAGTATAGAAAATGCGCTTTAATTCCTCTCTTGGACCGTAGGACCACCAATAACTTGAAGGCGCCTTTTGCGTCCTGGGGTACGTCTTTTAGAGTTACATCCAGATAAGCACCATCTTGTGTCATTTTGCAACCTAATATCGCCCAAGGCCATGTTCCGAGTTTGTTTTTCCAAACATTGATATTAACAATTCAATAAACTCGATACAAAATAAAAAAATAAAAAAGACATAAATTAGGGAATGTATGTCACTTATATTATCATTTTTCTTTTTTTCATCTTTCAATTTTTCGTCCCTTTAGCTAATTGTAAAGAGCCATCGCGTATTAGCTTCATGCTAAGATTAGTGAATCTCTCTCGGGAATATTGTTTGGATGCTTTTCTCCAATCCGTACCAGACTTCATCATTGCAGCAAATTCTTCGTAACTTATACGCCCATCCTGCATGTCAACAAGACGCACCATATAACTAGAATTAACTTTTTCTTTTAAACATTTGGTAAATGTGACTTATTTTTAAGTATACGAAAGAGGGAAAATATTTTTTGAGTTGTGATCCACTATTTAAAATACCAAGTCAGTGGATATAAATGGCAATTGATATGTAAATAAATTTCATTTCACCATGTAAAACACACATTACTTGGCCATCCGTGCATGCATGTGTCATGACTAGAAAGTAGAAAAACTAGCTATATATGTGGACTTAACCATGATTTAATTAAATATGTGTTTTCACTTTCATTAACTAAATTTAGTTTCTCCTACATGTTTGATTGAAACATATAAAAATCTTAGCATAACTGACCTTATTTGTGTCAACATCCCGCATGATCGCATTGATAACTTCTTCGCAATCATCATCATCTTCATTGCCCAAAGCTTCGCGGAGCTCTCCAAGCTCTATGTACCCATTTTCGTCTTTATCAAAATAGGCAAATGCTTTGTGCAAATGCTCGTCATTGGCCATTTTCCTAAGATGCACCGTTACAGCTACAAACTCTCCATAGTCTAAAGTTCCATCTCCATCAAGATCGGCCTGCAAATCCGTTATGTATGCTTATGAACTAAAATATAAGGCGAGACGTCGACCAAGGTGGGAATGATTATGTACATAAAACGTTCCATGTGGTCATAAAGAATACACTAGAGGGCATTATAAAATTGACAAGCTACAATAATTCATTTATCCGATTTCGTGATCGTGTGGCAAGTAATAAAACCCGTGCTACAATAAGTGGTTGGCTCGAAATAGCTAATCTGCTAAAACAAGACAGATCATTGTCTACGACCAGTCAGTATTATAGATACCAGACGTGTTAAAAGGCTACCATAAGGCCCCTAGAAGTATCAGGAAAAGAAAACGGCGTGTTTAAACTAAATTTGCACGATGGGCAGAGATGATTCATTAAGAACTTTAAGTGTTTTTGATCAGAAAGATCCAGTATTATAGCAAATATCAACTTCCCAATATGTCATCATCATCAGAAAAGAGGTAAAAGAACTAAGAAAGAGAGAATGAGGCACCATATATACGAGAAAAATGCTTACACTTTCCATTAGAATCTGAACAAGTGCATCCGAAATCTGATGGCCAAGCTTTCCCAAACCAATTTTAAGTTCTTGAACGTTAACTTTACCCCTTTTCTCAGAGTCGATCACATCAAATGCATCTTTAAGTCCTGCTACTTCCTCCACAGACAAGTGCTCAGCTACAACCTACATGTAAAAGGCACCAGGATATCAAGAAACATGTCGAGTTTTGTGTGCTGCTTTTATTTCAGCACACCCTTCTCGAGTAATTTTTTCATGCAACTGTTACATGCTTATATGGTTCAAGTTATTGGTGGTACTATACGGTGAGATGTGCTCATGAGAAATTCGTGTCCTAAATTCTAAAAAGTATTATGTCATCATGCGCAACGGTTGCACAATATAATTACTTTCACCTCTTCCCAACGGGGTTGAGAGTATAGGGCCTTAAGCACTTGAGGGGTTGTATTATCAGGGGGAAAAAATGTAGTGAATTATGACGTTACCCTCAGAGCTCTTTTTTTGAGCTTATTCATCACAGAGAACTGTTTGAGCCTTGCCTTCACCGTCTCACCCAACGATACAGTTGGTGCTTTCTTTATATTTTGCAACCAAGGATGCTCTGTACTCAAATAACAGAATCCATGAAGCACTGTTAGTCTATTTTCTACTTCACCCTAAGAACAGTGTGCTGAATGTGAGTGAGATAAACATAATAAGCAAGCATTACCAAGGACTTGCTCAGCTGTGAGACGTCGGCTGGGATCTGGATCAAGCATCTTCTTTACAAGATCCTTTGCATTGTCGGATATTTTAGGCCAAGGATCTCTCTTAATATCAACTACAGACCGAATGATCGCTCTTGCTACTCCTTGCTCAGTTTCTGCCCAATGGGAACACACATTTTGAGAGGAGCAGTAAAAAATGAAATGGAAGTCAATTAATTTGGATATAAGTAAATTTAGTAACTGTAAAAGACACTAAACTTAAGCATATAGTCAAGAAACTTAAGTTTTACCCAACAATTTATCATATATTAATCAAGTACCTGTATTTTAGGAGTCAATTACACAAACAAAAATATAGTACTTTAGAAATGAATCTTATAATCTCCTCCACTAGAGTAAAGTTTGAATTGTAAAAGTTTAGAAATATATAAGATTACAAAAGCTCCCTGAAAGAACAAAGTGTTACGAGCGAAATGGCATTTCCCTATCAAAAAGAGAGCAGGAGATAACACACTAGCGCTACATCCTACGATTCTCGTTTAAACCAACATTCTAAAAGGCTTGCTTCTTTATTTGATTTTGAAAACAATTTTCGAGCATACACACACAGTGTTTTCTCCCTTGGTTATAGAGTTACAGAGAGAGTATACCAGAATAACCGCAAACTAACCTGCCCAAAATGGAGGAACACCACAAAGCAGAATATAAAGGATAACTCCAGCACTCCAAACATCAACCTCAGGGCCATAGTGGCGCTTTAGAACCTCTGGGGCCATGTAATAAGGGCTTCCAACAATCTCATTGAATCTCTCGCCTATTAATTAGAAAACAGCATTTGTTAACACTCTTAGATTTCTTAGGTACAAAAGACCAGTCCTGATACGGAAAAGTACTACGATGAGAATGTTACTAACCGGGTTTGAAGAAAACTGATAAGCCAAAGTCAATTGCCTTAAGGAGAGCCGATTCCTTCTTATTTGCAAAAAGAAAATTTTCTGGTTTGAGATCACGATGCATTACTCCATGCTGATGACACATCTGTACCACAAAATCAGCAAGAAATAAGCAACTCAAGCAGGATTAACGAGTGTACTAGGTAAAACTTTCAGAATAATGTGAAAGCAAAGAAGATATATGCTAAAAGGAAAAAAAAAGATCTTGCACATTTACGAGAAAAGTAATTCGATAGACCATAGCAGAGTGGTACTATTAACCTAGCATGCATCACTAGTCCATATCATATAGTCTGAAAGAATTAGCTAACGCTGTGGTATTTCACTGCAGAAAACCATGAATATAATACAAAATGACATACGTTCCATTGTATGGAGATTTATCCATATTTGAAATCTGAGTCAATAAACAATAGCAATTGCAAAATTTATTCATGTTTTAATCTAGTAAATGATGATACAATACCACCACTCTCAACCAACAGAAAGACCACGTACGTTACTCAAATCAGCTGAAGATATATCATATCAATTTTCCAAAGCTAGAGCATGAAACAATGAATCCCATCAATAATAACAGAATATCATGATAAACAAACACGCACAAAGAAGAAAGAAAAACTAAACCTCAGAACAAAAAAGGGCTAATTGTTTGATTACAAATTGCAATCTAACCTGAACAACTTCCATGATTGTCCTAACAACATCGGCTGCAGCTCTCTCGGTATAATGCCCTCTTGCCACAATCCTATCAAACAATTCACCCCCTTCGCACAATTCCATCACAATATGTACAGCACTATCATCCTCGTAAGTGTCGTTCAAACACACGATATTTGGGTGCAAAGGCAAATGCTTCATGATCTCAACCTCCCTTCTTACATCCTCAATATCCACCGCACTCTTTAGTTTCCCCTTTGAAATCGATTTGCACGCGAATTTCTCTCCCGTTGACACGTCGGTGCACAAATATGTGACCCCAAATTCACCTCTCCCGAGTTCGCGCCCAAGATCATACTTTTCGTGAATGTTGTGCCCTGTTGGATCTTTCAACACAACAAGCTTTTTTGTACCCCCATTTCCGTGATTAGCACCGTAATCGATTGAGAATGGATTTTGTTTATCCTTCCTTTTCTTCTTCCCCTTGGAAGCCTTGGAAGAGTCGGCTTTTACGCAGCAATTCCCCATTGTTCGAAAAATGAAATGATCTTGATGGTTTCCTTTCTAAATACATATATACACCCTGAAGCATTTTCAAGGTACACCCAAAAGAACATATCAGAGAAATCTCATTGCAAAATAAATTACTTAGTGCCTAAATATCAAAAGAAACCACTTTTCACGGTACATGATCATTTTCCTCGGATGATAGGCTTAAAAACTCTATCTTTTGATGGTAAAGTAGTTGAATTCACATAATCATTGTCCACAAAAATTTCCCAACAAATGAAACAACATGGACAAGAACAGAAAGACCAATTTATAACTAAACCATGATCAGAAGCTATGGAGATATCAAATAAATGAAGATTGCATATATATAGATTTGGCAATAAGGACAAAGAATTCACCTTGAATATGTATAACTTTCTTGGAATTTTCTTTATTATAATGAAAGAAAATTTGGTCAAAAGCAGTCCTTGATTAAATTTAAGACTGTAATTTTACAAATATTTGTTACAAACAGAAGGATCCATGGAGTGAATCCTTCATGGGAATTGAAAAGAGAGAATCAAAAAGCTGTTTTGGCACAGGCGTGCGTGTGTCTCTCTCCTAGTCCTAATAATTTGTTGGTTTTTCGTTTGTTGTTAAGGAGATGTATTCTACTAATAGTACTATGAAAGGTACATGTGGAGTGCAACAAAATCAAACTTTTGCTTCTATCATTTTCTCGTAACATGTGTCTAAATGAGGACGGGACAAAAATAAGGTACTAGCATGCCAATTGACCATAGGTTATGTTGATTGAGTCGCAGAAATAAAAAGTTTCAAACATTGTTTTTTTTTTTTTTTTTTTTTTAAATTTTGAAGAGAAGGTTCAAATTGATATAAGGCATGTTTTGTGCAAATCTTTTAATAATGGACCATTCAGCAATATCATGCACACAAGAGGTGGAACTAAAACGCGCAAGTTATTTTGATTATGTGTTAGCATGAGAAGAGATAACGTCAACGAATGAAAATATTCACAGCAAATCAGGCTTGACACCAATAATGAGAATGTAAATGATAATCGCTTATGATGGTTCAATCACGTGCAACGAAGACCCACAAAATCATCATGTATGCGACCTGTTGAGAACATTTTATTGCAAAATTAAGTGTTTTATTGCAAAATTAAGTGTATGGTGGTAATGTAGACAAAATATTATATTGTTATGAAATAAGGAAACGAATGTGATATTATTAGCTTAATTTTTGTTAAACCTAAAACTAATCTAGGTGATATGATTTAACTTTAAATATTCCTATAAATTTAAAATGTAAATCATATCTTATGTTTGAATAATACCCAAAGAACACGGATCTCAATTCCTTCAATAGGTTCTCATTTCATACAGATTTATTTCCTATTTTAAAATACACAAAGAAAATTGAAATTGTGAAATTGGGCCGATCAACTAAGTAGAATTGGGCAAATTCACGGGCCTTATATCCAACAAGCCCAATTTAACCCGTTTACATGTGAACAACAATTAATTACAATTTTCCATTTCTTTTTTTACTTCTTTCGAACAGAGTACAATTTTTCCCTTTCATCATAAAGAGAAAAAAGAAAAATTGAAAGGGAAAAAAATTGACAGAGAACGGAGATGAAGAAAGCCGGCGGTGGAGCAGCCGTCGACAAAAAGAGGGGCCGGCGATCGTACGGTGACTCCGTGGCGGACACATCTTCTAGGGTTAGTCGATCTTTTTCAATTCAATTTTGATTTGTACTCTATAATTTAATCATTTGTTGAAATTGATTGCTAAAGTTTACATCTTTCGTTTGGGTGATTGTTCTAATTGTGTTAGAAACGGTGATCCGTAGCTTTGCTGCATCGTGTATGAAGATTTAATGTGCATCTATTTTTTTATTTTTGGTTGAAAATTGGTTTGAGTTTGATGAAATGTGATGTTTTTTTGAGTTGGGGTTTTATTTCTTCTCTGTAATTGAGGAGAAGAATGGTGTGGTGTGCTAGGAGAAGGCTTGAGTATCGTCTTTTTATGCGATTCTTTAGTGAATCTGTGATTTAGCTGGTAAATAGACAGTTAATTTTGTTCAAGTTTTGTACTTTATGGTACCTGATTAATTGTGTGCCAGTATTAGGACAGGATTAGCAAAAGTTTCATCGGTTTTGGATCCTTTTGTTTCTCTGTGGTCTTCTCCGTGTCCTTGTTTTGGCTGCCTTTTGTGGTGTTTTTACCAGTCTCTGCAGGAAAATGTATCTTGTGTGGTGTTTGTGTGTGTGCGTATACGTGTACGTTATTCTTTTTTTGGAATATGGGAGGAGAGGAAACTATTTTATTCTTTAGATGACAGAGATGTGTAGTCTTCCCTCAAAGGTTATTTAGTTTTATCTTATATTGGTCGTCTATTCAAGTTGTTTCGCTGGTGTGCCGGCTACAAAGTAGTATCTTCCGATATCTGTCGTGCTGACAACCACCAGTCTCTAGCATGGAAAGACATGCACTCTCACACCTTTATTATCGTAAAGACAGGACTTTAAACAAGTTTCTTACTAAGTTGATGTGATTCTACTTGCCTGCCTTTCTGTAAGAATAGGAATTGTTTTACTAACACTGACCATTCAATGGAATTTCAGAAGCAGGCTGTGAAAAAGGATGTTTTTCAGATATTTGCAGAGAAAGTAAGAGATCACAAGAATCTGGAATCTAGATGGGCTGTCTTACAGGAGACAAGAGTTGAATATTTTAGAGGAAAAGATTTTGTTAGCTTTTTGAAAAATCATCCAGAACTCAAAGACCTACTTGAAGCAGATAAAAATCTAGAGACTGAAGATATTGCCAACACTCTGCTAAGGAAAAATCTCATAGTGCGATGTGATCGTGTTGTCAAAACTGTTAGGCCTGGGAAGAGGAAACTATCCACATGGCCTGCACATTTGGAGATTTTTGGTGTAAGATCCTACAAAGTATTTCTTAGGGGGTTAATCTTTTCTACTTTCCATGTCATCGCTTATATAAGCTAATCTTTTTTATCTTTCTTTCTTTTGGGTTGGGTGGTGGAGGAAAATAAAGGGATTCGCCTCTGCCCATATTTGAGAACAGATAGCTGGTTGATGGAAACTATTTGTGCTCATGTTCAAGATATCCTCTAGCTGCAGATCTTACTCCTGTTCTCTTTTGTTTATTGTGCTTTGCAGGACCAAGTGTTCTCCGATAATGATGCTTTTTTTGCGTGGACATTTGTAAACCGACATCCCTTGTGGCAAACGCTTCTCTCATTTTGCTGGCCGGTTTTGACTCTAGCGATCTGTTTGTTTCCTGTGTATCCGCACCAAGTCAAGTTGCTTATACTCTACGTCTGTGCAGGCATATTGCTTGTGATACTTTGCGTCCTTTTTTGTAAGTTTTCGGTCCTGATGGCACTTCCTTTCATGTGCACCCCACCAAGTCAATCTGCTTGTGTCTAAATTTAAGTCTGTGAAACTTATATTGTTTATATCTTGGGCTTATTGAGGTTGAATATTTTCTACAGTGAGAGCCCTTATATTTGGAGCTCTGTGGATCCTTTTTGGAAAGCGGGTCTGGTTCTTCCCTAATATTCTCGCTGAAGAAGCTACTCTCAAGGAATTATTCCAGTTTTGGCCCAAGAAAGATGAGGAAGAGCGCCCGAAATGGACGGCTAGGCTATTTTATGCAGTAGTGGGTGTGCTTGCCATTTTACTGCTGAGGCACCATGCTCCTGATGAAGCCGCTAGAGCCAGGTATGCATACTAATTAACAACTTTTGCTATTACCAACTGAAATATGTTGAAGCACATTTTGTGGAAGCTTCATTTAGAATCCGATTTTTGAATATAGGTACTTGTGGTTTTAATATTCAATGAAGTAGAAGAAAAAAAGTTCTTAACTCCAGATAATTTGCATATGTAGAGTTTTGGGGTATCTGCATATAAGTGGTGGATTACAATGACAAATATTTTATTTATGATTTATAAGTGTAAATGTCTCATTAGCAATATTCCAGTTTGTTGGGTGTCAAACATGTAAAGGCATTTTGAAAGATACAATTTGTTTCCAGATTGTGTTCAACGAAACTTCTTTTCTCTGTCTTCTGCAAGCATAAATGTTGATCACGTTCCGGTAGCTTATCCAACCTCTAGGCCTGTACAAGAGTCAATTTGTTTTGGTCCAGTTTATCTGTGATGGTGCCCAATTTGGTAGCTCTCTATAAAGAGATCTGGGAGAATCACATGCTGACCTCCACCTGTAGTCTACTTACATAAACCTCCCTTAGGTTTTGAAGAGTTATAAAGACACTTCCTAAAGGCTTAAAACATTAATAGTTAGGAGTTTTCTGCTATTTTTCTCTGGATCTCTTTAGTTATTCAAACATCAGAGGAGTTTGTCTGTAATCTTTTTGAACTTTGAAGGGTTTTCCTGTAATTCTTCAACCAGTAAGGGAAGAAACTCGAGAAGGCTTTTTCAATGCATTTAGCTGAACAAGAAATTCGTACTCTTTTTGCAGGTACCAGAGACGGGTGTACAACATAATAGACGACGTTCTTGAATGGTCCCCCAGCCTTGCACTGTCGGGTATGTTGGATAAACAAACTGTCTTCAATGTTACCGATCCCAAGAGCAATGTCACTGATGGTAACAATGCTAGCACCGGAAAAGTGCCTCAGCCAGAAGATACAGAGGAGGAAATTGTCTCAGATCAAAACGAAGAAGACGCAAATGTAGAAGACAGAGATAGGGAAAACTGAATGATACAATGATATGTACTAAAAGAAAATAGTTAAGACTATAAATTATATGTTTTAGTCTGGATTTAGCTTCACTTGATTAATATTTTATTAAGATGAACACCCCATATTCTTCAGGCAAGAATTTTAACTCTTATTATATGCATTAGCCATAAGTTGTGGACAGGCACTAGAGAGCAGAGCAGGTAAAGGATCTACTCATGTTTGCTGATTATTGCTCTTACCAATAAAATATTGTGGGAGCAGCATTTGAAATATCGAGGAGCACTTTTCTTAAAAATAAAAAAAAATTAGTACTCTTACATTATTTAAAGTGAATTTATACAAAATACGATTGATTGATTGATTTCTTTCTTAAATTAATTAGAACGGGTTGTTTTTGGGTTAAAGGTCAGTCCACCACCTAAAAGAGAAAGAACAAAAATATATCTGATACGTCGTACAATTAGCTAGTGTAATACTTGCAAGGAGTTAAATTTTGAAATGAATTTTAACGGAATCAATTAGAGAGGCTTGGAATTTGGATCAAGCCATTCATCTTTACTGATGGCCCTGACGTGGATCCATTTGGAAACCAACAATTGGATTCATTATCATCACAGATCTATTAATGGTCCGGCCTATCGAAAGAACCCCATTAACTTATCCTTTTTAACTTTTCCACCAACTTCCAAAGATAATCATAATAAGACCGCTTCTCGCAAAGCTCAAAGAAATGTAGCATGTATATGTAGCATTTGCCATAAGCATGAATCTGAGAGTAAAATGAGTTTACAACAAACGTAAGCTTACACATGAAGCACAAGTGACAAACAATCTCTAGAACTAGGAAAATTTTAAGTTCCCTAACAAAAAAGGGGCACAAATTTGTCACCGTCCCCTTGAAGTTGCGTCCCTTATCTCATCTACTGACGATGGGAAAAGCTCAATGTAACGACTCCCGAGTGTCATCCTATCTTTACCCATTGCTTCTTTTGCGTCATCTGCGCTTTTGAACTCCACAAAAGCTTCACCTGTGGGCCTCCCGTCATAGTTAAAGGTTATATGGATTGACTCTTCCGACAAAGTAAAATTCTTGAAGAAATCAATTATGTCATCCTTGCTAGCTGAAAAGGGCAAGCCCCTCATTCGCAACACAGGAGTGGGTTCAGTGAAGTCCTTTCCCTCAAATGGTTTTGTCATCAACCTAAACAGGAAAAGGTCATTTGAATATGTAATATTAGTAATATATGTAACTGGAAAAGTTGGCAAGGGGATAATGCATGAAAGATCGGCCTCCAAAAATTAATTTTTGTCACAGACAAAAGGGATAATAGAGCATGTAATTGTCAATGCAGCCCAGAAAGCAACAAAGTACTCATACGGTTGTAGCAGCATACATATGATATAAGCAAGTGGAAATTAAGATTCATAAACCTTAATCTGAATCAAGCCAGTACAAAAAAAATAATTCTCTACACTAGTCCCTCAATATTGTTAGTTGATGTTTCTACCACCAAATGAAGAAACCGAAACCTTAGTAATCTAAATTGTGTAATAACAGAATCTTATTCCAGTATAGCCCTTGATCAAGGTGAGCTAGGGTCCAATACCTATGAGTCACTGTAAGTTGCAGGACCAAGAATAAACCCTGAATTTGTTTCACCAATCATATAATCACAGTTATGTGTCTAACTTTGTCACTGAAATACCCCCATACAAGCACATACATCAGCGAATATTAAATCAACCAGTCAAAGCTCCGCGTAGTTCTCAATTCTCACAAAAGAAAATATTTCCTCAGTTAACCAGTTCAGTTGCTTTAATGGATAAGAGTAGTACTGTTTAGATCTTGCTAGCTACAAGTTAGACAAATGATAACATTGTAAAATTCACAAAACAATAAAGCTATGTTTTTGACCTAATTGCAGATATAATTAAGTAAATATACCTCAAGCTTGTGAACAGATGTATTTGTTAAAGTGGTAAACAAAATTTTGAATTATAACTGGACAATTAACATGTTCAATGTTATAACTAACAGTAAAGTGAGAAAATACAGAGGGATAATTAAGAAGGTCGATGAAACAAAATTTTTCTGTAATCAATTTGGTCTCTAAAGATGGAAGCCTACTTTATGTCTGAAGTAATGAGAATATACTCCTCAACTCATAAAGTCATAATCCATAAAACGACACTGGACATTACTTATATCCGGGGAACACTGACCGAAAGAACATATGCTGTTTAAGATCAATTTTGACAAGTAACAGAATTAGTCCGTTATCATTAAGCTGGCCCAAATTGGTCATATTAATACATGAGGTAGCAAAATGATGCTTCAAGTATTAAAACTTGGAGAAATCAAGACATTAACCATACTTTTATTAAGCAAGTTTTCATTATTTAACTAACATAGTGAACAAATCACGAAAATAATGGCATGTAAAGGAAAAAAAAAAAAAAACAGTGACTTGCAAATTCGTTAATGTAATTTTGGCTAGTAGAATCCATGTGATTGAAACAACTAACTGTGCCTATGTACCGAATACTTACAGCTTTTTTACTTCCGCCTAATTAGCAGTATTATAAGTCCATTTCACATTGTTCTTTATTTTGAGAAGTGGATGTCTGGATATGGAAACTCTTACAAATGGAATTAGGCATGGTCTACAATTTTAATAAGGAGCGGTGTATTAACATACCATGAGGCGCTCTTGTTCGCCTTCATGCATATTAGGCTGAAATGGTGTAAAAATGCTTTGTGAATTACTACCTAGAATCTTGGTAATTAGAATTTGAGTTGTTACTATACTGGCAATGCAGTTATGTAACTCTGGCATTTATGTTTTTACTAGTGCTTATTTTTAACAAATCATTGCTTACACAGTTCCTAGTTCAATAGTTCTCGAATGGCATCAAAATATATCGTCCAAAAACACTGTCATTTAAACAGAGCTTATGAGCATTCTACAATCATGCTACTTATAGTGGTATATACAGTTTATACGAAAATACTGATGCCTTCAATTTAATAACCAAATGATGTGCATCGTGAGGCAAAAAAGGCCTTGTTCAGCACGTTAGCTCATTTCCGTTGCTTAGTCAAGAATAAAATTGATTTCTGTCTTCTTATCTACTAATAAAAATGGTAAACATTGTATCTGTTATTCTTCTTATTTTGTTCATCTCACTGTTTCTTGATCTAGAAATATCAAAGATGCATGTAGTCCAAAGGTCCACCTGGTTTGATGACCTGAGCTAATTTCAAATCTTAGTATATATTACTAGAACTAAATAGAAGTCAACTTGACTGATGTCCAAATCTGATTGCATGACCAAAATCCCCACTATATATACTCACAGACCTAATTTTGCTAACTCTAATTGTATAGAATAAATTTCAAGCATACCATTACCATGTACCCCATCAGCAGTACATATTTGTGAGCAGAATTAAAGGCAAATTTCTGTACATGGCTACATAGCAAAGTCTGGGTAGGGAGGGAGGACGCAACGAGGGTACTTTTATGCAAGACAAGATATGGGCACACAAGAAACCATTAAGCACCATTATACCATCAAAACATATAAAGCCAAGCAGCAAAAAATGGAATCTCCAATAATCATGCAAAATATTGGATCGATCAGCAGTCAGAGACTCAGAGCTATAATCACGTAATGAATAAAATGAAATAGCAGATAATAATCACCTTCCCCTCGAAGCGGCTTCATCCAACTCCTCGCGTGACGCAGGGAAAAGCTCTATATATCGATTTTTCAGGGTCATCCTATCCTTCGACATAGCAGCCCTCGAATCTTCAGGACTCGCAAACTCCACAAATGCCTCCCCAGCTGCCCTTCCCTCCGCATTAGCTATCAAATGAACTTTCTCTTCCGAGAGCACGAAATCCTTAAAAAAGTTCACAATCTCCTCCTTGCTAACCGAGAAGGGCAAACCCCTCAACCGCAACACCCCTTTAAATTCCGACAAGTCCCTCGTCTCGTCGTAAGATTTCTCCCTCGACCCACCACGACGAGACGAACGCGAACCACCGCCCGGCGCATCGAAAACCTCATTAGCTATAGCCTTATAGTACTCGTCCTTCCTACTCCTAAAAACCTCGATGTACCTCCTCCCAATCTTCGCCTTATTCCTCTGCAACGCGAAATCGATTTGAAGAGGGTACCCCAACACACAATAAGCCTCACCAGTAAATTTTCCGCCTTTATGAACAAACAGAACGTCGATCACGTCTAGACCGTGAAAGAAATCGACAATCTCTCCCTCGGCGCAATCGAAGGGGAGGCCTCGGAGGCGAACAACGGGGAATGGTGGGGGTATGTATGAATAGGGGGCAGGGGGTGGGAGTGGAGCATCGTACATATAATTTGGACCAGGATTATTGTAATAAGATGAACCCTGATCCATTAAACGCTGCCGTTTTAAACCCATTTCGCGTGAATCACCGGTTTCTGCGAATTTACTTCATACCCAAAGAAAAAAACAATAATTGATCGAATCAGAAACAAATTTATACATCGCAATTGAAGGATAAATTAATAAAAAAGTAGTGAGAGAAAAATATTACCCTCTGTAAAACATGGCTTGTGCTGTGATTTGCGCCGATGAAGAAGATGATGATGAATTGTGTGAGTAGGAGTTTTGGGGGAAGTGTGGAGTTAAAGCCCTTGGAGGAGGATACGACATCGTTTCGATATTTCTTTTTATCCCCCTTGTAAAGCAGTCAAATTTGTTTTTTCTTTTTTTTTTTTTAAAAGCTCTTATAGGTCCATTTTTCTCTTCTCTTGTAAACTGCTACTGTACACGTGCTTTTTACACGTGTTTGCTTTTGTTACGTTATTTATTGACACTAATAATTAGCATAGATTCTCTTACATAAACTATAATAATTCAGTAGATTAAGTTCACTGCTGCAATTTTTTGGTTAAATCAAAAACTATTTACATGATTGTTTTAACAAGAAAAATGATAAGTAAAATAGTTGAAAAATTACATTAATAAATGGGAAGATTTGCATCTTAAATAGTACTTGATCAAACCTAGGTCAAGATTATAATTAATTTGAAATTATTTAATATTATAGAATAGTTTAGTATAATGTGATTAAACTATATATGTGCTATGTACAATTTTTCAAACAATTGGTGATAATACTGTAATTAACGTTAAACTACGGGGTTTGTGTGTTTTCACTTCATTGAATATGAAAATAGGTTTGGAGTTTCCTAGCTACGAAGGGAACAGGCTAGGAAACTCTCATTTTTAAGATAGTACTGATAACTTAATGTTTTTGGGCCTTGCATAGTTGCATGAAACTTTTTTATGTATTTACATCACTTGTTTATATCTTTATTTGTCTTAAAAGCTATAAACAAAAAAGCAGTAGCTTAAAAACTCGATCTCCGAGTGATTTTGTGTATTATTTTTAAAGAGCCCTTTTGTCATAATTCTTTATGGGGGCAAATTAGTCATTTTGTCGAATATTAATCTGTAGTAATTTTGATAATGACACGTGCTTTAGGTGAAAATGGTACTTCAAAGATTATTAGAGAGTAGTGGTCTTAGATCTCACTTATAGGAGTTAATGATTAAATTAAACCGGGTTGTTCCAATTTAATGTGGATAGATACTAATTTATTAACTACTTATATTAAAAATATAGAATCGTCTCTGAATTTTAATGTAGTGTCATGCTAATATAATTAAGAAATAAACACATTCCCATTATTATTTTGAGAAAAATAAATAGCACCTTCGCCCCCTAAAATGTATATCATTACGAAGAATCGCAATTTGGTCCTAAATATTGAGAAAAAGTGAACTTGCCCTTTAAAAAATGTGTTGTGATAAAAATATCCTCGACATTTGTAAAGAAATTAATCAGGGGCCAAAGGGTACGTTTGTTGAACTTATCAGGCAAAGTCCTCAATTTTAAATTTTGAGGGGGAAGTGCTAATAACTCTCTTTAAAAGTAACGTGCTATTCCCTTCCCAAAAAAAAAAAAAGAAGTAATGTGCTATTATCTCTAACAATATTATAATTTTTAATATCACTAATTCTGATTGCAAAATATTTATTTTTCTCCATTCTGTACACTGAATTGGAATCTATATCTAATGCAGACAAGATTAACATTTGCTACACATCAAGAATAGAACAATCTTGTTCAATGCGTCAAACTAGATCTATCAATGGAAGATCAGCTCCTAAGAAACTCCCATGGCCCCGTTCCAGTCCCTATTCTCCAAAATCCTGCTGAAGCTCTCAGACTCATATAGATTGTCAGAGAAATCCACAGACCGACGAATCCACTGCTCGACGAAAGAATTAACAAAACTATGATGCTAACTATAGCCACCATAACCTGCACATAACCATAGAAAACTTGTTTAGATTTAGAATTTTGTCCCATTTTTATCTGTTATAAGAAAGGGACAATTACATTTACAAGGGATTACTGGAAGCTTACCATTGAATAGGCCGAGTACGCAAAATCCGATGCTCCAAAATTTACACCATCAAAGACAAAGGCTAGTGCGTTGATAGGCTGAGTTGCTGCAACAAACTGGTAGGAAAAGATTCTTTTAAGTATGTTAATGTGCTTATATAATGGACTAATTTTCATGTATGATTTGTAGGGGAAAATTACCGGAATGCCAACACCGATAAGGTGGATCACATCGACGTCTTTGGTAAATACTCTTGCTCCAAAATGTAGTCCAAATCCAAGGACAACAGATAGAATTAATCCAAGAACTAATCCCAACTGCAATTCAATGACTGATCTCAGAAAAAGTTTTACGCATAACAAAAAATATGTAGTAGTCCATTTATTTTGAATGGTCGAAAGTACCTGCAGAACGCGAGCTGCAGTGGCAGTTGCGCGTGTATAGTCTTTTCTGGCAAATGCACTGGCAAGTATTGCCTGAGCCAATAATTTTTTTTTTAGTTTTTGTTCATTTATTTAGGGAACTTAACGAAACTGGTTATAATCTTTTTCAAGAATTGGTCAGTTTGCACCGCGAAAGCAGAATTATGTGTAGAAGGAACGAGAACATAAACGAGAAACGTGGCATCACCTGTCCAGCAACGGCTAAACCATCCGCTAGAAGAGAAGTAGCAAGCCAAACTTGCAGACAGACCTGAAATGCAGCCATTTGCGTTGCTCCCAACCTCGCAGCCAATGATGCAGAAAGTGTCACACAGAATGTTACGGCTATGACCCTCATAAGTAACAGAAATCCTGAGTTGGAAGATGAAATTATCATTTGAATATGATATAAAGAGATTACAGTAAGGCGCATTTAGAGATTCAATATGGAGCAGATGAAGAAAAAAAACTAACCGTTCTTTAGAAAGCGGTTCAGCTGCAAATATTTGAGACTAGGGGGTATAAGATCCACTTGTTCCGTTAATCTCCACAAGAGTATTACTGAAATCAAGTACCTGAAACATCAGTTAAACTAGTAATCCATGAACATGTAACAAGACAGAAAAACATGCTTAAGGTTGCAATAACGTCAGACTTACTGAGAAATAACATGTGAAATGGCCGCGCCTCTTACTCCCAACTTGAAAACAAACATAAATATTGGGTCTAGAACTATGTTTGTTAAATCTCCAGCCACTAAAATGGATCGAATCAACAAAAGTGATTAGAGATAGAAATCTTCTCCATTTCATGAAATATTGTAAGGATGTTAGAATGCTTGCCTGTTGCGTAAAGTGGCGTTTTTGTGTCCTTAAATCCGCGAAAAACTCCTTGCGTAGCCAATGATAAAAGAACTGCTGGAGCACCAAGTGACCTGAGTTTTAAGTACTGCTGTGCGGGTTGCAACATTTCAGAATCCTGTATTTGCGAGAGTAAAGTCAACATCACTTGAGAATTAAGTAATTTTGTTCTTTGGTTCTTTTGTTTTTGTTATCTAACTTACAGATTTGACCCCCATGAAACTTAGTAAAGGTTTAGCTGCTAAGATGAGAAGTGCAGCTTGGATTAGGCCAAGAACCGCACCGATGATTAACGCCGATGATGCTGATGGAATCCGCTTCTTTTCCTTCCCACCCTTATCTATCTCAAAGCTAACATTCCCTGACTCGGACTTATTCATTTTCTCATCCATATCTACTGCAAAAAATCGGAAGTGCGACAAAATTAGACAAAATAACTGTACATAACATTTATAGAGAATCAAAATTCTGGAGAAGCAGCATACCATTTTGTGGTATTAACATCTTATTTTCACTATCTACATCCGGTCCGTTCTCCAAATTTTCACTATCTTTTGCATCTGAATTACTCGCTTCTGTAATCGCATCTTCCTCTGCGACAAACGAAGTTGTGACACTAACGAGTGGGAATATTGCGATTCTTGAAACCTGATTGAATAAAGCAATGGAGACCCCCACAGCAGCAAGTTCAACCGCACCTGTTCCAAACAAACATACCAACAAAGTATAACAATAATATATTAAACGCAGTTAATACTATAGATTATGGAATTCAAAAATTGTAATATCTGAGATAAAAGGCATGAAATCAAAATTAATACCTATTTGTCCTATAAATGCAGTATCAACCAGAGATGCAATAGGATCAGCTGTCAAAGCTAGTGCTGCAGGCAGAGCAATTGTTGCTATTTCCACACCAAGCTCATCCAATTTAAACACTGACCTGCTCAACATCACCAAAATTAATCACTATTTCCATCATTGACTGTTTCTACCCTGGAATTTGTACAAGTTTCTATTATATGATCAATTCTTCACACAAAAACACACATCTCCATATCTGAATAAAATCTTACAAAAAAAAAAAAAATCTAGATTAGTAGTACTCATCACATTCATCCAAAAGGCAAAAAGATAGTTAAAAGGGTCAAACAAACAACAAAGATTTGTTTTTTCTTTCTTTTTTGAACAGAAGAACAAAGAATTGTCTTTTTCTTTCGAACACAAAGAAAAAAAAGATTACTTTTTTTTTTGAAGAAAAAGAAGAAAGAATTGTTACCTGAGGTCCTTGATGAATATGAAGAGAGGCAACCTCGGATTCCCAGTAAATAAATCATCTTTTTCGGCCATAACTATAAAAGTTTTTGTCACTCAAAAAACTTTACAAAACAGAGGCTTCTTCTTCTTCTTCACTGTACCCTGTGAAGTTCACAACATACAAAAGAAAAAATAATAACAGAAGTTCAAAAATTCAGACAAGCTAAATTTTGTCTGAACATTTAAATACCAACATAATCTTTTTTCATGAATCAATTTGAGGCCATATACGTGGCTTTTATAATCTCCAAGAGCATCTCATTCTCATTCTCAAATGTATTTCCACACACACTAAATCATGAAATAGTAGAGATTCTTTGTCCTCCTTTAACAAAATAATAACTCTTATTTCTCAATCTTATTTATGGTCCTTTAACTTTCTTAGGTGGGTCAGGAAAGTGGGACCCTCTTCTCTCAGGCAGCTTAAGTCATGACACGTGTCTTTGTTGAATTGATACCACTTATTCCAGAGTTGTCTACTTTTTGCCAAAAAATATTTACCAGGGTGAAGGTTAATGATGAAGATATGAGTTTTGAGTGAAGAAAATCGCAATAATTGCATAACAGTTTTGGTTTGTGAAGTTTGGAGTTGGACTATAGTTTTGATTCAGATATATGGCTCTTGATATGCTAAGGTAATTAGGTTGCCGTTACATTTAATTTTGTCTGTTAATCTTCTTTCGAGTAAACTAATGGCCTAGTACGGTAATATGCCTAACTGAAAGTGGGGCTGAAACATCTTTTTTTACTTAGATTGTTAAGGGTGACTTAATGGATCAGAAATGGATAGTCAAAACTCAGAAGTGACTCAAGACATAATGTTAAATAAAATACATGGGTAATTTATTAACCAGTGAAGTGCGAACAACTTTAATATTAACACATCTAAATTAATAGGTACAACACTTAAACCGTCTAAAAAGATCTACGCTAAAACACACTCTAGAGGTAAAAAAAAAATTACACTACTTAGAAGTTATACTAGACATAAATCATCTAAAAGTGCATATTACACTGAGGGACGCAAAAGACACACTACTCTCAAAACACACTATAGATGTCAATCATCTAAAAACACCCACCCTGTCCATGCCCTACTCATCCAACCCTACCCTATAATTTATTTTTGTTTGCTTCAAAAATTAAATCTTTTTTTCATAATATTTAATCTTCAACTAACGATGGTAAATTAATTTTGATTGTTAAACTAGTAGTTCTCAATGTGATCAAGCAAATGATTCTTCAACTTTCTTAGTTGAATTGATTTTTTTCGCTAGTGCCAAGGACGTGTTCATATAAAAAGTATGACTTTTAGCTATTTCAATAAAATTAAAACTAGAATTATGAATGAACATTCTCTCTATTTACATGCGCACAGGGAGGCGTACCTTATTCTTGTCTGGACATAGATTATCGGTATCACCTGTCCGAAATATTTAGTGATTCAGTTAAATAAAGGCTAAATTTACAAAAATGACTAAAAGAGAAAATGGCCCTCACACCTCCAAAGACAATTACTTTCCTCTGCATTTAAATACTGAGCAACATTGCGCTCTTTAATTAACTCTAGCTAAGTGCTATACTTCTATAATTTTCAATGGACAATGCTTATCTTTCAATTGTATGATGACACAAATTGACTAGTGTTGCAATAGAAAGGGATGATGACATTTATAATTTTTGCTTGTTTCTTTATGGAATTATTGTACAACATCAAGTTAAACAATAATAATAGTATGTTCATAATATTTTCACAAAACATGTCATAAGTCACATGAGTCGATGGAACGATTAATCATACCGATGTTCCAATCGTGCTATGAGGTATAGTCTAAGGCGAACTAAGATTCTTAGCTAGACCGCTAAGAATTCTTAGTTCCCGTAGATTTCTTGGATCACCACAAGCCGCCGCAGCTATCCCAGCCCTTCTTCCGACGATTAGGTTGGAGAAGGAAGAAAATGGATGAAAGAAAAGGGAAAAAGTAAAATAAAGAAAATGACAAAGGTAAAAAAAGAAGAGGAAAGAGGATAAAGGATTGTGCCACGACGGCTGTTGTGATGGTAAGATATGATGGAAGAGGAAAATGAGAATAGAGAGGAAAAAAGAGAAGGAAAAAAAAATGAGAAAGGGCAAAATTATGTACAATAGTAAGAAAAAATATGAGAAAAAAGAACCACTTCACTTTGGTGGTTGACAAGAAAAAAGATAGAGTTTTTCATGGAAAAAGTAACAGAAACGGTTGTGTGAGGCTTAAGAAGTGAAGAAATAAAGAAGATGTAAAAAAAAAAAAAAAAAAAAAAAAAAGAGAGAGAGATGGAAATAGTAAATACTCCAAAATAACTCACACGTATACTATGTTGGACAAATGTGGATTAAATGACACAAAGATTCAGAATCTTAAAATTAGACGATACTATATACAACTATATATTTATATAATTTTATATATTGTTCATAAGCCGTAAAAATATTAACTATTTATATACAATATATATACGCGGACATACTTATATGGATTGAGATAGATGTGTCTTATTGTCTTGATGGTCCACGTAAGATCTCAATTAGGAACCTGTTAGAAAGTGATTCTTTATTCTGCCTTTTCTAAAAAGATTTTCTAGTGTTTGATGATTGTAATTTTTGTTCGATTAATATCAAGTGCAAGTGGAAATTATTATTTATCCATTTTTTTTCCTATCATTACTTTTTACCTATTCTTTCCTTAATGGTTTTGAGAGTTATTAATATACTTAAAATGCATAACTTTACGTGCCTTGGCTCCTATGATGTAGCCTCCTGTTATAGAACAAAAAAAGAAGGTAGTTGTAGTTTTGTGATGCATTTGCGTATTAAAGAAAGTATTTATTGAGTATAATATAATATATAAAGAAAACATACAAATTGCTTTTTTTTTTCAAGAAGATTAATTGTCTAGTCATTATATTACTCGGTGTTTTACTGCAAAGATTACTAAAGATTATTTCTTGGGCCAACAACACAAAAATTCCCAAATTCCACTAAACACGCAAAAAAAAAAAAACATTGATTATTATTTATTAGTATAACTTTAACGCCCACATATATATACATAACTAATTAGGCCATTGATATAAACTTTATGACCTTATCTTTCTTAATTTTTAATTTTGTAGTTTCCAAGTGATTTTTTAATACTTAATGGTAAGCCTGAGTATAGTTATGTAATTTTATAAATCTTATTTACTTAGGATAAGAGTGATTGTGTATTTTGGGTGGGATTTTTTTGCGTAATCGGCTTAATTACGGAGTATATATCAATCTTTAATTATATTCTGCTCTCACACTAGATCTCAAGCTAATATTTACATGATCGGCTGAATTGAACTCACTGATACAAAATTCTTCGGTGTTGTCATTTCGAAGCTCTTTATGTTAGTAGAGAAATTCTTATAGCGACCTATCATATGATGTCACAAACCAATTTATAAGTTGGTCAAATAAATCAATCCCTTGATGTAAAATAAGCATAGATGCGTATGCTATCGTATAATCTTGATTGACAAATTGCCCGCGTTAAAGGATTCTCTTAATCATACTTTTTCGAGTGGTAAATGGTAAATGGTATTCTTTTGAAGCTACAGAATATCTATGAATGACTCTAATTAAATATAATTTAAAGCGAAAAATAAAAATATATTTTTTCTGCAAAATTATTGTTAGAATCAAAATTGATTCTTTGGATATATTTTCCAATCACAACACAAACTTATTCGTTCGTAACGTGTGATTGTTATCTTATTTATATTAATGTCAGAATTCTATGTACAAGAACACTGATGCCCTAATACTCGAGTAGAGTATAAAATCAGTGTTCAAGTTTAATTACAAAAAAGTTTAAAGCTCTGACGAGAGATTATTAGGTGCATCGGTTGTACGATGAGGTGGTACAACAAGTCGAGTTTTAGTGTAAATACACGGTTTAGATGAGGTGTAGAGAAGTTAATACCCTATAATTTAGGAATATTATTTAATATCAACCACATGCTGTACCACGTCATCATGCAGCGGCTGCACCTAATAATTTTTCCTAAAGTCGGCCTTCAATTTTTTTTTTTTTTTTTTTTTCTTTCTTTCTTTTGATAAAACCTCTTGAACCACTTGGCAGAGATTTTCAGGTATCTCTGGGCTTTATTTTTGTGGTTCACATAATGAAGGCCTAATCTAACGTTGTAATCTGCATTTCACTCGTACTTTGTTGTTGGACAACAATCATGAGAAGTATCCTCTCAACCCAACTCCAAAGCCCCTGTGATTTAATAAACATAATATCCAGATATGGATGATAAAAAGTAAAGGATAATTACATCTACGTCTCATCTTATCTGTCCCATAAACCCAAACATCATCTCCACACAGCCTCAGGCACTACAACATATAATGCTTTATATGACGGTTTTTAACCATCGAGAAAAAAAAAACAGTCATTACTACTTTTCTTGACTGTTTTTAAACGTCAAAGACATGTCGGCAAAGAAGGGGTCATATATACTTTTGTGTGTAAATAAACCGTCTGGAAAAACTATTTATGACGTTTTGAAAACTGTCATAATTGCTTCTTTTTAAAAAAAAAAATATTTAGGCCCTCAATTTTCACATTTTCAGTTTGACCCTACTTCCATGACTACTAAAACGAGTATTGATTTGAAGTTTGGAGAGATCCAACATACAAATTAGAAGTTTAGAACATCAAAACTAAAAAATGAAAATTAAAAAAATAATATTCCGCAGTTAACAAACAATACAACAATATTAAAACCAATGTAATACCACTTGCTTTTTTAATGCTGGTAAATTTACCGTTAATGTGTACATACGAAACGTATCATAAATTACAAACTAATCAAAAAGATCAAAAACAATACATCCAAACTGCAGTAGCGATTAACTTGCGCAATAGAGTTTCTGAGAACTTATTGCTCACTGTACATGGGAAATGTATCACAAAGAGAAAAAAAGTATTGTTACTATCATAAACTAATCCAAAAGATCGAGTACGTGCAAAATGCAGCAACATCTAACAACCCACTGCAACTTCAATTTTCCCTAGACATATCAGTTTACATCAGTTTCTTGTAAAAACAAAGATCCAACTTAGAATACCACACCAACTAAGCCACCACAGTCATAATGCATCAAGAGGAATTTCTCAGAATACTTATTCAAGCAAGTTGCTAGTGCAGAACCATAAAAAAGTCCATTATGTTCCTAAACACAAAATCTAACTAATTGACTAGTCATGCACATCTCGATACTGCAGCAATGTAAAAAAATCATGCAATCCTAAGATATGCATGAAGCTTCCATAAGATATGGCGAAAAGAAACAAAACAAAAAAAATAAATATCTTGGGCATATGAATCAGAGACAGAAAAAAATGGATGTTCGCCCTTTGCATTATAACATTAATCAAATATTAGAACCTTTATCTGGTCAATTCTCCATGCATCTGCAAAACAAATCTGCAAAATCCAAGGTCTAACTCTGAAAATATTAAAAAACTCAACACAATATGAGAAACAAAAAGGCCAGGTTCGAATGTCTAAATGACCAACGTCAAATTAGACTTCTCCCAATAAATATAATTACATAAATGGTTCACGGTTAGAAGTGTGAAGTCAGAAGGGCATAGACTTCCAATTACAAAATTTAATTACCTGATAAGAAAACCAATTTGCGAAGTCAAGTTGTCGATATGTCTAGTTCTCTGCAGCAAGACCAGCTGGGGAAGGATTAAGTAATTTTTCCTGCAAAACATAATAATAGGAGAGACAGCACCACGAATACTCGTTAAAGGTGATCCTTAGATGTTATATGCAGAAGCATTTTGCTAAACGAAAAAAGAGCTACACAATGTATCAAAGAAGAAGAGATCACATCTGGTTTTTCGGAAAATCACTTCATGTAAGTTTGTAGTTTTGTATTGCGGAGCTATCCATCGTACACTAGTACTGTCAGAAAGGATAAATGGTGCATACAACAAATTAGATTCTGTGATTGATTATCTATAGGCCCAAAATTTTGAAACTTGAATTTACGTATGTGAATGGAGTATATGATATACTTAGAACAGAGTAAGGAAAAGGAGTAGAGATCACAACAAAGTTTGCCCTTAACCAGAACAAAGCCACATGTAATATATAATATCAAGACTTCGTTTAGAATCAATTGATGCTCATGATCTTGCCAGAATGCAGCATTAGTTGTATCATCATTACAGGTATTAAAGTACAAATCATGGGACCTTAATTGAACTTACCTAAAATAATTTGGCTATAGACATAAGATACATACTACATTGGCAGTATCTCTTGTAACCTACTAGCCTGTCCCTAGGTGCAAAAATAACTGTTCGGTTGTTAACGTCCAAAGAAGAAAACAGAGGAGTTTCATTAATCTGTAATAATGAAACCATATATTAGCCATAAATGAATATAAATATGAAGCTAGAAAAAGTTATAAACCATGTGTAAATAAACTATACACATGAATCTGCATCTGAGCTATCGCTAACGATTTTTCTTAATTTCATTCCAAATTATCATATCCATATAGACAAACAAAAAGCATAAGCCAAATCATCGTGAAATCTAACTCAATCTAGAACATACATCACACTGACTGAACTGTTTCCTATTCTGGTCAAAATGAAACAAAAAATGTGCAGTTAACGGTACAAATCATACAGAGAGGAAGGAAAAACAAACCGATCATTCTAATTTATGTCTCCTTCTCCATGGAGCAGGAACGGAGATTGCAAAATCTGTTACAAATCTTAAACAACAAAAAATGCATGAGATTGAGCATAATATCAAAATTGACCAAATGAAAATCTATCCATCACTCAACGCAACACAAAATGTTCAGATTGAAATCAAACAAACTGATAAAAGTTAAATAATACAGTGGAATCAATCAAAATCACTATAATATATAGCATTTGAGAATCAAAATTATTCGATCACTTAGCACCAATTAATAGAGAGACGAGAGGAATTAGATTTTTGTTCAGAGTTGAAAAATACTTGGAGATAAAAATTAAGCAATATTCCGATTGAATAATAGCATAATCAATATTCGGTATTAACAAAAATCAAATCAAAAACATGTTATCAACAACAAGGATTACAAGATAGAGGAAAATGCAAATCAGAAAGAAACCAAACCTATTTTCGACATCCGAGAATAGCATGAGGATCTGTTTTCTTCGTTTGATTCGGATTAAAGCCTTTTCTTCGACGATTGACACATAGAAGAGAGAACGATCTGCGATAGAGGAGAAGATTATTGAAGGAATTTTTGTTCGAGGATTTATTTTGTTTTATGGGAAATGAAAACATAGTTATAGTGACAGGATCGAACTTGCTTAAGGGGCGCCTATCCGTACAGTTCATTTTTATTAAAAAATGCGTCGTAAAGTTCACAATATAGGACGGTTCCAAAAAGGGTGTGTGTATGTTCTGTTTCATTATCATACATTTCCTCTTTCTCTTTTTATTATGATTCGCCGTCTACATTTTAAATCTGAATGAAATATTATAACCTCATCTTAAAACAAAACAATAGTAGTATAACTATAAAAACTGGTCACCAAATAACTAACTAACAGGAGTCAACAAACAAATTGGCAGAATGAATTTCATTAAGGCGCCACATCTTATCATCTCTTGTCTATTTTTATCACAAATCCACAAAACAAAACACCAAAAGTACAGAGCCTCACTCTGTTCTCATGGAGTCTCTTTCAAAATTCCTCACCAATTCTCCTATCAAATCCGTAAACTCTAAAATCACCAACCAAACAAAACCTCAAGAACCTTAACAAATTTTTCCATAAAGATTCCTCTTTTATCAAACCCCACCAGATTTTAATCAAATCCCACTTCTCTTTTCGGATTATCTCTTCCAGTTTCAAGCTGAAATTGTTCCAACTGTCTAATAGAATTAGCTTGGAGTCTATTTTGGTCTCAATTTTCACCATTTTTTGTTAGTTTCATTTGGCTTGTTGTGATCCCTTTAACTGAGGAGTATTTGCAGTTTATCTCTGCCATTAACAGTTCTCAGATGTTGGATATAAGAGACAGTAAGAGTTTGGATTATTTAATCTCAAGATATTGAGTAAGAGCGCGATTCAGGTCGAGAGGATGGTTTTGTTAAGAGGGTATTGGAGAATCTTGGGGAGCCTGTTGTTTGTGTTTTAGACAAGTATGTAAGGTTTTGGATATTTTTATATCTTTTTCTTAATTTGCAATTGTCATATTTCATAGGTAAAACATTATTTGATGTTAATGAGTTTATTAGCATTGTCAAGAATTAGGATGATTTGGACAAAAAGATGGAAACTTGTTCATGCATATTGACAGGGGAAACGATAAAGATGCTCGACCAGTGGAAATTGAAATAATTGACTTGTTATAGTTTGCTTTATCTGAAACCGGAGCTGAGAGTGGTTTGTATTTTCGACTTGATCTAACTTATAGATCGACTTGTTTCATGTGTAAGGTAGTTTTGATGGTAACTCTATGAAAGTGGCTGAACTATTGGTGAAAAATGGATTTAAAGAAGCTTATGCTATACGAGGAGGGATCAGAGGCGAAAAAGGATGGGAGGCATACAATTTCTCCTTCTTTTTACTTTATTGAACTCTTATTTTTCTTTATCTTTTTGTATTGCATGTTAAGATTGGAACTTCCATTTATTGCCTGATCTTTCACCTCTTTGATGAGGAATTGGGTCGTTCAATGGGGAATTCTTATGTTCATGGTGGTAAAGGATCATATTATGTTCTCTGGTACAGCCGCGTGCAATAAAAATAGCTAACCGTGTTCCTAACTGAGTAATTTTTCGTCGTGTCGAAATGTAAATTTGTGCATGCTCGCTGTATATTGTCAACAATCTATGCAATACTTTTTGTGACCCTACATGGAAATAATAAGTTGATTAATGTTTCCGTTTTGCATCTCTCTAGTAACTATTGTGTTGAGCAGTTTGTATCCAAGGATACATAGTTCATAAACTTTTTCTCTTTGCTTATTGAAGTCTATACAAGAATCCTTGTTACCTCCATCTATGCGTGTATATCCTAAGAAAAGGGCTTAAATGTCAAGAAAGCTCGATACAAATGGAGGGATACAGCGAGGGAGCAGAAATGACGAAGAATTGTCCTCGAGCACAGGTTCCACAGCCAAACATGTCGAGAAAGATGGTAATGATAGAGATTCTAGCTCCATCAGCCCCAGTATCCAATCAGAGGGTGCTCAACGACCATCATCTCCCTACCCAAATGTAAGAAAATGCTATCTTTCTATTTCTCAAGGAAACTTCTGTTACCGTTTCAGTAATTATAGAAATAATCCTTATTGAAAACTAATGTTTGAAGACCGTTAATTGATTGATCCCCTACGTTTTCATGTTCTTAAATCTGCAGGCATATCTGTGTAATTATTCAAACTTTATAAGATCATATCTGTAGTTAGCCAAATCTTAGGGAGTGTAGATGTAATTGTCCTATAACTAATATCATCTCTATACTGAGCCATGACAATTGCATCAAGTTCATGAATGATAGCCGAACAAATTACTAACTAGATTTCATTCTCTATGCAGTACCCAGATTACAAGCCTCCGTCTTCCCCTACTCCATCGAAGCCAAATTGATGGCGATTTGTAGCTATACCTCCCTTGCAACCTGGATGTAGAAATTTTTTCAGTTATCTGTCATCTTTGCAAGTGTACTTCTGAAATGCAGAGAATAGACTCTTGAGCTTATGTGTTCTTTAGAAAACAAACGTAGACAAGCTTGTGTATCATCTCCTGGAGACCCTTTCTTTAAATCTCTCAAGAGATCTTTAAACGAAGGCGTCGTTACAATGATTCTTTGATGCTTTCTCACTCGAAAATTACGAAAATGCACCTGTCCCTGCCCTCGTGAACGAAAGCTAGTCCAACATTGATGACAAAAAATGAGATTTTTCTCTCTTATTTTTGTGTGTGATAATTTAAGAGACAGATAGGTAATGAGAGTGTGAACATGCAATTCTCTTTGGGCGTGACTATAAGAGTGTCCAGTCGCCAACAGATAGCTTTCCTCTGTCTGCACTAAAACACTTACCATAGAAAACCATAGAATTACATGCAGAAACAAAATATTGGTGTTTGCTGGTCCAGCTGTTTTATTTATGTACTCAAAACATGGGGTAATTTAGGGGGTCATCTATTTTAATTCTAAAAAACAACAAGTGATACTCCAGGTTTTATGTTGCAATTGCCTATTAGTTTGTCCCAGGATCAAGCAAAAAAATAAATTCTGATAAAATCTAATAGTGTTTGTGAGGGATCATCTATTTCACTATAATTTCATGGTGACATCAACCATCTATTTTTTAACGAATACTTGCGTGTAATATTTGTGTATGTTTCATGAGAGGTCATTGTAGTTTTACAAATAGTAAAAGTGGTTCGGATAATTACACTTAACCTATGCAACTCCTCTCCTTGAACAAAACCTGATGTATTATTCATTTAAAGAACATAATACAATGTGTTATTTCAATTGGTAAAAGTTTCATTGTTTTATTGGCTTATTAGTGCACTACACCGAAACTCCTTTTTCGCACAACAACACTTTTAATTTGTTTGCCCTTGTATAAAAATCTTTAGTTATTTAATGTTTTATTTAAAGATTTTAAGACAATAGTTCATCAAGGATAGGTGGACGAACTACTAACTAGTGGTCATTGATTCTCTAGGCAATTACCCAGGTTACATGGTCAAATTACAATGATTATTCATGTTTTCTGACTCTGATGTTACAAACTCAGGATCAATGAATATTGTTTAACCGTTCATTTTAAACATGTTTCTGAAAATTTATCCGTTAGATTTTACATTGGAGGCAATTCACAAATTTTTCAATAACTTGGGAGCACGTAGCTCTTTTGGATAAATTTAAGTATACATTGCTACAAATCTCATAATTTGTAGCAATGTATTGGTGTTTGTGAGGGGTCATCTATTTGACTATTGTTAACATTGAAAACAGAAGACTTACTCGAATTAAAAAAATCTATTGATAAGAAATGAAAATTGCCTCTCAAATGCATTACCAGATGTTGAGAAAATAGATTCCAGTCATACCATATAACAACAATAACGAAAAAAATAGGACCAAACATCAGAATTACGACGTATAAAACCGTTCAAGCAAAGCCCTATTAACCTCCTATCAGTCGGCAACATGAATCATAAAACTTATTTTAATCGGAGACATAAATCAATTAACATCCTAGTCCTACGTCACTCCTACCACCGCGGGACTTATTGCTCTTAGCCTCATAGGGAAGAACAACGTATCCAGACATGGAAAGATAATCGAACTTTTAATGAAATTCAAAAACACACGTACGTGAACATTGTTTTCTTTAGCGTTGTAGATGCCAATTTCAATTTCAAATCCAAAACGAATCACTAGCTCATTCTTCTCCGTGAAAAATAATGGAGTGATCACATCCCTCGGATCAATACCGCGAACGGTATCCTTAATGATCATTAACTCTGACCAACAATTAGCATCAACGTCGCTATCTCTCAACATCCAAACCCGAAGTCTTTCAGATGGCAAACCGTACTTATTGTCATATAAGCACAACCATCCCCTCAAACTAGTCAAGTGGAAATTTTGAACGGCCTCCGTGTTTATTTTTTCCGGATTCCGCATCTTCTTGAATGTTTCGTCTCTAGGATCAAAATAGATTATCTGCGGAATGTGGCTGAGCTTCTGTTTGGTAAGCCAAAAGTAAAAGCCATCTACAAAGAGTCCTTCTCTGCGCACATTATGAGTACTAATACAGGAGAATATCATGTCTTTGTCAGTCCAGGCTTTATTTTTACAAGAATAAACAACATAGTGTCTAGAAGATCTAGCTACGATCTTGTAATCGTCCAAGGATGGACCACAACAAAGCCCAAAGGTTGTCGATCCGGGGTTGAATCCTGGAGGATGTGGAATCGATCTTTTCTCTTTGCTGCATGGATTCCATAAACAATAGGTCGCTCTGGAAACGGAGGTGTTTAAGAGTACTAGACCATCACCGGAGCACATGAGATCTCCGCTACGATTGTTCAATGCTGTTTCTATTTCGAACTCATTGTTTTCATATCTAGCCACACGATACTTATCATGCCCTAAGGGCCTCCAAAGAAATATATTTTGATTTTCGGAGTTTTTCTACGATCTTTGGAGATGATTTTTGGCGAACTCGGGATCTGAGACGACGGCGTACCATGACTTGCATACAGTTTTAAACCTTAGTAGAGATTTAGATGGTTGTAAGAGGAGGATGGTTTGTATGATGTGAAGGGGAATATATTTAGAGGCGGTTTCTTTTTTCTATTACCATAGCGGACTAACTTTTGGGAATTCGTAAGATGATTGAATTGGAGTTTTTTTATGTGCTTGTGGTTTTGAAATTATTTAGAGATGCTAGATATATATAGAGTTATGTGTGTTGAAAAGATTTATTAGGAATCCTAGTTCTAAGAAATCGTATGTCAAAAAGGATTTGAGGATCTTGGGATTCTTGTAGTTGTTTTAGACTAGATAGTATATATCGATCTTGCAATAATAACACGACCGCCGCCATATGCTCTTTCTTTTTTATTTTTTTTTTTATTTTTCTTTATTTTATATGTATATATAATACAACAGTGTATCTCAAAGACATTTAAAAATGTATGTGATAAATTTACTTATATTGCAATTTATTCCCTTAAGTAGTTTGAGTTTCACTAAGGCTCCGATTGTTTCTAAGGAAAATGAGGGAAAAAGAAATTTTTTAAGGAAAATGAGGATTTTCAAGAAAACTTCCATGGAAAATAAAATTTTCCTCTCTTTTCCATGTGTCATTAGTTTTCCGGGAAAATTTTATACTTAATTTGCTTACTCATCATATTAAACAATGTAAAAACCATTAATATTCTTTAAAACTTTATTTTTCAATAGAACTCATATTAAGTTTATATTTTTTCTTAAAATTAATTTATATTTTATTTTTTTATTTTAAAAAGACCTCAATATTTAACTAGAGAAGAGAAGATACAACAAAATCTCAAAGATATCCTTTACTCTAGTGATATGCCGTTGGAATTTTACAGCAAAATCATATAATTTTTTCCTCAATACTGAGAGGACCTTGAAGATGCTCAATTGCTCAAGACATACATTATGTTAGGCTGAACGTGTTCATAATTGTGAGTTGACGTGCATGGAAAACGCCGATTGGAATGGTCTGAGCAGTTACTGAAGACAGAAGAAATATATTGATAAAAATCATACTACATGTTGCCTAACCTACTGTCCTACCATATTGAGAATATCACACCAGAAAGCTCAAAACATCTATACCGCAAAAGCTTATAATTAATATTTTGGATGATACCAAAATCTTCAAGATTGAGATGGTTTGAATAAGTAAGATTAAGAAAAGTCCCCCAGTGTCCATGACTCATTTCCCATTTCATTTTTCTACATAGTTAAGAAAACATTTTTGGGTAAACAAAACATTAAAATCCCAAATCAGTTACACTCGAAAACACTATGAACACCTGCAAGTGTTTCTCTGTAAAAGTTACAAGTCTATGCACCAATTTTGTTTTTTAAATTGAATGTTCTCTGAGAACTAGAGAAAGTTAATTTCATAGAGATTAACCGGAACTTATAATTTAAAAGACAAGAGATATAATCGAAAAACATGATATGCAAATGATAACAATAGGTTTATATCAAAAAACTGATATATTAAATAAAAGATAACACATCATTAGCTGGATAAGTCTGTTACTTGTGATGAGAATTCTCAGACTCAAATCAATAAGAATTCACCGGATAAATGTTTCTATCACGCATATTTGAAGCTCAATATGTTTTCATAAGAAATACAAATTAGAACTTCTTGAACATAACTCTAGCATATAACATTTTACCAACATAGGCACAACATATATTTAAACTTACTTTCTCACGTCTGGCAATTATCAGCAAAACTTCCAAATTGTCAATTTGAAATTAGTGAAAGATATTGTGTTTGTGGCAAGGCTAATAAACTACAGTAGATGAACAACTCAGTTCATTTTCATGATGCACTCAGCACTTTCACTGCCAGAAATTAACCGTGCGTAACATTTTCCGTTTCTGACATTTTCTTTGCCACAGAAAGTTTTGTAACAATACTATACCAGAACTTGTATTTGTCAAAAACCAAACCTTTAGTTTAATATTAAGCAGAATTCTTACCAATTGACGAGGGGAATCCACCAGACCACATATTAAGCCGACTAAGGGGAATGAAAAGGGCTACTGTTGATTTCTAATTTTACCAGAGTAAACTGAATTTTGTTATCGAGAGGCAGAGAAAAATATATATACCACATAAACAGCAAATTGATAGAGGAAACATTAATTATTATGGATGATATGAAGCAAATGAAGGTCACAACTTTCAATTTATCCATAAGAAGGACAACAAATAGTTCCACAATTACATTGTGTACATCTCAATTTCTATAGACCCGAGATATTGAGCACTAAACGATACAGAGGGATTCAATATACTGATATGCATTTACACGGTCATTTCGTTCGAAGTATTCAGACCCCTTAACCTCACACTCATGCAGCGTTTCAAAAGTCTTGGGAACAATATTATACCGTATGGTCTGTCCCGGAATCTGCAAAACTAAGAAAGAAGAATCTTCTTCTTCTTCTTCCTGATCACCCCGAACAACGGACAATATGCAGAACTTGTAATCATGCCAATTCCCAATTCTGTTCTTCCTTCCTTTAGGAATCAATCCTTTGGCAGTAAGAAGTGGAGAAAGATCAACATGGAACTTGACAAACCACTCAGAATAATTCTTCCTCATCTCGTAGATGTCAAATTGATTCTCTGACCAATCGACCTGAATATAATGCAGGTGACCACAAGACTCCCCAAAGTAATAATTCCTTATATATCGAATGTGATACGTCGGCGGACTAGGCATTTTGTCGAGCACCCCTGAATCAATATGGAAATACAAAAAGTATCATCAAGAGGGTTAGTGTTGCGCCAATTAATGGCACCGTTCCAGTATACTCCATTTTCAAAATCTAGTAATCCGGCAGCAAAGGGCGCACTTGATATCCACACACCGGGGTTATTGCTGGAGTACATCTCCATTTGGTATAGGTGTTCATTGTCATATTCCAAGCGATGAACACAAACAACTTTGTAATGATCAGAGGATATGGCAGGATCATAAACCAAGTTCATCCCTTGAGTATGTAGATAAAATATTGGGAGGGCAGGGGAATATCGGTTTGTTGTCGGATTGTAAACAACGTACTCTCTTGAGTCTCTCACACATAGCAGCAGTCCGTTGCAAGAACTCACAATTATAATGTGGGGTGAATGAGGACCTTTAACTTTTCTCAAGGCCGAATTTTCCTCGAAGAAAGGCACATATTCAAACGGGTCATTGATGTTTCTTGTGCGCAAGAACAGGCCGACTGCGGGTTGTGGTCGGGAATTGGACGCCAACGAATCACTAGCGGATTTGTAATGTGAGAATACCATTCTTTTGACACTGATTTGCAGTGGAGAAAGAATCTAATGGGGAGGCGAATCAGAATCTCAATCATGAGATCAGAAATGAGATTAGAAAAGGAAGCTACGTTCTCAGCTGGTTCGTTTGTCTTGGGGCTTTTGGGTTTTTCTTCTTGTTCCATGGTTGTGAAGAACAAAGAGAGTGAAAGAGAAAAAATGGAGTTGTAATTGTATTGTATTGTGTTGATTGTAATTGAATGAAATGTTTATATATGAGTGTATATTAGCTCGAACTCATTGACAGTCTAAGCTAACTGATTCTGCAGTGTGAAAGGAGTCTAATCTGTTGCAACTGTCAACCAACTTGACTAACTTTTCAACTGTTTTTCAGTTTGGCGCGCTCCATTTCTTGCTGATCATCTTATTCCAGTTACGCTTTTGGTCCCTTATGATTTGGAGCTTTTCTTTTGGACCACAAAATTTAGTAGAAAATGTTCAATATCAGCCCACAATTACTAATTATCTCCAGTGTTTTAAAAGGCGTTGGGCGTAAGGCGTTGGGCGTTTCATGGACTAGGGGTGAGGCGTAAGTTCTGGGGCGTAAGCCCCACAACATTTGAATATTTAATGTTTTTGAATATATATTTATAATAAAAAGGTTAAGATAAAAAATTATATAGAACTATTTGTGTCTATATTAGGTTATAACAAACAAAAAAATATTATGAATATATTTTTACTTTACATGTTATATAGGTTGCATAAAGATATTTTCATCGACCCTCAATATATTCAACATAATGATAAAATTAATTGATAACTATATATAGAAGTGAAATATAAAATACTAAATAAATAACTAAAAGAAAACCTAAAAAGAAAAGCATCAACTTAATTATTATGATTAAAACATATATAATAAGAAGAAGATGGATACGAAACTTATTAAATATCGAACAGAAATATCACCTAGCTCTCAATATACTTGTAATTTTTGTGGAATATTATTTTTCATGCAAAATTGTATGTAGTGCTTAAAAGTGATTTTTGTTGTTTACAATGACTTCAAACACCCTATATACAATGTCACCTTCTCAACGGATGGTGGAGATCAACTCAATCTAATGACTACTAATTTCACATATATAAGGTTTTAAGCTCTTCTAACCGACAAATATCAGGCCCTCCTAGAGTCTTCTAAACCATCCTGCAAGCTTCTAAAAACGCATAGTTACAAAAATTTTGAGTTTGTGAAAACCTAACTTGATAGGGACACGAGGTGCTAGTAAAACAACACTTTATAACTTTTGTGAGAAAAGTCGTAGCATATGACAGTCAATATAGCTTCTTGAGGCGCACAAGACAAGCCTTTTTGCCTCTGGGCGTATGACCTAAATTACGAGGCGTAAGGCACATTAAAGTTAAGCCTCAATAAGCTGCCTCGGGGCGTTCTAGGGTCAAAATGCCCCGAGGCGAGTTTGGGGCGAACCCTGGGGCGAGTTTTTAAAACACTAATTATCTCTTAACTCGGCTTTGCAGTCATTTTGGTAAGTCCACGTCACCTAAATCAGGTGATGTGTGGTAGTTAGAGTACTTTTACAACTTTACCTTTCAAATTTTTTGATAAACTTAAACCTATTTTGTAAAAATAATTTAGTCAGTTCTAAGATTTAATTACCTATTACTTAAGTTTGTAAGACTGGTTTTAAGATTTAATTTCAATTTATATGAAAAACAAATTAAAAATAACTTTAATGATAAATAAAAACTTTAATTTGTCTTTCCGTTCTCTCTTCAATTATCCATCATTATTCAAAAATTAACAATTGTGATATATGTTTGTGATATGTGTTTGGACGGGAAACGGAAAGGACATGCACACATGAAATGAATGCTCAACAATCAGATATTGTTAGAGGCCAATTGAATTTCAACCTCTATTAATTGTCTTTTATATATTTCAGAATTCTATGTACAAAAACACTGAATCCCTATTCCCCACTACTCGAGTAGAGTATAAAATCAGTGTTTAATTACAAAATATTTAATGAAAGCTCTAAAGTCGGCACTCAAAGTTTTTTTGACGCAGCTTTTTACTTTTGAAAGAATCTCTTGAACCACTTTGCTGAAATTTTTGGGTACCTCATGGCTTTGTTTTTGTAGTTCACATAGTGAAGTCCAAATCTAACAGTGTAACCTGCATTCCACTCGTAGTTGTCCAACAACGACCATGCGAAGTATCCTCTCACCCTAACTCCAGCATGCCTGTAATTTAATAAATATGATGATCATATATCCAAATATTTATTATAAAAAATAAACGAATAAATAGTACATCTAAACCTCATAAGGTTAGTGAAACTTTAGAGTGTAAATATAATTATTTTGAAATATTATGATTAATTATCTAGACCGAGGTTATAAAAATTAAAATTAGTGGACTTATAGACATAATTATATGAACATAACTTGTGCTAATTAGTGTAGGTAATTATTTCTCATATTGCAGTTCTTTTTATAGGATCGTTATGTCAGACATTTAAATGTATAATGATTTACTTAGAGAAAAGAAAGGAGATAGTAATTAGTATAATGTACTTGATTGCTTTGTGAAGACTCTGAAGATGATCATGATAAAATCTGACTCTGTAGGCGTCTGAAACGGCTTGCCTCAAAGGTAATGAACCATTGTTGGCCTCATCAACACCTATTTAATTAGGAAAATAAAGTTATGACTCAATTATTTCATTTAGGATTACAATGCAAAGTATCGAACATGTATATTTAGATGATTAAAATGTAACAAATTACCATTTTCTGTAACATAAATAATTGGGTCTTGATACTCTGACTTCACATATCGTAGAAGGTTATAAAATCCTTCTGGGTAAATGTGAAGCCAACCCGATGCTGCCTCTCTCCCTACAGGGACCCCCTTTCTGTCATCTGTCACCAAGAAAAAAACATTAAAATTAATATAGTTCAGAAAAATGAGGACAATTGGATTTTTTCATTTGAACTTCACATATACATAATTAAAATAAGGGTGTAAATGTCATTATTCTCATAATATTCTGAGAAAAATTGGATTCAATTTGACCGAAGGATTTAAATTGAAAAAATTGCAGCAGGTAGGACAAAAATTGGACTAAAACAACATTAAAGATTAAAATTGGACATGATACTACTTTCAAGACCAATTTTAATAAATTTCCCATAAGAAGTAAGAAACAATTACTATTATGTGGTATTTCTTTTAGGTAAAGATTATAAGAAAATACATGGGATCTTAAAATCCCTTTAAAATTAGGTAAGTCATTGAATGAGAATTTTCATAATCACTTATAATTTATAGAAAATTTTACTTACTTAATAGAGTGACCCCAGAATCTGTAGAGTAGCTCAACCTTGATGCTGGTAATTTTGTCCTGTTGAGAGTAGTATATGATCCTGTATAGTAGTTTAATCCCAGAAAATCAAGGGATCCTTTTAACAGTTCTGATTGCTCTTTCGTGAATTTAGGAAGTCGATCTCTCACGAACTTTTTCATTACAGTGGGATAGTCACCGCTCACCAAAGGTCGCATGAACCTGTATTCACGTATTATATAATTAGAATTTTTTCTTTCTTTTCCATACAGTAGGGGTGTGAATGTATTTTATTATGTAAAATTGTGTATGTGTTTGTCTGTGTGTATTACCATCCAAAGCTGAAATCAAGTTGTTGTTGTGCAGCTGTTTTATCGTCGTTTGAATCGGTGAGGGGTTCAAACCAGCTTGTGACGAGCACAATTCCAATTTGGCCCTTTTGGGTTGGCTGCACGAAATTAATCTAATAATCAAAATTTAAATCTTGCATGAAACAATTTAACGATATATTTAAGCTACACAGTCGCTATACACTTATCCTTTAAAAATTAAATTGTTGGAGAATATATGTAAATTGTTTGATCCTTCGTGATTAGACCTTGTATTTTGTTCGGTATAATTTAGCTGCTGCAGCATGGGAAAGGAGTTGGTGGTGAGAAACCAGGTAAGGTTCAGTGCTAGAGTCTCCGCCAGTGCAATTTCCCTTCCAGGATGAGCATCGGAAGGGGGGGAAAGTACCAGCGTCATACGCTTGAAAAGTATAGGTCAAGGGCTCGTTAAATGTGCTCCAGAATTTTACTCTGTCGCCAAATCTCTCGAAACAGAGGTTTGCAAAGTCGAGAAAATCCTTTCTGCAAATACAATAATTGAACTATTGAATCTCTCACTTCAGTTTAGTAGCTACTTTATATGGTATTGAGAATTTCTAGTAAATATCAGATGTTCATTATTCATTTTCTACTTACACAATTTTTGGACTCAAGAAACCACCATACTCCTCTTCAAGTGCTTGTGGGCAGTCCCAGTGGAATAGTGTTACAAATGGTTGAATACCTTCAAAAAGTACGATCAACATATCAATTTACCTATTATCTTATTGTAACTTTTTGGCTTTTATGTAATGTAGAGAAAGGGTGAATAGCATACCATTGGCAATAAGCGAATCTATTAGCTTGTTGTAGTAAGCGATTCCTTTTTCATTCACACCTCCACTTAATTTCCCACCTGCATATCCACAAAATATTAATACAAATGAATAAAAAACTTATGTTTATACATGAAACCTAAAAGCATCGTAATTACCATGATCTTTCATTAATCTTAGACTATGGCTAAATTTTCATCGATCACAAATAAGTAAAGTCTTACGTGGTAAAATCCTTGGCCACGAGATTGAAAATCGGTAGGCGTCTGCATTCATCTTCCTCAACAGTTTGACATCAGACTGCATAAGGTTAATTCAAATAGAACTTAATTAGGTCATTATTCTAGTAAAGATACCCAATTATTAAAAGTAAGAATCTTCATGCATGCATTGGAATGGCGAAAGGTTACCTTGTAGAGATTGTAGGAGTTACAGGCCACATCTCCATTGGTCGAGCCATTTATTTTTTCTGAGTTATAATAAGAAAAAGCACAGTCAACGAATGATCGTACCCTTACATTACGCACAATACTGAGAGAAAGAGTTACTCTTTTTTCGAGCAAATGGAGCTACCTAGAAATATAATTAAAGGGCGTGAAATCTGGTTGATCATCAAAGTTTTTGCTTATAATTAAACACGAGTATTATTATATTTACTTTTCAATATCAAAGTGCCAATTGACCATAAAATAATTTTTAAAGCAGATACTTAATTATATAATTCAAAGCCTTAAAATGAGCTGTACTGTGAAAGAAATATTTTAAGCTACATAAACAAATGTAAGTGATATGTCATAAAAATTTGAAATATTACACCACATATGTATTTCAAAATGATCAATGTATATATTTTGATATATACAATTTCATATTTCAGTTTTTCAAATAATTCGATGATATTAAATTATAAATAAATTTACGATCAAAACTTTGAAGGTATTATGAATGGATGACAATAAAATTAGTACAATTCTTTTTTCTTTGATGAGACATTCCCACCTGGATATTTGTGCACAAAATGATCCCATATACTAGGGCCTTTTCCATCCACATCCCAAGCTCCTTCAATCTGTGGATGATTGTAAACAATTTATATTAGATTTTCAATCTCTTTGTGCTATATAGTAGAACATCATCACGTGTTCTTGCAAATGCAAATTAATTAATATCTCTGTGTGTGTGTGTGTGTGAAATCTTATACCTGATAGGAAGAAGTTGCTGCCCCAAAAATAAAGCCTGCAGGAAAACTAGTCCTGTTAAATTCTTTTATTCTATAAGCTGCTGGATGACCATGATGATGATGTGCGCCTAGAGCAGTATTAAGATTTGAAAAGGCTATGGCCACACCGATCAAGAGCATAAAATGATGTAGCCTAGCCATATTTACATATATATTTAATGATTTTTGATAATGATAATGATGATAAATGCAACGACTTATACCTCTTTATATAGTGTTGCTTTGGCTTGAAATGGATGGACAGAAGTACAGTTAACCTATATCTCCGTAAGAGGAGAAAAAATCATACGGTGATTTATTTTTACCGAGTTGTACGGGTAGTGACTGGTTCAAAATTATCCAAATATTAGAGGAGTGGATAATTTATTCTATGATGGTGTAACACGTATGAAAAAATAATTAAGATTTAGTTGGATAACGCGCGAGATCAGGAGTGAATCTAAATCTCGTGCCACGTAAGAAAGATATTATAAATCATAGATGTATATACAGATAATGTATGAAACCGATCATATTACTATACACATATATGTAAATGTTTCACATAATTAAGGAAGGTTTTAGTAAAAAAAGAAAACCGTTGGAGTTTCCTTGTTATTTATGGTTTTAGTGATCAACAGAAAGGATATTGACGACTCATAATTATACAATCTAAATTAAGTTATATGTTATCCATAAATATTGGATAAATGTTTAAGCATACACAAACGTAAACTTAGTCACGTACACGCATGTGCACAGTCAGATCGACATTCGTGCGTTACATACACACCCTTCTATATATGTGTGCGTGAGGCTCATTAAATCAACCAAAAAATTGATTTTACTTTTTAATTATGCCCGTTAATGATGAACCATATAGATATTTTTTTGGTGAAGTGAATCAAAACTTATTTAAACTATATAAGTATAACTATTGAAAATACATTGAAATGGTCAAAAATATATATGTGTCTGTATGTATATTATAATTATATGTATGTATATATATATATATATATATATATATATATATATATTACATATTGACTGCACTAGATAAAACATATAAAACTTTGGCGCGTATAAAAATAAATACTATGTATTCTCTGGTTTATCCATGCAGTCTCCGCGGCATGCATTTAAGGACCGATCGATCCCATAATCTCGACCAAAAATAAATTGTTCTATGCAATTGACACGCGTTTATATTTTATAAACAATCCAATCATGCTCTTAAATTTTTTGCAAATTATAAGAGCCTATATAATCAGATTGTTAAGTGAAGCGGTTAAAAGATGTTCTCGTGCAACCAAATCGATTATCATGATAAATACATAGTTAGATTGGTGTGAAAGAGTTACTGTCTATGGTTTTAATTATTATATTTAATCTCAACTTTTGGTTGAACAATGATAACATACAGCGGCTGCATAAAACAATTTTTTGTAGACACTACACAATTTCACCGTCTCAATATATCGTAAAAAATTTAATAGGACTTATCGGCGCGCCACATAAATTCATGATATAATTCGAGTTGGTGGATAATTTTTTTTAAATACACTATCATAAAACGGTGGTGTTTGTACATGTTTATTAAAAGCGTTTATTTGTTTCGCAGTCGTAAAAATCTCATTTTTAGTGTTCATAATGTTGTCTTTTGTTTCTACTTGTTTAAAGAAAAGTCCGAAAAAAACAAGCCGCAAAAACAGGGTTTTTTGTATTTTTCCAACTGCTTTTAAAAGTATGCTACTTTAAAAATGCTTAAAAGAAAAGTCACTACTCATTAGTTATTACACTTAATAAATGCTTTAAATAGCATTTTAGGAAAACTTACAAATACTTCCATTTTTTTGTCAAAGATAATTAATAAATTTATTTTATAAACTCTTGCAAACTCCTTCATAATACAGGCTTCATGAACATATATACGGGCTCAATCTCATCTTATATAGTTGAACGTACTGTTTAGATCAGTCGCATCTAGTTGTTGGTTGATCTACACTCTTACGTTCTTCTTCGTCTTTTTGATTTCTTTTTCTTTCTGGTTGTGGTTCTCCTCTTTATTGGTGAACATTTTTCTTCTTTTTCTAATTTCTAGTTTTATATTATATTAATTTTTTTTCCTTCTTTCTTTCTCAGCATTTTTTTTATATATGATATAATAAATTTCAGAAACCTTATAGCGTTTGTTTTTGTACGTGCTTATATAATTTGTCTAAGTATTGATTTTGATCATTTTAAAGAAAAAAAGAAGGGGCAGTTTCAGTCCTAAGCTATGAAACTTTATGTCCTTAAAAATCAAAGACAAGAAAATTAGTACAAATAAAATTTATATTTATTTCAATAAGTATGGAGTACAAACATCTCTAGAAATTCTTTTGACATTTTCCTACAACACATGAAGTACTTGAAATTTGATTCACTTCAAAATGGAATTGATTTGATCCCTTTCATGTGATTTTGATTTAAACTTCAATGTAAAGGCATTTGTTGCTCAATCTTAACTCAACAATCTACTTGGTTTGGTCTTTGCGAAGAGAAATATGATCTTAGTCTAAACTTCTTGAATTTACAGAATTTCGATCTTCTTTAGAGGAATCTCGCTCTTCAAGAAACATTAGTTTGAGGGCTTTTCAGCTTGATCTTGAATCAAAAGAAGATTTTGACTCGAATTAACACTAATCCAATAGCTTTTGAGTTTGATCTTAAACTTGGATTTGAGTTGAAGCTCACAACGAACATTATAATCTTCGTCTTGAGTTCTTCGAATATATATGTCAAATCTAGATCTTCTTCAGTAGACTCACGATCTTCATAAACAGTTTTCAACTGCTTCGCAACTTGATGTTGAATCAAATGAAACTTTTCTTTAATCTTCGTGAAGAACTCTTTTGAACTTTGCAAAGTTGATGAACTTGAGGGGTATATTTCTAGAACTTCTTTTCTTAAAAATCTTTAATAATATTTGTGTGTTGGGATTTTTCTTTAAGTGATTTATAGGTGTGAAAGTAAAGTCTTGATGTGATCAATTAGTAATGAGGTGTTAAGGTATGATTTATTTTTACACTTTTTAAGATAAATATAAATTTAATTAGTATATATTTATCAAGAAGTGCTTGATTAGTTCAAACAAGTCTTCTTTTCTTCCCACGTGTATTTCTTTATTAGCTACGCACTACAACTTAATTTGATTTTTGTCTTAGCTACAGCATGCTGTGTGGGTCCCACATGTTTGTGAGTGCAGGCTGTATTACAGCCTGCTGTAGCATAGACTGACTCCTTAATTTGAAAGGCTTTAATAAATGACTTTGACACTTGTTTAATTGGCCGACTAATTTATTAGAAAACTAACTAATTTAACTACCTTTTTCCTAAATCTAATTTATTAATTTTCCAAATTAAAAAAAGTTAAAATTACATAATAAATCTCGAATTAGTAACACGTGTCTTTATTTTATTAGGCACAAAATGTAAGTATCTAAAGAGCCATCAATCCAATATAAGTCCTAATAAATTGCACTTTGAACCTTAAATTTTGTGAATCGTTTAATTTTATCTAATTCTTTTCAAAATAATCACACCTCCACCCCTGGAATTCGGTAATAATAACATTTACAATTTATTTTTTCTTATATATGACGTAGAATAAGTGGTCCTGGAATTTGAAGAAAAGCTAGAGACATTCACACAAAAAACAGGCGTAACTTTTGAGTCGACTATCTATTTTGGGCCTACATCATATCAAATCAAACGTCTTTGAGTTTCATACACCTAGGTATGAGGTGGAATCCGGAACTCGTTCGTTTCAGGCCCAAAGTTGTACTTTTAAGGAAGTTGCACAGCCTTACCATTTTATGTCGCTTTATTTTAAGGATTTCCCTATTTTTTCTATTTTATTTAAGACTCTGTTTTATTGATTTCTTTATTTCGTATTAGGGTTTGTTGGAGACATAAATATTTTGTTTCTCATTATTATTCTTAGACTTTCATATTTTTATTCAATAAGTTTGATTTTATTCCAATTTTCTAGTGGACTCCGATGTTCTTTTCTCCATTACAAGTTGGTGTGTCTATTGCATGTTTGGTTCTGCGTTAATATACTTCAAATTAAATTTTAAAAATTAAAAACTTGGATAACTTTAAAGGTAAATGTTTTATGGTGTGTGTAATCTATACTAATAAATAAAGGAAGAGGTATTTTTGACACCAAACTTTTGATTTCCAAATTTAACCTTATAATTTATGTTCCACTATAGCATCTTATTATTAATTTCCCAATTTGGCCCTACAATTTAAGTTAGATGAAATTAATTATACTATTTATTAAGAGGATGATTTAGTTTCCATATAATTCATATTCTTCAGTGGAAATTACTTATCTTTCCATTCTACTCTAATTATGTTGATTCACTCTACAGTTAATTTAAACTCTTTCCATCTAAACAAATCTTTTTTCTTGCTTTTTTCTTTCTTCTAGATTTTATTTTTTTCGTCAAACTTGAGTATGAACATATAATACTTTAAAATATAAAAAATTAATGTGCGCGGGGCTCCGCGTGCCTTAGTATCTAGTTGTTTCAAAAATAATTCCAAAAAATAAAAAGCTGGCAAAGTTGAGGGGTCAGATACAATTTCTCTGGACTTAAGCTGGGTTGATGGCACGTAGCATGATCGAAATTGGGCATTTTTGTATTAAAACACAAAAATTTATACTTGGACAAATTCTGACCAATTTTAGAACTATTTTTATAAATATAATGTTTGAGCAGAATGTAACTGAGTGAAGTATGCAAAACATATTAATTTACCCTAAGTCTCGGTAAACTATAAAACATAAAAAAAAAATGTTTTGTGTGTTCAATGTCAAATAAAAGCTTTACATGTAAAGTATTAATAATGCTCAAGCGAAAATAACAGTAGATTAATTACATACATCAATAAGAAACCAACACACTAGTAAAATCAGATGATGATATTTGCATGATATATCATTATTCATCAGTTACTTAATTAATAACGCATTTCACATGTTGAGTACATCTTTTTTCTTTTTTTCACGTTGAATATGTTGTTGTCTCCTTTTTGCTCCTTAAGGTTTCGTTATATATATCTATCCTAATTCCTAGTAAAACGTATTGAATTTACTTTAACTTTTAAACCATTTATATATATATATATATATATATATATATATATATATATATATATATATATATATATATATATATATATATATATATGAAATCAAAGAAATATAGAGCATAATTATTCATGAAATTGAACTGTACATAGGAAACAAATTAATAATAGTCATAAGAAACAAATTAAAGTTTATATAGAAATGGAATTAATACTTATAAGAAACTCCATGAGCCACGTACAACTGCATTCTAGTTAATGAATTCGTGTCGCGAATTTTAACTTATAAATTTATAATTTATTTTAGACCGCGTGTTGGCTGGCCCTAAAGCCTAAAGGTGACTGATTAGATACAACTTCTTTAATATAATGAAGTACTTATGATCAGTTGATGAGAATAGAAACCCAAATATGAATTAATTACTGCTCAACAATTTACAAATTTTCTTACAGGCGAGAATAGAATCCCAGCCTCTATTAATTGACTATACAAATTACAAATTCGGAATTCTATGCACAAAAACAATGAATCCCTACTTCCTAGTCCCTACTCTACGAGTAGAGTACTATAAAACCAGTATTAAAATCTAATTACAAAATGTTTAATGAAGCTCTAAAGTCGGCGCTCAAAGTTTTTTTTCAGCAGATTTTGTCTTTTGATAGAACCGCCTGAACCACTTTGCTGAGATCTTTGGGTATCTCTGGGCTTTATTGTTGTAATCCACATAGTGAAGCCCAAATCTAACAGTGTAACCCGCATTCCACTCGTAGTTGTCCAATAACGACCACGCGAAGTATCCTCTCACTCTTACTCCAAAATCCCTGTAATTTAGTAAATATAATGGTTAATTATTTAGAATGATGTTATGCAAAATTACATTCAATAAACTAGCTTATTGAAACAATTTTATGAATATAACTTGGTGTCATATCCATTTATTATATTATCAGTTCTTTTCGCTATTGTACTTTACTGAGATTTAAATATGCACTGATTTGCTACAAAAAACAAAAGAAAAGAAAAGAGTTAGAGAGTTAAAATTATTTACTTGATTGCTCTGTGAAGACTCTGAAGATGATCATGATAAAATCTGACTCTGTAGGCGTCTGAAAGGGCTTCCCTCAGAGGTAATGAAGCATTATTGACCTCATCAACACCTGTTTAATTTCATTAGTAAAAAAAAATGTTATCACTCGATTATATATTATATATATATAATTAAAATGTAACACATTACCATTTTCTGTGATATAAATAATTGGGTTTTGATACTTTGACTTCACATGACGTAGAAGATTATAAAATCCTTCTGGGTAAATATGAAGCCAACTTGAAGCAGCCTCTTCCCCTACCAAGACTCCCTTTCTGTCATCTGTCATCAAGAAAAACATGAAAATTAGTTTGGTTCAAATAAATGAATGCAATTGTATTTTTTTCATTTGAACTGAGTGCGTATATATAATAAATTCGGTATGTAAATGTAATTATTCTAAAAATGTTCAAAGAGAAATCGCGTCCAAATTGACCGGACGAATGAAAATTGCAGCCATCAGCGGCTGTACCTAATAATTTTTCGTGACGAAAACATTACTATAAAATATCAAAATTGAACATGGTACAACTTATATAACCAATTTCGATATATTTTTTATACGAATTAAATTAACACACACCAAGTCATTTAATGAAACCTTTAATAATAATAATTCATAATTTATAAAAAGCTTCACTTACTTGATAGGGTGACCCGAGAATCTGTAGTATAACTCAACCTGGAAGCTGGTAATATTGTCCTGTTAAGAGTGGTATAAGATCCAGTATAATAATTTAATCCCAGAAAATCAATGGATCCTTTTAATAGTTCTGATTGTTCCTTAGTGAATTCAGGAAGCCGCTTTCCCACAAACGTTTTCATTACAGTGGGATAGTCACCGCTCACCAAAGGTTGCATGAACCTGTATTTACGTATTACATTATCAGATAAATCTTTTCATTGCAATATCAATTTATAAGTATGCACAAATAGACTTATATATTGTCATTTGTGTTTGTTTGTGTATTACCATCCAAAACTGAAATCAAGTTGTTGTTGCGCAGCTGCTTTATCTTCATCTGAATTGGTGAGGGGTTCGAACCAGCTTGTGACGAGCACAATTCCGATTTGACCCTTTTGGGTAGGCTATAAGGAATTAATCCAACAATTGAATGTCAGATTGTGTACAAAAAAATGAAACAATATATTTAAGTAGGAAAACTATATAGTCGTTATATTTAAAGAATTGAAAATTGTTGAAGAATAGCTATACATTAATAAATGTGAATTTCTCAAAAGAGCTTGAGTTTTTAGATGAGACAACAGTTTAATAAAAAAAATATGAACCTATATATAATAGTATAATGTATTGAACTAAGTTCTTTCGTGATTGAACCTTGTATTTTGTTCGGTAAGACTTGGCTGCTGCAGCATGGGAAAGAAGTTGGTAGTGAGAAGCTAGGTAAGGTTCAGTGCTGGAGTCTCCGCCAGTGCAATTTCTCTTCCACGATGAGCATCGGAATGGGGGGAAAGTACCAGAGTCATAGCTTTGAACAGTATAGGTCAAAGGCTCGTTAAATGTGCTCCAGAATTTAACTCGATCGCCAAATCTCTCGAAGCAAAGGTTTGCATAGTCGCGAAAATCCTTTCTGCAATTATAACAATGGAACTATTAAGTCTCTCACTCCAAGTAACTTACATATCATGTTGAGAATTTCTACTCAATAAATTTATTAAGTATATGTTCGAGATTTTTTTTCCTTGATTCGTGTATAGATATTGGATAATAAGATTCACTACTTACACAATTTTCGGGCTCAAGAAACCACCATACTCCTCTTCAAGTGCTTGTGGACAGTCCCAATGGAATAGTGTTACAAAGGGTTGAATGCCTTTGAGAAGTACGATCAACATATAAAATTAGTTATCATCTTACGTAATTTTTTGGTATTTATGCAATGGGAGAATAAATGAATAGCATACCATTGGCAATAAGCGAATCTATTAGCTTGTTGTAGTAAGCAATTCCTTTTTCATTCACACCTCCACTTAATTTGCCACCTGCATATCCACAAATATTAATACATATAAAACACGTATATTTATACATGAAAACAGAAGCATTGTGATTAACATGATCTTCCCATCTAAGATTATGGCTAAATTTTCATTGATCAAATAAGTAAAAATTTACTTGGTAAAATTCTTGGCCACGAGATTGAAAATCGGTAGGAATCTGCATTCATCTTCCTCAACAATTTAACGTCAGACTGCAAAAATGAAATAAAATAGAACTTAAGTCATTATTCTAGTAAAGATACCCAATTATTAAAAGTAAGAATCTTCATGCATGCATGGAATGGCGAAAGGATACCTTGTAGAGATTGTAGGAGTTACAGGCCACATCTCCATTGGTCGAGCCATTTATTCTTTCTGAGTTAAGGAAAAAAAAATGATCGTAACCTTACGCACAATACCGAGTTACTCTTTATTTGAAGAAATAGACTAATAAACGGAACTAGAAATAGAATTGAAGGGCGTGAAATCTCTCGTTGAACAGATTTTTCTTTTTTGTACCAGAAAATTACATGAGATAGTATTTTTATAAGTACTTATTTTTAAAATTTACGACCATAAAAGATTAAAAAATCAGGTACTTATATTACTAAAATACTTAAAATAAGCTATTTATTTGTGAACGAAATTGATTAAGCTACATAAACAGAGATACATGTGACGTGTCATAAAAAAATCAGAAATATTACATCACACATATGTATATAAAAATTATCAGTAACATATATATATATATATAGACATTTTCGATGTTTCAAATGCATTGCGATGAAATAAAAATTATAAATAAATTTCAGATCAAAATTTTGAGGGTATATATTATGAATGACGATAAAAACTAAAAAGTACAATTCTTTTTTCCCTTTGATGACAAATATTCCCACCTGGATATTTGTGCACAAAATGATCCCATATACTAGGGCCTTTTCCATCCGCATTCCAAGCACCTTCAATCTGCAGAAAGAGTGAACATGTGTAAATTATAATTTTAAGATATAACAGTTCGTGCATATGCAAATTAATTAATATGTGTGTGTGTAATCTTATATAGATATATACCTGATAGGAAGAAGTTGCTGCCCCAAAAATAAAACCAGGAGGAAAACTAGTTCTGTTGAATTCTTTTATTCTATAAGTTGCTGCTGCATGTTTTGCGCCAAGAGCAATATTAAGATTTGAAAAGGCTATGGCCACACCGATCAAGAGCATAAAACGATGTAGCCTAGCCATTATTACTGTTAATGACAATGATGATAAATGCAACGACCTATGCCTCTTTATATACTTTTTCTTTTGCCTTAAATTAGAGGCCAAAAGTACAGTTAACCTTTATTTCCGTAAAAGGAGAACATAATTAGTGTTACAGAGTTGTAGGGGCAATGACTGGTTACAAAATTATCCAAATATTAGAGGGATGGATAATTTAATCTATGACAGTGTAACACGTTGGAAAAACAAGTTTAGATTCAGTTAGATAACGAGAGGAGTTCTGACTACTGAATGAATCTAAATCTCGTGGCACGTAAGAAGGATATTAAATCATTGGTGTGTAAACTGATTAAAAAACAAAAAAGAAATAATTTGATTTTATTTGTTATTTATGCCTTTTGATATGTACATCATAGATTTTTTCCGGGCCAGTGAATTATAACATTATCGAAATTACTGCATTTACTAACCTCTTTAGTTTGGTGAGAATGAGAGATATCTTTAGCTGGAAAAGAGGTCTCATTAAAAATATCATGCCTTGAGATATATACCTTGCCATTAGAGAGATCAAGACATATGTAGCCTATTTGATTAGTCATATAGCCTATTTGTTATTTACTAGAAATGTATAGAGGCTATAGGGGAGGGGTGGGCTGGGGGCGGTCGCTCCCAACGCCCCCTCATTCCGCCCTTGGTTTCATCGGCCGACTAATTTATTAGAAAACTAACTAATTTAACTATTTTTCTTATAAATTTAATTTATTCCAAGTTGAAAAAAGTTCAAATTACACAATCAATCTCTAATTAGTAACACGTGTCTAGGCACAAAATTTAAGTGTCTAACGAGCCATCAATCCAATTTAAGTCCAAATAAATTGCATTTTGACCCTCAAATTTTGTGAATCTTTTGATTTTATCTCATTCTTTTTAAAATAATTACACCTCCACCCCTGAAATTCGGATATAATAACATTTACAATCTTCTGTGTTTTTATATATGATGTAGAGTAAGAGGCCCTGAAATCTGAAGAAAAGCTGGACAAAATCAGACTCACGAAAAACCGACGTAACTTTTGAGTCGGTTATCTGTTTTGGGCCCACATCATATCAAATCAAACGTCTTTGAGTTTCTATCCCTAGGTATGGAGTTGAACCCGAAACTCGTTCGTTTCAGGCCCAAAGTTGTACTTTTAAGGCATTTGCGCAGTCTTACCATTTTGTGTCACTTTATTTTTAGGATTTTCCTATTTTTTCTATTTTTTTTTTGGAACTCTATTTTATTGATTTCTTTATTTTATATTAGGGTTTTGTTGGAAACTATAAATACTTTATTTCTCATTATTATTCTCAAACTTTCATATTTTTATTCAATAAGTTCGAATTTTATTCCAATTTTCTGGTGAACTCTGATGTTCCTTTGTCCATTACACGTTGGTATGTCGGTTCTGCGTTAATATACTTCAAATTAAATTTTAAAAATTATAAACTTGGATTAGTTAAAAGTAAATATTTTATGTTGTGTCATGTGTGTAACTATTTTCAAAATAATTTCGAAAAATTAAAAAGTTCGCAAAATTGAGGAGCCAGATACAATTTCTCCGGACTTAAGCTGGGTTGATGGTTTGTGGGTATCGTAATCGTATAATAAGAGAAATTGACGCAGAACGGAAGCGTGCAATCGACACACCAACGTGTAATCGATGAAAAAACACCGGAATCCACCGGGAATAAATTGGAATAAATTGGAATAAACTGGAATCCACCAGAAATTGGAATAAAATCCCTTTTTATTAATAATGATCAAAAGATGCTGAAAAATAACAATAAACAATGTATTTATAGTCTCTAAGAAACCCTAATTTAAAATAAGGAAATAAATAAAAGAGTCCTAAACAAAATAGGAAATTCAGGAAAATTCCTAGACAAAAACGACATAAAACTGTAAGTCTTCTCAGCTGCCCTAAACGTTCGATTTTGGGCCTGACTCTCGCGTAGGGTTGTAGAAAACTCAAAGACATTCGATTTAATATCTTATGGGCCTCAAACGGAGCATTGGATCAAAAGATATGGCGGTTTTCGTGCGGGCCTTTTTCTTCTGCGGAAATACCAAAAATCAGGGGGTTCTTGTCCTACATCAGAAAGGCTCCTTTTAGGAATGATCAATCTCACAAACTATTAGTATCTTAACACGTAGTATGAATGAAATTGGGTATTCTTTTTTTATTAAAACACCAAAATTTATACTTGGACAAATTCTGACCAATTTAAAAACTATTCTAATACATATGATGTTTGAGCATAACTCAGTGAAGTATGCAAAAACTTTTTAGTTAAAAAAGAATGTTTTGTGTGTTGATTGGAAAATAAAAGCTATACATGTAAAGTATTAATGCTTAAGCGAAAATAACAGTAGATTACATACATCAATAAGAAACCAACACACTATGAAAATCATATGCTGACATTTGCATGATACATCATTATTCATTACTTAATTGATAGCGTGTTTCACATGTTTTTTATTTTTTTTTAAAATGGTATATATACCAATTGCCTAACCAGGCAAAAACCAACAGAAGCAAACCTGCGCCAAAGCATGACACGTACAGCGTCATGAATTAAAGCCAACAAAATGCAACAAAAACAGCAGGACTAGTAGCAAAAACAGCAAACAAAACAGACAACTAGAAAAAGAACAGCAAGAAACGGAGCAGCCTCCAGTTATCTCCCTCATTTGGCCAGTCCTCGTTCAAAGACGCTTGGTGAGCAATAGCATCAACAACCGAGTTGTTTTCACGGCGAAGCCATTGAAAAATAAATGACGGGTGCTGGATGCGAAGACGACGAATATCCCTGATTAAGTTACCTCCTTCCGATCCAATCTCGTCCTTGTCATTAATAATTGCAGTGATAACATGTTGAGTGCATCTTTTTTTTTTTTCTCCTTTTTTTCTTCCCACGTTGAATATGTTGTTGTCTCCTATTTTCTCCTTAAGGTTTCCGTTATATCTATCTAGCTAATTCCTAGTAAAAAGTATTTAATTTATTTTATCATCCTAGATATATGTATGAAATCAATGAAATATAGATCATAATTATTCATGAAATTAAAGTGTACATAGGAAACAAATTAATACTTATAAGAAACAAATTAAAGTGTATAGGAATGGAATTAATACTTATAAGAAACTCCATGAGCCACGTGAAAACTGCCTTCTAAACAAAATAATTAATTAATGAATAAGAATGGAAGTTCGTGTCGAGAATTTTAGCTTTAAAGTTTAAAGTTTATTTAAGACCGTTGGCCCAAAGGTGACTGATTAGATATAACTTAGTTAATATAATGAAGTACTTATGATAAGTTGATGAGAATAGAAACCCAAATATGAAATAAGTACTGCTCAACAATTTACAGATTTTTCTTAGAGGCGAGAATAGAATCTCAGCCTCTGTTAATTGACCTATATACAAATTCAGAATTCTATGTACAAAAACAATGAATCCCTACTCCCTAGCCCCTACTACGCGAGTAGAGTATAAAATTTAATTACAAAAACTATAATTAAGCTATAAAAGGCTCAAAGTCTTTTTGCAGCAGCTTTTTTCTTTTGATAGAACCTCCTGAACCACTTTGCCGAGATTTTTGGGTACCTCTGGGCTTTATTATGGTAGTCCACGTAATGAAGTCCAAATCTAACAGTGTAACCTGCATTCCACTCGTAGTTGTCCAATAAGGACCACGCAAAGTATCCTTTAACTCTTACTCCAAAATCCCTGTGATTTAGTAAATATAATGGTTAATTATTTAGAATGATGTTATGCAAAATTAAATTCAATAAACTAGCTTATTGAAACAATTTTATGAATATAACTTGGTGTCATATCCATTTATTATATTATCAGTTATTTTCGCTATTGTACTTTTACCAAGATTTAAATATGCACTGATTTGCTACAAAAAACAAAAGAAAAGAAAAGAGTTAGAGAGTTAAAATTATTTACTTGATTGCTCTGTGAAGACTCTGAAGATGATCATGATAAAATCTGACTCTGTAGGCGTCTGAAAGGGCTTCCCTCAGAGGTAATGAAGCATTATTGACCTCATCAACACCTGTTTAATTTCATTAGTAAAAAAAAATGTTATCACTCGATTATATATTATATATATATAATTAAAATGTAACACATTACCATTTTCTGTGATATAAATAATTGGGTTTTGATACTTTGACTTCACATGACGTAGAAGATTATAAAATCCTTCTGGGTAAATATGAAGCCAACTTGAAGCAGCCTCTTCCCCTACCAAGACTCCCTTTCTGTCATCTGTCATCAAGAAAAACATGAAAATTAGTTTGGTTCAAATAAATGAATGCAATTGTATTTTTTTCATTTGAACTGAGTGCGTATATATAATAAATTCGGTATGTAAATGTAATTATTCTAAAAATGTTCAAAGAGAAATCGCGTCCAAATTGACCGGACGAATGAAAATTGCAGCCATCAGCGGCTGTACCTAATAATTTTTCGTGACGAAAACATTACTATAAAATATCAAAATTGAACATGGTACAACTTATATAACCAATTTCGATATATTTTTTATACGAATTAAATTAACACACACCAAGTCATTTAATGAAACCTTTAATAATAATAATTCATAATTTATAAAAAGCTTCACTTACTTGATAGGGTGACCCGAGAATCTGTAGTATAACTCAACCTGGAAGCTGGTAATATTGTCCTGTTAAGAGTGGTATAAGATCCAGTATAATAATTTAATCCCAGAAAATCAATGGATCCTTTTAATAGTTCTGATTGTTCCTTAGTGAATTCAGGAAGCCGCTTTCCCACAAACGTTTTCATTACAGTGGGATAGTCACCGCTCACCAAAGGTTGCATGAACCTGTATTTACGTATTACATTATCAGATAAATCTTTTCATTGCAATATCAATTTATAAGTATGCACAAATAGACTTATATATTGTCATTTGTGTTTGTTTGTGTATTACCATCCAAAACTGAAATCAAGTTGTTGTTGCGCAGCTGCTTTATCTTCATCTGAATTGGTGAGGGGTTCGAACCAGCTTGTGACGAGCACAATTCCGATTTGACCCTTTTGGGTAGGCTATAAGGAATTAATCCAACAATTGAATGTCAGATTGTGTACAAAAAAATGAAACAATATATTTAAGTAGGAAAACTATATAGTCGTTATATTTAAAGAATTGAAAATTGTTGAAGAATAGCTATACATTAATAAATGTGAATTTCTCAAAAGAGCTTGAGTTTTTAGATGAGACAACAGTTTAATAAAAAAAATATGAACCTATATATAATAGTATAATGTATTGAACTAAGTTCTTTCGTGATTGAACCTTGTATTTTGTTCGGTAAGACTTGGCTGCTGCAGCATGGGAAAGAAGTTGGTAGTGAGAAGCTAGGTAAGGTTCAGTGCTGGAGTCTCCGCCAGTGCAATTTCTCTTCCACGATGAGCATCGGAATGGGGGGAAAGTACCAGAGTCATAGCTTTGAACAGTATAGGTCAAAGGCTCGTTAAATGTGCTCCAGAATTTAACTCGATCGCCAAATCTCTCGAAGCAAAGGTTTGCATAGTCGCGAAAATCCTTTCTGCAATTATAACAATGGAACTATTAAGTCTCTCACTCCAAGTAACTTACATATCATGTTGAGAATTTCTACTCAATAAATTTATTAAGTATATGTTCGAGATTTTTTTTCCTTGATTCGTGTATAGATATTGGATAATAAGATTCACTACTTACACAATTTTCGGGCTCAAGAAACCACCATACTCCTCTTCAAGTGCTTGTGGACAGTCCCAATGGAATAGTGTTACAAAGGGTTGAATGCCTTTGAGAAGTACGATCAACATATAAAATTAGTTATCATCTTACGTAATTTTTTGGTATTTATGCAATGGGAGAATAAATGAATAGCATACCATTGGCAATAAGCGAATCTATTAGCTTGTTGTAGTAAGCAATTCCTTTTTCATTCACACCTCCACTTAATTTGCCACCTGCATATCCACAAATATTAATACATATAAAACACGTATATTTATACATGAAAACAGAAGCATTGTGATTAACATGATCTTCCCATCTAAGATTATGGCTAAATTTTCATTGATCAAATAAGTAAAAATTTACTTGGTAAAATTCTTGGCCACGAGATTGAAAATCGGTAGGAATCTGCATTCATCTTCCTCAACAATTTAACGTCAGACTGCAAAAATGAAATAAAATAGAACTTAAGTCATTATTCTAGTAAAGATACCCAATTATTAAAAGTAAGAATCTTCATGCATGCATGGAATGGCGAAAGGATACCTTGTAGAGATTGTAGGAGTTACAGGCCACATCTCCATTGGTCGAGCCATTTATTCTTTCTGAGTTAAGGAAAAAAAAATGATCGTAACCTTACGCACAATACCGAGTTACTCTTTATTTGAAGAAATAGACTAATAAACGGAACTAGAAATAGAATTGAAGGGCGTGAAATCTCTCGTTGAACAGATTTTTCTTTTTTGTACCAGAAAATTACATGAGATAGTATTTTTATAAGTACTTATTTTTAAAATTTACGACCATAAAAGATTAAAAAATCAGGTACTTATATTACTAAAATACTTAAAATAAGCTATTTATTTGTGAACGAAATTGATTAAGCTACATAAACAGAGATACATGTGACGTGTCATAAAAAAATCAGAAATATTACATCACACATATGTATATAAAAATTATCAGTAACATATATATATATATATAGACATTTTCGATGTTTCAAATGCATTGCGATGAAATAAAAATTATAAATAAATTTCAGATCAAAATTTTGAGGGTATATATTATGAATGACGATAAAAACTAAAAAGTACAATTCTTTTTTCCCTTTGATGACAAATATTCCCACCTGGATATTTGTGCACAAAATGATCCCATATACTAGGGCCTTTTCCATCCGCATTCCAAGCACCTTCAATCTGCAGAAAGAGTGAACATGTGTAAATTATAATTTTAAGATATAACAGTTCGTGCATATGCAAATTAATTAATATGTGTGTGTGTAATCTTATATAGATATATACCTGATAGGAAGAAGTTGCTGCCCCAAAAATAAAACCAGGAGGAAAACTAGTTCTGTTGAATTCTTTTATTCTATAAGTTGCTGCTGCATGTTTTGCGCCAAGAGCAATATTAAGATTTGAAAAGGCTATGGCCACACCGATCAAGAGCATAAAACGATGTAGCCTAGCCATTATTACTGTTAATGACAATGATGATAAATGCAACGACCTATGCCTCTTTATATACTTTTTCTTTTGCCTTAAATTAGAGGCCAAAAGTACAGTTAACCTTTATTTCCGTAAAAGGAGAACATAATTAGTGTTACAGAGTTGTAGGGGCAATGACTGGTTACAAAATTATCCAAATATTAGAGGGATGGATAATTTAATCTATGACAGTGTAACACGTTGGAAAAACAAGTTTAGATTCAGTTAGATAACGAGAGGAGTTCTGACTACTGAATGAATCTAAATCTCGTGGCACGTAAGAAGGATATTAAATCATTGGTGTGTAAACTGATTAAAAAACAAAAAAGAAATAATTTGATTTTATTTGTTATTTATGCCTTTTGATATGTACATCATAGATTTTTTCCGGGCCAGTGAATTATAACATTATCGAAATTACTGCATTTACTAACCTCTTTAGTTTGGTGAGAATGAGAGATATCTTTAGCTGGAAAAGAGGTCTCATTAAAAATATCATGCCTTGAGATATATACCTTGCCATTAGAGAGATCAAGACATATGTAGCCTATTTGATTAGTCATATAGCCTATTTGTTATTTACTAGAAATGTATAGAGGCTATAGGGGAGGGGTGGGCTGGGGGCGGTCGCTCCCAACGCCCCCTCATTCCGCCCTTGGTTTCATCGGCCGACTAATTTATTAGAAAACTAACTAATTTAACTATTTTTCTTATAAATTTAATTTATTCCAAGTTGAAAAAAGTTCAAATTACACAATCAATCTCTAATTAGTAACACGTGTCTAGGCACAAAATTTAAGTGTCTAACGAGCCATCAATCCAATTTAAGTCCAAATAAATTGCATTTTGACCCTCAAATTTTGTGAATCTTTTGATTTTATCTCATTCTTTTTAAAATAATTACACCTCCACCCCTGAAATTCGGATATAATAACATTTACAATCTTCTGTGTTTTTATATATGATGTAGAGTAAGAGGCCCTGAAATCTGAAGAAAAGCTGGACAAAATCAGACTCACGAAAAACCGACGTAACTTTTGAGTCGGTTATCTGTTTTGGGCCCACATCATATCAAATCAAACGTCTTTGAGTTTCTATCCCTAGGTATGGAGTTGAACCCGAAACTCGTTCGTTTCAGGCCCAAAGTTGTACTTTTAAGGCATTTGCGCAGTCTTACCATTTTGTGTCACTTTATTTTTAGGATTTTCCTATTTTTTCTATTTTTTTTTTGGAACTCTATTTTATTGATTTCTTTATTTTATATTAGGGTTTTGTTGGAAACTATAAATACTTTATTTCTCATTATTATTCTCAAACTTTCATATTTTTATTCAATAAGTTCGAATTTTATTCCAATTTTCTGGTGAACTCTGATGTTCCTTTGTCCATTACACGTTGGTATGTCGGTTCTGCGTTAATATACTTCAAATTAAATTTTAAAAATTATAAACTTGGATTAGTTAAAAGTAAATATTTTATGTTGTGTCATGTGTGTAACTATTTTCAAAATAATTTCGAAAAATTAAAAAGTTCGCAAAATTGAGGAGCCAGATACAATTTCTCCGGACTTAAGCTGGGTTGATGGTTTGTGGGTATCGTAATCGTATAATAAGAGAAATTGACGCAGAACGGAAGCGTGCAATCGACACACCAACGTGTAATCGATGAAAAAACACCGGAATCCACCGGGAATAAATTGGAATAAATTGGAATAAACTGGAATCCACCAGAAATTGGAATAAAATCCCTTTTTATTAATAATGATCAAAAGATGCTGAAAAATAACAATAAACAATGTATTTATAGTCTCTAAGAAACCCTAATTTAAAATAAGGAAATAAATAAAAGAGTCCTAAACAAAATAGGAAATTCAGGAAAATTCCTAGACAAAAACGACATAAAACTGTAAGTCTTCTCAGCTGCCCTAAACGTTCGATTTTGGGCCTGACTCTCGCGTAGGGTTGTAGAAAACTCAAAGACATTCGATTTAATATCTTATGGGCCTCAAACGGAGCATTGGATCAAAAGATATGGCGGTTTTCGTGCGGGCCTTTTTCTTCTGCGGAAATACCAAAAATCAGGGGGTTCTTGTCCTACATCAGAAAGGCTCCTTTTAGGAATGATCAATCTCACAAACTATTAGTATCTTAACACGTAGTATGAATGAAATTGGGTATTCTTTTTTTATTAAAACACCAAAATTTATACTTGGACAAATTCTGACCAATTTAAAAACTATTCTAATACATATGATGTTTGAGCATAACTCAGTGAAGTATGCAAAAACTTTTTAGTTAAAAAAGAATGTTTTGTGTGTTGATTGGAAAATAAAAGCTATACATGTAAAGTATTAATGCTTAAGCGAAAATAACAGTAGATTACATACATCAATAAGAAACCAACACACTATGAAAATCATATGCTGACATTTGCATGATACATCATTATTCATTACTTAATTGATAGCGTGTTTCACATGTTTTTTATTTTTTTTTAAAATGGTATATATACCAATTGCCTAACCAGGCAAAAACCAACAGAAGCAAACCTGCGCCAAAGCATGACACGTACAGCGTCATGAATTAAAGCCAACAAAATGCAACAAAAACAGCAGGACTAGTAGCAAAAACAGCAAACAAAACAGACAACTAGAAAAAGAACAGCAAGAAACGGAGCAGCCTCCAGTTATCTCCCTCATTTGGCCAGTCCTCGTTCAAAGACGCTTGGTGAGCAATAGCATCAACAACCGAGTTGTTTTCACGGCGAAGCCATTGAAAAATAAATGACGGGTGCTGGATGCGAAGACGACGAATATCCCTGATTAAGTTACCTCCTTCCGATCCAATCTCGTCCTTGTCATTAATAATTGCAGTGATAACATGTTGAGTGCATCTTTTTTTTTTTTCTCCTTTTTTTCTTCCCACGTTGAATATGTTGTTGTCTCCTATTTTCTCCTTAAGGTTTCCGTTATATCTATCTAGCTAATTCCTAGTAAAAAGTATTTAATTTATTTTATCATCCTAGATATATGTATGAAATCAATGAAATATAGATCATAATTATTCATGAAATTAAAGTGTACATAGGAAACAAATTAATACTTATAAGAAACAAATTAAAGTGTATAGGAATGGAATTAATACTTATAAGAAACTCCATGAGCCACGTGAAAACTGCCTTCTAAACAAAATAATTAATTAATGAATAAGAATGGAAGTTCGTGTCGAGAATTTTAGCTTTAAAGTTTAAAGTTTATTTAAGACCGTTGGCCCAAAGGTGACTGATTAGATATAACTTAGTTAATATAATGAAGTACTTATGATAAGTTGATGAGAATAGAAACCCAAATATGAAATAAGTACTGCTCAACAATTTACAGATTTTTCTTAGAGGCGAGAATAGAATCTCAGCCTCTGTTAATTGACCTATATACAAATTCAGAATTCTATGTACAAAAACAATGAATCCCTACTCCCTAGCCCCTACTACGCGAGTAGAGTATAAAATTTAATTACAAAAACTATAATTAAGCTATAAAAGGCTCAAAGTCTTTTTGCAGCAGCTTTTTTCTTTTGATAGAACCTCCTGAACCACTTTGCCGAGATTTTTGGGTACCTCTGGGCTTTATTATGGTAGTCCACGTAATGAAGTCCAAATCTAACAGTGTAACCTGCATTCCACTCGTAGTTGTCCAATAAGGACCACGCAAAGTATCCTTTAACTCTTACTCCAAAATCCCTGTGATTTAGTAAATATAATGGTTAATTATTTAGAATGATGTTATGCAAAATTAAATTCAATAAACTAGCTTATTGAAACAATTTTATGAATATAACTTGGTGTCATATCCATTTATTATATTATCAGTTATTTTCGCTATTGTACTTTTACCAAGATTTAAATATGCACTGATTTGCTACAAAAAACAAAAGAAAAGAAAAGAGTTAGAGAGTTAAAATTATTTACTTGATTGCTCTGTGAAGACTCTGAAGATGATCATGATAAAATCTGACTCTGTAGGCGTCTGAAAGGGCTTCCCTCAGAGGTAATGAAGCATTATTGACCTCATCAACACCTGTTTAATTTCATTAGTAAAAAAAAATGTTATCACTCGATTATATATTATATATATATAATTAAAATGTAACACATTACCATTTTCTGTGATATAAATAATTGGGTTTTGATACTTTGACTTCACATGACGTAGAAGATTATAAAATCCTTCTGGGTAAATATGAAGCCAACTTGAAGCAGCCTCTTCCCCTACCAAGACTCCCTTTCTGTCATCTGTCATCAAGAAAAACATGAAAATTAGTTTGGTTCAAATAAATGAATGCAATTGTATTTTTTTCATTTGAACTGAGTGCGTATATATAATAAATTCGGTATGTAAATGTAATTATTCTAAAAATGTTCAAAGAGAAATCGCGTCCAAATTGACCGGACGAATGAAAATTGCAGCCATCAGCGGCTGTACCTAATAATTTTTCGTGACGAAAACATTACTATAAAATATCAAAATTGAACATGGTACAACTTATATAACCAATTTCGATATATTTTTTATACGAATTAAATTAACACACACCAAGTCATTTAATGAAACCTTTAATAATAATAATTCATAATTTATAAAAAGCTTCACTTACTTGATAGGGTGACCCGAGAATCTGTAGTATAACTCAACCTGGAAGCTGGTAATATTGTCCTGTTAAGAGTGGTATAAGATCCAGTATAATAATTTAATCCCAGAAAATCAATGGATCCTTTTAATAGTTCTGATTGTTCCTTAGTGAATTCAGGAAGCCGCTTTCCCACAAACGTTTTCATTACAGTGGGATAGTCACCGCTCACCAAAGGTTGCATGAACCTGTATTTACGTATTACATTATCAGATAAATCTTTTCATTGCAATATCAATTTATAAGTATGCACAAATAGACTTATATATTGTCATTTGTGTTTGTTTGTGTATTACCATCCAAAACTGAAATCAAGTTGTTGTTGCGCAGCTGCTTTATCTTCATCTGAATTGGTGAGGGGTTCGAACCAGCTTGTGACGAGCACAATTCCGATTTGACCCTTTTGGGTAGGCTATAAGGAATTAATCCAACAATTGAATGTCAGATTGTGTACAAAAAAATGAAACAATATATTTAAGTAGGAAAACTATATAGTCGTTATATTTAAAGAATTGAAAATTGTTGAAGAATAGCTATACATTAATAAATGTGAATTTCTCAAAAGAGCTTGAGTTTTTAGATGAGACAACAGTTTAATAAAAAAAATATGAACCTATATATAATAGTATAATGTATTGAACTAAGTTCTTTCGTGATTGAACCTTGTATTTTGTTCGGTAAGACTTGGCTGCTGCAGCATGGGAAAGAAGTTGGTAGTGAGAAGCTAGGTAAGGTTCAGTGCTGGAGTCTCCGCCAGTGCAATTTCTCTTCCACGATGAGCATCGGAATGGGGGGAAAGTACCAGAGTCATAGCTTTGAACAGTATAGGTCAAAGGCTCGTTAAATGTGCTCCAGAATTTAACTCGATCGCCAAATCTCTCGAAGCAAAGGTTTGCATAGTCGCGAAAATCCTTTCTGCAATTATAACAATGGAACTATTAAGTCTCTCACTCCAAGTAACTTACATATCATGTTGAGAATTTCTACTCAATAAATTTATTAAGTATATGTTCGAGATTTTTTTTCCTTGATTCGTGTATAGATATTGGATAATAAGATTCACTACTTACACAATTTTCGGGCTCAAGAAACCACCATACTCCTCTTCAAGTGCTTGTGGACAGTCCCAATGGAATAGTGTTACAAAGGGTTGAATGCCTTTGAGAAGTACGATCAACATATAAAATTAGTTATCATCTTACGTAATTTTTTGGTATTTATGCAATGGGAGAATAAATGAATAGCATACCATTGGCAATAAGCGAATCTATTAGCTTGTTGTAGTAAGCAATTCCTTTTTCATTCACACCTCCACTTAATTTGCCACCTGCATATCCACAAATATTAATACATATAAAACACGTATATTTATACATGAAAACAGAAGCATTGTGATTAACATGATCTTCCCATCTAAGATTATGGCTAAATTTTCATTGATCAAATAAGTAAAAATTTACTTGGTAAAATTCTTGGCCACGAGATTGAAAATCGGTAGGAATCTGCATTCATCTTCCTCAACAATTTAACGTCAGACTGCAAAAATGAAATAAAATAGAACTTAAGTCATTATTCTAGTAAAGATACCCAATTATTAAAAGTAAGAATCTTCATGCATGCATGGAATGGCGAAAGGATACCTTGTAGAGATTGTAGGAGTTACAGGCCACATCTCCATTGGTCGAGCCATTTATTCTTTCTGAGTTAAGGAAAAAAAAATGATCGTAACCTTACGCACAATACCGAGTTACTCTTTATTTGAAGAAATAGACTAATAAACGGAACTAGAAATAGAATTGAAGGGCGTGAAATCTCTCGTTGAACAGATTTTTCTTTTTTGTACCAGAAAATTACATGAGATAGTATTTTTATAAGTACTTATTTTTAAAATTTACGACCATAAAAGATTAAAAAATCAGGTACTTATATTACTAAAATACTTAAAATAAGCTATTTATTTGTGAACGAAATTGATTAAGCTACATAAACAGAGATACATGTGACGTGTCATAAAAAAATCAGAAATATTACATCACACATATGTATATAAAAATTATCAGTAACATATATATATATATATAGACATTTTCGATGTTTCAAATGCATTGCGATGAAATAAAAATTATAAATAAATTTCAGATCAAAATTTTGAGGGTATATATTATGAATGACGATAAAAACTAAAAAGTACAATTCTTTTTTCCCTTTGATGACAAATATTCCCACCTGGATATTTGTGCACAAAATGATCCCATATACTAGGGCCTTTTCCATCCGCATTCCAAGCACCTTCAATCTGCAGAAAGAGTGAACATGTGTAAATTATAATTTTAAGATATAACAGTTCGTGCATATGCAAATTAATTAATATGTGTGTGTGTAATCTTATATAGATATATACCTGATAGGAAGAAGTTGCTGCCCCAAAAATAAAACCAGGAGGAAAACTAGTTCTGTTGAATTCTTTTATTCTATAAGTTGCTGCTGCATGTTTTGCGCCAAGAGCAATATTAAGATTTGAAAAGGCTATGGCCACACCGATCAAGAGCATAAAACGATGTAGCCTAGCCATTATTACTGTTAATGACAATGATGATAAATGCAACGACCTATGCCTCTTTATATACTTTTTCTTTTGCCTTAAATTAGAGGCCAAAAGTACAGTTAACCTTTATTTCCGTAAAAGGAGAACATAATTAGTGTTACAGAGTTGTAGGGGCAATGACTGGTTACAAAATTATCCAAATATTAGAGGGATGGATAATTTAATCTATGACAGTGTAACACGTTGGAAAAACAAGTTTAGATTCAGTTAGATAACGAGAGGAGTTCTGACTACTGAATCTAAATCTCGTGGTATATGTGTAAAAAAGGTATTGAATCGTTATTCATATGAATTGATTATTTTACCTTATATGTCAGACATAATTAAGGAATCGTTTAGTTTTTTCTTTCTAAATTAAAATTTTCTTGGTTGTTAAGCTTTAGGGATCAGTACGATGAGTCATAATACAATCTAAAGTATATGCTGGACCTGGTGAGAGTATGTCTATTTAACTCAAAAACACAAAAAGAAAAAATTTAATTTTATTTGTTATTTATGCCTTTGATTTATCCATGCAGATGCGTTAAGGACCAACTGATCCTAAAATCTCGACCAAAAATAAATTGTTTTATGCAATTGACACACGTGTTTATAAAGAATCCAATAATGATCTTAAATATTTTACAAAGGCAAATGATATAGCCAGAGCAAAATTCATATTTATATAACAATTTATTGATATTCCCTATTTTACCCTTAACCAATTGATTGTCTAAATATTTTTTTTCCTCTTAAAAATTTGCAAATAGTTAGCGGAATCTTTGGGAATTCAACAAAATATTCATGTTTCCTATTTATAACATATTTAGATTATCCTCCTCAAATTAAGTTTCTCTTTTGTCTATTACTCTATATATATTTTATAATTTGTCCTAGACGTCGGCTTTAATTATATTATAATATGTTTCCATGAATTAAAGTCACACATAGTATATTAGAATGCTGGATTAATGCTAAAAGATTCCGGAATTCATCATAAAAAAAATAATGTATGCAATTCTTTAAATTTGTTTCTGAACCTGTCAAATTCAATTGGTTAAATGCATTTACTTTTAAGAAAATAACTTTCACCATATCAACAAATCCGCAATTAGCATATTTTAAATTTAAATTCAAAATGAATTCGGCACTACCGCCATGATATTGAGCAAAAAAGAGAACATTAAAACTTACTAATAGGAGACAACAACAGAAATATTGTATAACTAGTTATTAATTTTATATAGAGATTTTCCACACCAGAAATTTTCTGTTTGTTGAAAGTTTAATTAAAAAAAAAGGTAGAGCAAGAATATTGGTTTTATAAAGAAAGAGTTCTTAGATTATAATAAGATTATCAATTTTAGTTTTTGTGTTTCTAAAACATAATCTCCATCGTGATTAATAGATGATAAGATTCTTTCTGATTCTTGGTTCCACATGAAAGAAATAAATTAAAAAAGGAAGATGGATTAACCAAATGATTTGGAAAGGATAAAATAGTAAATATATATATAATTTTGCTCTTTATTTAGAGATTTTACTCTGGATATATCAGCTCCCTTTTACATATTAGAGCCTAAATACTACACGATTTCTTGTTCTTTGAGCAGAAAATACTACACCCGATTACACCGTATATATCATTGTATAATCAGAAGAATTAATAGGACCGGTTGCATTAGTCTCATAGACTTCATAAGCATACGGGCTTAATTACAAGAAGAGCAACTCAGAAAATGATTCATCTCATATTGAACATAGTTGAACGTGCACTTTTTCCATTAGTCGCATACATTAATTGGTTGATCTTCACTCTCTTATTTCTTTTTCTACTTTTTCTGGTCATTTTTTCTAACTACAACAAAAACAAAATGCCGCGACCCTTCACGATGCCTTTTTTTTTTTTCCTGCTTGTCATTCTTCTTTAAATTTTTATTTTCATTTTGTGAATGTGTAACTCTTTCTAGGTTATGTACATCACTAAGAAATATACAACAATAAAAAACGAAAGCATAATGAATACTGTGTACATATGATATAACATTATATTCATTACTTGATGGATCATATCGCTATTCACACGTAGTACTTTTTATTTTTGTTTATTTTGATATTTTCATGTTGGGTTTGGCGTTGTCTCTTTTTCGCCAATTTAGATTTCAATATATCCAATTATTAAGTTTAATTACTTTTAGCATTTAAAACTAATTTGAAATGAAAAAAATGTAGCGTAGGATTATTTATATAATTAAATGGTATACGAAAAAAAATACTTATGAGTTATATGAGAAACTTCATGCATACCAAATGCCTTCTAAACAACGCAGTTAACGAATAAATTTTAACATAATGAGATGAAAGGGTTGGATATTTGATAGATAAATTAAAAATAAATTGTTGAGATTTGAGAAATTCTTTTTAGATATACAAGAAGTTCTAACTAAGATCGATAGTACGTAAATGTAATCTTATTGAACTACCTTTATATAAAAACTTAATGAACTACTATTTGTTATAGCAAAATAATAATTATAAACGTATAATATCAAAATAATGACTCGATTTCAAGGCCCACCAGAATCCAAGAGTAGATTTCGAAGCCCACTAGTGCCCAAGTGCGGGACCATCCTTGATCTATCTTCCTTTTGATGACATTTATGGGTGTTTACAAGAATTTATAAAAGTGGTTTGTTCATTATTTTACCTAAATTTATTTTTGATTAAAAGTTAAAAGTCTTTACAAATATTTCCAAAAGGCTATTAAATTTTTTTTCCCTTTAATGAAATTAGTATTTTTAAGGGTGGGAAATCGGGTTCGGGTATCGGGTACCCGGCCCGACCCGCGGGTTTTTCACCCGAACGGGTAACCCGGATTAGAATTTTCGGGTAGTATTTACTACCCGATACCCGAACCCCTACTTCGGGTACCCGTGCGGGTATTATTACAAATACCCGTTCGGGATTCGGGTACCCGAACGTTGTTGTTTTTTTTTTTTTTTTTTTTTTTTTAAATTAATTTATTTAATTTATGCTAAACATCTTAGATTTGTGATTGAAGAAGGTGATATGAGAGGGAAAGTTGGTGTGATAGAGCTTGCAATAATTTACAAAATGCCGTTAGTATTCCTTAATTGTTGTGATTGAAGAATCCTAAATTTTTTTCCCGTTGATGCATGCCAGTTTTAAAAATGCAGTTATTTTAGGACTAATTGCAATATTGATTAATCGTCAATTAATATTCCTTAATTATTGTGATTAAATTTCCGTCATTTTAGGAATAATTGCAATATTGGTTAATTAAATTTACTTGTTCACACCAATTAGTATTCCTTAATTGCTGTGATTAAATTTCCTTGTTCACATTGTGCTTTGACTTTATAGTTTCTATTTAAGAGAGATAAAAATATATATTTTCCTCCTTTTTAGCTATTACCTTATCTATAAGAGTGAAATAAGCAACTTAGATAAGAACATATCTCCAAGATTTCCTATTATTTTGGTAAAATAAAGGAAACTCAATTATAATAACCGCATTTATGTAATTTTAATAAGATTTTTTGTAAAAAATTTCAATTATCTCGTTTAACAAATTTTGGAATTCCTCATAAGATTTTGTTCATAACGACTGAAAATTTTAATTTATCTATAGTATCACTTTCCTTCATAAAAAAATCAAAATAAAAAAAAAAAAATCTCAAGGAAAAAAACAGGAAAAACGGGTACCCGAAATACCCGTTTCAGATACCCGATATTTCGGGTACCCGAATTTCGGGTACCCGAGAAGTGAAGGACCTCGGGTACCCGAAAAATTTAGTACCCGCGGGTTCGGGTACCCGTCGGGAAATACCCGAACCCGCGGGTACCCGACCCGTCCCACCCTTAAGTATTTTTACCTTTCATAATTTGAAAATATCATGATTAATGTAAAATATCCCCAACTTTTCTAGCTTGTTCTTTTGATGACTTGATCTTTAATTATAAGACAAGCAAAACAAAAAGTCAACAAGTCATCGATGCAAACACCTAAAAATTGCTTATGTGGGTTCGTAAGTCAATAAACTCTTCCAATAAGTATTTGCAAACACAACTTTAGCCATATTTAACAACTCCTATCGAATTCCTTCCAAAATGGCCTTAAGCCTCAAAAGTTTTACCTGATTTACAATGGTAAGCTTGAACCACTAACCATATGGAGCGAGGTGGAGCAAGCACGATGCGCCCAATTTCGATCTATCCACATACATGGTTTTATTAGGATTGAATTGTGTCCGACAAAAAGATGCAAATCAGGTTTTTAGTCTACAGTCAGGAAAGAGCGTGTAACAGCCCGAACTTTTTAAGTCTAAAAAGAGACAATCATCCAAAACAAAAACATTGAATTCGGCATCGAAACTTCTCTACAATGTCAAAACAAAGTCTACCTCAAAGAGTCTTACAAAAATTCGTATTTTGTATAAGAGAATCTACCAACTAAAAGTATGAACGGAGAATCTAACTTATAATTAATAATATTAACTCTATTGAACCAGCTCACCCTCACCAACAAAGCCCCCGAAGTCTCGTCGCAATAGTACCTATGTCTGAAAGGAAGGAAGAAAAAGAAAACATTTTTTTTGTGAGATAAAAATCTCAGTGGGTTCTCGAGTGTGTGTGCAGTGAATATTTTCTTTAAAACAAAACCTTTTTAGAAGCACAGTCACATCACAATACTAATTCACACAATATCAGACATTGCACGTAGACTTGAAGAAGCATTCGGTAACACAAATCAATCCTCAATTAATCTCAATTCCAATGGCATCCCTCCTTATTGCCTCGAACATATCTCTCTTATCGTCCCGTCCAAGGAGCTGCCTTGGAAACAATAGACTGCATGCCATGGATCATGCGACAAGTGATCCCACGAAGACACAACGAACCTCCCGCTGTGTCCAAGGGGAATGGGCAAGGGGACAGAAAGCCCAACCGGCAAGCCCTCTGCTGCCCGGTGGCACTCTCTGCATACCCAAGCCAAGAATCCCATTAGCCAATAAATCAATTTCTCATTCTCAATTGCCACAATGAATCAACCATAATAATGGAACAGAACCAGACAATAATCATCATAATTGACATAATTACTTTTTCAAATAAACTCTCAAGCTTTGATAGAACAGTTGTACAAACTAAATGTATACATAACATATATACAAGTACATAGATATACATGCATCCTTCCAGTTTTTAAAAATAATAGAGTTTTAGTTGGAGCACTCACCTGACTGCACAGCTACAAGGAAATTACGAATATACCAGAAGCTAGTCCAACCAACTAGTCCATTCAACCTATTAGGCCAAAATAAATATCCAACTAATTACTATTCAACAAATTCAAATATCAAATTTAACATGACACAGACTAGCTAAAGTACTATTTTAATACGTGAATTTTATATATTAATTTCTTAACTAAACATACTTATTCTAATAAATTTCATAGTTTCACACGAGCTCGAAAGGGTTGATATTTTTACGAAATATAAATGATGTTCCGATAAAATTTGAAAACGAAATTCTGCTGGCGACATACTTAGAATATTTATATAAAAATAAATACTTTCCAAAATATTCTGAAAATTTGCAGATGTATTTAAGACACCTTGATTTATCTACAGTAAAAATTTTGTTTAAAAATAAATAGTTTAAGTCTTCCAAAATACCTCAGGAAACATAAATATTTTGCTGAAAACTTAATGAGGCAGTTATAATAATTTGTAAAAAGCATACACAAAACTTAAAAACACCCATTGTTTCTATCATTGATTGAGGTATGGTAAATTTGGAAATATATATACACGTATACCTATACAATTCTTGCATCCATACAACACATTGCATAAAACGTACTATGACCATTTATGATTTCTAGGCTAAGATATACTGATCATGGGAGAAGTAATGCATAAGCACACCAATTGATTTATTTTATATATTACTTACATGGCAGAATGTTGTTTTCTTCAATCAAGTCAAATAATATAATATGATGGTGTTAGTGATCACTGATCATGTAATGTGTGAAGCTATGCGATATAGTAACAGATTGAAAGAAAACATGTACCTGTGTTAACCCAAAAAGTAAACGGCGCAGAGAGCACCGAGGAGAAGAGAAAAAAAAAGGCGGAAGTCTTTCAATGAAATAAATTGAAACCCTTAATTATGATGTATCATAACATAACTTAGTATTGAGAATCGGTTTAAGAACATGGGCTATTTTATTCGGGCTTTTTAAAGAATTAAGGTACTTCTTTTATTGCTAAAACTTTACCAATTTATAGAATAATCTTTAGTTGGGCCAAGTTTTCAACAAATAATACGGTCTTTTAAAATCTCAAACTTAATAGACTACACAATTGGCACTTATGATCACTCACAATTTAATCAAGTACTATCTAATAATAATAATGAAAAAAAAAAATCAAGGTATTACAGAGCGTTATTTTAGAAAAATATTATTTCATTTCAATTATTGTATCAGTGACGTGGTTCAATCAACGATAAACATATATTTTCTAAATTACATGGTATTTAGCTTTATATAATCTCATCTTAATTATTGAATTACACCAACTATAGAATTGGGATGCACCATATCATCTAATGTGTTGATTCACAAAATAGTCCTATTGTTTCGGCCGGTATAGCCCCAAATCTAACTCCTTTTTAGTATGATTTGAGCCAAAAATTGGGCTTAACTTTTCGTATACTTCCACAAAGTGAAATGAGCCTTTTGTTGATTTTTCACTTACTGGCTGGTCCCTTTCATACTTGATGGCAGGTCTCATTTGTTGAAGCCGAACCATGAAAAATTGGAGCTGATTATTTTTTATGCTATCGCTTTTGAGGTTATTTGGAAGAGCAAAAATGTTGTCATTCACTAAAGTGCATGCATGCAGACGTGTTGCTGAGATTATGGATCTAATTGCTAGGATCAGAAGAACATATTCCGGCGCAACTTGCGAAATTATCATCTCGAATTTCTCAATCTTCAGTTTTGGGTTGCAGCGACCCGGTTGTGGTCCAAGTGAAAGCTTAGATTTAATTTACTCATAGGATGAGATGAACAATTCGGCTGGACATAGTTTAATTAGCGTCTTTTGGTACTACTCTTAAATTTTAATATAGTTGGAGTGGAGCAGTGCCACTTTAGCTCTCGTAGTCATCAGTAAATATCTTTTATGATGGGAGTTTTTCACGATTGGAACTCGTTTATTATAATTTTTCTTGATCATTCAATAAATGTCTTATCCATAAAAGAAGAAAAAGTGAAATGAGCAGTTCTACTTAAGCATGGATGTGCTTAAATTTGGGCCAATGTGTTAGTGGTTATAATAGTTAGTTAGAGAGTTAAATATATTGTTAGGTTGTTAGTGATATAGTGAGGATTTGCTTAGTATAAAAGCTAGATTACTCATTATCTCATACACCTTGAAAATACACTTTATCATCAATAAACACTTTGCTCTCTACAATTTACATCAAGCTTTGTTCATCTTCGTTTCATCTTCAATATTCAACACAATGTCAACTATTATCAAGTTATTTAGGCTTCCAATTTCCTTTTGTCATGCCGAAAGCAAACGGCAGGCAGAAATTATTTTATTATGTCCGAACTTTTTGCTCGGAAGCTAGTTCAAACTCGTACTTTTAATGGCTGAAAATTGAAATTAGATTGCATTACAAAAAAGCCTTTGTCGCTTTCTTGGAGAAACAAATGCTATTTCTAAAAAGGAAGTGGGTGTTCGCGCGTATCACATATTTTAACTCATAAATTTCAAATTTCATAATTTAATTTAAGATAATTGGTGGACCCTAAAGCTGACAAATTAGATACAAATTTCTGCAATATTATGAATTTACTATAAAGTTTATTGAAGATAGAAATTCATGCACATATGAAATAAGTACGGCTCAACAATATTCAAAATATATAGAGGCTATTTTCAGCCTCTATTTTTTTGGCTTATATTAATTTCACAATATAAAAAAAGTTTACAATATATATATCTGTACAGCGATACACAAGTCTATGTACAAATATATAACGAATCTCTACTCATATCGTAGAGAATACGAAGACGTACAAAATTTTAATTACAGACAATTTTAAAATAAATTACTAAAATCTGGTGCTTATTTCTTAGAATCTTTCTTCTTTTGGTAGAACTTCCTGAACCATCTGGCTGAAGTCTTGGGATATCTCCTCTGATTCTTGAAATCCACAAAGTGAACACCAAATCTGACGCTGTAACCATTAGCCCACTCGTAATTGTCCAACAATGCCCATGCAAAGTACCCCTTCACTTGAACTCCAAAATCCCTGCAAAGTAATTTTATATTTACATGATTATTGTTATTTAAACATGTGCTAGTTTAATTACTTAGTAAATAAAAATTAATTAGTATTATTTAATTACTTGATTGCTCGGTGTACACTCCACAGATGATCGTGATAATATTGGATTCTATAGTCGTCTTGAAGGGCTTTCTTAAGTGGCAATGAAGCATTGCTATACTCGTCAACACCTGCGAAGAAATAAAAATTAAATACTATTAATTGATTGTGACATTTTGAATTTGATTTAAAAATGTTGTGTACATTAACTAAATAAGATATAACTTACCGTTTTCCGTGATGTAAATTATGGGGTTATTGTACTTTGTCTTTACGGCGTGTAGAAGGTGATAGAACCCTTTAGGGTAAATGTGAAGCCAACTTGAAGCAGCCTCTTGCCCAATAATGACTCCATTTTTGGTAACTATGACCAAAACAAAATGTTTAGTTAGTTCAAACAAATACAGGCTACTATTTTTTGAGAAGAAAAATCATAAATTTTATGACTGAAATATTATTTGAGTGAATGAATAATTGAGAATAGAAAAATATACTCACTTGAGCCTTGGACATGAGCATCCGTGTCGTAGCTCAACTTCGATGATGGTGCCATTAATGAAACGTTGTAAGAAGCATAATTTGCAGTGTAATAATTTAATCCAAGAAAATCCAGGGATCCTTTTAACATTTGTGATTGTTCATTGGTGAATTTAGGAAGCCGATTGCCCACAAATTTTTGCATTGAAAGGGGATATTGACCACTCACACAAGGTTGCATGTACCTGTATTTACAATTAATTACATAATCAGAACATTTTATGTTATTTTTCGCTAAAGATTCTTATAGATATTCATAAGTCATAACTATATTAATTCTTATCCAAATGAATTTACCATCCGAAGTTGAAGTCGAGTAGACGGTCCGCAGCTTCTTTATCGGCAGCTGAGTCGGTGAGGGGTTCAAACCAGTTTGTGTTTAGCACAATTCCGATTTTACCCTTTTGGGTTGCCTATACAAAATTGATTCAATTTAATAACTATTAATTTTTGCATATCATGGTGTAAAAATATATTGAATTACCGAAACTCGTAAATTGTGTTACAATTCACTTGGGTATTAATTAAACTAGGTTCGTGGTTGGACCTGGAATTTTGTTTTGTACAAATGAGTCGCTGCGGCGTGGGAAAGAAGTTGGTGGTGAGCAACTAAGTAAGGTTCAGTGGCGGAGTCACCTCCAGTGCAATTTCCTTTCCATGTAGAGCATCGGAATGGGGCCATAACACCGTCGTTGTACCCTACCACGCTAAAGGTCAATGGCTCGTTGAATGTGGTCCAGAATTTCACGCGGTCACCAAATCTCTCGAAGCAAAGATTTGCATAGTCGCGGAAATCCTTTCTGCAGACACATATCGATCATACTCATATAAGTCACAATTCGTGTATGTTGGATCATGGATGATAATTATTCAAGTCCTACTTACGCAATTTTTGGACTCAAAAAACCACCATACTCCTCTTCAAGTGCTTGTGGAGCATCCCAATGGAAAAGTGTGACAAAGGGTGTAATACCTTCAAAATGTTTCAATATATAAAATCACTCAATAGAGTAGTTTTGAGGGTATTATGCGATGAATAAGAAAAAAAAAATGATAGTTTAATTACCATTGGCAAGAAGTTCATCTATTAGGTCGTTGTAGTATTTGATTCCTTTTTCATTCACGCCTCCACTTAATTTTCCACCTGCATACCCACAATAAATCAGTTAAAATTAGTAGTCCCTCTTTTATATTATATGTCTGAATTTAATTACATCGACCACATAAAACTTTACGTGGTAAAACTCGTGGCCACGAAATTGAGAATCGGTAGGCATCCGAATTCATTTTCTTCAACAATTCAATATCAGACTGCAAATGCAAAACAAATAAAATAGACTGGTCAGTTTTTTGATTGTTACACAACATCGGTAATAACTTAGGCGATGTATAAATATATTACCTTGTAGTACTTATAGGAGTTACAAGCCACATCTCCGCTGCTCTTGTCAGTTATTCTTGCTGAGTAATTTAGCATCAATTCCCCGTCAGTATATATATATATATATTGTAAAAACAACATACGTAATCTTTTTTGCGCACAACATAGAATAAGAGTTCTCTTTTTGGTTGTTAGAATTATTATTCTTTTTGTTCATGTGCAATGTGTTGGGATTTATTCCACATTGCTTGGGAATGAACTTGGACTTCTGTTTATAAAAGATTTCCCCCTCTCCCTCTAATAAGGCCTTTTAGGGGGAAATATGAGGGGCCCTAATTTCTACATGGTATCAGAGCCTACCCAAGACAATGTTGGGCCTGCGACCTAACCCACGTAGTAGGAACCGATGTCCAGTCCGGCCTACACGTGAGGGGGCGTGTTGGGATTTATCCCACATTGCTTGGGAATGAACTTGGGCTTCTGTTTATAAAGGATTTCCCCCTCTCCCTCTAATAAGGCCTTTTAGGGGGAAATATGAGGGGCCCTAATTTCTACACAATGTATAAAGCACCGGTTCAAAAATTATCTATATGTTTCTTGTTTCAGCTTTTCACGTTCAAAGTTACATTTCTTTTTCATAATCTGACTTAGATACGTACAAATTACAAGCTTATATAGATTTTTGAGACCTGGATTTTGGTGAACATAATGATCCCATATGCTAGGTCCTTTCCCATCTGTATTCCAAGCACCTTCAATCTGCAAAAAGAATGAACGTGTAACTTGTCATTTTTAGGTTCATAATTTAGTACTATAATGGTATATGTCACAACTTGTAAAATGTAAAATGTAACAAATGCAAATTAATCGCTATGTAAAATTTGATACCTGATAAGCAGAAGTTGCTGCCCCAAAAACAAAACCAGGAGGAAAACTTGTCCTGTTGAATTCCTTTATTTTATAAGATGCTAAACTTTTTGCGCCGAGAACAACATTTAAATTTGAAATGGCTATGGCCACACTGATCAAGAGCATAAAATGATGTAGCCTAGCCATGATTATTTATTATTTTATTTGATGACGTGATTATACTAATGATAAATGCTGCCATCTTTGCCTCCTTATATAGTGTCATTTTTTCCTGAAAATGAAAGGCCAAAAGCATTTCTATTTTCATACTTGGTAGATATTTCCCGAGTTTCATGCATATCTATGGATAAAATTTGTACATTGAACTGTGGTGCATGTCAAATTGTAGGACAGTCAACGGTTAGAAAGTTATCCAAATATGAAGAAAAACGGATAATATAATACAAAAAGGGGTAATACGTGGCGAGTAATATATACGAAGTAGTTATTTGACCCAAAAAATTCTAGACTTAGAGGTGTTCGCTAATACTTCTAAATCACCATTTATTAGCTTTTGTCATTGAAATAGTACATTGATGTTTGAAAAGCATAATTAATTAGGTTGTTTGGGATTGCTTTTCTTTTTAACATAATTAATAGTAGTTTGAAAGGTTTTGGAAACTACTTAAGAGTTTTTATCCCTAATATATTTTAAATTTATTATTCCGACTAACCATATATAGTCAGCATAACATCTTTCAGTATTTAAAATCTTTGAATAAGTTTTCTTTTGCAATTTATTTCGAAAATGACACAAAAAAAAAAAAATTTATTACTGTTATAGTTTTAATTTAATGATACCATTTGTAAATGTTCCCTTTGAAAAATTAGTTTCGAGGTTACATATGCTTCTATTCTGCGTCATCACGTTTCCTTACTTTCTGTGATAAAATTGAATGTATAATTCGTTTGTTTAAAATTGATAATTTTGACTTACCATATTGTAATACATTTGAAATCTAAAGTTCATTTTGTCCTTAGTCTAATTTTCACTATATCTTAAAAGTAAAACGTATAAGGTCTATCAGAATCTTAAATAATATAAATACACTTGGAAATAATTGACCCAAATATCTAGCAAACTTTACAAGGTTAATTTATTTTAGTTATTTCTTTTAAAGCAAAAACAAATCCCACTTATTACCTAGTTATAAATTTGGTAGGTAGTGTAATTTTTTAAGTTTGCTTCTTTCCCTAAAGAAGATAACAATTGAAACGGTCTAACCTTTGCTAAATTTAGATTTTCACAATATAATCAGGGTAATATTTTATACTTTAATTTTCTTTTAAGTTTTATTTTCAAAAAAAATACTAAAATTTTGAAAAATGGCAATATTTTTTTCCCAAACTAAGACTTTGTTAGCTAATAGGTGTCTTAATAATATTATTGAAAATAGGTGACTTTATTAACTAAGGTTACTTTGTTAACTGAAAGTTGGACTTTCTATATTAGTCACTTGCATGATTCATATTTTTAATGTATTATATATACCAAACGGAGTTAACTTTACAAGATCTATCTTCGGGAACCACCAAATTTTCACATATAAATTACTTATACAGTACGATTAGCTGATTCCTAACGAAGCAGTTATAAGCAAAGTTATCTTTCTTAAGTTCTAGATTATGGACCACCAAGGTGTTTGTATGTACTTCAATTTCTATACTGATTATTCAATTTAATCATATTAATTGTTCTGTATCACATATTATTTTTCTTACGACATGATTACTACATGACATATTGATCATGTTACACAAATTAATTCTTTAATTAGCCTAGTGATTATTATTTTTTTCGTTCTTGGACATTCGTACTGCTAATGGACAAGGGGAGCTAAAGAGTTTTCTCAATTTTTATTTAGTTTCAGTTCTGGAATCTGGATAGCAGAATTTCGTGAAAAAATATATTTGTAATTATGAGACATTTGTGTCCATTTCTTTTTGGGTTTCCTCTTCTCGTGGGCCTAACCTAAAATAGTTCATCATAGGGAATTGTCACACGGAATTGCTAATTGATCCATTGCATTTTTATGCCCTCTTTCTTTTCTCTACGATGAGTTTCATCCCTACTTTCTGAAAAAGAAAAAGAAAAATCAAATTTGTAATTTATTGTAACATCTCTCCAGTTTTAATTCTTTAATATGGTCACCACATCAATTTAGTCCTTTAATGTGGCAAATCATCGGTCATTTTCTTCAGCTTTCACTGGTTGTTCTTTTTTTTTTCTTTTTTTTTGGTAAACTTTCACTGGTTGTTCAATACAACCAGAAATTAGTCTTTTACCATTACAATCTGAAAGTTTTTATATTTATCTTTTGTCATTGAAATAGTACATTAATTAGGTTGTTTGGGATTGCTTTTCTTTTTAACATAATTAATAGTAGTTTGAAAGGTTTTGGAAACTACTTAAGAGTTTTTATCCCTAATATATTTTAAATTTATTATTCCGACTAACCATATATAGTCAGCATAACATCTTTCAGTATTTAAAATCTTTGAATAAGTTTTCTTTTGCAATTTATTTCGAAAATGACACAAAAAAAAAATTATTACTTCTATAGTTTTAATTTAATGATACCATTTGTAAATGTTCCCTTTGAAAAATTAGTTTCGAGGTTACATATGCTTCTATTCTGCGTCATCACGTTTCCTTACTTTCTGTGATAGAATTGAAGTATAATTCGTTTGTTTAAAATTGATAATTTTGACTTACTATATTGTAATACATTTGAAATCTAAAGTTCATTTTGTCCTTAGTCTAATTTTCACTATATCTTAAAAGTAAAACATATAAGGTCTATCAGAATCTTAAATAATATAAATACACTTGGAAATAATTGACCCAAATATCTAGCAAACTTTACAAGGTTAATTTATTTTAGCTATTTCTTTTAAAGCAAAAACAAATCCCACTTATTACCTAGTTATAAATTTGGTAGGTAGTGTAATTTTTTAAGTTTGCTTCTTTCCCTAAAGAAGATAACAATTGAAACGGTCTAACCTTTGCTAAATTTAGATTTTCACAATATAATCAGGGTAATATTTTATACTTTAATTTTCTTTTAAGTTTTATTTTCAAAAAAAAATACTAAAATTTAGAAAAATGGCAATATTTTTTTCCCAAACTAAGACTTTGTTAGCTAATAGGTGTCTTATTAATATTATTGAAAATAGGTGACTTTATTAACTAAGGTTACTTTGTTAACTGAAAGTTGGACTTTCTATATTAGTCACTTGTATGATTCATATTTTTAATGTATTATATATACTAAAAAGTTGAAATGACTTAGAAAGGTTTGGCCTATTTTACAAATATAATGAAAGCAGATTGCGCTCTATTTTCATCTTTCACTGAGGTGAAAACAAATGAGATTCTCCTTCAAGTTATTTCTTTACAAAAAGTACACATGGGTTTTGGGCATTAAAAATAACGTAAACAATGATTTCTGGCACACTTTACCATATGCTCACATGTACATCTATAATAAAACAACACCCATATTCTATACAAGATATGCAACACTTCACACCTTAATGAGGAAGTACTTTTGGCTGGATGAAGTGTAGTCCCCAGAGATTAAAAAGGGCATTAGGTGTAAAACAGTAAAAGAAAAAAAAAAAAAAAAAAAAAAAAAAGGCATGAAGTAAGGTATTTAAGTGGACAATGCCATAGATACAACAAGGATAGTGCCATATTATATGTCATATATAATACTTTTTGTAAATTGTGTAAGTGTCCTCTAAAGTATATCAAATCATTTTTGGGTCACAATAATATCTTCTTTGCTATAATGGTTGGTCATTTTATGTAGAGTGACACACGATTTGACACAACGGAATTGAACTGGAGTGGTCGTGAGCTAAAGCTTATCAATCTGAAAGTCGAGAAAAGGAAATGAAGGAACTTCTTTCATCAATTCCTCGAAATCCCATTCCGCCATTCTAATTTCTTCTCCTTCACAATAACCCTCAATTCCATCCAAATATTCAAATTTGGTGTTATTAATACTAGAGTTGAATTGCTTCACTATGTAACTCATGTTATTGAGAATGTTCATGTCTTTACTGCACCTATTGTCCGTTTTTAAGCATTCCTCAACGTTGCTATTAAAGTTTCCTTCAAACTCATGAGTGATACTATCTTTTACCATACAAGGTTGTACATCGAAGTACAACCCTTCTCTCGGCATATTGTATTTATTCATCATGGTGTTCACTGGGGGCATGGGATATTGCAATGTTGTTGACGAGTCCATGAACATGCCCATGGCCATGTTCTGATCATGCATGATCATGGCCACGCCATGATCATTTGGCTCATCAGGCGAAGAAGAATCACCAGCTTTTGTGGAAGAAGATGAATTAATTTTCTTGAGCCTTTTCTTTATTGTGGAGTTCCAAAAATTCTTAATTTCGTTGTCGGTACGTCCCGGCAATCGTGCGGCAATCTGAGACCATCTGTATTTGATAATAAGAATCTTAGATTAGTTCCAAACTATATAGGACAAAAAAATTAATACGATGTACGTAGCCTACTTGCAAGCCATTAGCCAATTGCATGGTTTGCATGGAAACTTATTCTGACGCTAACGCGATTGCATGATCGTGATCTTGACTTATAAAAAGCATGCATGTGAAAAATTAATGCTTTGTGAAATGAACTATATATGACAATGATAAATACTTCAAGTCAGGGGTGCAACAACCATGTTATTGACATTATAATAGGCCAATGTGTTAATAAGGAGTAAGTGGATCATCCACAACTCTATATTATTTTTTTATCCGCGAAAAACACTCTAAATCATAATTTCTAGAGTTACTATTTAAGATTGTAAGGATTTTATTGTGATAAAACAGTGTGGACGAGTTATAATATATATGTGTTGTAAATCTAACATTGAAAATGAGACATTATTTGGGATTGAAGACTTGAACTCATTTGAAATATGAGATATATAATTTCGAATCTTCTTTTTTTTTCCCTCTATCCTTCCTCTTAATTTTTCCTTATGATTCAACATAAATATATGATATGAGAAAGAGTGTGTTAAGTTTTATGGAGTGTGCATGTGACAAGATCATATAATTAAATCTTCACATATATTAAATTTCATAGTCAACTCGACTAAAATTAAACCCCATATATATTTTTTCCCAAATCACATATTCATAATTGATTCTTGGTTATAAGTGAGAAGAAATATTCATAACTTTATTTTACTTTTTATTTTCCCAAAGTGGTTTTTATCTTTGATTTTTGAGTTGTGTTTCAAATTTAAATCTTTATAAATGTAAATTCAAAAGAAAAATGGTAAAAGGAGAAAAATTCTTTAGCCTTGGCAAGCGCCATGGTTGTGCGATCATGTGGTTGCATGTAGGTCACAATCCAAGTTGTGCCTCATCAAATGCTGGCATTAGGGTTTCATGCTTGGTTATGCTATGAGGTTGCCAGATTTGTTGTAGGGGTTTTACGGATGATTTCACTATGTTTTTTGTTTTATCATTTGATTTTTATTTTTTAACATTTTTTGACATTGTTAATTAACCGGTAAGTTTTCCCGGTCTATCCTGATTTTATGGACTTTTCTCTTTCATGTTGTTTTTACAGTTTGTTGTAAAAGCTTTCCAGTATTTATTTTTCTTTTATCAGAAAAGCTTTCCACTATTTTAATCATAGGCAAAATTGACATTTTGACAAATTTACCCACTGTTTAATTAATTAATTCCAACTAATGATATGTGGTGTCTTTTCTATTATTCAAGTCTCAATGCGTTTAAATTCTTCTTGAGGTGTGTTTCACTTGAGGAGACTTCAAAGTTGTAAATGCAATTATTCTACAATTAGTTAATACTTAATATAATCTAACATCGCTTTTTTTTGTTTTTTTTTATCCAGTAACATCACTTAGATACACCAATTAGTCCAGAGACTATGTGGTTATGATAGTGTCATAAAATCAAAAAATATGATATTAGATACATGACAATACAGCCAGCAATTTTAATGGACAATGCCACATGGTCTTCCATATATATTATATAGACCTGATATAACTAAATAATTTTCAGTCTAATCGACCTCTATGACTTCCGCAAACGAAAAAAAAAAAACTCATTTAAACACACTAAAACTTTATATGCACTAGTTTATTTCACATAAAAAAAAAAACACACTAAAACTTTATATCCTTGGAACATTAATTAATTTCAAAAAAAAAAATCCTAAAATTGTTGATTAATTAAATATTCTAATAATATAACAAACACAAATATAAGTTGGCTAGCTAAAACGGGTACCTATTGCCAAGTAGAGAATGCAGGTGAATAATGAGATCCTCCTCCTGCGGCGAAAACGCGCCGCGCTTTAGATCAGGCCTTAAATAATTTATCCACCGTAGACGGCAGCTCTTGCCGCAGCGCTGTAAGCCGGCGCTACGTGCCACGTCCGTCCAGCAACCTTGCCCATTTGAGAGCATATAGTTCATTAGCTTCTCGTCTTCTTCTGGTGACCAAAGCCCCTTCCTCAATTTTATTGCACTCGTGTTCTTTTCTGGTTTTCTCATTTTTCTTAGTGTACTGATCAACAAATCTCTAGTTCTTTTTGCTAACTGTTTTGATGTGGGGTGGTGATAGATATATAGAAATGCATGGGGTGGGGTGGGGTGGGGTGGGGTGGGGAGGGAGGCTTCAAGAGAGTGGGAAAATGATTATAATCATGATGGTGATAGGCTGTGGGGTTTTTGTTGCTTAGAAACGGGGAATTGGAGGTTGTATAGTTTAATTCACTTGTATCTTTTTAAACGTGATCGGGCAATTCATTAAACTATAATTTTTGTGGGGGATTTTTATCGTTGTCGGCACATTGAATTTTTTCGTTGTGCAAATTCATAAGTGTACGTACGATCAAATTAATGAATTTTTACAGTCTCAATTAAGAATCGATTTCACGGAATATTACCTAGCATTGAGTACCTACTATTTTGTTCAAAATCTACTCGGATAATGAATAACAACTAATAACTCAAGCTACATAAAATCAATAAATGAAGATGCGGGTAGCCATTCAATTAGATGTCTAGAGAAATGAGTTACATCAGAATTGTCTTAATAAGTTGTCTTCGATTGCATTTTAATTGGGTTCTTGAGAATTATGAATGGAACGTAGGATTTTCTGAGTTGTCTAAGTTTTTTATGATGTGTCTTAAGACTTACCCTTAGATAGTAACTCGCATGTATTTGTTCAGAATTTAAGATATTCGAACACATTGAGTTTCATGAATATTCTAGAGCGATGTAATGTAAGCAATGTCAGTATGTCTACTTAATATGTAGATACGGTTAATTTGTCCTCAAAATAAGATTTTTACGGAAAGTTCTCGTAGAAATGTCAAATAATTGATAAAATGATCGAAGAACACCGAGTAAAAGAACATCAAAAGTTACTCTATCAATTCACCAATGTAAAACTAAAAGTTCGGCGAAATAAGACCTACTAAGTTTTGCACATGATTAATTTGGTCTATTTTAGCTTATACGCGAGGTACGTGAGAGATTTTGGTCTAGACTATTCATTCCTCAACGTCGAGAATAACGTGTGGTATTAAAAAAAAAAAAAAAAAAAAAAGAATCATGCACATTAGTCAAGTTTCTTGTAAAGCACTTAATAATTATTTCAAATGGCGGAGTGTGAATTCTTGAGCTTCTCTATTAAATTAAATTATCACATAATCAAAAATAATTAAGATGTCGGGAAATCAAGATATGAGTCTTCTCACAAGACAATTTTTTGTTCACTGAATAAAGTATATATTAGCTGACTAAAGTCTCTTTTCAATGTTGGCAAATCAAAAGTCAAGATTGTGGATCACCTATTGGTCAATTTAATTATAATTGACGAGGTTCTTGGTGCAGCATCAACTTCGTGCTATCTGTAAAAAATTATATCAATTTAGATTAATGTCACATGTAAGTTATATAATTTAAATTAATTTTATTGATACAATAGACATGTCGTAATAGATAAAAGAGATATATACAATAAAATCGTTGCCTTAAAATATATATGGGATAAATTGAATTAAGATATTAAGAATGATGCAAAATAATGAAAAAATTAAAATGGTCTTGGAGGACCAAAACTTCTATCTGACACTTCTTTTGATTTTCACCATATTTTTACCAATTTCATAACTTATTTTCTACTTCATATAGTTTACACAATTACACTTTAGTGGTTATAATAAGCACATAAACATTGATCACGGTGTGGAATCTATTAAAACGGTTTGGACAAAGACAGGTGCTGTTCTTGTCTTGGACTCCATGTTTTGTCATTTACCTTTCAAATTCTTCAGTTTCAAGGCAATGATTAAAATATACATGCATTTTCCACATATGATATAATGCGTGAGCATGCAGGGATGTTAGTTTTATTTCCAAGCCATGATTTTAGCTTCCAATACACATAATCTTAATTTATTCCTCTCTCCCTCTTTCTTTCACTAAATTCGCCACGTGTGTACCAAAATAAAAGATTATATGATTCAGTAATATCATGGTTATGCATATTTGTCGAAATTTAATTTGGGATAGCAGTTGTGCTAGTTGCACATATCGATCCTTGAGAGGAAACAGAAGATTGACGTATTCAATATAGCTAGTGATCAATGTAATAATATGAACAAAGAAAAATGCGTGACCAAAGAAAAAATGTAATAAAATAATTGGAAATTTTGATTAATCTGAACTTCTTACACGGGAGAGTTAAAAAAAGGCTGTGACCTTTATCAATACCGGCCGCTATAGAGAGAAAAAGTACTTTAACTTAAAGTGAGTAGAAAAGGTTTTCTCAATAAAGTAATAAACGGTGCTCATACAAAATTCTCATGTCTTATGGTTACGATCAAAAAAATAATATGTGAAAGAAAAAGTTATTAGACTACACAAATCTTTAAATTTTTCATACATTAAAATTGAAGTACGAATTAATTAAGTGAGAGGTTCAATGCATTATTTGGACAAATATCATCGAAAATGCATGATATGCTATCATGAGCATGGATCAAAGTTTATGAATGTTCCTCCAAAAGTACTAAAACATTTTTATTGTTTATGTTGCGGGAATGAAACATTCAAGTACTTTTCATGTCTATTGCAAAAAATTCTCGAATCATTGCGAATTTGTTTTAATATTTAGCTTACCAAAACCTACACTAGAAACGAAATTCTGATTCACAATCATAAGAGACGTGAGTTCTTTGAAGAGAAAAAAAAAATTTAAAAACAAACTCATTATCTACACGTACTTGTACCAAGCCAATTCTTTTAATTTGCTCGATATATATAAGAAATCCTATTCATTTTGGCTTTTTACTATTACTTGAATTGCTAACTCACATTGTAGTCAGAAAAATTATTGTCAAACTATCATGGTTGTAAAAATAATTCCAATCCATCTTTCTTAATTTGGCTACAATTTGGAGAGCTAGCTATTTCTCCCTATTAATCAAGTGAGTTGAAGCCCCTCCCGTCGTCTGAAATCCTTTTCATAATTTGACAGCAGAGTACTGCCTCTCGGGGATAATTGATTAATATTTTCTTATATTTTTCTCGTGTATTTGGTTATTCTTATGTTTATTGTTTAGGCTATCACAATCCATCCAAACAACAAATTTTAATATGTTTTTCAAATCAATAAAGCCTTCGACAAGAAAAGAATCTCCAGCATTATACATGATTTCTTGACTAACATTATACACACAAAATAATGCATATATGTAATGACATAATATTATCCTTTTGGAGCAACTTTTGTATTTTAATGTTAATATCGGCACTTAAATTCATATTTTTTGGGTATATATGCATATGTACACCATAAAAAAAGAAGAAAATACGCGTGTATTAATTAAATAAATATATACACCAATTGCACACCATAAGTTTCCAAATCATAATTCTATATAAGAATCTATATAACTTAGTACTTTTTAGTCAACTAATTGCACAATTTAAGGAAATTTTGTCATATTAAAATATATTTAATATCCTAATCAAAAAGACAACAAAATTACTGATTTTATATATTAAAATTAAGGATACAAGGTTGACTTTCCGAAAAACCAAAGATCTTTAGTTTCAATATATTTCATAGAATAATTAAATGATGATAATTTAAAACTAAATCCTCAAATCTGATTGAATCTTTCCATTTCAGCTATCCTTCATTTTGGCAAATCCGTTACATCCTAACTGTGACCAATTAAACATGACCAATTAAAATTGGTCCTAACAACTTGTATGTAAAAGACTCAATCCATGAGATTATTTCATTAAAAAAAGAAAAACAACATGAAAGCTGTTGTGTTCCTTTTTGTACTCCTTTGCTTAGTTGCTTCAGTTCAATGTTACAGGAGAGGCCATGATCCTCTTGGAAAATTTATCAAAGCTAGAAGAACTAAAAAATCAGCAAATTATCATCATATTGATGAGGAAGCTTTGTTATCTGATCAATCACCGGTATATGTAGCACCACAGAATGGTTTAAAAGAAGCTGACAATATCTTGAAGTTGCCAGGGCAACCAAAAATCCGTTTTCCTCAGTATTCAGGTTATGTTACCGTTGATCCTAAGGCAGGCCGAGCACTCTTTTACTGGTTTACCGAGTCCGAGGAGGACTCGTCTAACAAGCCTCTAGTTTTGTGGCTGAACGGAGGTAAGTCCACTATCACGACCTTTGTAGGGCTAGTACAGATAAATGTCCTAATATAATCCGCGCATCTTTAGCAGCTTATGTAATGTGTCATGATCAAATTATACGGTGACATACCAAACACCTATGTAATCAAGCAAATGTCGTGCTGTAGTTTGCGTATATTGTAATTTGGACTTGATCATTAATATCTGCTTACCAAACGGTTAAATATTTTGGTATAATGGTACATTTGAATGTGACACTAGTGAGTTATTGTCAATTTTTGATCTGCAGGACCAGGATGCTCTTCCGTAGGAAGCGGGGCAATGACGGAACTTGGACCTTTTCGGGTGAACCCTGATGGCAAAACTCTGTGGCACAACAAAAATGCTTGGAATACTGGTGAGATTCACAACACAAAAAATATAGAAATATTTATTTAAGAAAAAATTACTGAGATGGAATTTGATGCAGTGGCAAATGTTCTGTTCCTGGAATCCCCTGCTGGTGTTGGATTTTCTTACTCAAATAGGACATCAGATTATGTTACTGGAGACACAAAAACTGCTGCAGATTCTTACACCTTTTTAGTGAACTGGTTAGAAAGATTTCCCGAATACAAAACACGAGATTTCTACATAGCTGGAGAGAGCTATGCCGGTCATTATGTGCCTCAGCTTGCTCAGTTAATCCTTAAGCACAACAACAACAATAACAACAAAATTACAAATCCAACTGCCATTAACTTCAAAGGGATTGCTGTGAGTCAATTTCAATAACTTAAAACTTATATTTGTCAAATTAGTCTATTTACTCTGGCTTGAATTTCAGATTGGCAATGCATACATTGATTATGAGGATGAGATGAGTGGCACCTACGACTATTTCTGGACGCATTCTCTCATATCTGACGAAGATCACGATAAAATTCTCCAACGTTGCAACTTCTCTTCGGTGGACTCAATAACAGAAAAATGCCAAGAATCGATGGATCTAGCAGATGATGAGAGAGGAGACGTGTTTGCCTACGACATATATGCACCCTTATGCGGTTCCAATTCCACTGCTCCCTCGGTATAGTATTATACGACAATTTAAAATGTGACATTTATTTTCAATTATTACTAGCTTATTTTTCTTATTTCATTACAAACAGCTGTCTCAATATGATCCATGCTCGGATGACTACGTTTTCACCTACTTAAACACGCCTGAAGTGCAGAAAGCACTTCATGCAAATGTCACTGGAACTCCTGGACCATGGGATTCTTGCAGGTACCAATTTATCTTTACCAACTATATATTCCATTTTGTCATACACTTGGTATAAGTTGCAGCTTATCCAGGACTTTTTATTGACAAGTTACTTTTGTACTATTGCAGCAGTATTGTAGACTACAACGTGAACGAGCAGCCAGAATCCGTATTACCTCTCATCAGGGAGCTGATGAATAGTGGCATCAGTGTTTGGATTTACAGGTAACTAACTCATTTGTATATCATACAAATTGATCATAAATGTATTCGTTTACTTGCAGTGGAGACACGGATGGAGAAGTCCCCATAACCGCAACTAAGTACTCACTTGACAAACTTGGAGCACCAGTTAAGACACCATGGTTTCCCTGGTACTGTCAAGGCGAGGTACCTTGTCCTTAAGTTATAAACAGTTAATCAATGTCAAATTATTTTTTCCGCATCTGTTGTTACCTTTTTTGTCATGACTTTCTGAAGGTTGGAGGCTATGTGGTTGAATACGAGAATATAACATTAGTGACTATAAGAGGAGCAGGACACTTTGTCCCGAGTTACCAACCAGAGCGTGCGCTCGCCTTCTTCTCATCTTTCTTGCAAGGAAAGCTGCCTTCAACCCAAAGCTAAAACATAAGATCAAGAGATCATGCCAAGATTGTCTTAATACTTTCTTGTGAAATTGACCTCTTGTTTTCAGTATCTTCATGGTAAAGACGATTGTCGGATTACTCTTATAAACTAATTTCTTGATGAAGACTAGACTCAGAATGTGTTTGTGAAATTACAAGCAGCAAATCCATCATAAGTTATGATGCACTTGGGTGGTGGTTAATTTCCAATGAACCTACGAGTCACTAATTATAACATTTTCGTGATGTTTTTTTTAAGCTGATGCTACTGGATGCACTAAAAAGATCACTTCAAAAAACTAAGGGCAACAATGGGTGGATTAATGCTAAAATCTAAACAATCTTACAAGGAGCCCTTGTCTCGTAGATAGTTCATTGTCTGCCGAATATCCATGGGTTGCTGAAAAACTATTTTCTTGACATATAAAGAGACGGAATCAGGGAAAACAACCATCCCAATTCCATGATATATCAAGGCAAGATTTTGTTGTGAAGAAAAAACGAAGTTAAAAGAATCCAAAATAAGGATTGTAGAAGAATACCCTCTTTTTTCTTTCTCTGATAACCTTGACTAGTATATAGTTTGGCATTTATTTACAAGACTACATCCAGTTACTACGCGCCAGACTATATATATATATATATATATATATATAACATGGTTCCTTCAATTGATACGAATGAAGAAAGTATTAACTATTGTACTTACATTACTTTAGTAACTTTACCTCCATGCTTTGACATTAAAGTTGAAAGCGTGACAGTATATAATTAATTTCAAAACTAATCCCTTAATTCCTGATTCAATATATCACATAACTAAAGGCATTGCATTGGAATCAAAACTTCGCGTAAAAAATATCCATAACTCTGGATAATAATAAGCTAACCTCTTCCAGTACAAGGTTCCAGGATCAACAAAACACCCATTCAAGGGGAATAATTTTAAGGTCTGGACCCTAATAAATTATTACAAACGCATAAACTCGACTTGAATGAATTCTCAAACTAAATAACAAAAAGATTTTCATCAATATATCTACTTCCTAAAGGTAAAATAAGGTAGAATCAAACAAATTTATGCACCACCAGAGCCATATTTCTTTCCCAAGAGAATGACCTGGAGCTTGTCATAACCTGCAAGAACACCAGCACCAGCAACAGCACGAAGGATGTTTGCACCAGCACCCTTGAACAAAGATTTCGGGCCCTCGTTCTTCAGAATTTGACTAAATGCATCCATAGAACTCTTGTACTTCACAGCTTGACCAGATGTCATCATCATTCTTCTGCGAACGGTGTCGATTGGGTAAGAGGCGAGACCAGCTCCGTTAGTGATGAGCCATCCGAGAGCGAAGCTAGCAAAGAAACTATCCTGTAATAGTAAAAACAAGAATATTGGTTATATCATACTGCAAATCAATCATATGTAGTAGAGTATACAGATGGTTGAAATAGATGAACTAACCTGCAATGATCCAGTCAGAAGCACGGGCTTCAAAGAGTCGTACATTCCAAAGTACAAACCACGGTACACAATGATACCAACACACGAGATATTGAATCCACGGTAAAGTCCAGCAATACCATCAGATTTGAGGGTCTGTTTATAGACATCAACCAAACCATTGAATTGCCTGCCACCTCCACCCTTCTTTGCAGCCTTGGCATCATTGGCAAGACGAGTACGAGCATAATCCAAGGAGTAGACAAAGAAGAGGGAGGACGCACCAGCAGCACCACCAGATGCAAGGTTGCCAGCAAACCATTTCCAGTAGCCATCACGGTCTTTCTTGAAGTTAAAGAGCCTCTTGAAGTAATCCTTGAACGCAAAGTTCAGGGCCTGGGGAAAATATAATAATATCCCTAGTTAATAATGTTCCCCCCAAGAAAAAGAGTAAACAGCAAACTCTCCCATATTATTCTGACATCGCAAATAACCCTTCAGTAATTTGTATCAGCAAATATCGTGCAACATCCCCACCCCCACAAAGAAAAAAGAAACATCCCTGACCTCTGGTACCAGTTCACATGATCACGTCCAGTCTACCTCTTCTGGCCATGGCAATAAAATAAGGAAAATGGAAAGAAAAAGGTAAAGTAAACTAAATAGAGGACAAAAACTGTCATTTCCAAAACCTTAAAACAAAATAGATATCTCGTTGAAGTGAGTGTAAAATACGAAGGAATCTTTGAAACAAAAAAATGTTTTACAAGGGATATTTGTCTAATAAAAGTTAAGTAAAACGGTTTATTCCAGTTAGAAATGACTCAATTTCAGGTTTTACAATTGAACTCAAAAAAAATGACAGGATGGTAGCTATGATGCATCCTGGAGGTATTGGATTTACCTGAGTAGGGAAGTAACGAATGACATTAGCAGTGTTTCCTCTCCACAATGATATGGCTCCTTCATCCGCCATTGTTCTCTTAAAGCAATCCCCGATTCCCTTGTATGGTTCTGACAGCCTTCCAGCCTTAATCATTTCATCTTGGTTTTGGATCAAAAGCTTCACACGCTCAATAGGGGCAGCAGCTGTTTTTGAGACAGCGGCTGAAACTCCTCCCATAAGAAAGTCGACAGCAAAGCTAACAAAGCCTTTCTCGGAGGGAGCCTGCACAAACACTGGTGAAGCATTTGCAGAAATCAGTGACAAATCCTGGGTGGTTCGGCAAGTCATAGGATACTGCAGTGCTGCGTTTGTATAATTTCCATAAGCGAACCGCCTCTGATACATAGCAGGTTGCTGAAAGCCACCATAGCGAGCTTTCACATCTGATGAGAGGCTAGAACTCAGATGCAGCTGGTTAGCAAACTTCTGAGCAATGCTAGGGTACTGGTGCTCGTTGGCCATTTCAAACTTTGAATAAAACTCCTGCATTCACACAAAATTGATGATAATTCAACGTTAAAAACTAAACCACTTGATCAGAGGCACATAATTCCTCTGACCAAACAAAGCAAGAATGATGGCTAAGTATGTGTAAATAACGAAAAGTCACTCGTAATTGCAGACAACGAATTAGCATAGACAGCATAATGCTAACACTTCAAAGTGTCGTCAAACTAATAACAGAAGGTATACAGCATGTAACGTGGAAATTGACTCTCGAACATCAATATACCAAATTAGATAATAAAGATAATGATAGATGAGCCCAGTCACTTCTCCAGAGTAATCCAATGATAGGCATTAACGATAAAGAAATATTTGGCGCTAACGGCACATAATTGAGATGTCAGCCGTACACGAGAACTTGATTCCTTAGAACACATAAATCGCTTAATCAAACTACTAATTATAATAATGCACCAATTTTCTTTGACTACTACTAGTGACTGCTTCACACTGGTCAAACCACACCAATGACTTTTATCATCATTAAAACAGAATTCACATCATCACAAAACCAAAAAAGAAATATATTCACTAAAAGAAATTCTTATAAGGATTTTCATTAATTGTGAAAAAAAACATTTTATACTGATAATTAAATGATTTTTGCTTCAGAATTCACCTTGAAATCTTTTTAGTCTCAGCCAAAATAATTACAATCAAATACATTCTATTAGATTAAACAACTTACTCCAAAGGCATGTGATACAATAAAATAAATACGCAAAACATTGCTTGCTGTCACTTAAATCAAAACACATATATCAAAAAGAATAAATTAGTAAACTAGTACACTCCAAAACAGATTAGAGAACGACAACAATAAACTCAAACAACAACAAAAATCAATCAAATAAATATGAATCACATCATTATAAATCAAAACACATCGTTGAGATTTACAAATCACTGATTGAAAAGATACATAAACAGACCTCTTTAATTCTCTTATTAATCTACCGACAATTTTACACTCTCTTCGAGTAACTCGCCACACGGATAATCCAAAGAAGTGTGAAGCAAATATAAATACACTTAAAAGTGGACAAAAATGGCGGATAATGACAGTCGTACAACAGCGAGAACAATGCTAAATCATCAGAAAATAATTAAAACATATAATATACATTGTTCGCTTTGATTATTCACTCGGACCGAAGATTTTTACCTGCACTCGATCGCCTCGAAAATCGGAATAGGAAAAATTGGGGGAGGAGATTGGAACGAGGAGAGATTTTTAGGGCCAATTGATGAGACTCAGTTGTCATTTATATATATATATATATATAGTAGTTGCTGATGATGATCGAATCAGAATTTATTTGTGAAAATATTTGCAAGTTTTTTGTTTTTTCTTATATTTGTGCTATGTTTTATTTTATTTTTAAAAAGAAAATCTGTTATGTCGCTTTCACAAATAAGACAGACACGTTTTTCAATTAGGATTCAGATTTTACTATTTTAGACTCCCGAGGCTAAAGTTCTCATGATTCATGAATAATAACATGGAAAATATTAATAAATGAAAAAAAAAAGTTTATTGTTAACATTATTATATGAGCTCCTTGACTTATGGGATGTTCTAAGTTTCACACAAATATGCTACATTTTATTAATTTAGAAATATAATCTTTTAAGCATCCTTAAAAACCATAATATAAGAGATAATATAAATCATTTACTTTCTTTCTCAATTTTTCTATTTCCGGGTCATTATCGAGTTTTTTCAAAGGTTCTCACTAGTAAGAATTTAAATTTCCGAAAAGGGAAAAAATAATAATTCAATGCTCAATAGAACATATATAGTTGCATATATTAAGGAGATTTTAACTTTTCAAAATTAAATAAATGGGCTAAACAATGTTTTGCGAATAGATTCTACTGAATGTATCCTTGAGGAATCAGCTTCAAATTAAAGCTACCAAAGGCCATCTGATTGGCCGATCCCAAGTCAATTAATGTAGGATTCTCTCTGAAGAAAAGGGAAGTCAATTTTGAACTTATAATAATGCTCCGAAATTTATGCGATTTCACACAACGAATCCTCTTTTTTCGGTCCAATTTTGACTACTTAGAGTCTAATCAAAGGTTTAACTTTTGAAGATTCTATACTTTATTAGTACCACTATACAAATATTAAAAGTTTCTATTTTATACAAAACAATGAGAAGAATAGTCAATATGGGCCGAAAAGTGTTTGAATTGGAGTTCTCCGGTAAAACTCCAAAGCAAAAGAAAAAGCCCATGCCACTCTCATTAGTAGGATTATTGAAAGCAAAATAATTGTATACAATTTGGTGTAGGATTTGACATAGTGAACACATCACTTAAAGTATTTAGTTTTTTAAGAAAATAGAAGCCTCAAATGTTCATGATCTCAATCACAATAGCATACAGTCGAAAATGATTGAATTGGTTGTATCACATCCTAGGGTTGATTGCATCAAACCCCTTAACCTATGAGGTTAGTCGCAATGTACTCCTTAATCTATGAAAAAAATTATCAAATGGCCTTCCTACCTATTGAAAATATGCAAATTTCTCCCTGTGTCCTTTATAACCGTTCATTTAGAACATGTTTTGGCATTTTTGTTCATTAGATTAGTAATTAGGGGATACTTGCACATTTGAATAGATTAAGAAGCATTTTGCACATTTTGAAGTGTCAAAGATTACATTACAATAGACTCCATTGGTTGGAGAGTCAGCTGCAATTAACCCGCTTTCTACTAAAACAACTTCTCCAGATAACTGCAATAGGCATCTATAGATTTTAAAACTCTCAAGAACTAAACAGGAACTTTGAGATATATCATGACGTACCCTACAATTTACCAATATAAACTTGAGATCTAGAGATTATTAAGAAGCATACATATAAGTTTGTCATGTATGTATGTATCCAAGAATTTCAGAGTTATATTCAAAAACTTGTATAACTTGAATTTAAATATTGGTTGACCTATTGGACAATGGTACTCCACCAAATTACACAATTCCGGTCCCTAAACTAGCTCAAATAAACAAATTTTAGGCTTAATTAATGCCTAACTATTGACCCCGTCTCAACTGTATCATTGCCAAACTTTGCAAAATTCCCGTTGAATTCCATCAAAACTTCGTTAAAACGGCACTTCATCGAAGTAGTTAGCAAGGTCTTTTAACATGCAGTCCAATTCCACCCACTTATATGTATACTATATATAATAGGAAGAACATGGCTTTAGTTTCACTCACTCATCAACCAAAAAAAATTAGAAATAATGGCACTGCTACAAGGTAAAAATGATTTGGCTACAAATTCAGTGTTTGTAGGAGGAAATGTGAAAGTTAAGACAATCAAATTGAAGAAATCAGATGATTCTTCGCCTCCCTCGGAATTGTTTGTCGTTACGCCTAAAGAAGAAGGGTGTTATCCTGTGATACTATTCTGCCATAGCTACTTCACTGAAAATAGTTGGTATTCTCAGCTACTACAGCATATTTCTTCCCATGGATATATAGTTGTTGCTCCTCAGGTTGGTATCTTCAATCTGTTTATCAATTTCGCACACATGCACGCATCAATTTTTGTTACATAAATGATAAATGTCTTTTCTTGAAGAATTTTATAGTATTAGATGAAACGGTCGTTTAGTGAGTTTCATGTAACATATACTAAACAAAACAAAAAAAAAATTGTAACTAGCCAAAATTATATATATATAAGTCACTTCACGTAATATCATCTGGATAGATTCTAATAATTTTCCATGATACACATGTATTTTATAAGTAATTTCATTCTTTCTAAAAATTACTAAGTCATTTCTTATGTATCTGTCAGTTAATTTTAAAATAAAATGATCATTCTATCTGTGTGTACTTTTAATACCATCTTTATTGAACATATAATAATAATTCTCCTCTCAAAATTTGTAGTTCTATAGCTGCATATTCATTTCCATGAATGATGAAATCAAGACCGCAGCAAAAGTTACCAACTGGCTACCCAAAGGCCTAACACTCTCCCTCCCTCAAAATATAAAACCGGACCTCTCCAAACTTGCACTTTTGGGCCACAGCAGAGGTGGCAAAATAGCTTTTGCTCTTGCATTGGGCCATGCAGCCACAACCCTCAAGTTCAAAGCCTTATTAGCCATAGACCCCATGTCCCGGCCAGATCCAATGGCACGGCCCGATCCCAAAATCCTCACCTACGTCCCGCGTTCTTTCAATCTCTCGATCCCTATCGCAATTGTAGGCACTGGCTTAAGCAATAAAACTAGGGGCATTTTCCCGCCCCTAGCCCCCGATGGTACCAATCATGCGGAATTTTTTAATGAAAGCAAGCCACCGTGTTGCTACTTTTTGGCTAAGGATTACGGGCATTGCGATGTTTTGGACGATTCGAAAGCGAAATTGGCTAGTTTGGTGTGTAGGAGTGGGAAGGGGAGTAAAGATGAGATGAGGAGTGGTGTTGGAGGGATTGTTGTGGCATTTCTCAAGGCTTATTTGGGAGATGAGTTTGAAGATTTAGTGAGTATAGTGGATGAACCAAGTATTGCTCCTATAGTTCTTGATCCTGTTATTTATGTTAGAGAATAGGGAATGATCATGTTATTTATGCTGCATACTCTTGCTTTTCTATTACTTATTTACTTTGTAACAAAAGAAATGATAATGTAAGTTGAAATGAATTTTCGTTTGATATTGGTTCAAATTCAATTGGTTAGATCATATCCTAATGAAAGAATAGAATCAAATCATGAATATAAAGATTGAAGACAAAAGTTTTATTGAAAATGAGTGAATACGTTCTCTGTATTTTGAGTTGTATTTATAGTTGTACATTTGAACTGATATGAGTAAACTACGGAAACAAATTAACAACTAAGAGATAAGGACTCTATCTAAACATTGTAGCTAAACTTTATCAAATCTGATACACCAAATCTTCTCCCTTGATTTTATGCTGCTGGAACTTATATTCTAACACCCCCTCTCAAACTGATGGGATGTTACAGACCATTAGTTTGCTTCGAAGGACAAGAAAACGCTTAGCAGATTGGCCTTTAGTGAATATATCTGCTACTTGGTCGATTGTTGAAACATGTTGAACTTTAATATTACGGTTACATACTTTCTCTCGAATAAAATGATAATCAATCTCTACATGTTTCGTTCTTGCATGAAACACTGGATTTGAGGCTAGAGCAATAGCACCAATATTGTCACACCACATAGTTGGTGTAAATGTAAGACCAACAGCCAACTCTTTGAACAACATTCTAATCCAATAGACTTCAGCAGTAGCAAGTGCCAAAGAACGATATTCCGCCTCTGTGCTTGACCGAGAGACGACATGTTGTTTCTTTGAGCTCCAAGATATTAAGTTCTTGCCCAAGAAAACTCCATAGCCGCTTGTAGACCTTCGATCATCAGGGTTCCCTGCCCAATCTGAATCACAGTAAGTATGCAGTTCAAGTGGTGAATGCGTGTAATACAAACCATGTGTAGCTGTGCCCTTTAAATAGCGAAGAACCCTTTTCATAGCCTGCCAATGAGAAGTGGTAGGGTGGTGCATATATTGGCACAATTGGTTGACTGCGTATGCAATGTCTGGACGTGTTATTGTGCAATATTGCAATGCCCCAACTATTTGGCGATAATCCGTAGGATCTGCAAGTAATTCACCATCCATGCTAGACAATTTAACACCTGAGATTGTAGGAGATGCAAGAGGTTTGGCTCCAGCCATTTTAGTGCGCTCCAGAAGGTCACAAATGTATTTTGTTTGCCGCAAGTGAAGTCCATGTGCACTTCTGTCAGCTTCTACACCCAAAAAATATGATAAAGAGCCAAGATCTTTGATCTGAAAAGAGTCTTGTAGTCTGCTAATAAGATCAGTAATAACAGAAGCATTTGAACCTGTGATTAAAATGTCATCTACATAAATTAAGACAAAGATCTTTATAGCAGCAGTATGTAGAATAAACAATGAATAATCATTGACAGACTCTTCAAATCCAAGCTCAATTAGTTGTTGAGATAACCTCCGAAACCACGCTCTTGGTGCTTGTTTGAGGCCATACAAAGACTTGTGTAAACGACAAACGTGGTTCGGCTTTGAGTCATCAATAAACCCCTTGGGTTGTTCCATAAAAACCTCTTCATCAAGCAATCCATGTAAGAAAGCATTAGATACGTCGAGTTGGCGAACCGGCCAATGAAAATGAACTGCTATAGCTAAGACTACACGAATGGTAGTAGGCTTGATAACATGTGAAAAAGTTTCGTGATAGTCAACACCACTCTGTTGGTCATACCCCTTAGCTACGAGTCTAGCTTTAAAGCGTTCAACACTACCATCAGGACGCCGTTTAACTTTGTATACCCATTTATTTCTCACAATGTGCTTATTCAGAGGTCGTGGACAAAGAGACCAAGTACCATTTTCCATCAAAGCATCAAACTCTCTTCCCATTGCAGCACGCCATTGTGGATTAGAAACTGCTTGGGTATAGCAAGTTGGTTCAGGAATGTCATGAACAACAGAGAAAGCTTGCAAGGGGTGGCGGGTGGAGTAAAACATTTTATAGTCAGTGAATTGCTTTGGCTTAGAGTTACCTGTTTTAGAACGTGTTTGTATAAGGCTTGAGGTAGGGCACATAGATGTTTCTGGTAAGGTAACATTAGGTTCAAGCACAACAGTGGGTTCTAATGGCTCTAGCGGTGGAGAACTCATATTCTCAGGTTGGGAGAGATTTGCTTCTTGAGGTTATTCATGAAATGTTGAATTATTTGGCTCTTGAAATGTAGAGAGAGGATCAAGTTCTTGGAAATTGATTTCAAGGGTTGTAGGTTCAGGTGTTAAGGCAACATTCTGGTTAGATAACAAAGTACTAGATACAAATGAATTAGGAATTATCAAAGGGTTACCTGAGAAAGATTTCTGACCTTGAGAGGAGTTGAGCTCGATTAAATCCTTAGCTGGGAAACATTGTTCATCAAAGACCACATTTCTTGATATATAAACACGTTTGGTAGTTAAATCAAGACACATGTACCCTTTTTGACAATTTGAATATCCTAAAAAGAGGCATTTCTTACTTTTATACTGTAATTCGTGTTCATTGTATGGACGTAAAAGAGGATAACATGCACAACCAAATATACGAAAGTCAAAATAACTTGGTTCGGTTTTGTGCAGTAAAAAATATGGTGACAGATTACTCAAAACTTTGGTGGGAAGACGGTTTATTAAATATACAGCAGTAAGAAATGCATCAACCCAATACTTTTCTGATAAACCTGATTTAGCAAGAAGTGTCAGTCCCATTTCCCTTATATGTCGATGCTTTCTCTCAGCAATCCCATTTTGTTGAGAAGTGTGAGGACAAGTTAAACGATGGTGTATCCCTTGCGTGTTTAAAAAACTTTTAAACTGATTAGAGGTAAATTCTCCACCATTATCTGTTTGTATTTGCTTTATTGATGTTGAGAAAAACTTCTCTGCAATTGTTTTAAATTTGACAAAGGTTGCAAATACTTCAGATTTTTGTTGCAATGGATATAACCATGAATAACGTGAATAATCATCGACGAACAAAACATAAAACTTACATCCACCAACAGATTTCACGGGTGATACCCAAACATCAGAATGGATTAAAGCTAACGGAACAAAAGATTGACGACTAGACTCTGAAAAAGGTAATTGTTTTGCTTTGCCAAGTTGACAAGCAGTACAAAAACTAATTTTATTTGCTTGAGAGTTCACAGAAAGTTTATTGGAACGAATTAAAAAGTCTAAAATGACACTAGAGGGATGACCTAATCGTGAGTGCCAAGTATCTGCAGTAGCTTGAACCCCTATGTTTGCTGACATACACATGAGATTCTTCGAAGATAACTTGCACCCAGTTAGAGGATATAAACCGTTCTCAACCACACCTCGCAGTAGAATTCTTCCTGTCAAGTTCTCCTTCACAATAAAACCAGTAGCAGTAAGTATAAAGTAACAATGATTATCTAAACAAAACTGATTAATGGAAATAAGATTAGCGGCTACTTGTGGGCAGTGCAAGATCTTGGTTAAATGAAATTTAGAATGGCCTGATTTGATAGATGAAGAGCCAACGTTAGAGACGTGCAAACCTGAACCATTGCCAACCGTTACAGTTTCTTCTTCAGGGAATGACTGCTGATGAGTGAGGTTATTAGCATGTGATGTGATATGAGCATTGGCCCCGCTATCCATGTACCAAACTTGATTGTCATGAGTGGCATTTGATTCTGCGACCATCGCTGCTAAATCTTGAGGAGGGTGTCGACCCTGATAAGAGTAGTCAAACCGATGAAAACAATCAATAGCAATATGTACAGGCTTACCACAAATCTGACAGATTGGACGATTGCTTTGAAACTGCGAAGGAGTGTTTTTAGGAAGTTGCGAAGACCGTGGAAAAGATGAATTTGACTGGTTAGTCTTTGCTGGGGGTTGTGGTGGTTTATTCCTCTTGAGGTAGGATGGCATTTTGGACTTGTTTGCAGCAAAAGCAAAGTTACCACCATCTTGAGTTTGCGTAGAGAAGTTCACATTCAGAAGATTTTCATGGCCTAAAAGTTCAGCTTGAAAGTCTTCGAATGTGAATTCAGTATCACGAGATGCAAAGTTGAATGATGTAACAAATGGTGTGTAGGTGTTGTGCAAACCACCAAGGAGGAAGGAGATCAGATCTTGATCATCCACAGGCTTCCCAGCAGCTGCTAATTGATCAGCAAGGTTCTTAGCATTATCAAGATATTCAGAACAACTTTTGTTACCTTGAGTCAACATTTGAAGTTGACGTTTCAAATGTGAAATTCGGGAACGTGATTGGGAGGAGAAACGAGTCTGTAATGCACTCCAAACTTGTTTTGATGTTTCCAACCCATATATGGTGGAGACCAACTTTTCAGAAAGAGAGGCAAGTATCCATCCAAGAAGACAAACGTCTTTCTTCTGCCAAACAACATAGGCAGGATTTGTTGAACCAGTTGAGAGAGTCTTTGGTGGACAGACTTCACTACCATCTATGAAGCCTGTCATATCATGACCTCTAAGGAGATTTAAAAATTGCATGTTCCATGCCAGGTAATTGTGTGAACCTTCAAGCTTGATGGAGATGATTGTGGTTGATGGAGGAATGGGAGTTAAAGGGGTAGGAGTAGGAGAAGTGGAGTCACTGGTGTTGGTCATTTTGAAATCTGCGGAAGCTTGAGAAGGATCGTTTTGAACAAATTAGGCTGATACCATGAAAGAATAGAATCAAATCATGAATATAAAGATTGAAGACAAAAGTTTTATTGAAAATGAGTGAATACGTTCTCTGTATTTTGAGTTGTATTTATAGTTGTACATTTGAACTGATATGAGTAAACTACGGAAACAAATTAACAACTAAGAGATAAGGACTCTATCTAAACATTGTAGCTAAACTTTATCAAATCTGATACACCAAATCTTCTCCCTTGATTTTATGCTGCTGGAACTTATATTCTAACACCTAAAACAACAAGAAGACTATCATCATATCATAAAACGTGATAAGATTTTAAGTTGATTGTCACAAGTGTAACAGCAAACCTCTTATTTGACTAGGTTTTAAGTTGATTTTCACAAAGTGTAAAACTAACAATCCACCTCTAGATCTTAACCAAAAACTGGCAGTAAAAAACCAATGCCGAAGTTGAAATGGATTTTTCCACACAATCAAAATCTGCATTGTTAATCTACCAATTCTGTATAATGAATGATACACTAATCCGCATAACTCGAGCTTTTTTTTTGGACATTTTAATGTGTATTAATGTAATGTTTTTTGGTATACCTGTTACATTTACGAGACAGTGAAATATTATTTTTTTCATTTACATTGCAAATAGTTTGGACGCTCTAAAATTTTATTAGCAAATCAATCATTAGTTTCTAAATCATCTATAGCTAATGTGAATAATAGATTCAATTAGTCCGTGTGTCGTAAATTTAGCACAATATGTAACCAGCGATTTTAAACGAATGGACCTAAAGATCAACGCGCCTCATGTTAGGGCTTAACTTGCCTCTGGCATTTTCAACGATGGGTTTTTTCATTTTTTTATACTAAATTAATAAATGAATATTCCTTTTTCATTTGGAAATATTTGCAATTAACTCGCTCCAACTCATTCGAGCATTTAAAGTATGAAGCTCGAGTACCTGCTGTGTGTAATAAATAATGATGTTTGATTGTACCCAACCCGACTATAGAAAAAGTCCCTCTTCTGGTACAAATACAATTTCATTTTCTTTATCAAAAGAATTCCTGAAGAAAGTAAAACACCGTGGGAGCAGCTAGCTCGTGCGCGCTTTCTTCTAGCCATCTTAATAGAATTAAATCATTAATGGTCCTACACCTCCCATGTCTACTCTATGACCTCAAACGTTGTACATGCGATTGTTATTAATTTGGCCCATGTCTTTCATGTCCCATATCTTTAGACTTAAATGTCAAAGATTTGCCTCAGGTACGATGAAATATAACGTAATTTTCTTCGTATTCCAATATACAAATTTTACATACAGCTATATTATTAATTTATTAGTTCTTGTAAAACGACAAACCATGTGAAACGTATGACAAACCAAGTGTGCTTAACATTTTTGTTGGCTTATTATTATTATTTAAAAGAGAGAGCATGTATATAGGCTGTCTCATTGACAATTGGTAATGTGTACACACTTGACACTACACATCATTATCTAGAAAAATGAATGTGAACGTCGTAATGCTATCATGAGGCGCAGAATACCCACTTCCTAAGTACAGCCAATGGATCAGACCTTTATAAATTCAATCTAAAATTAATTTCATAAGAAATGATTTTGCATTTTTGCTACATACTGCTTAAGGAAACAAAAAAAGCAGAACCAGTTAAAAATTAAAAATTCCACTGTGATTCAAATTCCGTTCTAAACAAAAAAAAAGCCTCACCTAAGAGTTCACGAGATGTGTGTGATTTAAAGTAAGAAGTACGTAAGCGCCGTAAATTTAACTGATTTAACCATTTAGTTACACTAATTGCACACTAATTAACAGGAGACCAATTGAATCGCCAATGTGAAAATGAGAATATAATTGAATTCCACCGAACAAAAGCAATCATCTCACCTCTATCATATGCCTTGCTTGTCCTTTTTTGAATCTCGTTCTCTTTTTCTTTTTTTGTTCTTTTCTTCTTTGGTCCTACCTGCTGCTTTGTAGGAAAGAGAAATAATTACACGAACCCTTTGTCTCGAAAAAAAAATGATATTTTTCCAAATACCAATAACTTAGAGTAATTATGAATATTTTAGTTTATGTACACTTCCACTTTTTGAACAAGAATTTATAAGCAGCACTATAGAGTAATGCTTACTCCACAAAAACAAGAAAAGAGTAAAACAATAAGGACATTCTTATCCATCAAGATTTAAAAATTCTTTTTCACATTTTATAATCATTATAGTTAAGAGAAACGTTCATTATCTGTTGATTGAGGAATAAATATTTATCAATACAACCGATGTCCAACAAGAAATTGGCGCATAGTGACGGTTTTTGCAATTTATACTATTCGGCAAAAGCTTTTACACACTTCCCTCCCAATTATAAATGCAAATTCTTCCATCGCCATTACCATTACCTACATCAGTTTTTTTATCTGTAAGTAGTAAGTTACATTCTTCGATTTGTACTAAGTGTTTCGATACTTGTACGTAATCAACTCAAATCCTTAGTAAATATGATTTTGTTTTGTTTATATGTGTGAAGTTTAGTTCATTATTAACTGATTGCATTTTTCTTTAAGGTAAATGAGTGGATGTGATTAGAGGGATAATGGCGCCATTAATGAGGATGATTTGGTGGCCATTGTTGTTGTTGTTACTGTTGGTGGATAATGGTGCAGTGGTGGTAGAATCAGCTTCCAACTACTTAATTGGGCTCGGAAGCTACGACATCACCGGGCCGGCAGCTGACGTGAACATGATGGGGTATGCTAACTTGGGCCAGACGGCGTCTGGAGTTCACTTCAGGTTGCGAGCTCGCGCATTCATCGTGGCGGAGCCGCAGGGGAACCGGGTTCTGTTCGCAAACCTCGACGCTTGTATGGCATCACAGCTAGTCACTATTAAAGTCATTGAGAGGTTGAAAGCAAGGTAGTTAAGTATGTTCATGTACTAGCAATGTTCATAGTATTAGTTTTTTTTTCATCGTTAGACCAAACATCGGAGTGTGAACTAATTGCAATTCTCCCTTGTTTTGGTTGCAGGTATGGGGATCTCTACACGGAGAAGAACGTAGCGATTAGTGGCATTCACACCCATGCTGGTCCTGGAGGCTATCTCCAATACATTGTGTATATTGTAACTTCCCTTGGTTTTGTGAGCCAATCGTTTGATGCCCTCGTTGACGGTATTGAGCAGAGCGTTATTAGAGCCCATGATAACCTTCGCCCTGGATCAGTCTATGTAAATAAAGGTATTGGAATTGGATTTAGACATTTTAGCTTGTTAGTGTGTTGAGATTTGTCCTGTATTGCTTGGGAAATATCCTAGGAACGCTATATGAAGAATCTTCTCATTTTCACTTGATAAGGCCTTTTAATTTGTGAAGTAGCAACGTGATTTTTATGGTTCACACTTAGGTTCCTTGCTAGCACTTTGGTGCTCTTCTCCGAGCTTGTTCTAGTTCTGTACTTCACTGTTGAGAAGAAATGCTCTCTATGTTCAGGGATAATCTTTTGAAGTATATTGTTCATAATTGGATCTAGAACTATTTTTAACACTCACTTATATGGCCTGAAATTACAGGGGAGCTTTTAGATGCGGGGGTCAACCGTAGTCCAAGCGGTTACCTCAACAATCCAGCTGCAGAACGCAGTAAATATAAGTTTAATGTTGATAAGGAGATGACCCTCTTGAAGTTTGTTGACGATCAATGGGGCTCAGTAGGTAGCTTCAATTGGTTTGCGACTCATGGGACTTCTATGAGTCGTACAAATTCATTGATAAGTGGGGACAATAAAGGAGCCGCAGCACGCTTTATGGAAGACTGGTTTGATCAGAATAATCGTGGAAGCTCAACATCTCAAGTGTCTAAAGGGAACAACCGAAGAAGAGTCTCAGACATTATTCCTGCTCTTGAAGACGACCGTAAGTATTTGTTTATTTGTATAAACATGTTTCTAAAAGGTTGTAACTTCGCATTGTTAACTGCACTTGGTTGATTTAATGCAGATCATGAGTTGCTCGAACGTGCTGCTGCTTTTGAGTCCTCGTTAGGAAAATCTACCACGAGGTTTATGAGCATTGCAAGTCGAGTAAGGAGTGCTCTCAAGCAAGCTGATAGGCCTAGATTTGTATCTGCATTTTGTCAAAGCAATTGTGGTGATGTTAGTCCAAATGTGCTTGGTGCCTTCTGCATAGACACGGGCTTACCTTGTGACTTCAATCATAGTACATGTGGTGGAAAGAATGAGCTATGCTATGGCCGAGGACCTGGGTATGTAGACTACCATATTGTGATACCTAGTAAAAGGAAGTGTATCTTGATACATTTTGCCTGTAGAATATGAATGTCAACTTCTCAACGCCCTGCAGGTACCCAGACGAATTCGAAAGTACTCGTATAATTGGAGAAAGACAATTCAAAAAAGCAGTGGAACTTTTCAATGCAGCATCAGAGAAATTAACCGGGAAAATTGATTATCGTCATACTTATATCGACTTTTCTAAACTCAACGTGACAATTCCTAAACAAGGAGGAGGTGCCGATGTCGTAAAAACCTGTCCTGCAGCAATGGGGTTTGCATTTGCCGCTGGTACAACTGATGGACCTGGGGCTTTTGATTTTAAACAAGGGGATGACAAGGTCTGGCGCTTGGATTTTCTTTATCACTTTCTGCTCTTATTTACATGTACTGATGTTCTATTGATTCAGGGAAATCCATTTTGGAGACTAGTGAGGAACTTACTCAAGACACCAAACAAGGAACAAGTAGAATGTCAACAACCAAAGCCCATTCTGCTTGATACTGGCGAAATGAAACAGCCTTATGACTGGGCGGTAAGTTTACTACCTTGCCACAAACTTGCTAGGTTCTACGATAAAAAATCCTGAAATATATATAGGGATAATTGCATCAAAACTCTCTGTAGTTCGATTCAATTGATGAATTCTTTCTTAAAAATTGAGTAATTACTAATTACAGAAACACCATTTACAGTTTCAAAAACATGAAAAATAGTACATTTCTAAGTATTCAAACCTTAAGAGAGCCATCTGTGATATTTTTCTCATTAAGTTTGAAGGGGTGTTTTTAAATTAAAATAGCATAAAAGATGTATAGAATCAGACCAAACCTCACGAAGAACAACTGTAACTATCCACTACGTGCAAATTCATGTGTATCCCTACTTGCATACCAAGTAGTTTTATTGAAATTCAAATACTGGGCAACTGCTTTGATATAAGTTGAATGATATTTTTCATGCACTAAATTTGGGGTAAAAACACATAATATTTATTCTGACAGCTACAAAATTTGGCCTCTTGATCTATTTCTCACACAGGGATCGTTTCATGAACTGATACTGATGCTAATTTTGTTTCTCCAAATCTCAGCCTTCAATACTTCCGATTCAGATACTGAGAGTTGGACAGCTGGTCATTCTTAGCGTGCCTGGAGGTACTAACTTCCATATCCACCCTTTCGTTGTACTAAAATTTATACATATTATATCGTACTAGGAAAACTGGAAAATAGATCTCATTTTTGCACAAATATTGTTTTCTTGCATTTCTATAACAGAATTCACCACTATGGCTGGGAGGCGGCTTAGAGATGCTGTGAGAACAGCTCTTATAAGTGGAGGTAGTAAAGAGTTTGGTAGCAATGTCCATGTAGTCATAGCTGGCTTGACAAATACGTATTCTCAGTATGTGACCACCTTTGAGGAGTATGAGATACAGAGATATGAGGTCAGTTAGTCATGATGTATCAGAGGATAAACTGCAAAATCTTTCGGAGAATGTTTTCTGTTTCTGTATAAAACTCGCCTATGTTCAATCTGGTACCTACCTTATGATGCATAATTCCTCAAAAGAGACGGAAAAATGGATATTGCACAAAATATACAATCCCAAGTATTCTTTTTTCGTCCAATACAACTTTACAACAGAAAACAATGATATCAAGCTTTTGAAGTTACTCAAGCCTAAACTAACAATTAGAAAGCTATGTTTCGTCTCTTTCAGGGCGCCTCAACACTGTACGGCCCACATACTCTCAACGGTTACATTCAAGAATTCAAGAAACTTGCTACATCTCTCATCAGCGGCCAACCAGTGGACTCAGGCCCACAACCCCCTGATCTTCTAGACAAACAAATAAGCTTACTTCCACCAGTAGTAGTGGACTCAACTCCAATTGGCGTGAACTTCGGTGACACAAATTTGGACGTACCTAAGAACTCCACGTTCAAGAGGGGTGACAATGTAACAGTAGAGTTTTGGTCTGCATGTCCCAGAAACGATCTCATGACCGAAGGTACATTTGCTTTGGTCGAGATCCTTAAAGGGACGGATTCTTGGGTGCCTGTCTATGATGACGATGATTTTTGCCTGCGTTTTATATGGTCAAGACCGAGTACACTAAGTGCTGAAAGTCATGCAACCATAGAATGGATAATACCAGAAAATGCTGCTTCAGGTGTGTACAGAATCAGGCATTTTGGTGCTGCTAAGAGTCTTCTGGGGTCAGTTAAGCATTTTACAGGCTCTTCCAGTGCTTTCGTGGTAGTATGAAAAATATTCTTTTTTTTTTGGCCATCTTTTTCAGTGTTGTTATTTTATAAATTAAAAAGATTTACACATGTAATTGATGATCTTTGAGCTGTAGGCTTTCAAACATCTTCAACATTGTGCTTCATATTTGGTTAATTTTGTTTTGCGAGTTTTCTCCGATATAAAAACTAGTTTACACTACATTGAAAGATGGATAAGCAAGACAATTAATCTCTTGACAACTACTTGACAAACTCAATCATCTACCAATAACATTATTCACATCTAATGAAAGAATGATATTACATATCCAGCAAAACAATATACGGCAAGATTATGCAGCTAATAAGAACTCGTTGCATAAGACTTCAAAAAAGATACTATGGCTCCACTTCACCCAAAATACAGAACAAAGGATAACATGGCAAGTACTTGTAAACATGATCACACTAAAACTACCAAAAAACAGTTGCAGTATACAAGAGATGTTAAAAAAACGTGTAGAGATGAGCAGACTACTGCTATTTATTCAATACTATCTGCAAAACCCCCGTTAATTCTCGGGGCACCAGTACAATTATAATCAAATTCAGAACTTCATTACAACAACAAATGTAAAATCAACTCAATTGATCTCATCTCTCATTATATCCTCATCCTATAACCAAGATGCTATTATGACAAATCAAATCCTCCATGAGTATAAAAATCGTATATTAACTCATCAAAGCCCAAAAATTTCGAATCGAATAACAATATATTACCTTCAAAAATCGCGTAATTCACGCCTTAACACTAGCAGCACCAGCACTAACCAACGCCTCCTCCCTACTCTTCTCCTCCTCCTCCTCCGCCAACTTCTTCTTATTCCTCTCGAGCGCATTCGCCACCTCAGCCGGCATATACTTCTCGTCGTGCTTCGCCAAAACCTCCGTAGCCGCAAAATAACACTCCAAACCCCTCGCCTTCTCCGTCACCGCAAACTTACTACTACTCCTCAACACACTCTCCTCCTTCCTCTTCACCTCCTCGTCGAACGGCTTCACGAACCCCTCCACCACCACCGAGTGCCCCTCTCGAAACAAATCCGGCAAGCTCCCATCATACTTCACCAAAATATCCGTAATCAGATCGGTGATCACGAACTGCGTCTCCGGCGACTGCGGCACCTGCGCCACGCTGTTCTCGAGCACCAATCCTCCGAGCCGGAACTTCGATTTGCTAGGGTTTGAATTGTACTTCTCTAGGGCTTCGGTTGGGGTTATGTAGAAGACCAATTGGTCCTGGAATTGGTTGAGGACAATGACTATGAAACCGGCGATGCAGCTGAAGGTGGCGGCGTAGGTCCAGAGGCGGCGCGTTTGGAGCTGACGAGCGCGTGCGCCGATGTCGGTTTTTTTGGATCGGGTCGAGAGGGATCTGAGGAGTAGTAAATGGTGGTGTTGATGGTGGCTGAAGATCGGGGATTGGATTAAGGGGTGGGATTTGGGGGTGAATGCGGCGGCGGTGAGGTGGCGGCGGAGGAAGCGGGAGGAGAATCTGGCGGCGGCCATTGGACGGAACATTCGTGCGGAGGAAGTAAGCTATTGGGGATGGTTTTGGAGTGGAGAGGGCTTAACGGACTTTTTATACTTATGCGCCCATCTCAATTTTATTTGGTGCAAATTTTACTTTTTTGATGCCATGGTGCAAAGTTTCTTAATATTATAACAATTTCGTTGTATTTTTGAGATATTATTTTTTGTGATATTAGCTGTGGCATAATTATATATCTTAAACCCAAACTCTTTGTTTAGGTAAAGTATAGTTTATTCAAATCAAATATGTAGCTTTACAACATGGAAATGGAGATTAGGTGATACGTATTTATATCAGACAAGCGAAATCAACCAAATTCGACGTGTATTCTAAAAGTGAAAGTGTACGTGATTTTTGGGTCATCGAAAGAGTGTTGTTCTTGGAGTGTAGCACATAATGCCGGACTAAGTTTCGCCAAGTAGTCAGTCACCATATTCAACTTCCTATAACGAAATATCCCGTAGCCGTTATAAATTTAGAAATCTAACAAGGTAATTCTTGATGTGATTTACAGAATTTTATTATCTCAACTAAATCGAATATACAATAGGACAAAATCATTATTACGTCAAATTGAACGTTGTCTCGTCACTAGCTTCAATTGTATAGAGTATTTTCATTTAGTTTCATTATGATTATACATTCGAGTGTGATTTTCTCAATTTTTTCTTGATCATTCTAGAGTTTAAAAGCAACGTACTATGTATATGCTTATTTATGTCTTAACCCAATCATTTTTAGTAATTTGTCGCATCATTTTACAATTGAGGTTACACATATTTTGATTAAAAATAGCACATGAGTTGAGAAAAGTCGGCATGGAAAAAGTCCAAATTGCATTAGAAAAATATGTTGAAATAATTTAGCCCATTACTCACTTATTCTTTTTTTTTTTTTTTTTGTTAAACTACTCGCTTATTCTTCTAACTGCATACAAAAGTAGTTGTAGTTTGCATATTTAATAAATAGAATTTTTATTTTTTTTGAAACACTCAATAAATAGAATACTTTATCTTAAAAATGCGTGTTATTTATAAATCAAAAAAGTTACTGCAAAAAAAAAAAAAAAAAAAATTGATTCCCAGCTGACAATTGGGACACAGTCAAACCCCCAACGGTTGAAAGTTGAAAGAATTAAAAAGGAAAGAAACATCCACCAATGGTGAGGACTGAGGAGCGTCATTATTCCTTTTCAGCAAGGGCAAAAAAGGAAAGTTACCATAATAAAATAATAATTAGAAGCATCTAGACAAATAAAAATAGGCCACGACTTCACCTATTTAGAAAAGGAACCATTATTCATTGGCGAAAATAAAATAGAGTAAAAGTTGTACAGGACTCTTCTTCTTCTTCGCCTCTTTCTCTCATACATATATATATATATATATATATTCACAAATTCTATTCACAAAATCACAAATTCCAAATCGATTGCCAAACGAGAGAACATCCATCAAAAGATTCATCTTTTGTTCTGATCTGTAAAGTCCACGGTCAGTTATCGATTAATTTTCGGTTAATTATTTCTTTATTTGATTTTGTAAATTGATTAGGGTTTGGTTGATTTGAAATTCGTAATTTTGTTTCTTGAGATTTGTGAGTAAGAATCTGTGTTTGGGGAACGTTGAATTGGTAAAGATTCAATTTTTATGTTAATTGATATTGAAGATTTTTATGCTCTGTTCGATTTGGTTATCTCATAGGGTTTTTTTTGTTCTGGGGTTGTTGGGTGTTTATTAAGGTCGATGTTTTGAAGGGGCTGGGGAATATTTGGACATAAAGATTTGTTGTGATGAAGATTGTGTTTATTATTTGATTAAAAACTTTCTTTTTGTTGTTATATTGAAATCTTTTCGATCAATCAGGTGTGGGTGTGAAGAAATAGTTGTGTCGCTGTTGATACTGATTGCCTTTTGTATATTGATGTGAATTCTTGGAGAAAATATGTGTGTCGAAGATATCTTTTGAATGCTTAGGTGTTGTTGTTGTTGTTGTTCTGTGTTTGTGTGTAATTAGGTGAGGTTTTCTTGATGCAAACTTGTTGCTTTGTGTTCGTGTCTATAATTAAATTAGTGAGGCTTCATCAATGCAAACTTGTTGCTTTTTGTGAGGGTGTGAATGTGTGTGAGTAGTGAGGTTTCGTTGATGCAAAATTGTTGCTTTGTGTGTGTGTAATATAGTGAGGTTTCGTTGATGCAAAATTGTTGCTTTGTGTGTGTGTAATTTAGTGAGGCTTCGTTGGTGCGAAATTGTTGCTTTCGTGTTCTTAATCACATACGAACAATGTGTTCTAATGCTAAGTCTTTTGATTGGGGATGATGAAATTAGTGTATTGTTTGTTTTTTCTGCATAGTAACCTCTGGAGACATCACTAAAAACCATTCTTGTTCGTCAGATTTGAATTTTTTTTCTTATCTTATCGATATGTTGAATATTGATTTCAATGCTACAGAAGTTACAAGATGGAGCATGACGAAACAGGATGCCAGTCTCATCCAGAAGGTCCAATTCTATGCGTCAACAACTGTGGCTTCTTTGGGAGTTCCTCAAACATGAACATGTGCTCCAAGTGTTACAAAGACCTAGTATTGAAGAACGAACAAACTAAGCTTGCCGCATCATCAATCGAAAGCATCGTCAATGGATCATCGAGCAACAATCAGAAAGAACCTGTAATTACAAAAGCTGCAGCAATTGTGCAAACTGATTTGGTAGAACTGAAGGCCATAAATGTGCCTTCCACTAATGCTACGTCGTCTGCCGAGGCTGGTGAGCCTAAGGCGAAGGAGGGCCCTAGCAGATGCAGTAGTTGCAAGAAACGGGTTGGCCTAACGGGGTTTAAATGCCGTTGTGGTAATACTTTCTGTGGTTCACATAGATATTCTGACAAGCACGACTGCCCCTTTGATTACCGAGCCGCTGGTCAAGATGCCATTGCCAAAGCCAACCCTGTGGTGAAGGCAGAAAAGCTTGACAAAATCTAGAGAAGATCCAGTTGCTACTTAAAATGTCAAATTGTTGAACTTCTGATCTTTCCAAGGGGCCCATACCAAGAGTCTCAATGTTCCGTTGCAATTGAAGCTTGGCAGTTGCAATCAACCGAAGATTGAAGAATCCACTATCCATTGTGATTTGTCAGAAGTTCTTTGTTGGCTTCAATTTCTGGTCTTTTATATGTGAAAAGTGTCATGACTTCGTTTGCATGTGTCGTTCTACTTCATATTACATTGCTGCGTTATTTCTTATTTGGTGCATGTTTACTTGGATAATATGAAGACGTTCATGCAAGGCATTCAGCTTGTAAATTATGCTTATTTGTCTTATTGCGTCTCTCCTTTATCACGAGTACTTGAGACATTCTCTTTAGTCCCATCAATGTTCTGGTAATTAGCCGGAAACTCCACTTTCTGTCGTGCTGGTCGAGATTTAATGAAAATGAGTGTTGGGAGATGGCAGGGGCGGGAGGTAGGCTGCTCGAACGTTGCGGGTGGTAAAGGCGACACCACAAACATGGTTAGTTCGGATGTGAGTGGCACGACGATGAATGGAAAAGTTAGGTGAGGCGAAACAAGGAGGGGGGATTCAGCTGCGCATCCCCTGTGAAACTAAGAAAGGTTCATGCTTGATGCGTGTCCATAAAAGTTCAAGATAACACTGTCAACACTTTTTAAGATTTTGCTTGGATCCGAAAAAAGACCACTTATTACTTGCGTAATTTTAATAAATATAAGTCGTAGGTACATATTGTTAATATAAACTACTAAAAAATCATTTATATGATCTACTTCCGCTTCTGCCCGAAACACTAAAGAAAATTAAATGCTGAAAGGCAATACCACGTTATTTTCGCCATCAACAATTGAGATAGCAATTGAATTTTTGTTGATGAGTAAGTGAGTGCAAAATTGGATTGGTTGATTTAGAGTTTGATCTTAAAAATCATATTGACTCTTCATGGCGAGATAACGTTAATGAAAAGTTAAACGAGAATACTTATATGGGTGGACAATGATATTATGTAAAACTATATTTAACTTTCGTTGTACATTCAACAAATTTGAATCACCTATTTGTTTAATTGCAGCTTGCGTAAGCATAACGACTCAGTTGTGCAGGATAAACTAGTAATTGAGTTGGATACTTCTAGTTAAAATATTTAGAAACAAAGATTTATAAAAATTTATTCATCAATTTTTAGAAACTTTTAATATATATATTGTAATTGATATATTAAAAGAAGACATGAATATTACAGAATCTTCATTAATCCGTCGCTTCGACGAACAAGTTTCTCTTTATCAATTTGCCGTCTGCAAAAATCATATTTTTTTGTTCTCCTTCTGGTTCTTGAATTCAAAACTCTTCATGCTGATGGTAAGTTAGTGAAACTTATATCTTTTTTTTTGTGTTCTTTTACTTCTCTTCACTAAGTATAAGTAAATTAAGTTTTATGCATCTACCTTTATGCAAAAAATTTAAAAATCTAATCTTTCACAAGCTGATTCTGCTGTTTTGTAGTTCCGTTGATGTTTATAGCATTTCATAGCAGCAATTTCATTTGGGTTCACGTATTTCCGAATATTTATCCATTATAGCATAACACCGAGTTTGATCACTTTGCTGTAATCAAAGTGTTCGACATATTGCCACACTGAAAAAAAAGTGAAGAAAGCATGAGCAAACGGCCTCCTCCTGACCCAGTGGCGGTTCTCAGAGGCCACCGCGCTTCAGTTACAGATATATCCTTCCACCCCACCAAGAACATCTTATTCACTGGCTCCTCAGACGGTGAACTGCGCGTTTGGGATACCGTTCAACGTCGAACCATTTCGTCTTCGTGGGTGCACAATGCTGCTCATGGGATCGTCAGCGTTGCGGCCTGTGGAGAGAACAGAGTCATTAGCCAAGGAAGAGATGGAACTATAAAGTATTGGGATGTTGGAGAAGGTAGTTTGTCTAGAACACCACTGACCACTATCAAAACAAATTCTTACCACTTTTGCAAGCTCTCGTTGTTACAAAATCCCAATGCGAAGTTCGTCGAGAATCATGGTGGAAGTGAGGTTGAAGGAGGTAATTATGTTGCAGTAGCTGGGGAGAATTTATCCCTAGTTGAGTTGTGGGATGTTAAGAGTGCTCAAAAGCTGATCACATTGCCTCATAACTCTACCAACGCTTCGAATTCTTCGACAAAGGCAGCGGGAATGTGCATGGCTGTTCGAGCTTTTTTACCTTCGGAGTCGCAGGGATTTGTTAATGTTATATCAGGATACGAGAATGGATCGATGGCTTGGTGGGATTTGAGGAATCCGTCAATGCCTTTGACGTCTGTGAAGTTTCATTCAGAAACTGTTCTCAGTTTATGTGTTGACAGTTCATGTGGAGGAGGGGTATCTGGATCTGCAGACGAGAAAATCGTGATGTTCGTGTTGGATTCTTCGACAGGATCTTGTTTGGTGAAGAAAGATATTGATTTGGAGAGAAATGGTATAGGGGCAGCCTCAGTTCGACCAGATGGGAAGATATTTGCGACCGGTGGGTGGGATAATCGACTGAGGGTGTATGATTATCGCAAAGGGAATGCGTTGGCGATATTGAAGTATCATCATGGAACGTGTAATGCTGTTGAATTTTCATCTTGTAGCAAATGGATGGCTTCATCTTCGGAGGATACCACCGTGGCGCTGTGGGAGATTTATTCTCCCAAAAACTGACTCGGAACGCTAGATTATGTGGTTATTGATGTGCTCCGATGGTGAAGCATCTGTACAGAATAAAGAGTAAAGGGTGTGTAATCGAAGCAGATCTTGCGTATCACTTCGTGTACTACTTTATGTGCCACGTGGTTGTGGTGATGACGTGTGCTCTTTTCTATGATACCATTGGTAACAAGAGGGTACATGTCATTTCTACATTTTCACGGTACAGAGGATCCTTTGCCATGAGAAATGTACTAATATTATTTTGCAATCTGCAACATGGAACTGATGAATGTAATCTGTGTTGAACTTGAATATTTCTTTTTAGGTGAGCAATATGATATTATGAGATAAGAGTTTGAATTCTGAGAAAAACTCTTGAATTTGCAGGTTTAATTTTGAGTAGGATAAGGCCACATTGATTAACAAAACTTAGCCTTATTTTCATGTTTCCTCCTGTGCTGGCTTTGAATCAGAGACCGTATGTTAAATTCTTACTAAAAAAATGAAGTTTTAAAGCCTTAATGTCTACATTACATCGAATAAGTAATGTATAGGCAGAATTATAATCACATATTCTGTATTTAGTAAATTGCTGACATAAGAAGCCTATGTCCGACAATCCCAACAATAGAAAATCAAATCTACGTATAATCCAAAGGAGTATACCAATACAAAAAAGAATTTTTATAGACCAAATTTATGGAGGTAGAGATAAAGACTTTAACGGCACACTTATTAAAATAAATTTTTTGTTTTGTTGATGAATATATTAAAATAAATGTTAGTTAAACTATGTTTCCATAACTTTCATATCTTTAGTGGTCAAGTTTTTGTAATTATATTCTCTTAATTATAAAATTCTGACCTTAACATTCAACTTTCTCATACAATTTTTTTTAAAATTAACAAGATGTATTTTTTTAACAAGATAAAGATTATCAACATGATTTTATGAAATTAAATATACATCATGTGAACGAGAATGACTCAATACACGTGAAGACATCGTTAGGATAAAGCTGTTCTTTCCTTTTATTGGGTACATTTTAATTTTAGTATATACGCACATATTTTGAGGTTTTGCCTTACCTGTCGACAAAAAAAGAATTAGATAAAATAATGTCAGGCATGGCTATAATCGAAGCAGTGACGTCGCGTTAACAAAGCCAGTTGCGATATTATTCTATTAATATTTCATTGTTTATTCTGACACCTGTAAAAGCACTTGAATTAATGCAGAAATTATTTTATCTGCACCGAACAATATTAATGGTGGTGGTTAGTTCTATTGTGTGAAGTTCCATGAATTTTGTGATATTGCTTTGCTGTTTCTTTGAAGTGTAGTTGAACAATAATTTTGCCTATTGACGAATAATAAAGGTATTAGTTTCTTCTTATGGGTGTAAAGATTCCTACAAAGTGGTACCCTATTACTACTTATAAAACAGTATTGAGTAGCATTCAATAGTTTGCAAATAATTTTTTTGTGCAAACTATGCTAAACAAAATTGGTGCAATAAGCATAGACTTAAAAGTATATAAAGGTTGTATAAATAATTTACACAAACTAACAGTAGGGTCTCGAAACTTACTCAAAATTTGGGGAAGAATTGTACTAACAAATGTTTTATTCTCTAAACTGTTTCCTGAGATTTATCACAAAATATTAATGGTATAGGATTCGGTTTATGTGAACAGGAGGAAAAAAAATATTTTATTTGTATATTTTTTATTCTTAATTAACCAAGTAATTACCACATAACCCAAAGTTAACTCGTAAATCGCTATAATAAAGCACCCTTATCTTTTGCTCGGCCCATGCAGAAACACGTCAGAGCTGATATAAAAAAGCCTAATTCTCCGGACCCATCAAATTAAAGTCCACATTTCTATGCCATAGAGAGTATATTACCATTCTGTCCACTAACCAATATGAAACTTACACAAACTTACCACAAATAAAATTAATCACTAAAGAAAATTCAGCAAAAACACTAAATATTTTACTCACACAAACCTAACTAAAAAAAATAAAAATCGGGGTGTGGTTCTAAACGCGCAGACAAAAAAAGAAAAACAAAATTCCAAGGGGTATTATAATCATTTCACATGAGCGAAACGCCTGATGCATATTCCGAGAGCTTAAGATACCGACCCCATATTTAATCGTAAATCACAATATAACCCCCATCTTTTTCCTCCATATCCCCATTTCCACTCATTCATTCACACCACAATCTCCAAAATTCTCCAAAAAATGGCTCAAAAGCGAGACAAAGAAGAGACCGAGCTCAAGGTCCCCAAAAACCTGCCGATATGCGCCCCGCCGCAGACGATTCCAGCTCCGCCGCCGCCGCAGATTCCTTCCTCACGCTCACCCGAACCGTCAGATCCGAAGGTTCTGATCGCCTGCGAACCGACCACGAGCTCATCGGAGAGATCCGATCCTCCGATCGATCGAGTCTCGCTGAAGAGACCGAGAGAATCGACCAGATGCTCCGGATCCGGCTGCAGAAAGCGGATCGGGCTGATCGGATTCCGATGCCGATGCGGCGATGTGTTCTGTTCGGAGCATCGGTATTCGGATCGGCACGATTGTAGCTACGACTACAAGGCGGCCGGTCGAGAGGCGATCGCCAAGGAGAATCCTGTTGTTAGAGCTGCAAAGCTTGTCAAAGTTTGAACGGAGATTATGAGATCTGTTTTATTTTTATTTTTTTTGCTTTTTTTTTTTTTAGTTTTTGGTTTTGATTTGATTCGTAGAATTGTTTTAATCTGTGATGTGGTGTTTGGCCGGCGAGAGGCGGCGGCGTTGGGGTGCTTTTTTGTAAATTTGATGAAGGATAGGGGGCAGAGTTGTTATTTTCTGGAATTAATTTATTATTGTTATAAATCATATATTTTATGTTGCGATTTGCAGGTAGTTTTATTAATTTTACAGGAGAATTGATTAATTAGTGCGTTTTTTTTTTGTTTTTCTTAGCTGTTATGCACCAAAATTGGTTAAAGTTTGATTAATTCTCTGTAACATATAATAAGAACATATTAAAATGAGTTAGGCTAGAAAAATAATATGGCGTTATATTCAATTTTGAGGTGTTGGATTGTAGTCCTGTCAATAGTTTTTGCGTGCACGCCTTTTTTCGGAATGCGGCAAAAGTTGCGGCCCCGCCATGAAATGGACATGGAGATAGAGACTTTATGATAGTAAAAGTTAAACACAAGACATGACCACGCTACATTTATGAAAAAAATGATTATTATAATAAGTTAGATTAAAAAATAATATTACCTAAGCTGAAATGAGGAATGATCTGTGTACCTTCGTTTATTACGCTAGTACTTTACTTCAGTCGGAAGATAAGGAGGAGTAGCTCCTTTTAGAGTTTTGCTTTTTGATTATGTTGAGTAAAATTTATGCTCAAAATTACATGTGGATCTCGTGTGAGTCCAAAGTAGACACTTGTATGTTTAAGTCCATTCGTTAGAATGGTCTAAAAAAGTTAAAGATAATTGAGTTCAACATTAAACGATCAATACGATCAAGGAATTGATCAATTTCGGTGGAAATGATCGGGAAAACGATTGACAGATAGAATCCCGAGATATATGTAATAATTGAACATCCCGAGATATATGTAATAATTGAATACTCAAACTCCCACTAACGTAAAACAATCGAACGATCGAGTTCTTGAGCAATGATAAAAATAACATGCATTTGTGAGCCGTGCATCAATAGAGGTGTTGTTTACAAATTGTCGAGATTCGGATAATATATAACATCTATGCGAATTATTCAGATTTGTTGTGTTGCAAACAAAATACAGATCCATCGTCTTTTCAATGATTGGAATATAGGACGATTGAACTATCGAATGAAACTCTGAGAGAACCTACATTAGGATAATCGATAATGAACGACTTCATTAGGAAAATAATCAATTTAACTATTAATAATTAATTTTAATAATCACTATAATAATTTTAACATCAATTTCACCATTGATCGACCTATAATGGTCGATGTTGACCAAAAAGGTTCATTTTGACCATTTAAGTCTTGACTCCGATGGTGTGAATCCACATGTTCTTCTTCAATTACTAAGAGTTAGGCCCGAAATATAGTACATCAAAAGAATTATAAAGATGAATTTTGAGTAAAAAGATAATTATAATAAGTTAATAAAAATTCTTATTGGCTAATATTACTTCAAAAAGAATAGATAAACTCCAACTCTGTCAATAGAATTTATCATAGTAATGTGCAACTTTTCATAAGAATCATATATGTTTCCTTAAATTTAATAAATATATCAAGTATACATCATGTTATAACATTACATTTATACCTTCTTAAATATTTGATTACTAGGGCAAAACTAAAAGTTCATTATAATATATATTGGCATCGTCAAATTTCATGTACATTTTTAACTACCATTTTTGTTTAGGAGAGTTTGTTGTAATTTTCCAAACTTTAAGAAAAGGTTTCTTTTATTACAAAACCTAGGAGTGTAAGGGATATGATCCCAAAACTATTAATGCCATTTTTGTTTTATATTTTAAGCTAAAGAAAAGGCTAAATTGAAATAACCACGACATAGGAGTAGGACGGCAGAAATGGGGCCAAGTAGTAAAGCGAAAGAATTGGTAGCAACTAATGACAAATTATAACTATTGGAGGACTGGTCATTAATCGTGATGGGCACACTAACAAGGGACGAGAAGACAAAGCAAAAAGGGGCACGACAAGACAAAGTTCTAATTATTATATTAATTTATTCCTTATTGAATAACTAAGGTAACAAAAGACATATATCATCGATCAACTGGACAGTCTATGAACCATGTGACTGATATTCTATAGCATCATTTCATTGATATACATAACCTAATTGTAGCTAAAGATTTTAATACGTCAAAAGTTATGGCAAGGAGAAGGGTATGTTAATAATAACATGAGAGACGGAACACAAGGTTTCATTAAATTTGGAGAGATTAAAGCTTTGGTCCGGTTGAAACTTTCAACAACTATATGTTTATTATACAGCCTCTATTATTTTAAATTCAAAATGTTAGATTTAGTTTCCAAATAATAAATCTTGTGAGAGGTATCCCACATTGGTTATGTGTTGAAATGTGTGAATGCAAAGTACAATAAAAGTCTTCTTGAGTTTTGTCCCACATTGGTAAAGAAAGTTGGACTCTTACTCATGGTACCTATAAGGACTTTTATGGTCTTTAAGAGCTTTAGCTCTTATAGGCCAACTTTACTAAAGTAGCTTGAGTGTCCCACATAGGAAAAGTAAAAGCTTTTTGTGAGTTTATATATGTTTGCACTATATTACTTGGGTAATAAAGTGTGCAAGACATAGGTGGTGCACAAGCACACACGCGCGGCGGGGCGTGGGCTCGTGGCGCTTACGTGACGCACTTAGCACGCTTGCATCGCGCATCGATCTAGACCGTAGATTTAATTTTAGATAATTAAATAATCTGGATATTAAATTAATACAGATTAAATTGGATGGTGTGGATTTAATCTTACTTAAGTTTTAAATCCGACGGCTCAGATTAATCCGGGAAAAATTGGAGGGAATATTTAAACTCTTCAGTTTAAATATTAAGAGTCACATTTTTTGGAGCAGAAGAGTTGTGTTCTTTCTGTGAAAGAATGTCAATGGAAAGGTTGTGACCTTTTCTTACAACTCTTCTCCGTCTATAAAACCGAAGGATTATCAGATGCAAAAAATCATCAAAAAATTCGTATCTCTCATATACAATACAAAAATAATTACTGCAGAAATTATTTCTGTATTTTTGCATTCTTGTTCTTTTTCTGTTTATTAATTTCGTTAGTCCAAAAACGCAGTTAATAGTTATAATTCTCTGGGCTTAAATTGTATCCTGGGAAGCAATTCGCTGTAACCCTTTTTGGCACACGAGGTGGGGGCGAATTACGCTTTAAGGAAAGCGTCTTTTATCGCGACTTTCAAGTTCCAGATTTGTGGCATTTTCGTAAAACTCACCAACACAAAATGATGGTGTTTTTTTTTTAATCCAGAAGATATAGGTAAAAGTTTTACAAGGAGAGAATTCGTTTTTTCTAATGTTATCGTGAATCCTTCATGCTAACTTCAAGGATATTGAAAATGCCAAAATCGCGGAAGTAGTTTTTCGACAAAATGGGCTGTTAACACTATAAGCCCGTGAACATCTTTTCTTTTTGTTAATTATTAAGCCTGTGAACATCGATTCACCAAACAATGTCCCTCTATGAGTAATTTGGGCCTATATTTGTGCAATGAAAGATAGGCGAAAATGCAAAAACATGCATCTATGGGTTAAACCAAGCAGGTGTGTGACAAATCTGATAAGACGTAGTTAATGAATGACAAAAGGAATATGAGGAGAACCAAAGGCCCAGGTCGCTATATAAAAACCAAAGGCCCGCGCGATAAAATCCAAATGGATTAAGTTCAAAGTCGTGGGCTCATAATTAGGTATACACTTCGAGCTTCGGTCAACTTATCTAATTAATAAAAGTTTCATTTTCATTTTTCACACTGATTTTTTATTTTCTTTTTTGAGCTTCGGTACGGGATCTACTCCCATTATTTGGAATAGTATACGTTAAATGATATCAATTTTTAATTATTTAATTGTCCTGAATGTCTGTCCCTTTTTCCATTTTTAAGAAGGAATAGTTTAATAAGTTTTATTTACGCCCTTGAATTTTACGATTAAGAATCAGTTATGTTTTTTCGTATTGTTATTAATCGTATTCATAGAAAGAATTTTAAAAACCAAAACGGATAAAAGAAAATAAAATTCTAAGTAAAAGTTGAGATTAGTATCATTTTAAGAGAGATAATATTATCTGTTTTCTATGATGCTTCTTTGTTGAAGTGATAATCAGTAGCAGAATGATAGCACAGTAACACTTAGTGAGTATATTCATTAGTAGCATAACATAGCGCAATAATTGTGGAATATGTGTTAAAAGTTAATTATTCGGGGATGATCGAACATGTAGAGTAACACACGGGGGATTATAGGATCATACAGTATCAAAACCATTTAATCACAATCTTGCTTTGAAAATTTTATGGGTTTTGCAATCATTTCATATCAATCATCTTTTATGCCATCAATGGTAACAATTATCACAGCAACCATAAAATAAAATTATTAGTTATAATGGGCACTTCAACTTTTGGATATATCATAATAATACATTAATACTTTTGATGTTTTAAAATTATAAACTCACCTTGAAGTACAGAGTAATAAACTATTTATTATCAGATGCAATATTGTTATTAAGGAGAGGGAAAAAAAGAAACTATTATTGTGTACGAATAAAATAGTAAATTCTTATCATTTAAATTTTTCCATATTTCAAAAACACATTTTATTTATGTTGTTTAGGTACAAAAGCAGAAGGAGATTATTATATTTATTTTTACCGATGTCAATTTTTACTATTCAATAAAAAGGTAATTTTATCATTTCATCAGAACATGAAAATCCCTGAATTTCGATCAAACCCATGTCTATTTTAATTCGTTAAATAAAAATTGAAAGAAACTAAAATAAAAATGAACTCACATCTTGTACGTCATATATATGTAACTTACCAAGTTATACAATAAAATAAAAAATATTAGCAAGTGCGCAACAGGCAATATTGTTTTTGCTTTTCAGAATGCAAATGCAGAGATTTTGCCCACTCGGCGAATTCTTTTGCTTTTCAGAATGTAAATGCAGAGATTTCGCAATTCATGAGTGGATTCTTATGGTGCAAGCGTGTAACAATTATATAATTTAATACTTATATATACATATATATACATGTGTGTGTCATTTGGCAAACCCTCAACATATATACGCTTTAATAAGAAAAATATGTGCACGTACGGCTTCAATGAATGCGAGAACTAAGAAAATTAAGTTTGACTGGAAAAGAGGACGCGATAACTAGTCTATGGCATATTTCTTCTCAGAAATATTAATAGTTTTCTAGATGTACAGTATTTTCACTTTATTGATATTTTCTTAATAGAAAATCATATAGTATAGAATAAGTTTAGTTAAAATACGTCTTAGAATGAAGACTTTCTTTAACATCTTTTTTTGAAGACAATGAATAAATATAAGACTCGTGAACATGCTTTTAATTCCACTAAACTATTAGCCTCTTCGCACTCAAAATTTTCAATTTTCAATTAGAACTTAGAACATGTTTCGTGTTTATGATGAAAAAGATAAATATTAATCAGATTTAAATCGTTAGCTAGTCGTGACACCAATACATATATACCTTCACAAATCCGGTCAAGTAGTTTGTGCATAAATTGAAGAAATTAGTGCAAAATTAAAGAGTCTCCAAGTAATCCAAAAATCCTTATTATTTTAATAACCATTATCAATCTTTGTGAATCATGTACACATATTTGTATAATTAAATATTGCCCCGAATTCTTTGAAGCAACAAATTCCATTAGATCTCCATTATCATGGAGTCCTTTCATTTTTCCAAGGGCTGTTTAGAAGAGCAGTATTAAATTATTAATACTTAATAATTATGTGTCTGTGACGCTACGTATCATATAGGAGTCTAATTTGCAAATTTGTCTTGATTCATGTAGCGGCTACGAAGTACGGAGTTAATTTTGTCTTTTGTTAGGCATTATAAATTATAAATTTATAACGAGATTAGTAAGTTAAGTATATCCAACATTCTTAACTATTCAATTAGTATGCTGCATTTACATTATTATTTGCTCAAGGATCGTATAGACTTGTTTACTTTTAAGTTTTAACTAGTGCAATTATAGTCACTTAACTACGTTCAAACCGTTACACATACACACTAAAAATTAAAATAATCACACGAAGCTGAATATAACGATATTATAGACATCCGCAATAAAACAAATGGCAAAAACAATCATATGGCTAGTGTGCCAGTTTTAATGCAACTTATACATATAAGCTATCTCAAGGTAACTTCCTTATAGTTTTGCTTTCTCCGTTATTCGGTAAATTCTAACACTGCATGTGAGTTTAGTAGATGATTTCGACATGAACACTTTGATACTTAAAATTATAAAAAGGTCTAAGAAGTCGAAAATAATCTAAGGCGGCCAAAAGGAATATATAAAAAGATGGCAATTGATCAAAACTAGAGAAATGATTGACAGATTGTAACTGAAGATGTACATGACGAATGATCGCAGTCGCTGAGATAAGAATAATGAACCTTCTGAGTGTAGGTAAAAAAGGCTACACTTTCTGAACTCGTACAAAGTGTTTATAGGGTGTCTCCAACGTTGAGATGTGCTCATGGATTCTTCGAATATTGCATGTAGTCGTAGGCAAGTATTTCAAGATTCAGCGCAACGAATTTGGATTAATGTGGATAGATCATTCATGTATAAGTGAAGATTGGTCGAATGGACACTCGAAGGAAGCCTTTACCAGAAAAGAGCTATAATAATCGATATAAGTGGAATAAACAACCAATATAAAATAGTAAGCGGTCTTTAACAGTTGAATGTGACACTAAGACGGGTTGAATTTATGAGCAATAGGGTCAAATTTGGCAGCTAAAAGAGTATAGCTATGACATACTCCTCCTTGATGTGGCGATTACTAGTCATATATGTCTTTTGCTGCTAAATTGCCAAGCTAAGGTTCAAAATATAGTACATAAGTAATGTTTTGGGTTGTTTTTTTGGATGATTATAATATTTTCTTGAATAATGACGAAGCATTAAACTTGAGTGAGATTGAACGTGGTTTTTAAATTCACCATACCGCAATAGCTAAGCTGACCACTTAAAAGTCCAAATTCATTACATCATCAAAAAATTTAATTACTTCTCGGAATTTTTAAATCTTATTGTAATCAGGTTTGTTCAAAATATCAGAGGTACGCAATTGAGAGAATCTCCCAGAGTACTATTTTGAGTGAGGAGCCCACACAAAAATTTACTAAAGAAAAAGAAAAGGCCATAACAGATCAAACTGAAGTTGGCCACTTAATTCTTGATTAGGCCAACGATTATGGTAGCTAATGACTGCTTTTTTCAGTAAGTAGGATTGATGATGGCCGACCAGCCATAATCAATGTGTCCAAAACCTTTTTCCCTCAAAAAGTACATAGTTTCCCCACTTTGACATAAGTGGACGAATTCTTTTCAATAATATAATATACGTATAAAGTATTTTTTTTACTAAAATATAAAACAAAGTTTTCTTGGCTTCCACTTTTAATTACTTAGGTGGAATGTCACATTTTCTCCTGCCTAATAATGACAGACAAGAACACATTTTCGAACCTCTGGAAAGTCGATGTTAGGGGTCAAGAATATATGGTGGAGCAGATTATGTTCACCTCATGAAACTGATCTCAAGATATATAAAAATAAATAACTTTCTAAGGTCTTTTAGCTGGTTAGAGTGGTTAAATTGATGGACTTTAAGTCCGATACACTAATTTAAGAGCATCAAATTGGTTTTTACAATATCATTGACAATTATGCATATTCCGTTTCCTTTATTGGTGTATTACAAATTGACGTAGCTATAAGCTATAATAATGATGAGCAACAAAATAAATTCAGAGAACTCTCTACAAAAAAATTATTCAATATATATCAAATTTCCAAGATTTTGACGAAATAAATATCAAAATACAAAGAATAAAAAAAAAAACGGTGATAGAAAATATAAGATAAGTTTCAAACAAATTGCCAACTTAAGGGATCAAAATTGGACGGACCATTTCCGAACAGAATCCAATTTACAAGACCCTTTTTGAAAAATTCCCTGAGTATTTAAAAGAAAATCACAACACAAGGACCACTCTCTAAACAAAAGACAAATCCGAGATTTAGAAAGAGATATTAAGGTTTTTTTTTTTTTTTATTTATCGAAAACAATTAAAATGCTCAAATGATGGCTTCAACCATGGATCAAAATTTCTACGCGTTTTCTCGAAAATCACCGAAACGCTTCCTTTTTTCACTTAGCCTAAACGAAACTTAGAAGTTGTTTCCAATTTATAGCTTTTACGAAATTTCCGACACACGTCGAAAAGCTTACGAAAAATTACGAAATGTTTGTAATATTTAGGAGACCGAAATACACATCGAAACCGAAACTTTGATCTGTTGCTTCAACAATGAGATTTGCTCAAAATTGAGTCCACATGGTGAGTTAGCATTGAGTTTAGATTGTTGGCGAGTTTTTTTTTTTTTTTTTTTTTTTTTTTTTTTTTATCAAATTCGTTTTATAATTTGTCAAAAAATGAACTAACCCAAAATTAAAACTTGGTCTTTTTGCGATCCAACTTCAACATATATAAAATCTAGTCCCTTTCTTAATGCATCACAATTGTGCAATATCTTATATTCCGTATATTTTACTTCGATTCACTATACCACCAGTTTACTTCTTTTATCATCATCTATATCCGTTTTCATCTTTTAAGGAAACATAGTATTGAATGAAGGTATTTTGTTATTTATTGTCATTCTTTGTCATTATATACATGGAAAAATAACATCCTCGTACGGGTAGATCGTATCGTGTGTACTCATTTTCAGTTTTGTGATTTTGCAGTTTTAAACGTTAATACGTATATACTTTATTTCGAAGTTGAATAGATGCCAAAAAATAGTTTATTTTATCTTTGACGTTAAACGACTGCTCGATGTATCGTATCACCACTCGGAACAGTTATCTAATATTAATATTGCATCCTGTAAGGGCAAAGAAAGACAAGTATAAAGCCACAGAATAAATTGAACGCTAGCTAGTTTAGCTTTTTAAAGGAAGCTAACGTAGCCTTGTAGGATAGGATAAGATAAGATAAAAAAAAAAAATTAAAATTCTGTGTAAATATAAATAATTTAATTTTGCAATCCAATCGTCACTGTATTATCAAAATAAATTAAATTATTAAGCTGCCTCATATTTTAAGTTGACATATAAGTCCTTATTTATTCTTTAGATCTTCAGGGCAATAAATTCCATAGGACTGCTTCATTACTTTAATTAGAGGAAAGTCCACATGGTAATGAATTTTTTAGTTGGATTTGAAAGTGTAAACCAACATATTAATCTCGGATAGTCACATTATAATAATATGGTATAAACCAGGCATAAACTTATGGATCTTTTTGTATTTTGTGATTTTTTGTTTATACCAAGAGATCTCAAACTCTAACGGTCCGGATTGATCCACTTTCGCAGTTTAGGTTGAAGTTGGTCCAAGAAAGTTTGCGTACAAGAGAAATTGAACATAGATATTCTACTAAATTATTCGACCATATATACGCGTGATAACTCAATAAGATCTTACACCACTGAACCAATTTTTTAGTGTACAGTAAAAACTGAACACATATATCCTACTTAATAAATTGATCCTACGCGTGATAATTCAATAAGTCTGATTCTATCGTTTGTAGATTGGCTTTATATGTTTGTAAATGATAGGTTTATTTAATAGTTATCGTAGATGCATAATGATTGGTATGTATTTTACACTACCTTCCACTCAAGCAACCAGGAAATTTGAGTAGCTGGTAAGGTAATCAAACGGTCATCATAAATTTCGTGTGAGAAGTAACAATTATTTCATGGCCTGTCGAAAATTAAAAAGTTATAGAAGGCAAAAATAGTAAAATTTCAACAATCATATAAGACTAGCTATTTTCAGCTAAAAATTTATTTAGTAGGTAAATTATGGAGTTGTATCATCAAAGACTGCTCCTATTTCAAATTTAAATGCTCATCTCGTTCCAAAGTGAAATTTTTAGCTGAAACATTTTTATACACTTTTTTCAGTTATTTGAATTGTGGTAATAAATTACGAGAATTGAAGTTTGAACTTCTAAATTTATGTTAAGAGACAAAAGGTGATATTTTAAGACAAAATTAAGTCCATACTGTAACAGTTTAACTATACTTTTATGCAAGTTTTTTAAATAAAAAAGAAAAACTTGATTTATTTACAATGTGTAAGCATAAGTTCCATCGACGTAGGAATCACGAGTAACGAATATAAGTACACAAAAGTTCAACTCGTCACTGAAGAAAAGCCAATCAAACCATGTCTCTCGGTGAATAATTATAATTCATATGACCTCTGGTCATAAATTGGCTCTCATCACTAAGCGATTTCGCCAGTATATTCACTACTCGATTAATCTCTTTATAGAGTTTTTTTTTTAAAAAAAAAAACTCTTTATAGTAAAAGGACACCCGCAATACCCAAATATGTACTTTCATTAAGTCGTATATATATTTGAAGGAAAACTGTCCCGATAGTTTAAGAAAACACGACTAAGATCAATTTGGAATAATTGGGTGGCGGTTAATTGAAAATTATTGCTCATCTATTAGAAAATAGAAAGATATGACAAATAATATGCCTCATGCAACTCTCAATAATACGCTCTAGACAACCCAAAGGTCAATTTATATTATATTTTTGTTCGTGGGTTTCAGCCCACATGCTGGCCTTAAATGCATCCCATGAGATAATTAAATGTACTTAATTCTCATTAATATAATATAATATGTCAAATATAAAAATAGATTGGTGTTACGGGTGATATTTGAAATATAGAAATTGGAGAATGACAAGGCATCAACATTCCGACAAAGACCCTCAAATTCATCGATTGGGGCACGCTCGCAAATTCCCTTGACTCTTGAGGAGGCCCATGTGATTAATTCATAACCGTACAACCCTCCCTTTGTCTCATGCTAAAATATATTATATAGATTAATACACGGGTGCCCCAATTCTTTTGTTATTTAAAAATTATGCCCACTTTTAATTAAGCCAACTCATGATTATAAACCAAATGAACTAACATGCATGATGGATGAGATCCAACATACACACCTGTTAGTTAATAAAGAAAAATGTGGTTCGTGCATGAAAGTGTGTGGAATGTTTTCTACTTGGCTAACAAAATTTATGACCAAGTACACTAATTATCGCGGTACTTAGAAAGTTAAAATAAGTTATATAAGCTCTTAAATAAAAACAAGCAGTTTATTAGTTCTTGCATTACAACATGAAATTCTTCATATTGTAAAGGAGATTAAAGTTATTTTCCTCCATTTTACCAAATGTCAAGTAAAAAAAAAACGTGACGAGAATTCTCAACTCTGTAGATTTATATTTTCATATACATACACAGTACAATTGTTTTATGACGTTATCTATTTCGAGAGAAAGTATAATTATGTGTATGTGTAAAGTGTGGAAAACCTCGAGCCTACTTGCACAATCGTTTGATCGTGCCTCAAATTTCAAATAATACTGCACAATCTTGTGTTACATGTTTATGAATCATTTGCATCCAACTGTCAAGATTTTTGAAACAAATCGCCAACAAGTACTCCCTCCATTTCCTCAAAAAGTATATGATCTTTACCCATAATTTATAAATAACTAGAAAATTATGAGATGCGGATGATTACAAAAATACCCCTTAAATTTTGAAAAACATTACAAATAAACCTTCCAACTCATGTTTTGAATCTTTGCGGGCAATTATTTAAACAATGAGCGTTAGTGTAATTGCACCAAATCTCAGGGGCGTAGCCCTGTTGGTGTAATCATCCTAGTTACAATTTCACTAAAATAAACTGTATTTTGTGGAACAACAAATGGGTTAAAGATTTAAAGTTAATGTTATTTGTTAAAAGATGTTCCTTTCCGACAAGTAGGGTTTGAGAATCATCATCATTTCGTTCAAGAAAACTAAACTTGCAATTAAAACTTACAATAAAAAAGTTCCTTTAATCACTAGCTAAAATAATGTCACAAACTCAAATGGATATCCTAATATATAAATAATAATAAATCCTAAACAAAATACCTCTCTCTCTCTCTCTCTCATACACACGTACACCTCCCGTGCGTGTCACCGTGTGTGCTTAAACAAACTACACAGTACACACACACTCACCGTATCCTCTATAAATACCCACACACACACACAATCACATTTTCATTCACAACTCAATTAAAAAAAAAACCAAAATGACCAACACCAACAAAACACCCTCGCCGGAGCTAAATCTCGACGACCTCCTCGCCGTCAAACTCCTCGGCAAAGGCGCCACCGGCACAGTCCTCCTCGTCAATTCACCTCCTCACCAACAACAATTCGCCCTCAAAATCGTCGAAAAATCCACAAACCACCACAGCTCCGATAAACGCGCCAAACACGAACTCGCCGTCCTCCGCCGCCTCTCCGCCGCCAAACACCCCTTCCTCCCCCACCTCATCGCCTCCTTCGAGACCTCAGACCTAATCTGCTGGGCCACACCCTACTGCTCCGGCGGCGACCTCAACGCGCTCCGTTACGCTCAAAACGACCGCGTTTTCTCGCAATCCGTAATCCGCTTCTACTTAGCTGAAATCGTCTGCGCAATCGAACACCTACACGAACACGGCATTGTTTACAGAGACCTCAAGCCTGAGAACATTTTGGTGCAGCAGTCAGGTCACGTGACTCTAACCGATTTCGACCTGTCACGTGACCTCGTACGGACGAAATCGAGTAACCCTAATTTTTTCCCCAATTCTGAAGAAGACGACAAAATGCTCAGCAAAAAGAGTAAGAAGAAGAAGACGTTGAAGAAATCGAAGATCGCGCGTGTTTTGCCGGTTAATCGGAGAAAATCCGACGATTTTACGTTCACGACGAATCAGCGCTCGAACTCGTTCGTCGGAACGGAGGAGTACGTGGCGCCGGAGGTTATAACCGGCGACGGACACGAATTCGCCGTCGATTGGTGGGCGCTGGGAGTGCTCTGCTACGAGATGCTGTACGGTACGACGCCGTTTAAAGGAAAGAACAGGAAGGAGACTTATCGGAATATTCTGTTATCTGAGCCGGCGATATTTGGAAAACCTAATGCACTGACGGATTTGATAACGGAGTTGTTGGTGAAGGATCCCACGCGCCGTTTGGGGTATTTAAGAGGGGCGCGTGAGATTAAGGAGCACGAGTTTTTTAACGGTTTGAGGTGGGATTTGTTAACGGAGGTGTTACGGCCGCCTGTTTTGCCGTTAAAGGAGGAGAATGAGGTGACTGTGGAGGAGATAAATGTGAGGGAGTATTTTCAAAAGATGAAGAACCCCGTGACGCCGTTATGGTCGCCGTCATTTGATGAGAGTGAAGATAGCGTCTCGTTAACGGAATTCTGACTGCACGTGTAAAGGAGAAGAAAAAAATTATTTGTAAATAAAATAAGTGTAGGACGTGAATATCGCCGTTAATTGAGATTCGATGTCGTTAATTTACATGATGGATTAGGATTAAGATTTAGTGTAATTGGACTAATGATGACTGATTTGGTGTACGTTAATGTGGTGGCGCGTGGCATACAGTGGCTGCGGTTGTTGGAATAAAAGCTAATTGCAACTCTTAAGGCGAATATGTTTTAACGTTATACATTTCGTACAAGTTATTGGTTAATTAATCTATAGGAAAAGAATTTTCATTACTATAGGTGATCGGTCGATATAGCTTGCTTGACATTCATTTGTTTGCTTCAGTGGAAGACTCGTAAATTAAAAAAAATATTTGTAATGATTTTTGTTTGAGTTAGCCTCTCGATGATAAGTTTTTAGATTGCCAGCAAATTAATCAAAGTTTTATGAGCTAATAATGTCACTTCTCGTTACGATTAATGGTGTTATTAGTTAGAAAGTTAAGATCACAGATGTGTCGTGCTTTTAGACTGTAGATGACCATGCATGGACTGAGCTTGGGGTTCTTTTATACATATATCATTTCAAGATTTTGCAACTAAGCATGATAAAGAAACATTTCTTTTATAATCAGTTTCCTGTCATATTCAAACGGAACAACAATTTTTGTCCGGTTTGATATGGTACAGGTACTTCGCTCATTAATCATACACTACAAAGTTGCGACCCATTTCCAATATTTTCTAACAATATTATGGAAGACATTAACAAAACTAGCTGACCGGGAGTATCATCTTCTACGATGTGGATATTTTGTTTAGATCGAAATTAACAGTTCTGAAGCATTAATACCTGTTTGGATCCTCAAATGGTGTATTTATAGGGGCGTCGTTTCGAGTTTTTGGGATTCAAACGCAAATTATTCAAGTGTTTCATGTCGTCTGATGTTAATTATTTTGAAAATAGCCATGTCAGCTAGAATAAGGGTTGATAGTTTGCGAATGATCAAGAGTATGGGTTGATAGTTTGCGAATGATCAAGAGTATGTGACGGTCGAATAGTTGAATGAAGCTGTAGTTGATATTTATGCTAGAAATGATCGATTGTGATCCTTAATCTCATTGGTTGAAAATGATCGAAATGACCTTGAATAGTTGATAACGACCATGAATGGTCGATTCTGACTAGTAATGATCAGTGAACGCTCGTCAAGCTTTCTAATATTCAATTGTATGCGTATTATACTTGCTCGTCGTATACACTTAGAAGTACCTAGAAATTGTAATATGTAATTTTAGAAATCTTTGTGGTATCTATTTGATTTACAACTGATGCTCAAAGAAGCAATCTTCTTATTACAACATTATAAGTGGCATCACATGGATGTCTTATCAAAAAATTATTTTTTCTCGAGCGGTTATAATTAAACCTCTAAATGTTGTGTAATTAATATTGGGTCTGGACCATGACTAGCGTCCAAAATAAAAACCCAATGTAACTTCAATCATATGTGAAGCAGTCACGTGCCTTGGAATATTTTCCGGTATCCTAATGGCGCTATAGGATAATAAAAATAAATTGAATTTTCAGTGCTTTACTCTTTTTACGGTTCTCAAGGTGGGCCGCTTCAACTTTGTTTTCTTTAAAGTATTTAACTTGGTAAAAAGGTGTGCCTGATCATTTCATTACTGGGACATAATCTCTGAAATTAAGGGGCTGAATTTGATGACAATTTGCCCAAACTTTCAACTTTAGGATGCCTAAAAAGATTTTTTTAAGACCTTCTTAATAAAGGTCCATAGACTTCAATCATTTTGTCTACATTCAACTCTCTAAATCAAATTTGACTCAGTAAGCAAATTGTTACTGTTGTAACTTAAGTTTCACCTCTCTATTTAATTTAAGATAAATGCGGGTTAAGAGTTAAGACATTATTCAGTATGTTCTCATCTAAAATAAAGTGACACATGAAATGGCGAAAATTGACCAGTGACTACGTGGGAAAAATGATTTTGGCAAAGAATAAAGAGCGTCCGTGTGCGGTAAATCACTAGTGCCAATAAAGTTGAGTAGCTTTAGGGACCTCTAACAGCTTTCACTTGTATTTGTTGTGGACAACAAAAGTGATTTTGCGAAAAAAGTTAAAAGGCTCTAACAGCTTTAATTCAGCTTTCACCTTCATTTGTTGACCCAACTTTGATGGCAATAAGCTCTTCTCTAATGAGTATCTCATTGAAAATTGCTCCATGAATTCAATGGAAAATATTTTTGCTTCTTTTGGTGAAGTGGGATTCTTTGGAAGATAGTCTTTGAGTAATGGAGTTGTTTGAACGTTGAAATTATGCTTAATTTGGATATGTCCTACACTATCATTGTGTCAAACGCTTTTACAAAAAAAAAAAAGGAGCAAAAATCTGAAGTCAAGGAGAAATGGGTGAAGTAGTCCAATGTAATTTAACTTTTGCTTAAGGGGAAGCATATCAGATTATAAGTTTCATTTTTATAACAATGACCAAAGATGTACTCCAATTAGGTAGACTATGTATAAACCAAACAACAATCACATCAAGTTAAACACATAAATTCTCTTTCTCCACTCACTAAGATTAAGTGAGACGCCTTCATCAAATTTTAAAGTTTTTTGTTCTACGTGTTAATCAATTGTGCTTGTGTTAGTTACTATGGCAATAACTAAAGATAAACCGTCTTCCCCCAAAAATTGAAAAATCAATGGAGACAATTAGTAAAATAATTATACTCGCTAGGCTAATATATATATGATTCCAACTAAATAAATACTCCTTGTTAGCTCTACGAGGTCCTATCAAGTATGATATATCCAACATCACAGAAGTTCCATTATTAATTGATTAATTACTAATTAACAAATGAAGAAAACGTCACTAATCTTTAGGTAAGGTAGTGTTTGGCACTTGGCACTAATAAAAAGATCAATCAAGAAGAAATGAAGCCGTTTGTATTATTCAATATTCATACTATAGGGGTAAGTTAGAAACACTCTCTCGTGACTTATTATTATAAGGTCCCTTAGGTGCTACAAAAGAGAAGCATCCTCACTTGTATTTGTCCTCAATAGAAAACACACTCAGATGATATATGCTCTAAACCCTGTTTGTTTTTCTCTTATATTGCATATGGATCAACTTATGTTCTTTTCCGAGAGAAACATACAAGAGGCAGACACGTGGGTCTTAATCTATTTACTCCATTTGCCGCTTCTTTCGTCGTGTTATTCAGTGGCTATACTCAAAAAGTGGAATTTGGTAATAATATGCTAAGTTTTACAACCTAGTGAGAGGAGGATGAATATTAACAAAATAATTATGGAAGAAATAGTTTTACAAAATAACTCAAACAGCTTTTCAGCTTTCGACAGGGTAGGTCCCACTTTATGGCCCAACTTTGATGGCACAAAAGCTCTTCTCGATCCTACTAATGAGTACTTCATATGAAATTTTGCTCGAGGAATTTGAAGGAAAATATTACAAGAGATTTTCGCCAAAACAGTTGACTAGATTAATGCCGTTTGGCTTATGCTATAGAGGAAGATGCTTTTGACCAGAATCCAATTTACATTACATTTAATTTGAATATCAGCACCAGAAATTGATTATTTTCCAAAAATAATACTACTCACAAGTTTATCCATAGTACCAACCAAATGAATGAAGTTCACTTGTTAGTTAAGGTCCTATCATGTATCAATTATAAAAAAACCATGTATCCAACGGCAGAAGAAACTCATTTGGTACGATAGTGTTTGGCACTTTTGTAAAATGAAAAGCTCAATGCAGAAATGATTATGCCATTTGTCGACTTGATTTAAGCCATATTCTTAGAATTTTTCTTCTGACCAATTACTTTAAGGTGCCGGTCCGAATTTTCTATGCCAAATGGGTGTGCCAATTCGTATATGATCGTTAAAATTACGACATTTATATTTATTGTGTGACAAGATCTCAATGTACGCGATGACATATGACTTAAAAATAACACACTTTTTTATTGTACATGCAATGACATGTTTAAATTTAACACTACTGTCGCGTGGAGCGACATGTTTGACACGAAAAACTTAGATGACCTAGGATGCTAAAAGCAAAAACATCCTCACTTGTACTTGTCCTCAACAGCAAACAAACTCAGGTGATTTGCCCTCTAGACCCCGTTTGTTTTCTTCTTGCATGTCAACTTCTCTTTTTTCTTGTTTTCCTAGTTCAACTAGGAGAAACAAACAAAAAATAACATGTTAGTGTCGTGTTATTTCCAAGGTGGCTCTACCCAAAAAGTGGAATTTGGTAATAATATGCGACATCCCGAAAGGTACAGGCACGTGCCAACATCTCAAATTAATAATCACAAGCGATGTATCAATCTGGTTCATTATCGCTGTTCCAGCTTGTTTGTTAATCAGAAACATATCTTAGCTATTTTGAGCTGTAAATGTATTTTTCCTTGGTGACTGCAGCATCATATCCTGCACAAATTGGGATTTTTTTGGATATGTGCATAGAATTAATTGAGTTGGACTGATTACTGGTCACATCGGAAATAGTTACATAGATTCCTATCAATATTAATGAATCTGCTAACTCTAAGTAGTCTTGGACCAAGTAAATTCGTTATTCAATCTCAAGTTTCATGAGTAATATTGTGGACCATAAGCTTGCAACAAAATCTTTCTTCACTACTCTACATCAGGATATTGCATGGGTGATGGTGATGAATTGTATTGAAGCACGGGACAGCACATTAAGCCTCTCAAACTAGAGCAAACAAATAGATCACGAGGACATCTGAAGCAAACGTAGATGGAAAGCTCAAGAGCTTAAATGAAGTGGTCTACTCAACAAATTAAGATTGAACGAAGAAGGGCTCAACTTGATTCTCGTTTTAGCTCGATATAGGCTACCCCAGTTCTTATGATTACAGCTTAATTGAATTATATTAACAGAAACCTGACAAACAAATGGCCTGACCCATTAATGAGTATTCTTTACATACATTAAGTTTATCATACGTAATATAAACAATGTGGGACGAGGACCAGATGAATCTCTGTCAAAAACAAAAAAAAAGTATTTATCCTTTTTTCTTAAACTTAAAAGTTTATATATTTTTATCATACCGACTTACAATTCTCCTTAGAAATATAAAATGTAAATAACAAAAAACAAATAATACAAAAATCGAATCTTAAAAACACCAGTAGTATTTTGATAACTAAATATAACAAATACACACAAAAAATGAAAAAAAAGGACAGTGAACTACTCTTTGAAATTAAAAGGGAGTAATTCATCTCTTCTTTTCCTCACACAGTAAGATAATTTGTCTATCTGACAGAACACAAGGTGATTATTTGCTATTAGCCCCCATAGAAATATATGATATGTATCAACACAGTCAAGAGGCAGTCTTACCAAAGACAAAACAATGAAGCTGCAATGAGAAAATATGTCAACATATTCCACGAGTCTATCAAGATAAGTAGTCAATCTGAAATACTAAACTATTGTTCTGCTCGACAATTTTGACAGAGTAATTATCCTTGGAAACCCATATGATTACTTCAGAGACTGCAAGGATGAAATATGTACTTAAAACCATCAGGGACACAAACAAGTTCGTCGGCAGAAACTAATTAATCGAATAACAAAGCGATAAATTACAATTAGAACCCTGACTTGGCTAATGAAATTTATTCACCTTGAGCGTCTTAAGACTCAGATAGTACCCATCTAAGTGGGTAGGAAAGGGTTCGTTTTCATCAGCCACAATCAATGAAACAAGAATAAGTATGCAGCTATACAGACAAGAGCAAAAAGTAAGTCAAATATCATTGGCGACACGTAGATGTCATCCATAACTATTTTATCATACACCTGAATATTAAAAAAATTGCGATCATACATTATATCCAATATGCTGCAAAAGTTGCTATAATGCTAAAAAATGAGCTCTTTGTTTTATCTGACAAATTCTCATATCAATGCTCCGTGGTGGATGGTGAAATCTTGCCCAGACACGAGCAAACCTGTTTCTTCTTTAGCGTGATGTTTAAGCAGAGTACCCTTATAGTTTAGATATCGTTACCGGATCATACAGGCACTCATTGTTCATCCATTCCCCAAATTTCAAGCGAACCAAGATGCATTCAACTTCATCATACTGATGCACCCTGTAAAACACATGACAAAGAAATAATGTTGAAGGTAAGGCCCAAGCTAAACATCCGCTGAGCCAAACTCCTGATTGCAATAAAAATGGGTAACTTCACGTAATTCACTCAGTGAGTAGCTTCTGTCATTAGAGTAGAGTCCATACATATTCACCTTTTTATACATACAGATTTTAGAGCAGTTCTATAAATGTCAAATCACATTACAACCAATGATTATTGCACGAATTATTCACCTTTTAAGTTCAGTGATCAGTACAAATAACGGTTCTCAAGTACGTACGAACGAACGCAAGGGGATTACACTGTGACAGGAAAGTTATTTCAGATAATTTCCACGTATCTAGGGTGTCAATAACACAAAAGTATTAACAGAGCCGACAAAAGGATTACCTACGAGATGCCGAATATCCCTCACCAACTTGTACTAGTCAAATTTGCGGTGTCTCCAAACTGATTGAAATGGAGGAAAAGGTACAGATTCCTTCACAATTTCACTATCTGTTTTCCTCGATGCTGCACACTCATTCACCTCCATTAAAGTATCCGAGTCTCTCCAGAACTTAATAATATGGAGGCTTTCCTCTTCTGTTGATCTTTGCAAAATGATTCTAGACGCATAACCTTTCTTTCTCATTGAAAGACATATTTCCACAGGATTATTTGCAGCAAGTGTAAGCAAGTATAACCACCCTTTATCAGACAAAAGATTATCCGCAACAGGCAATATCTTATCAATAACTCTTCGGCCATTCTCCCCTCCGGCCCAAGCAGACACAATACCAGAACAACCAACTTCTTCCTCTGGTGTAGGTACATATGGTGGGTTCACAACAATCACATCCACGGATCTAGCTAAGCGCTTCTCTAATCCCGAAGCAATATCGGTATTTATTAACTCTGCATGACATTTGTGCGCTTCTAGTGTTCCTTGTGTCACGCTAACCGCATGAGGATTGATGTCTGTCGCAATGAAGTGGGCACCAGATGCCTCTTTCCCAAGCAGAAGAGCAAGGGAAGTGATAACATACCCACTACCACAGCCGATTTCCATGCAAATGGTAGGTTGATGTTCTACTAATTTTGCTCTATCAGCCAACAGTGCATCGACCAACGCAAATGAATCATCACATGGGTCGTATACTTCAGGATGAGAACCCACAAGACGAATTTGAGCAATCTTAGGAAGCATCTTGCACAACTTCTGCAAATATATACAAACGGCACTTGAGCTAATCTTTCTACAAATGTTTCATATTCCATAACATAGTGTCTATGACACAATTTCCAGATAACCCTCATATAAAACAAAACAGCAAATGAGAAAATTACCTCACTTTTTTTTTGACTTTTTTTTTTATGCAAGAAAGAGATCATAATCTATAACTTTTGAAAATCATAAGATTAAGCCAGTAGTACTTTAGCCTAACTTTAATCTAGCAAGTTCCCAAAGATGAACCGCATAGCTCCATATTCACACCACAACCAAGACGATGTACAAGAAAACCACAAAAGCTTACAAAGACAACCACTTTATGAGTAAACGAGAATACTGGTTTCCACTACAATACTCAGTTTAGGCGGCTAAAGATTTCTAGTCCAACACATTCATGCTTCTTTTTCATCCTTTCCTCATCTTGCTAAAATGTTGAAGCCTCGGTGAATCAAAACACAGAAGCTAAATGGTGAATTAAACCAAACCAGATGAGTCCAAATGAACCAGATCCATAAGGAGCCAAGTTTGATCATCTTAACAGTAAAATGGATAATTCTGGTTCAAATCACATGGGGACTATCTAAGCTTGCTAATCAAATACTAGAACAAAAAAAAAAAAAAAAAAAACTTTTTTCCACAAGATAAACAAGAAAACTAGGCATACAATAAGAGATAATCTCCCACAGAACTTTCAACAGACTTGTTTCACCTTCATGAACAAATCAAGTCACTGTCCTAAAATAGATACTCGATTCAATCCAACAATTACACTCACAGTGAGAAACAATGTGTCTTAATTCTGATGAATACAGAAACATATATATAATAGCACAGCTGCATATATACGGGTGTGTAAGTAAATGCATATTAAATAACCTTAACCTAAAAATCGAGAAACGAAATTGATTACCTTAGGGTTTTAGCCCCAAAATTTAGGGCAAAAATTGGCGATGGCGATCGACGGCGATGGGGTTAATAATATATTGGACCAATTTAATCTTCGTTTTGAAGGATTAATTATCAAATCTGCGAGTATTTTAAGATAATAATCAAGAGAAAAGTTACGGTTTCGAACAGTAACTTTTCTCGACGAGATTGTCAGAAAAAGAGCGAAATACCAAAATAATATTCTTAAACAGAACTAAAAATATATATACACACACATATATATATATAGATAATTCCCTAAATATATATAGAGATAATTCCCCATCTATTTTTTTTTTGGTTAATCATAATTCCCCATCTATGCTTTTATAACAGGGGAGCGAAAATAACGTATATGACATAAGTATTTAAAAATAATAATTATATTCATAAAACAACAATTCCTAAGAAATAATGTACCTACCTATGATGCACGGATACGGATACGGATACGGGGATACGGGTTCGGCACGGTATGGGTACGGGGACACGGATTTTTCAAAAATATAGGATACGGGTACGCCGAGGATACGGCTTTACATATTTGTATTAATATTTATATTAAATACAACATATAAACATCTAACTTATAATATACAATAATATAAGTATAAATCATGAGATTATATTAATATTATTTCAAGCAAATAACTTCGACAATCATTTAAAATTGAATACGCAATGCACTGAATCTCCTAGCTAAATCTTACTACAAACTACTATAGCAAACAACCAAACACATTACGATTTTAAGTCATAACAAAGGGTTGCTTTGTTCTCCATTTACATCAATTTCTAATTTTAGATTTTTCAAAATAGACTATAGATTATAAATTGAACTGTAAAACTACGAAAATATAACAAAGTTTGAGCGCCAAGATGATGAAAGAGCAAGAGTACGATAAACTTTAAAGATATTCCTAGCAATTGAGTGTTATTGGTTTCGATTGCCATTCTTAAGAGAAAGTCAGAAACGAAATGAAATTTCATGTTTACGCAATATGCCTATTCCTTTTTTCTTCAGTTTTTGTTCTTTTTTGTTATTTACAATATATATGAAGTTTTGAAAATTTTCTTCTAACCCATAAAAATCACGTCACAAAAGTGTCGGATACGTCCTCCTAAAGTATCCGATACGTATCCGATATTTTTTGTTTATTTTAAATAATTCGATACGCCACGTGGTGTATCCGATACGTATCCGAGGAGTATCGGTGGAGTATCCGAGTATTGGAGTATCCGATACGTGCACGGGGCGATTTTTTGAAGTATCCGTGCATCATAGGTACCTACTATAAAAAAAGTCTAAAAAGATACAAATGATATTACCTACGTATCACAAAAAATTAAATATAAAGAAATTCCTTTTTTTCCTAGATATATTCCACACAAATATACATCTTAGACATAATAGAACTAGACGTTGCAACTACACTATGATGGTAGTTTACAATTAATATTCAGATATTTTAGATCTGAATATGATTATTTGTGAATAAATTAAAATAAAACATTTGAGTAACTTGGTTTTAGTATACATTATGCTAGTGTTTCGTAAGCAATATATTTACTCATAATTTCGCCTTGATAATTTTTATATCAAAATCTACGTATAATATTTCAGTTTGAACCTTATAGGTAGCTAATCGTTCTTTATATTAAAAGAGAACATATTATATTAACATACATCAGTTGTTGCAAAGTTGCAATAGATTTTTTTAAAAGATTTAATAAAAAATAAATAAAACATTAAAAGGGAATAAGAAAAATTGTTGTGAAATAAGCCGCTTATTCCGAGTATAATTAATTTATGAAAGAGAGAAAAATAAGCAACTTATTGCGCACTCTGTTGTCTCTGGTCATTGATTCGATCACTCGTCAATTTACATTTTACAAGCACTCACACATACAAATTATTAAAGTAACGCACTGAATCTTCTTTTTTCCTTTTCATTTTTTACGTAAAATCTGCCAGAAAGAATCTTTATCCAGATTTTACGATTTCGATGATATCAACTATAATTCTATTCAACTGCAGTTTCAGTCCAATTCACAAAAATCTTAAACTTAGTTCTGTATCCATGTTCATAACTTAATACACTTGTTCATTATCTTTTTTTTTTATTTGGTAAAGTAGCATAATTTTCAAAGATCATTTCTTTTTTGAATTTAAAGAAGTGGGCAAGAAAACAATTCAGCCTAATCTCGTTTTTTGCATGCACCCCTCTTGGAAAAATTTGACCTTTTAGATAGTGAAGAGTTTTAATTTCCAATCCCTGTTGTGATCGTTTGAGTGTATTTGACTATGTTGGGAGGGTTTATTGTGTTCTCTCTGTTTTTTGGGTTTGTTTTGAGTGCTAAAGTTTGCACTAATGGTGGTGTGTCGTCACACACTTCTCGTTACGAGTTATTCTCAAAGAATGCATCTTTTGAGAGAGAAAATCTTGCCCATTTGCATTTGATCTCGAATGATCACGAAACGGTGTCCAATTTGGTTCATAGGAAGATGTTAATTGAGGATCATGGCTTTAGTTGGAGTGTAATGAGTAGAAATGTGAAGAGTCCTGGTGCAAAAAGGGGTGATTTTCTTAAGGATGTTTCGTTGCACGACGTTAGATTGGACCCGGATTCGGTTTATGGTGTAGCGCAGCAGACTAATTTGGAGTACTTGTTGATGTTGGATGTTGATAGATTAGTGTGGAGTTTTAGGAAGACTGCTGGTTTGGACACCCCTGGTGAGGCATATGGTGGTTGGGAGGCACCAGATGTCGAGCTACGCGGTCACTTTGTAGGTTGGTATTTGTCATTCTGATTGTGCTTTTTGTTTTCTTGTAGTATATGATGAAACTGAATTTGTATTTGATTTGCGTATAATAAGAAATCGCGATTTGTTATTATGATATGTTCAATTCAAGACTAGCTAATTTTGATTTTTCCAGAGAGATGTTGTGTGACTCTCGTCACAACTCACATACATTTAACATTGCCCGTCCTCAGTGTGAAGTCTTGATTTCGAATTATCGTCTGTTTATTATATTCTGTTCTAAACCTTTAGTCATAAAGAAGTAAAGAAGACACGGTCCTTGAATAATTTGGGTTTTCTGTTTAAAATCGGAAGAGGCAACATGAAGTTCGAGAAATTACTGATGCTGTAATCTGTCTTGGATACTTATAGTATGTAATTGACTCTGTTACTTTCAAACATATGAAAGGGCACTACTTGAGCGCCTCTGCACAAATGTGGGCTAGCACACATAACGGTGACCTCAGAAGAAAAATGTCTTCAGTGGTTAATGCTCTATTAGAATGCCAAGCAAAGATGGGGACTGGCTATCTTTCAGCATTTCCGTCTGAACTGTTCGATCGTTTTGAAGCTTTACAAGAAGTCTGGGCTCCTTATTATACAATTCACAAGGTATAAGCTTCTATTTACTCTTCTTAATGTGTTCTGTATTGTTGTATATGGAGTAAATTGCAAATGTTACCTATGAGTTTTTATTGGAATACTTTTGAAAACATTAATAACTTCATAATGTTTTAGTGCATGTATGTGTACCCCATGCATTTACCGATGTATGTTTTACTAATGCTCTCAGTTATCACCTTATATATTACATAGGTACAACGAATGGTCGAGGTTTGCTCACACTTTTAGTGCATGTAGCCTGTTTCGAAGTCATAGAGGGTAAATAACATTGAATTTACAAAGGGGTAAATTACACCAACTTATGCGACAAAGGGGAAAATGCTTGTATAAACTACGCCAGTATTTGCATGTTAGAAATAACACGGGGTGGTTTTGCAATTTTCTCGTGGTGGTTGATCCTAATTAAAGAACTATTTTGCAGATATTGGCTGGTCTTTTGGATCAGTACACATTAGCTGGAAATTCTCAAGCTTTGAATATGACGATCTGGATGACTGACTACTTTTACACCCGAGTGCAAAATCTAATCACGGAGCACACCATTGAAAGGCACTGGTTATCACTAAATGAAGAAACAGGTGGCATGAATGACGTTCTATATCAATTGTACATTATAACGGTAAGCATGCCTTGTCGGGAAAGCTATATTCCTAGTCTTGTATTTTGATAATATCTCTAATTACCATGAAATGTAGCAGACAAAATCAAGATATATTACTGATATCAATAATACAAAAAAATTGATCTTCATGTTGGTGCTAATGTATTTTCTCAGTTGTATACCATAGTATGATGATATTTTTCTTTGATCTAAGAAATGAAAATTGAAAAAAGAAGTAAAGAAGTTTGCCACAAATATGGTTTAGAGTATGCAATCATTTCAATTATTTCTATTATTGTGCAATGTGCATAAATACTTTCCCTGATACATATATGGTGATGCAGGGTGATCAAAAGCGTTTGTTGTTGGCGCACCTGTTTGACAAGCCATGCTTTCTGGGCTTGCTAGCACTGAAGGTAGTTCTCGTTGTCCTCTTTAAGTTTTTAAGTTTGTTCTTTTTCTTTGAGCTCTTTCCTCTTATTCCCATAAATTTGAGAACGGCTTACTTGCATACTCAAATATTCAACTGTTGTTATATAGTAAAGTTCGTAATTACTTGAAGAATATCAAGGGTAAGTGAATGGAGGAAGAAAGTGCCAGAAGAGTTTCTGGTTCAGAGACTCAAAAGTCAAGTAAACAATATAATGATACTCATAGTGTACAAGTGCTAACAGAGACGCGAATAACGAGTAGATAGAGAATATTACATGAAAGAGCACAGAAGCAAGACATAATGAGCACAAAGTTGCACTTATAGGGATTCAAAACATGTGTCTTTTGTGTCATGAGGAGGAATTGGAGAAAATGGTGTGAAGGTAAAGTACCATCAAGTCAAACACAGATACTCGGATCGCAGAGCATTAACATCCACCGGGAATCCGCGAATGGTTGAAAGTTGACATCCATTCGAGTCCAAGAATAATACCATCACATCACTCGTTGATGGTGTTATCTGACCATATTACATTTCTTAGTATTTGTACTTCATTTGAATTGAAGGTCTAGTCTTTTCATGTCATGTATTGTATATATGGTGTTGATTATTACTTCACTTGTAGGCTGATGATATATCTGGTTTTCACTCCAACACACATATTCCCATTGTGATTGGAGCTCAACTGCGCTATGAAATTACTGGTGACCCGCTATACAAGGTAAAGCAGAAATCCATGCCTGATATCTCAACGGTAGTACTGTGGAAGTTTAGTCACTTCCAGTTATACCCTGATGTCATTTTAATTTTCTCCCCAATTTTAGAAAGAATGAAAAAATTGTGTCACAAATTATGTAATTTTACATTAAACCATCCTCTTAGTCAACCGGCTTATTATGTTCCACAAAAATTCAAATTTTCACCTTCAATGCATAACTTTACATTTCATGTCTTTCCAGGAAATCGGGACATTCTTCATGGACGTGATGAACGCATCCCACAGTTATGCGACGGGAGGCACATCAGTTAACGAGTTCTGGTGCAAAAATCAACTGATAATTGTTCTGTTAAACTTAATTTGTAATCGATACTTAATCACGGTCATTTCCAAAGTGACCACTGTTTTTGTTCTTTTCTCATTATCGGCTGAATTTTTTTTTTATTCATGGGCAGGTCGGATCCAATGCGATTAGCAAGCACCCTAGGAACTCAAAACCAAGAATCCTGTACAACGTATAACATGTTAAAGGTGTGCTTATACTTATATATATGAAAACGGAATGCTATTGGTGCATGATTGCATATTGCTTGTTATAATCAAATGGTGTTGGTGCTTTTCCTTTGGCTATTGTAGGTTTCTCGCTACCTTTTTAGGTGGACCAAAAAAATGTCTTACGCAGATTATTATGAAAGAGCGATGATCAACGGTGTTTTGGGTATCCAAAGAGGAACAGATCCTGGAGTGATGATTTACATGCTTCCTTTAAAACCTGGTGGCTCCAAGGCTCGAAGCTACGAGGGATGGGGAACAAAGTTCAATTCTTTTTGGTGCTGTTATGGCACAGGTGCATGCTTCATCAGTTATCCTATCATCTCGTGACTTGATATTTATCTGAATACAGAAATTTATCCCACTATTTATATAATTCGAAAATGGCCTCTTTAGGGTTAAAAGAACATTAAAATATACTCCAATCTCCTTAAGTTTCGAAAACATTACATATATGACTCCCCAACGTTTAGCGTTCATAAATCTTCAGATTGTATGTGCAATATTTTAAAACCTTAGGAGAGGTTTCTGTAATGAGACAAGGCTCACGAGTATAAATATAATTTATTTGTTGCCCCTTCATTCTTCCCGAGTGTTTCAGCATAATGCATGGAATCGCATTGTCTTCCACACACACACACACACATACATATACACAGACGTGCAGCCGTGCATGCACATACATATTTGTTTGTGTATTCGTACCTAAGGGCTTATTAGAAATATTTGCTTTTATCCACTACAGGAATTGAATCATTCTCGAAATTAGGAGACTCGATATACTTTGAAGAGAATGGAAAAGATTTGGGTCTTTACATCACACAGTTCATATCTAGTTCCCTTGATTGGAGACCTGGCCAAGTTTTGTTGAGGCAAAAAGTAGAACCTGTTGTTTCACAGGATCAGAGGCTTAAAGTAACAGTGACAATTTCTTCAAAGAAGGTACATATTTTCTTTATCTGTCCAATTACTTCACGACTCTATAAAAAAAACTGAAACTTCAGTACAGCAATATGAGATTTCATTTATTTTAGTTTATTCTTGGGTTTGATCTTGTAGTACGTGTTATGGGCAGTAGTTTGATATATCAACTAAAAGTGCCCCTTCCTTTTTCATTGAAGTGGAAAAATCATTCCCCCGCGTAGAAGTGTAGTCAAACTGGAGATTCTAGGCCATTTGTCTTCATGAATTGAACATCCAATTTTACACAGAGACTCATGTAATCAGTTTCTTGTCAAAGTCTTTATTTTCTATTTTCCAGGGCTGCAAATTGCATGTAGCTTTGTCGTGAGAATAAGCTTCTGTTGTCTTTCAATGATAAAATTCTTGGTATAAAATTTACACTATAATAATAGCTTATGAATGTCTTCTTCATTCAGCAAGAAGGAAGATCATCAACTGTGCATTTAAGGATCCCATCGTGGACATACTCAGGTGAAGCAAAAGCATCTTTAAACGGCCAAGACTTATCCTTACCAGAGCCTGGTATGAACTCAACCCGTCTACTTTTTCCTCATTGGAACTATATACGCTTCCTGGAGGTCATTTGTTAATTTTTGCTTTCCATCGCTTTTTTGAAGCAAAAGAATCGAGAAATTTATCATGTTTCTGCTCTCCATGCAGGAAATTTTCTGTCAGTTACTAAAAGTTGGGGGTCAGAAGACAAAATCATTCTTGATCTTCCCATGAGCTTAAGAACTGAGGCTATTAAAGGTCTTATCAGTAGACGTTCACATATATCACAAATTCATTGCAGTTTTTTTTATGAAACTAACAAAATTTCCGTAATCTTGCAGACGACAGGCCACAATATGCTTCAATTCAGGCATTCTTATACGGTCCCTACCTTCTAGCTGGTCTATCCAACGGCGATTGGGACATTAAATTATCATCAAGCACTTCTCTTTCAGACAGCATTACTCCAATACCCGCTGATTACAATGCTCAAATCATCACCCTCGGACAAGAATCTGGGAACTCGACGTTTGTCCTAACAAACTCAGACCAACTTATCAAAATGGAAAAGTCTCCTGAAACGGGAACTGATTCTGCTGCACGTGCGACTTTTCGACTCATTTTCAAGAACCCAACACCCGAAACTTATAGTGCTCCAAGCGATGCTATTGGGGAAAAGGTGATGCTCGAACCGTTTGATTTTCCCGGTATGGTTGTTTCAGATAACGGGGAAGGGGAAAGTATTGGAGTCTCGGATTCTTCATCGGTTGACAAAGAAGGATCTCAGTCGTTTGTTTTTCGTTTGGTTAATGGATTGGACGGCAGAAATGGAACGGTGTCGTTAGAATCGGACAGTCGGGAGGGGTGTTTCGTTTATAGTGGATTGGTGTATGATTCTGGTGCAGTTGTGAAACTTAACTGCAGTAGTTCTGGTTCATCAGATGATGGTTTTAAGCAAGCAACTAGTTTTGTTTTGAAGGATGGAATTAGCAAGTATCATCCTATTAGCTTTGTTGGTAAAGGGATTAAAAGAAACTTTGTTATGGCTCCATTGTTTAGCTTTAGAGATGAGTCTTATACTGTGTACTTTAATGCTACATTGTAAATAATTATGACATGAAATATATAATGTAAGTTGTTTAGTAAGTTAAGATTGCATTCCCTCATTTTTGCAGGATGAACCCTGACTAAGCCGACTTTTCGAGCTTGGCATTCTTTTTCTGTATAAAGTGATTAACATTTTCGGTTAAAAACTTAAGTACTTCTTTAGCATTTAAAAAGCTTGTAGAATAACTGAATAATGATTTTATTGATGCAATTGTTAATCAATTTTATTTAACTAAAATTAGACCAAATTTCTCTATTCTGCTGGTACAAAAATATTTTGTTTCCTCGGTCAAGGATAACACAAAATTGCCGTCGTTTTGTACTATCTTCCCCATTTTATTCCTTTACGAAAATTAAATGTAATATTCAGCAGTTGATAATATCTTTGTTTAATTTGCATCACGTATTTATCAAAATGTATTTATGGCAACAACAACATATTTAGATTCATTTGTAATTTCTTAGCTTCCTTTCCTAAACGTCTTTCATTTTCTACCACATATATATGGCGGTACGTAACAATTAATGATTAAATCTCATCCTAAAAAGAAGAATAAATGATGGTGGTAACAAAATAACATAAAGATTAGGATACTTTTGACTGCAATAAGACGAAAAACACGAGATCTGGATTACTGATTATTAAATAACAACAAGTTCTTTTTCTTTCTTAAATCAATGTCTTAGACATCGTGGTCATGATTTAAGTGTTATTCAAAACTTTAAGATGCTGAATGTGTAAAACTATCACGATAAAATAACTTAATATATATATATATATATATTCTGCAAACTTATTAACATAAGACGGCTCCAAATTCTCTTTAACGCGACAGCACCTTCCTGTCCTCCTATTGGTTGATTATCGAACACGCGGATCCAATCCTCACCCAACCCCACCATCCAATCTCAACCCTCGATAACAAAACCAATCCAACGGCCCTCCTCTCCCCACCCCCAAAATTTTCAAAATTCCCCCAATTCCCAAATCCCCTCCCGCTCCTCAAAATTTTCACAGATCCCTCCACTAAATGCCTATATAATCCCCAACCAAATCACCACATTCTCCATCACAAAATCAAACCCTAAATCACTGCAAATTCATTTTAACCATTACACTCACAAGATCCAAATGGCGCGTACGAAGCAAACCGCTCGCAAATCCACCGGCGGAAAAGCGCCGCGAAAGCAGCTCGCCACAAAAGCCGCGAGAAAATCAGCTCCGGCAACCGGCGGCGTGAAAAAGCCTCACCGATTCCGTCCCGGAACCGTCGCTCTGAGAGAGATCAGGAAGTATCAGAAGAGCACTGAGCTCCTGATCCGCAAGCTGCCGTTTCAGAGGCTTGTGAGAGAGATCGCTCAGGATTTTAAGACCGATCTGAGGTTCCAGAGCTCGGCCGTGGCGGCGCTTCAGGAGGCGGCGGAGGCGTATTTGGTCGGATTGTTCGAGGACACGAATCTGTGCGCGATTCACGCGAAGAGGGTGACGATCATGCCCAAGGACATTCAGTTGGCCAGGAGAATTAGGGGCGAGAGGGCTTAGGGTTTAGGTACTGTTTGGTAGACTGTGTTAGATTTGGACTTTTAATTTCTGCAAAACTTGTTATCTAGTGTAGTAATCAAGGATTAGTTTCTCTTATCTTGTAATGATTTGGAATTTAAGAGTTTGTTAATGTATGTTGGTTATTAAGAACTATGCTACAATTTTCTTGTGATACCACTGCTAAAACTATCTATAGCTATGCAATCACCAAATTGAGACATAATTACTTGCGAGTTTCGAGCAAACAAATGGCATCTTTCCAAAAGAAAGAAAGCTTGCTGGTGCACATGGTTAAGGATTTAGCCAACTTAGTATTGGTTTGAACTTTGAACAAGACTTCCAATTTTCAGTTAAAGTATGCGACATTACAGAAGAGATGACGAACCATAACACAGAGAATGTTAATGAATCGATGATACACTGAAGCTTGTAACTGAATGGCCAAGAGAAGAACAATCACCAATTAATTCATAACTTACAGTAACAAGATCCATAACATTGCCAGCAAAACTTTCAGCTGGAGGTAAAGGTTCATCTGCCTTAAATACACAACTTTTTGTGGCCTCCTATGTAGTTGGCATCAGATTAAATTAAACAGAGCGGGTATATACACATGAGAATATGTTGGCCGCAAGAGAAAAAATAACCCCCTCAAATGAGACAAATGACCCGGTCTGGGAACCATAAAGCAAGCAAATACTAAGAGCCAAAGTACTTCATCAGTTCGTCAAAGTCATCAACCGAATTATCATCCATGGTAAAGAAAAAGTCACCGGTATCCAGTGAACTTGTACCATCAAATGGAAGATTAAATGGATCAGGTGATAGGCTACTGAGAGGAGGAAACTGGGTATCGAGAGGCCTATCTGGCTCATGAGAGAACCCATCTTTCAAAACATGTAGATCTGCTCCAGATATATCATTTCCACTCTGAGGTAACACTGGTAAATGGAATCCTGAAGTATCTGCTCTATACTGCATCTCACTTACTGCTGCCTCAGATTGCTGTCCTTGATGACTTGAACCAACGGCTATCGATGAATTGAGTATTGGATAAGAGGAGCCATGATGCAAACCAGAAATTTGAGCCGGAGGCAGCGTTGAATCTTGCAGTCCATGTTTCCATACATGGAGGCCGGGCTCTTGATGTAATACAGAACTCCGAGTTTGATGGTGCGATGTAAAATGTTGAGGTCTAATATGCAACTGAGAATCTTGAGGCACATGAAGAGGTACAAGATTAGTACTTTGTGCCATAGGATATGGTAAAGTTTCATTATCCACCGTCGTGTTCCGAATAGGGACAGCATCAGAAGAAGGAAAGGAGCAAAGAAGGTTAAAGTCAGGTTGTACTAAGAATGGTTCACCCTGAGCAGCATTCTCCTGAGGCCTCATGGTCGTTACTCCATTTCCGGGATGGTTCTCAGTTATCAGGTGTCCAGCAAGATGTGTGCTAAGGTGGTTTGCCTCCATCACGATGTCTTCAGGATCATCATGAGGATGTTCATTGAGAGATGGTACTGCAACTTGGTTAGAAGGGTTTGGTTTTCGGCGTTTTGGTTTCCTCGGCCGTTCACTTACATGGTCTTTATCTTTGGCTGGCTGAGATGTAACATGAACAGGAGGCTCAACCGGTACTACTTCTGTAGACTGATTTCTCCTGTCATCTTTAGAAGAAACAGATCCCAGGCCATTATCAACACCATCAACATCATAATCACTATCACTGTCAACAGAAGGTTTTTTCTTATTTCCACGATTTTTAGAAGGTGCTTCACTGATGCCAGATGAACCATTATCACTGCTTGGTGGCCGAATGAAGGCCTCCTCCCTGCTCAAAACACCTAACCATATCGAGCTCTCTTTAGCAGTCATCTTATCCTGCAAGCACTTCGACTGCCTAACTAGTTTCCTTATCTTTGCAATATCAGGTGACATGTGCTTTATAACAGCAGTGAGCACCCCAACTTTCCACATCTTCTTCAAATCATGTGGCTTCTTATATGGAGGAATATGACCCTTTGGCAATCCCAACTTTAACCACCATTCTTCATTCCCAGTCGGCCACCATGGTGGAGGGATGCCCTTCTCCAAAGGATACTTTCTCTGTGGTGGATCGCAATGTTGCATCAGGGAAGACAAAAGAGAACCCAATGTCGCATCTTGCAAGTCTTGAAGAACACTCTGCGAGTTACCATTTTGAGTACCTCCTCCGTCTCCCCTTGAGAGAGCGTCGGCCTCATATTTAGCAATGGCAGCAGGACCGTTTTTGTCAAATTTCACTTTTTCTTTCCACCAAGCTCTTATATTATCAGATGCACCACTAACTGGCTTACCCTTCTCAGGAATAATACCATACACAAACCCACGAGCCTTGCAGACTTCCATAAGCTTCAACATGTACTTCAAAATGCCGTCTTGTGCTCGTGCCATCTTCTTCCTCCGTGCCTGATCTGAGGTGGACTTACCCTTCTGCTTCTCTGCAGCTTGCTGCATTGCAAGCTTCTGTCTTTCCTTGATCCTCTTGAGCTTGACACGATCCCTCCACATTCTCTTCTCCAATTCCTCCGCCTCAATCTCCTCGTCGCTAACATCTTTGTCCTCAACATTGTCATCATCCCTTATGTCATCAACTTCAATATCCGAGCTGCCACACATTTTATTACCATCAATAAACAGCAAACAAAGCCCAAAAAATGATTACAACGAAGAATAACAAGAAAAGTACCAAACAAAGTCTAAAGCAAAATCCCTCCAGCTAGAATTTTTTTCCAATAAGAAGACAATCCACGTTCAATATAAACAGGAAGATAAGTCATATCTATCATTTTTCATCACGATCTCAATAACTAATTGACAATTCAGTCCGAAAAATTGGCAAAAAAAAAAAAAAAACATCCAATTCAATCATAGCGAATTGAGAAATAAAAATCAAGAACCTCTCTTGATATATGATAATTACATGACCCAAAATCGAAATAAAGCTAGGCCCAGATTGCTCCTATAAGATCATTGAAAAACCCAATAGATTCATAAATCTTCTAAAAACGTAAAATCAAAATTCAAAGAGAGTCGAATTCGAATTAGAACAATTGAAACGATTCATATCTGCGTTCAATTAAAGAATCAATACCTGATATCAACTCCTATATCCTCCATCACGGCCATTAAAAAAAGGAAACCCTAGCGAGGATTTTGGGGATTTTATCAGAATCGAAAAAAGAAAAAAGAGAAATGAATTTTTAGAGAGAGAAAGGGAAAATGAATGTATTTGGGGATGGTGGTGGACTGTGTGTAGGTAGGTCCACTGTACCCGTGTGTTAAGAGTCAAAATCACCACTTTCGAGGGGAGATGAATAAATGGGCGGCTCCAAACATTTTTCTATGTAAATATATATATATACACAAATTGAAAAGAGAGCTAACTTTCCAAAAAAAAAATTAAAACATAAATAGCCTTTTTTTCTTTACTAAAAAAGTAAATATTCATGTTTAATTTAAGGGATAATATTACTCACACACCTGAGGTTTGGCGTAATATCAGAAATCTTTCGTGGAGGTTTCAGTAATATCAGTGATACCCCTGAGGTTTGCATCAACATATCATATAAATCCAATATTCCCTTTTTGCCCTTATTCACCCAACTTGTTAAGAATAAAGTATAATTTTTCTATTCAGATTCTCACGATGACTTTATAAATATATATTGTTAATCTTTGATTTTTTTAACATAATCTTTTATAGAATTAATAAGAATGTTTGGATTTCTAAATATTACATTTTAAAAATGATAAATATATTTAAACAAAATTCTAAATATACATGCAACTTTGATTTTTTTTATATTGTTTTGAAAATAAACACTAATTTGCTAAAAATAAAATAAAGTTTTTATGTTTTAAGTGATTTTTAGTTTTCTTTTAATATTTTAGTTTTTATTTCCTTGTTAAAGTTTTATTCAAAAATTATATTTGTTAAAAAAAAATTAAATTCTCAATATTCATTCAAAAGATTTTTTTTTCCTTCTTTCTCTTTCTTATTTTTATTTTTATTTAATGTGAATACCAAATAGGTATTTGGGTCTTAACAAGTGGTCAAAGTTGACCAAGGGTAAAAAGGGGATGATTGACCTATGTAATATGTTGATGCGAACTTCATGGGGGTGTCACAGATATTACTGAAACCTCATGGGAGGTTTTGGATATTATGTCAAAACTCAAGGGGTGTGAGTGATATGGTCCCTTAATTTAATTATGACTGATATGTTGAATCACTTAAAAGTTAATGAAAAATCTCTATTTCTAGTCTTGACAGCTTTTGAGAATTATTCTTCTCAAGTATTGTATCATTTTTGGTTACATTCGTGGTTTGCCGATAAGGTTGTTTGAGATCTTTTTAAATAGGAAAATTTTCTTATTATGAAAGAGTCTGATGGTTGAAGAGCGAACCAAATCTAGTGTCACAAATTATATGATATAGTTAGATAAAAAATGATTTGGAAAGTCAGACCTTGTAAAACTGTCAATTTTATTAGTATTATTGGAAGGTCAAACCTTACATGAAATCCTCATGAGATAAAAATAAAAAAATCTGCAAATATTGTAAATTTGGAATTACATTATCCAGGGATTATTATTATTAAGATAAATCAAGAGACGGGATTCGTGGATTTTGTAATTATTTCACCACTCTTATTGGGGCTGTTGGAATCTTTGGTCGTATGCTGTAGTATCCAACAATTAATTTTATATACGACAGAAGTGATCAGGACAATTTTAATTGTAATTGGTATTTGATAAGGGGATCATAATTTATGCTGACATTAATGTTATTCAGCGTCATAGATATGTAAGTGTACCCCATAATTTTTTTTAATTAGTTTTATACATAATGTATTGTCGTTGGTATTGTGCTACTTAAATTATTTGTTTCCCAAACGTGGAATTTGCGCAATCTAATCTTTTGTTTATTAGTCGTGAAACTTGTATGAACTTGGGACCTCGTAACTTTCCTTGGTTCAATATTAGAATATAGAAGTCATTATGTCTTTATTTCATAAAATTTGCTTTATGAAATTCAGAAAATTACATAGTGCGGAGCAATAATTGGATAAGGAAAAAATGCTTATTTACCACTAGTAAAAAGGAAAAAGGATCCTTCCTGTGCTAAGGTTTTGTTTGAATAGTTTCTCTTACTGCTTAAATCCGGTGCTTACCCCCCCCCCCCCCCCCCCCCAAAAAAAAAGAAAAGAAAAAGCTTTTGCACTGAAGAAGATCATTTGATCTTTATTTCTAATTCTTTATTTATATATATAGATATTTATATATGCCTTAATGGAAAAGTCGAAATTAGAGATCCTTCATAAGCTTTTGAAGGCATGATTTCTTAAAAATCTTCAACTAAAATGCTGTCTTTTCACTGTACCAAAGAGAATTCTTTATTTCATTTACTTTAAGCATGCATTATTAAGCTAAAGAAGAACATCACATAACTTCTCAGCATATGCAACATACAGAAATCTGAACCCACAGCTCAATCTAAAACTTTTTCACTTGGACAAGAGCTCCTTCTCTCTTCCCAGATTCAAGCATTGCATCTAATACAGCCAAATCTCGCGCACCTTCAACAAATGAAAGCCGGTTCTCAGCTTGAAAGTTGCCGTCTTTCTGCGAAAAGTAAAAATACAAATGAGTGGTTGATAAAGGCATCAAAATTAAGTGCCAAAAGTGCGTGGGAAAAAAACTCAAAATCTTTCTTTAACCTTCACGATTGCCTTGGAAACATCAACAAGAAAGGCTTTTAGCTCTTCAGTGACACCGCTGATGGGGAAGAACGAGTCTTTCGTTTTCCCGTCGGCCATAAAAAGTGTAACCTATTGCATGTTCATAATTGGTTAGTAAATTCTGAGAAGTTTTGATAATGTGTAGGAGATTCGAACACAAAAAATGTACCAAGTATCCAGTTTTCCCTTCTCTCTTTTCCACGTCAATTTGCAGCGTTCCCTTTAAGCCTACAACTCGGGTGACTAACTATAGGATGTGAGAATTAGATAACATGCGTAACATTATAGTGTAGAGGAATGAGAGGACGTTTTTAGTTCATACCTTTAGCGTTTTGGCCGAAACAACTATTACCAAGATGCCATGACATCCATTCTCCAGTTTACTAAGTGGCGCAAGAGTGAGTAGGAAAAGGTTTATTCTTAGTTCAACTTGATCAAAACAAGATCCATGAAAGAGAAGATGTTTTGGAAAACTTACATTGCGGAAGACATGCTATCAGGGGGAGGCAAAGTGGTATCGACATTAGAAGTCATTGCTGAGACTGAAGTTACCTCAGATCCCGTTAGCTGTTTTTATCCCAGAGAAAAAAATAAAAAGAATCTCAACATGAAGTTGAGAGCATGATAATAACAACTTCACAGAAAAAAGATTAAATATTTTTCAGCAGCTTTGTTGTTTTCCCTTTCCTTTTTTTTTTAAAAGAGAGTTCCGGTTCGTTCTTGGTACACCATTCACTAAGTTTGGAAGACTGAATTGTGACAGAAGGGTCAGAGATCAAAAGTCTAAGTCCATTTCCAGTTCTAGGAATGTCAAGTGCTTGTAAATGGCTAGGAATCCCTAAATGAATGAAATTGGACCGAGAAAGGATGATAGAGATGATTCTGACCGATGCATAAAGAGGATGAGTATCAATGTAATGAGTCTTCACTTTGAACTTGAAGATGACGTATTTCATAGCGTTTGTTAACGTCCATAATAACTTCAGGCAAAACAATCAATATTAAAACGATTTTCTTCCAAAAAGTATTATGATTTGAGACTCAAGCTAAATTTTGTTTACTTGTGAATGAAAAATTCATGAAATGACAGGCACAAAACTTCCAGACAGAAAGTCACAAATACTCTCATACTTATATTCAACTTTGCATTAACGAAAATTATCGTGATTTTCTGCTTTGCTGAGTCTTATCTTATCCAACACATTGTGTGTTGTTAAATAAAGTAAATCCAAATAAATCAATAAGATTATGGAATTTGGGAAGTTTCAGGATATTAATTTGATCTTGCTGTGAATTCAGAAAAAAATTACATCTTCGGTTGTCATGAAGATTAAACATTCTCCACACCTAGAAGCATGCTTATGCATCTTAGAATTCAGAAGACACCAAAAAATTTATCAACAAAAGATAAAAGAACGAGAGTAGCTCACCATCCTCAGTACTGCAACAAAATGTACCCCCATATCTAAAATGTAGCCACCCTATAAAAGAGGAAAGTTTCAGTGTTGGACTTGAAAATTGCTGGTTATGAATAATACTTCAAAGAAATAGGAAATCATAAACATCACCATCTTTCTCCACACGTGGTATTAAAACACTATACTGAATCTCTTATATGCAATCTGAGAACGAGCAAAAAGCTATCACCAAAATGGAATACTCACAGTAAAGTTGTGTCTCCAAGAACTTGAGAAATAAGGACTTGAGTCATTCATTGGGACTTCTACAATCATTTGAAAATTTACCATATCTCCTATATCAGCCATAAGTTTTTTGCCCTGTCAGTTTATAATATTCTATATAATAAACCATCTCGTCAAACACGTAATTTAATAGCTAGTAAGGCATTGAAAAGTAATCAGTACCTCCCAAAAACCAGGTTCGAATCGGTAATTTTCAGCTATTGCCCAAATAGGTTTTGAAGTGGTGCTAAAAGAATTATAGGCCGACAAGGCAGCTTCCACCTCACTAATAGCTGAGAAAAGAGGCCAGCAGTCCATTATAAAATGATTTTCCAATATACAGAATATTGAATTTCACATATCAAACTTTCACATATTAGATCACGCTGAGGATTGGCATGGGGTAACTATATTGTCATATTTGGCTCTTATTCACTATTATTTTGATGAAAGCTTTCCCATCTTGATTAAGTGTCAAGAACTACGTCGGGAAAGATTTTTCCCATAAATGTAAATAATAGATTAGTTGCCATGTTGAGCTGTATAATTTAATATGGTTTAAGTAAGCACATTATTGATCAAAACTGAACTTTGCATATTGAAATAGTGTACAATAACAGTTTTAGACATTGTTTCTTGCAAAAAATATATAAATATACAGAAGTTCAATGAAAGTTTTACTTACAAGACGCTGCCGGTTTCTCTTCATGATCATAATTTACCAAGAAAATGAGCAGCACATGCATAAAAACAATCGATTAGTTTATCCCATATAAACAAGCAAATCAATTCTTTTAGCATTTTAAGATCTAACATTCACACAACATTCACTTTTCAAAAGACAGGGGTGCCAGTTTCAGCTCCTGCAAGGGTGCTACGGAAGTGCAAACTGGGACCAAAAGCTTTTAGTTTAGCTTCTGTTAAGCAGAAAATTCTACTTTATGTTACAATACAAAAAAATCACCTTGAAGAACATGCTTTCCACTCTTCAGTAGTCTCAACGACAAATCCACCTGCAAAAAACGTTCACATATGCATGTTAACGCTGAAACTTTGAAGTCACAATAATGAGCCATGATATTCCAATGATCTCTATTCGGAGAGGTCACACGGAGAAGAATGAAAATATGTAATAAGTAACTCGATAAGTTCTTCAGGTACCACTATCTTTCTTGATATATTATCTGGAACTTCTTTCCCGTGTACTCTTATAACCTAAATTGATTAGACAAATTTAGGCAAAATCTGGCAACTAATCAACTTCAAATCCACATAGCAAGACGAGCTCCTAATGTCTTAAAGCTCCGTTTAGAGATATAACCATAATATCTGGCTTTCTATCGAAACATTAACAAATTGAAGAGCAATACTCATTGATACACAGACATAAGAAATTGCAGCACAAAAAAGACAAGAGAAAGGCAGAAAAAAGATGCCTGGAATTGTGCAGCAAGAACCACAAGCACAGCACTAATGGAACCATCTTGAACAATCTCATCAAGCCCTGCATCACCAAATTTACATTGCACCTTTGGGAAAAGCTCTTTAGCAATCTTATCTGCACCTCTCGCTGACTCCTACGAACAAATATTAATCATTTCATTCTACTTAGCAACATTAATTCATAACCCATGTTCCCCTGGTATCATAAAAACAATAAAGTTCAATACTTTACACACTGAAAAAGCAGGGGAAATAGCATTTTTTTCACAGCAAACTTAATTATGTTACATCACAAATCACCAAATTAAGCAGAACCCAGATGCTGAAATGGAATTCCGAGGCAAACCCAGTATTTTATTTTTTTCGATTTTAGATGTTTCTTCAAGAAAATCCAAGAAACAATACAATAAAAAGATGTGTGTGTGTGTGTGTGTGTTTTTTTTTTTTTCTCACCTCAGTGCGGCTCCAAATAGCTTTGAGGTTGAAAAGATGAGAAATTTCAGCTAATGTGGGAATGTATTGAGTTTTGACGAATATTCCAGCTCCAAGTATGGCTATTTGCGGTGGCTGAGCCATTTGATTTCTCGAGCAAAATAGTGTGATATTAGTGTTCTTGAGAATTACTTTTTATGTTCTTGGTTCGATGATATTGTGGGTTATTATTATTTGTTTTGTCAAATAACATGAAACAAAGGGTTATTGTTATTATTATTATTATTATTATTATTATTATTATTATTATTATTACTGTCCAAAAAAAAGGGTTATTATTATCTGATTTGTCAAATAACGTGAAACAAATTATGTCCGTGTTACACACAAATTGGTTAATATTTTTGGGACGATCACTTATGAATTCTAATGAATTTGCAGTGATTGCGTTTCCATTTTTGCAACTTGAGGGACTTACAGACGTTGGAGAATGTCAACTAGCTGTTGGAATCTTTGGTCGTATCACGTATGGTGTTGTATCCAACACTTAATTTTCTACAAGACAGATCATGAGAGTTTTAATTGTAATCGATAACGGGATCATGAATTATGATGACACTAACGTTATTCAGCGTTATGGATATATAAGTGTACCCCAGAGAAATTTTATTATTATTTTTATATATAATGTGTTGTCGTTGGTTTTATTTCATGCTACTTCAGTTTTTTGTTTCCCAAACGTGGGATTTGTGCAATCTAATCTTTTGCTTATCAGTCGAGTTTCTGTAAGAAGTTTGGACTACATAACTTTCCTTGGTTGAATACTAGAATCTAGATGTCATTATCTGTATTTCATAAAGCTTGGTTCATGATTCAGAAACTTTCATCTTGAGGAGCAATAATTGGACAGGGAAAAAAGGTAATTAATACATACAAATGGCAAAATAATGTCCACTAACCCTAAGAAGAAAAAAGGATCCTTCCTGTGTTAAGGTTTTCTTTGAATAGTTTTTATCCATGAAAGAAAGTTTCTCACTGGCTTAAAAAATTTACATTTGGTGCAACTCCCGCCCCCCCGAAAAAAAACACACAGACACAAAGGTAAATAACGAAAAAGTTAAAGGAAAAGAAAAGGTTAACTAGCTGCTAATCTCTAAAATCTGAATTGGAGAAAATAAATCATCAAGTCATTTTAATTTCTACTATGTTGAAATAAATTTGCCTTAGTGAAAAAAGGTGGAATTAATTATTTAATAAACTGGAAATTTAATAGAGATCCTTCATAAGCTTTTCCAAGCATAATTTCTTAAAGAACATTAAACTGAAATGCTTTCTTTTCTTTTCGTTGTACCAAAGACAACTCTTTATTTCATTAACTACCCTCCATTATTAAACAGCCTTATTCAAGTAAAGAGGAATATTACATACTCGTAACCTAAGCATGTGCAACAATAGAAATCTGAATCCACATCTCAATCTAAAACTTCTTCACTTGGACAAGAGCTCCTTCTCTGTTCCCAGATTCAAGCATTGCATCCAACACAGCCAAATCTCGCGCACCTTCAACAAACGAAAGCCTGTTCTCAGCTAGGAAGTTGCCGTCTTTCTGCCCAAAGTAAAAATACAAATTAGTGATCAATGAAGGCATCAAATTTACAATCAAAAGTGCCAAAAGTACGCAAGATTGTTTTTTTTTTTCTTTTCAAAATCTTGCACTAACCTTCACAGTTGCCATTGAAACATCCTCAAGAAAGGCTTTTAGCTCTTCAGTGACACCGCTCATGGGGAAGAACGAGTCTTTGGTTTGCCCATCAGCCATAAAAAGCGTAACCTATTGCATGTTCACCAGTAGTTAGTATGTTCTGAGAATTTTTTATGATGAGTAAGAGATTCAAACACAAAAAGGGTACCAAGTATCCAGGTTTCCCTTCTCTGAAATCCACATCCATTTGCAGTGTTCCTTTTAAGCCCACAACTCGGGTGAAGAACTACAGGGCATGTGAGAATTAGATAACATTCTTAATCAAACATTATAATGTAGAGGAATAAAAGGTCATTTTTAGTTCATACCTTAAACGTTTTGGCCGATACAACTGTTACCAAGACTCCGTGACAGCCATTCTCCAGTTTACTAAGTTTGCGCAAGAGTGAGTATAAAAAGTTTATTCTTAGTTCAACTTAACCGACACGAGGGATCGAAAGAGAAAATGCTTCGAAAATTTTACATTGCTGAAGACATGCTATCAGGGGGAGGCAAATTGGTATCCACGTTAGAAGTCATTGCTGAGACTGAAGTTACGTCACATGCCGTTAGCTGATTTCATCAAAGAGAAATAAATTACATAAATCGCAGCATCAAGTTGAGAGCATGATAATAATTTTACAGATAAAGAAGAATTTTTTTTCAGCATCTTTGGTGCTTTCCTTTTCCATTTCTTTCTATTTACAGAGAGCTCTAGCTCGTTCTTGGTAAACCATTCACTAGTTTGGAGTGCCTAATATCGGAAGTTCCATGGCTGCATAGTGACAGAATGGCAGAGATCAAAATTCTAATTACATTTCTGATTCTAGGAGTGTCGAATCCATGTAAGCTAGGGATCCCTATATGAATGAAATGGATCAAGAAAGGATGAGACAGATGATTGTGACGGTGAATAAAGATAATGAGTATCAACGTCATATGATTCTTCACTTTGACCTTTAAGACAACATGTTCTACAACGGTTGTTAATGTCCAGAACAGCTTCAGTCATAGCAATCTCTTGTAAGACGAAGAAACTTCCAAAAGATATTATGATTTGAGATTCCAGATATATTATGTTTACTTGTGAATGAACAAGTCATAAATCACAGAAAGTCATGAATTATATTCAACTTTGCCTTGATGAAGCTTACGAATCAATAAGAGTATGGGAGATTTTTTCTATTTGCTGAGCCTTTTCTTTTCCAATAATGTAAATCCAGTCGCTTCAATAAGATTATGGAATTCGAGAAATTTCAAGACATTAATTTGATCTTGCTGTGAATTCCAGAAAAAATCACATCTTCACCTGTCATAAAGATTAAACATTCTTAACCTAGAGAAGCATGTTTATGTATCTTAAAACTTCGAAGACACTGAACATATTTCATCCGTAGAAGACAAAGAGTGAATCTAGCTTACCAGCCTCAGTGCTGCAACAAAATGTACTCCCATATCTAGAATGTAGCCACCCTTAAAAATAGGAAAGTTTCAGTATCGGACTTGAAAATTGCTGGTTACTAATAATACTTCAAAAAAATATGAAATCATAAACTATCACCAGCTTTCTCCACATGTAGTATTAAAACACTGTACTGAATCTCTTATATGTAATCTGAGAACGAGCAAAAAGCTATCACCAAAACGGAATACTCACAGTAAAGTTGTGTCTCCAAGAACTTGAGAAGTAAGGACTTGAGCTATTCATTGGGACTTCTACAATCATTTGAAAATTTACCATATCTCCAATATCAGCCATGAGTTTTTTCCCCTGTCAATTTATAATATTCTATGTAATAAGCCCTCTTGTCAAACAAGCAAGTAATAGCTAGTAAGGCATTGAAAAGTAATCAGTACCTCCAAAAAACCGGGTTCGAAACGGTAATTTTCAGCTATTGCCCAAATAGGTTTTGAGGTGGTGCTAAAAGAATTATAGACCGACAAGGCAGCTTCCACCTCAGTAATAGCTGAGAAATGAGACCAGCACTACATTAATAAATGATTTTCCAATATACAGAAAACTCAGTTTCACATATCAGATCAGTCTGAGGATTGGCATAGGGTAACTAAATTGTCATATTAGGCTCTTACTCACTACTATTTTGATGAAAGTTTTCCCATCTTGATTAAGTGGGAACAACTCAATCACGCAAGATTTTTCCCATTAATGTAACAAATAGATTTTAATTGCCATTTTGAGCTGATATAATTTAATAAGGTCTAAGTAAGCACATCATGGTCAATGCGGAACTTTTTGACATGGATATAGCATAGAATCACAGTTCTAGACATTGTTTTATTGCAGAAAAATATATAAAAATATACAACTTCAATGATATTTTTACTTACACGATGCTGCTGGTTTCTCTTCATGACCATAATTTGCCAAGAAAATGCGTAGCACATGCATAAAATACAGTCGATTAGTTTATCCATATAAACAAGCAAACCAATTCTTAAAACTTTTGAAAGACAGGGGGGTGCCCTGCAAAGATGCTACAACAGTGAAAACTGGACAAAAGTGCTTTTAGTTGAGCTTCTGTGAAGCAGAAACTTTTTCTTACTATATAATAAAATTACCTTGAAGAACATGCTTTCCACTCTTCAGTAGTCTCAACGACAAATCCACCTGCAAGAAAAGTTCATATGCGCATGATAAAACCGAAACATTGCAGTACAACAATCACGAAAACAAGCCATGATAACCCAATAATCTCTATCTAGAGAAGTCACACAGGATAAGAATGAAAGCTAATAAGTAACTTTGTAAACTTCCTCAGGCATTGCTGTATTTCTTGATTGTTCATCATTTGTATCTCATGTTCAGTCACCAGTTTTAAAGTTAAACGAGAAAATCAGTTTATTAGCTAAATATTAACAATGTAATGCAGTTTTGTTAAAGTCTGAGTACACTTTCCTACTTGGAACTAAAAATTGATATAAGAAGTAATTTACCCTCATAAAAAGGAAAAAAGATTCATGCAACAACTGTATTGATGATGTGGGTTGCAGCAAAACCACTAAGAATGCACCATTTCCTAAAGAATACGACGCTAAATTCTCCATTATTGCATCCCAGTTGTCGACTATCCGCAATAACCAAATCAAATGCACTAAGACATCGTGCAACAGTTGCATAAAATGACTACTTTAAGAGTAGACAAAGAGAGAGAAGAGATGCCTGGAATTGTGCAGCAAGAACCACAAGCACAGCACTAATGGAACCATCTTGAACAATCTCATCAAGCCCTGCATCACCAAATTTGCATTCCACATTTGGAAAAAACTCTTTAGCAATCTCAACTGCACCTCTCGCCGACTCCTACAGACACAAACTAAATAATTTCATACTTCTTAGCAACATTAATTCATCACCTCATGATCCCCTGGTATCATATAAACAATAAAGTTCAATGCTTTACACACTGAAAAAGCAGGGGAAATAGCATTTTGTCACAGCAAACTTAATTATGTTACATCACAAATCACCAAATTAAGCAGAACCCAGATGCTCAAATGGAATTCCGATGCAAACCCAGTATTTTATTTTTTTCGATTTTAGATGTTTCTTCAAGAAAATCCAAGAAACAATATCAAAAAGATTGTGTTTTTTTTTTTTTTTTATCTCTCACCTCAGTGCGGCTCCAAATAGCTTTGAGATTGAAAAGATGAGAAATCTCAGCCAATGTGGGAATGTATTGAGTTCTGACGAAGATGCCAGCTCCAAGTATAGCTATTTGCGGTGGCTGAGCCATTAATTGATTTCTCGAGCAAAATAGTGTGATATTAGTGTTCTTGAGAATTATTTTTTCTGTTCTTGGTTTGATACTGTGGGTTGCTATTATTTGATTTGTCAAATATCGTGAAACAATTTATGACCGTGTTACACGTGACAGAACAAATTAGTTAGCATCTTTGGGACGCTAACTTGTGATGAATTTGCAGCGATTGCGTTTCAATTTTGCTATTTGACGAACGTACAGACGTTGAAAGGCTTTTGGGACCCAGAAAAAAAGGACTTTTCATTTGCTTGCGATGCGAACTTGACCCATGTCATATAAGCTGCAATTTATAAGATCAATTAATTTTATGTGTCAATTATTTCGGGTACATTCATAAATGAGCAATTAGAAAAATGATCTTTTAAGTTTATATTTTACAATTGTTTAATCTGATATCAATCAAAAGTGGCTGAAAGAGTACCTGGGTAATAAAAGTTTAAGATGAGAATTCTCACCAATGAAGAGTAATACATCCAAGTAACCGGTTAGTTGTCAAACACTCAAACTTACCCTATTCAAATTACCAAAAAAACAAAAACTTACCCTATTCTATATTTTTTTTTGTTTTCATATGACCCTATTGATTTAGTCGTTTCCGTGCAATAATTATTTAATGTTTTTTGCATTTATGTTTCCGTGCATCTGATCCATAATGAAATTTTCGTGCATTTATGTTTTTTGCATTTATTTGAAGAGTATCTGGGTATTTAATGTTTCCGTGCAATCATTTTTGTAGAATCTTAAAATATTATAAAATTACTTGTAATTTTTCAAACGTCTCGACTTATTTAAATTCATATAAAAATCAAAATATTAGTCCATAACGAAACAAGAGAGTCGATCTTTAGTATAAGGCCTTGTATGACTCAATACCTCAATGAAGTAGTACTTGACTGTATTTGCACGAGCATCTAATCCTTATTGGATATTAACTTGGCTCCGCGCCTCCGCCAAACCCATAGACAAAGTCCAATTAGCAGACCAAAATAACTGAATAAATTAGCACAAACAAAGAATTAATTTTGGTTCAATTCTTTTATGATAGTATAATCACGTTGCTTATCTGTCGATTTATCACGTATGACTGTTTAAATCGATTTTTGTATTTGTTATTTTAAATAAATAGGTGATTAATGTAATATAAATTGACAAAAATAAAAAAATTGTAAGTTTTTGGCTCACACACCTTAACAAGTTTGATGTAAAATCTTGATGAGTAAAACGCAAACAAATCAATCTGGAATTTTAAGAAGTTAGTTCTAAAGTATATCTTTCCGTTTGTTATACTTTTTAAAATAAATGATTTAGTTTGAAATCTTTGAGTTTCCCATACATTTTCTTTTCATTTGTGTAATTTAACTTTACCTCTTTTTGGATACCAATATTTGGGCTGTAAGACCTGTACCAAATTTTACTATGACTTACGTATTGTGTAAAAAAAATCATGGTAATTACAAGTTTAATCCAACTCAACTATTACCCTTACTTCTAAATTATTAAGTTAACAAGCTTAAAATATAGAAGTAGCACAAATACATAGTATACGCCTACAGACAACTTTTTGTTTTTTTTTTTTTAATTTCGTAAGAGAAAACAAAATAATACATTTTACTAAAGTAATGATCTCATTCGGTGTTTCTCGATCGAACCACACATCTCTTGTCTTTAATAGTTGTAACGAGTATTTGGGATATCTTAATTAGCGAAAAGGGACAAGAAATATAAGACCCATGAAACACAATATTGTAGATTGAGCGTAAGTCTCTTGCTTATGCATGGACTTGGACAGAAAATTAATCTTATATAAGATATCTAAAATTGAGAATTGCTATTGTGCTTATATATTATAAATCACTAGGAAATTTCGCACAATAAACCAGCTATACGTACACATGAGAGATTTAGTGCAAATTCTTCAAACTGCATACTTTTGTTTCCATGAAAAGTTGTGCAATAAAAAGAACTTTAATACTACAATATAACATTTTCAGTTTTTCTGGTTCTAAATTAAATAAAATCTAGTACGTCTGAGATCAGCACGCATTTAATTTGTGTTGCTAAATATTCGTCTGCTACTCACTGAAAAGCTGGATTGATTGATTTCCGCAACTGTAACGTATTGTAACTGCATTTTCACGCAGACATGCATACGTCCATTTGTCAATATTGCATGGCCACCTGTCTGAAAAAAACGAAAAAAAATCTGTTAGCCTTTATGCTAATCGTGAGTTTCTATATAATTGATCATTATTCATTCATCAATTGATAATTAAAGGATCAGGCATTCCCATTTGAAAATATTTCTTACATTCATAATTAGATTAATACTCGAGCTGCATGCATTTTCCAGTTTCTCGAACCTGCAGGAGTTCTTGCGCTGCATTTATCGTCTGAGGTAAGTTTGTTCAATATTTTTGCACATTTTCTGTTTGTCTCATTTTTCCATATGTTCGATTAATCTTTAGGTAAAATGTTGAGATTCTGATAATAAATCTTTGATGAGTGTGCATGCTTAAATCTCATGTTACGAGCTTTGTAATTTATTTTGCCAGTGAGAACATAGTGAAAAAACGAGTACAAAATTTACTAATATTCACTTGTCAAGAAATTTATTAATGTCAAGGGTAACAATGAAAACTTTATTGCAAAAATAAAATAAAATGGGGCACTAGTCATTTGATGATTCTTTTTTGGAGTTAAGAGCAAAAAACTCCCTTTAAATGGCATGCACGCATTTAGACATTGCACACCGATTAATGGGTGAATGCACCCTACCAAATAACTCATGCACATAAAATGATTCAAATTAGTGATTCTATGTGAGGCAATATCAACACGTACTGAAACAAGTAGTTTAGTACCTTGATTATAACTAAATTGGTCTTAGCCTATTTAATATGAATTAGAACTTTCTCCAACTTTGAATGAGTATCTTCATTATTACTAAAGCTTTATTTAATTACTTTTTGGTCTTAGCCTAATCGGTTTGAATGCTTTCTTCACTTTTGAATAAGTGCGGGATTGGACTTTTTACTCAAAGTAACTTAAAGCATCGTAAATAATAAAATCATTGTTATATTTACTCAAAGTAACTTAAAGCATCGTAAATAATAAAATCATTGTTATATATAAACTAACCGATCGAGCAATAATTAAATTTCAACGGAATTGCCAGATGTTAATTTTAAATTATTGAATTGTGGTGTTTGAGTGTGATAAAGCATGTCCATAAAGTGGTGTTTTAATTTGCTTATCTTTTCATCCTTGAGGTCTTAGAATTGTCTTTTAGTCACGGGTCAATTCCCTTTTGTTGCGGACTCGTATTTGGATTCGCTTAAATGAGGGTGGATCCCACTCGACCCGATAAAGTAGGATGTTTGGTAATGATTTGTTAGGGGTGGGATAGTGATCCCGTTTAAACAATCTTAAACATATTTGTCATGGTCAAACTTAGTTTTAGGGTTAATGAGCACCGAAAGGAAATGCATATATACTTAGATCAGGTCTAATGGTCTATAGTCTATACTACGAATTTGTCACGTCATTACAAAAAAATCAAATACATGGCAAAACTATAACTACAAACTTTAATATGAGAAATTGTACGTGATCATAAGGTAAATCTGACTTGGGTAAGTATTTTTCAAACAAACTACCTAGACCAAACTAAATGAGAAGCGTTCAACTTCTCATATTGTGATTACGGTCGAAATACGGTAAGTCCTATTTTTAAGATATGCATGAATTTTTAATTTTAGTTATTTAACCGTCATAATCCGGCAACTATCTCATTGACTGTGATGTGATTTGTTTCTAGAGTAATTGAAAATTATTTATTTCTGGGGAATATAGGTGAGAACAAAATAAAGACCCCAAATTTTTTGTAAATTTATGATTATTTAAGTGTTATTATGTTCGAGATGCTGCATCTAAGAGAGGATATGCCCCCGTTGCACCTTAATTTTGTTGCATACAAATATTTATTATAAGTATATTCTTTGATCTGAAGCTCGAATTGAACGATGAGGTTGAAATTTAATGAGAACTTGAGAATAAAAAAGACGGCCAAATGAAAATGGTTAATAATCCCTTGGAGTATTCAATTGGACTACATGAATTAATATCCCTATTCATATGTCGTATTAATCCATAATTTTTTTGTGTTCTAAAAATAAAAAACTACTTCCCTAATTTTTTTTTATATTAAAACAAAACGAATTTAATCATTTTCACACTAAAATTTATAAACTCCTGTTATTCGTCTGTTCACAAAAAAATACTTTATATTATTTGAGAGCAAATTCTCAACGTTAAGAGATGTCATTATTAATTATATATAAGCCGGTAATTAAAGAAAACGTACGTCATAAACTCTTAGTCTTAGTTTTTTTGTCCACACGCTGATCAAGCAAATAGCTAGAGTCTCTTGTCTCCTCGTCAATTAAACTGTAGGGGGAAGAAATTTAATATACTTTCTCCAATCATTTGCTCAGTATACAAGTCCAAAGTAGCATGGTACATATAAATGAATGCCGAGAACTTTGGAATTTGTCAAGGTTCTGCAGAAGAAAAAAATACAAATATATGTCATTATTTAAAACAAGTTAATTCTTTGCGCGTTTAAGTTACTACTTATTGCTTCATGGCTCATGCAATATGTTATATATATACGTGTTAAGGTGAAATATCTTTCTTCAAGCCTTCCTTAAACTATAGAGACAATAGCTAGAGCTACTTTCTTTACCAAGTTTGCCCACATTCTGAAGGTAATATTAACTGTACAAGTACTGCAATTTACTTATATCTTTTATTTCTTAGCATATATCACAATGCAAGTGTTGAGCAGTATCGATCTTGTTCTATATTTTCGATTCCTTAATGTTTTTATGTGTTCTAGTTTCTATTATTGAATATATCTTCTTAGCTCATTGTTGGAGAATATATGTATATATGTAACATAGTAAATGTCGGTTCTCTCTATAAGTTTAAGTCTTTAAATGAGGCGGCAATTCGATACTCTGACTACTAATTAAAGTTTTTGCAATCAAAGAAAGAGATATCTTGAAGAAAAATTAACCATTTTACTCAATACTCATATCCTGATGTTTCCCTCCAAAAGTACATACTGATGGTAGTTGAGCAAAAAATCTGAAGGTACATGATTAAGTCAATTTATATAATATGTGTGTGATGTTATGCAAGTATACTGCAATAATGGTTAATATATATGTTTGGTGTTCTTCAATTATACTGTGCTAAGCGAGTGAGCAGATTGAGAGCTAAGTGAGAGAGCAGTACAAAGGAGAAAACTGAGAAATCTTGAGATCAAAATACTGTCTATAAAGAAAGTCTGATAAGAAAGTGTGATATTGATGTAGTATATTCCAACGCTTATTGTTTTCGACTTTAGAAATATACTGAAAAATATTGTAATTTCTTTGCTTTTATAAATTACTTCCCAATTTTATTTTCTTGCATTAATTGTATCACTACATTCAGTTTTCCTTCTTTCAACTATGTCGCATTGGAAATCCTTCATTCAAAGTGCTAGCAAAGAGAAAATTTCAACTTTGGTGCCTCAAGTTGGCAACTTTACGATTTTGGTGCCTCAAGTTGGCATCTCTCTTTTTTGGTGCCTCATGTTGGTATATTTTGTCAAATTTAGTGCCTATTTCCTCAATTATTCAATTTTGGAGTCAGATTTTAGTTTTTCAAAACACAGGGGCAGATTTGCAAGAAACGCAAAGGAAGAAATGTTTCTTCCAGTTTACCCAAAAAAAAAAAACGAAAATACACATTGGAAAAAAATAACGGGAAAAGAGAATTTCATTTGACCCATCACCCCCAAAATCAAAAACATTAGGGTTCATCCATCTCAACCCATAGAATCTCAAATACCTCTCAATTTTTGTCCAATTGAAGAAGTGTTTATCAATCTTCAATCAAGGTCATCAATTTGTATGTAGTTCTTTATGCCTTTTTCAATTTATTTTTTAAAGTTTTTCGCTTTTACAACATGGGTGAGCTAAATTTTTGCAATACGAGTTGAATTGTTTCGATCTCATTGTTCAGTGATTCCTTATGTCAATATTTTCATGGTATAATTCATCTAAAGTTAATTTTGAATTGGTACTTCTTTTTGTCAAAACGAGTTAAATTTTCTCATATATTAGATTGATGCTTTTGTGGAGTAACTGGTTTTTGAATGGAGAGATTTGTGATATGAGATCGAAACAATTCAACTCGTATTGAAAATTTTTGGCTCACCCATATCGTAAAAGCGAAAAAACTTTAAAAAAAATAAGTTGAAAAAGGCATAAAGAATAACATACAAATTGATGATCTCGGTCGAAGATTGATAAACACTTCTTCAATTGGACAAAAATCGAGTGGTATTTGAGATTCTACGGGTTGAGATGGATGAACCCTAATGTTTTTAATTTAGGGGTGATGGTTCTAATGAAATTCTCTTTTCCCGTTCTTTTTTCCAACGTGTATTTTCGTTTTTTTTTGTCCTAGTAAATTGCATGAAACATTTCTTCCTTTATGTTTCTTGCAATTCCGCCCCTGTTATTTGAAAAAAATAAAATCTAACTCCAAAATTGAGTAATTATGGAAATAGGGACTAAATTTGACAAAATATACCAACATGAGGCACCAAAAAAGAGAGGTGCCAACTTGAGGCACCAAAATCGTAAAGTTGCCAACTTGAGGCACCAAAGTTGAAAATCTCTCTGCTAGCAAACCATGTTCATGCTTTATATTAATCCTCTTATTCATGGAACGGCGGCGATCATATAAATAACAAAGTTTCTACATTTTTATGTAGATTTCAAAAAAAGAGTCAAACTTAAATTACCTGTCGAGGAACTTCGTTGCCAAAAATGGATGGAATATCCATTGATGATGAATTCTCGAAGTTGCACCCATGTTTTCATCCACAAACGAGAATAGCGATTATTGGAGCAGGCCCGAGTGGACTTTCTGCTGCTTATGCACTATGCAAACTCGGTTACTCTGACGTGACAGTATTTGAGAAGCATCCATCGCCTGGTGGCATGTGTGAATCAGTTGATATTGAAGGTATTATAAAGCATAAAAGATAATGTAAGAAACTTCTTTTCAATGATTTTGTTTGCAGAAAACAAAATAATGCTGGTCTAATTATAACTCTGGCGAGTTTATTCATTTATTAGAGTAGTTCAAGCATTAATGCAAACTTAAGTACCATTGGTGTCTTCTTACAGGAAAGATATACGATTTGGGAGGTCAAGTTCTTGCTGCAAACAGTGCTCCGTCTATTTTTCACTTAGCCAGAGAAGTTGGAGCTGAAACAAAAGAAATGGACACACATAAATTTGCACTTATCGACAGTTCAAGTGGAGCTCTAAGTGAAATGAATCTAGTAGAAGATTATGTATCTATGATTACTCTTACACTGAAACTCCAGGTTCGTTGTATATTCATAATCAGAAAATAAAAAATGAACTAAAGTTCTTCAATCTTTAACCAGTTTTAGTGGAGATATTTATTTTCTTTGTTTGACCAGGATAAGGTTAGGGAATCTGGTAGAATTGGAGTACATGCTGTGAGTGAAATCGCTCCAGATTTGGCTCCGGAATATCTCAAGAGTCAAGGCTTTCCATCAGTTCCTAAATCAGTAATATATGGATATACGGCATCAGGATATGGTTATGTTCAAGATATGCCTTATGCCTACATTCACGAGTTTACAAGAACTTCCATGGCTGGAAAAATTCGACGGTTCGAAGGAGGTTACATGAGCCTATGGAAGAAGCTCAGTGAACGCCTGCCGATAAAAGTCTGTTGCAACACTGAAGTAGTATCAGTTAAAAGGGATTCTTCAGGTGTTAAAATCAAATTTAAAAACAAGGATAGTGAAGTAAAATGCCAGGATTTTGATAAAGTTATCATCTCTGGTGCTTTTCCTTTTACCAATGGGAAAACTTACAGATCACCTTCGTTGAGCATATCAGGTCTGTTGCGTTTCATGACAGTGACATTAAGTAGAATATCTTTTCTTTCTCTTTTGAAGATTATGGAATTGTTTTTTGTCTGTAGAAACTGCAATCAATGACCGTATTGACACAAGTGAGCTGGAAAAGGAGTTGTTTGATAAAGTGCAAACTATTGACTACTACACCACTGTCTTGAAGATAGAAGGATTGGAGCATATTCCAAAGGGATTTTACTACTTTGACAAGTATATGGATGACCCTGAAACTATAGGCAATCCTGTTGCAATGCAGAGATTTTATGATGACACGAATATTTTCCTTTTCTGGTCTTATGGAAACTCTGCTGATATCCAGGGATCCAAGGTTGCAGAGCTTGCAAAGGATGCTGTCATAAGAATGGGAGGTGAAATCAAGGAAGTAATTTTACAACGAAAATTCAAGTACTTTCCTCATGTTAGTACTCAAGGTATTCAATGAATTTACTCGAAACTAGAAAGTTCTAAGGATTTTATATGATATATTGAAAGTTATTCTCTGACTAAATTTACATTTTGGATAACAGATATGAAGGATGGATTTTATGATAAGCTGGAGTTTCTACTACAGGGTCAACGCAATACTTACTTCGTTGGCGGGCTAATGGCATTTGAGCTGACAGAGAGGAATTCATGTTATTCATTGGAATTAGTCCAGAAGCACTTCTCAAATAATAATCTTGAACCAAGCTTTCCATATGTCAAGGTAATAATACTATAGATGCATGCATATTTATGCAAAAAGAAAAAAATAAATTGGAAGACTGTAGATTTTATATGATAACGAATGTATGTTTTTCGCAGCGACTATTGACACTGAAATCAAATGATGAAGGCTTACCTTCTAGGCAATTGGATGAATCACCACCAGTTCATTTTCCTGATCTTCATACACTTGATTCTTTCTTGAGATATTGGGGAACTCATAGTGTCACAGAGAACAAAACTCTATACACTTGGATTAATGAAAAAGGGCAGGTTGTAGCACAGAGAACATACAAAGAACTTCATTCTAATGCTTCTCTGATTTCTAAACAGCTATTGACAAGCCAAAATCCAAGTATTAAAGCTGGTGACAGAGTTCTGCTGGTGTATATCCCAGGTCTAGATTTTATTGATGCTTTCTTTGGTTGTCTGAGAGCTGGAGTCGTACCAGTGCCCACCATTCCTCCTGATCCATCTCAAAAAGGCGGACAAGCACTTCTTCACATTTCTAACATCGCCAAATCTTGCAATGCAGTCGCTATTCTGTCAACTGTTAGTTATCACATTACCGTTAAGGCAGCTTCTGCTCGTAACATATTATTCCTCAAAGGAAATGGAAAATCCTACCCGCGTTGGCCTGATTTGCCGTGGCTGCATACAGACTCATGGGTGAAAAGATCCAAGATTTTGAGCCCTCGCAGTGAACAAAATGAGTGGCATGAACCTTCAAGTAACGATTTGTGCTTTCTCCAATTTACATCTGGATCAACCGGCGACGCAAAAGGGGTCATGATAACTCATTCAGGTCTTATTCACAATGTAAAGATGATGCGGAAAAGATACAGAAGCACGGAAAATACGGTACTCGTAAGTTGGCTGCCTCAGTATCATGACATGGGACTGATTGGCGGACTTTTTACAAGTATGGTGAGTGGTGGATCAGCTATTTTGTTTTCTCCTGTAACATTTATAAGGAATCCACTGTTATGGTTGCAAACTATGAGCACGTACCGTGCTACTCACAGTGCTGGTCCCAACTTTGCCTTTGAACTCCTCGTTCGTAGGCTAGAGAGTAATAAAGCACAAGAATTTGATTTATCGTCCATGGTTTTTCTCATGGTTGCTGCTGAACCAATCAGGGCAGCCACCATGAAAAAGTTTCTGGAGCTGACTAAACCTTTTGGGCTCTCTCAAGAAGTTATGGCCCCCGGATATGGGTTAGCAGAAAACTGTGTGTATGTCTGTTGTGCATATGGAGAAGGTAAGGGAATGATGGTTGATTGGCAAGATAGAGTATGCTGTGGATATATAAGTGATGATGATTCTGACGTTTCTATCAAAATTGTCGATCCAGAATCTGGAAATGAGCATGAGAAATCTGAAAAAGAAGGGGAAGTCTGGATTAGTAGTCCAAGTGCAGCAATCGGCTACTGGGAAAACGAGGAGTTGAGCGAAAAGGTTTTCAAGAATGAGTTAAGTAACCATCCTGGAAAGAAATACACACGAACTGGAGACTTGGGGCGGATTATTGATGGAAAATTATTCATTACAGGTCGGATAAAAGATCTCATAATCGTTGCTGGAAGGAATATATATTCATCGGATATTGAGAAAACAGTTGAGAGTTCAAGTGAATTTGTACGCCCTGGATGTTGTGCTGCAGTTGGTGTTCCAAAGGAGACTCTCTTGTCAAAAGGGATTAAAGTTCCTGACCTTTCTGATCAAGTTGGGCTTGTGGTAATAGCGGAGGTTCGAGAACTGAAGTCTATTCCTCGCGAAGTTATTACAAAGATTCAGACATGTGTCGCTGAAGAACATGGTATCATGGTTGTTTCCATTGTCCTGATAAAACCAAAGACCATTTGCAAGACAACATCAGGTAAAATTAAGAGATTTGAATGTCTTAAAAAGTTTGTCGATGGAACGCTGGCTGTCGTTGACCAGCTAGTTTCAGGAGAAAAATCACCAATCCAGTTAAAGGGTGCATCAGAGACTCAGGCCATTAGAGTGCACCCTGAAACACATTCCAGTATAACCAAACAGAACATAATAGATTTTTTGATGGATCTCCTGTCTCAAATGACTGGAGTTTCAACTACAAAAATCTCCACTACTGAAAGCCTTGTATCTTATGGTGTTGATTCCATTGGCGTGGTTCGTGCAGCCCAAAAGCTTTCAGACTTTCTCGGAGCTCCTGTTGGTGCCATCGACATTTTCACAGCAACCTGCATTGACGACCTGGCAAATTTTTCTGAAAATCTATTACACAAGTCTCGTCCTCAAGCAGCCTTCAGTCTTCCAAATTCTACACAGAAAAATTCAAAAGTAGCCACAGATATTCCACCTACTTCGCCATCTCATAAATTGTGCATTTGGTTATTGCAACTTATGGCGCTAACCTATGTTTCATTCTTGCTGATTTTTCCTGCATACATATCAGTTTCAACATACTCAAATTGGATTTCCACTGCCAATACGCAGAAAAGTTTGGCCTTTGGCTACTTCATTTCCTTGGCATTTGCTCCTCTTTCATGGATGCTATGCATTTTCTCCACTTGCATCAGCATATCTTTCTTTGGCACTCCATTTCTTCAGCCAAACTATGCATTGGATCCCGAGGTAGCAATCTGGTCCCTTGAATTTGTGAAGTGGTGGGCACTTTATAAGGCTCAAGAAATTTCTTCAAAAGTTTTAGCTGTGCATCTGAGAGGAACTGTATTTCTCAACTACTGGTTTAAGATGCTAGGAGCCAAGATTGCTTCATCTGCATTACTTGACACAATAGACATTACAGACCCATTTTTAGTTTCAATTGGAGAAGATGCAATACTTGCAGAGGGAGCTTTACTTCAAAGCCACGAAGTGAAAAATGGAGTTCTGAGTTTTAATCCCATCAGAGTTGGTTCGAGGTCTTCAGTGGGACCGTATGCTCTTCTTCAGAAAGGCACAGTGGTGGAAGATGGAGATGAAGTACTTGGACTTAACTCAAGCATGGAAAGGAAGGTTAGTAAGCATAAAGCATATCTTACTGCAGTTAATAACTTACTGGATACCATAAAATATAAACATACTGATCTTTGCTTTCTGTCTTCTGAATAACAACAGGGTGAAATGGAAGTAATGTTGATCAGCAAAAAATGTGGAAATTATCTGCCTATTGTGCACTTACTTGGCATCTATGCACTTGGTTTTCTTGGTAGCTTGTCAGCAGCGATTTCTTATTTTGTCTATCTTCAGATATTGCAAAAGCCTCCCATTCTACAGCACTTTGCATTTATATGTGTATCCGGAGCATTTCACTGGTTTCCTTACATCATTGTTGCATACACTGTAATGTTTGACAGAGCCCCTTCAGATCCAATTAGTTTTGCCGTCTCCATAGCTGTGGCTTATGTTACTTATGGTCTTATCTTCAGTTTTCTCTCTTGCTTTGTGAAATCCTATGTTGCAAGAAAACAAACATCCATCAAAACTTGGTTTCTACATAGGATGGTGACAGCCTGCCACATAAGATTCACCAAGTTTCTTTCTGGGACAGAAGCGTTCTGTTTCTACTTGCGGAGTATGGGTGCTAAAGTAGGCCAGCATTGTTCAATCCGAGCCATCAATCCTGTCTCTGATCCAGAACTAATCTCTCTATCTGACGGTGTGCATTTAGGGGATTTCAGCCGTATTGTTCCTGGATATTACACTTCAAGAGGCTATGTTACTGGGAAAATCGATATACAAGAAAATGCAGTGATAGGGAGTCAAGGCCTAGTACTCCCTGGTTCTGTCCTTGAGAAAGATGTCATTCTTGGGGCACTTTCAGTTTCTCCCACAAATTCTGTTCTCAAGAGGGGTGGCATTTACGTCGGCTCTCCAACTCCAGTTATGGTTAAGAATGCAATGCACTCTTTTGATGAAAGGATAGAGGAAATGGACATTAAATACAAGAAGGTGCTGGGAAATCTTGCAGCCAATTTCGCAGGCTCGACTCTTAAAGTTCGTTCAAGATACTTCCACCGGATTGGTGCAGCCGGTAAAGGATTTTTGAAGCTTTATGATCATATCCCACTTTTGCAAGATCACCTAATCTTCTCTCAAGGGAAGCACTATCCCATCATAATACGCCATAGTAATTGTTTAAGCTCGGATGACGATGCAAGGCTCGATCCCCGTGGCGCTGCAATAAGAATCCTTTCAAATGACAAAAATGAAAAATCTCCTTTGCTTGATTTGACATTAAAGACAGGCAAGGCTTTTCATGCACGAACTATAGGTGACTTCGCTACGTGGCTGGTCTGTGGTGCTGCAGCACGAGAAGAGCATGTAAAATATGCTCCACATGTTCGGGATGCAATGTGGGATTCATTAAGGAAAGCAGATTCTTATAACGAGCTACATTACTATTCGAACATTTGCAGGCTGTTGAGATTCAAAGATGGGCAAGAAATGTATGCCAAATTCAAGTTGAGGCCCTTTGACAAGAAGTTTGGGGAAGACACAGGCAAGGTGGATCCGAGGGGTATACTTCCACCAGAAACTGGTGCAATCCCAAGAGACGAGAACGACAAGCGTCCCCCACTTTTCCTTGCTGATGATTTTCAAAAGAAGGTGAACTCTCCAGAGAAAGTACGGTATGTTCTTCAATTCCAACTCCGGCCTATCCCAGATAATGAAACGGCGCGTGAGATTGCACTGGATTGTACCAAACCATGGGATGAAACCGAGTTCCCACATTTCGATGTGGGAGAGATTACCATTGATCAAGTACTCACCAAACAAGAATCAGAGGAACTTGAGTTCAACCCCTACCTCCGACGCCATGAAGTGGACGTCATCAGGGCTTCATCGTGTAACCAAAGCGCATCAATGGATCATGGGCGTTCAATAGTTTACGCAATATGTCAACATCTGCGAAACAAAAAGCCACTCCCTGAAGCTTGGAAGATTTTATTGGACAGTTCCGATGTCAAACTCGACCTCTCAGGATGCCCAATGGCAGCTACACTAGAGAAAAACATTGTCAAAGAAGTAACATTAGCAAGGCCTTGGTACATAACCTTTTGGCTTATGTCAGGACAAACAATCCTACAGACTTTCCTCCCTTATTTTCTCACAGCAATGGTAATCTTCCCTCCTCTGAACTTCATTTTCTACCTAAACAAGATCAGTAAAATCCAAATGCAGTTCCTGCTGCCATTCTTCTGGATTCTCTCAGGCATTTCAGCAGGAGTTCTTTGTGTAATAGCTAAATGGCTTCTTGTGGGAAAGAAGAAAGACGGTAATATCGAGCCGATATGGAGTATAGGGATATTCATGGACACTACATGGCAGGCTATAAGAACAATTGTTGGCGACTATTTCCTGGAAATGAGCGGTGGATCGTTTCTTTTCGGAATATGGATGAGGCTCATGGGGTCGAAAATAGCGTGGGACAGTGGGGTATACGTTGATGGCATGGGTGCGGTTTTGAATCCTGAACTGGTTGAAGTTGAAGAGTATGGTTCAATAGGGAAAGAAGCTTTGCTTTTCGGGCATATATACGAAGGTGAAGGAGGTAAAGTGAAGTATGGAAAGATTGTTGTGAAAAAAGGTGGATTTGTGGGGAGCAGAGCTGTGGTAATGCCTGGTGTAACCGTCGGTCGAGGGGGAAATCTTGGAGCTTTGTCACTGGCAATGAAGGAAGAGTTTGTGAACTAAAATTCTAACTTCTGTGTATAGTATAGAAGTGTGATGAATTATGTATTATGTTTGAAGCTTTTGGCTATCAAGATAGGTGGACTGCATAGTGCAGAATCTGTAACCAAATGTTAGTTTCAGCTTCAACATACCATGTTGGGAGTTTTCTTAGTCATTTACAGATTATAAGATAATAATTACTTATATCATGACTATAACTATATGCATAAGAAAAAGAGGAGCTAGCTAAGTAGAGAGTCAAAGAATATGTGCTCTTAACAGTAGAATGAAATAGTGCATTGTGCTTTGAAACTCAGAGAGATCATATATTTACTGAAGCTCCAAAACCTGATACTGGTAAGAATAACAAAACAATAATCTTTATGCAACAAAACATATAACTTTGTAACCTGATGTCTCTCATATTATGGAAACATTGGAGATCATTTGAAGGATGCACAGCCAAAAGTATGAAGAGAAAAAAAAAATCCCAACTGTTTCAAAAAGTTCGTCTATGGTAGATCTTGTGACCATTTATCTGCGCAATCGCTCGAAAGAGGCAACATATGGCTATCAGTGGTGCAATGACGACGCCGGGTTGCATTGCATTACAAAAATTTGTAACAGCTCGGCGTCCCTCATTGCACCACAAACAACCATGTTACAAAGTAAAAACAAAGACTCCCTTTTTTTCTGATCATCAAATTAATCTGCACAATATGAAATAATGAATTAACTCTGAAAAACTTATGTATAAAACTGAAGCACACTCTCTCTTAAATAGAGCTGATCTACCGGTAGCATTTTATGTTGAGGAGATAAGATTTGTGGAATATATCTGAAAAGCATCTCTTATAGTTTGTAAGAATGTGAACCTTGTTCTGAGATTTTGATGTATATATGACTTTTTCCAATGTTAGGGGGATTCTGATTCTTTTACACATGGTTGTGGAGATGAGGGCTCTCCTGTTATTTGCTAGTCAGTTTCAAGAATCTCTTAGGTTTGAAAGACTTAAAGTTAGAGAATTTGATTCGATCCTAACATCAAATTGAAATGAAACAATTAAGACATGGCAACTACTGAAGAGGTTTAACTATTTTAATATGACGTAGAAAACTTAATTCCTAATTGTAGTTATGTATTTGATATATGTAATGTAAAAAAAAAAAAAAAACAGTGAAAATAAAATTTGCGTTTCCTTTTGTATCCCAAAACTACTTTTCTATTATTTTTACTTTCTATATAGAAGTAGCTAGAACAACATGATATGAAAGATATTTGATTTTTTGCTAGTATATTGTTAATTATTGGAGTTTTCTTTTTTGTTTCTTTGAGACAATAAGGAAATAAAATATTATCTTAATTTTGACCAAACATCAAGTAACTACGGACCTACACTGTATTATAATTGATTTGAGGTACATCAATTTTAAGCAAAATTGCTGGCTATTCAAAAATATTGCATTACAATTACTCAGTGCATTTAAGGCATGCTATCCGCTGTGAGGGTCCTTGCCTATTGACCGTCTAACTTAAAATATAATAACTATAGAGTTGCATGAGGTAATCTTCAATATTTAACTTAATTATGGGGCAAATAGTATCGAGATACTATGATTGCAGCTACTTTATCATTAAAAAAAGCATTTGATACACTTCTTCAATTTTCATCGACAAAAGAAAAAACTTACAAGCATAATTCCAATATAGAACAAAAAGAAAAAGATAGGGAAGACAGCAAGAACATAACTACACCAGCTATATCTATGAACTTAAACTAAAAGAATCAAAGAAATATACAAAAAAAATGTACTGCAAAAATACATCTAATTAAACTCTCTAGCTTCCTCCTGATCTAAATTTAAAAAAGATACAAGAAAAAAGACATATATCATTTGTTATGAGTTGGATTTGAAGAAGTCGGAGGCTTTCTCCTTAACTCGTTTTGCACTGCATTTTCTGGCTCTAACAATGCTCCTTTATTTGCTGCATTGAGTATGTTCACAAAAACCATCAACTTTCTTGATTTGAATTCTCCACTAAAAAATGCATCATCAATATTCTCTGTTTGAGCCGAACAAACTTGTAAGTGCATGAAGAGTACTAGAATTGATAGAAGTACAAATGTTGTTATGTGATTGGTTGTCATGATCATAGAGTTGAAGAAGAGAGATTTGATTGGTATATAATGAAAATGGGAGATAGAGAGAATGGAATAATGAGTTTTTGAGTATTGGTTGTTATAAATATGAGTGGATTTTGTTTTGGTGGAAGATGGTTAAGCGTGGTTTGTTGGCTGTATCTCGTGCTTTATTCTGACAATACATGTGTTTTGTGTTTAATTTGTCAAAAAGAGGTTTAATATTTTATGGCACTATTGCAGTGTTGAAATGTGGATCTGACGCTGCGTTGACACTTTTGTGCTAGCTTTGACTAGTAATATATGATAAATCTTAATTTGGGCAGTTATTAACTTATTAAGGCGAACTGCAACGACATCTCAATAGTTTGTTTGAATTAATAACAATAAAAAGTTCTCATACTTTAAAATACCAAAAACAATAAAAAAATTCTACATAAATTAATGACTAGTAAAAGACAACAGACTTCTACTGGGACAAGTATATATAATGATACAAGAAAGAAAAAATTAAATAAATAAAATTTCATTAGTGTCATCGCCCTTTATCAGATCCAATTATCATTGTCAGTTTGATACTTTGATTAGCTAGCATATTTCATACGGGAGCTACCTTTTATTATGTTTAAGTCTTGATGAAATGTCTCTATAATTTAGATTAAGTCTTGATGAAATGTCTCTATAATTTAGACAAATAACAGGTAATGACTTTGTAATTTAATTGTTACCTCGCTAATATCTAAGGTGTCCTTATTTTCAAAAATCGATGCAAAAACTTCTAAAATGGACTGAGTGATATATCTCTGCATCTGGAAATATTTAATTGCTTTCACATGTGAGGCTGATTTGACTATGGTTGATCTCTTATATAGCTATAGACAATCTTAATTAGAAGATTCATTAAAGAACATGTGTCAAATGACTTATTAATTCTCAACTATGGTCCTAGCTAAATAAATACATTTGATCATTTGCAATAGCCAACAAATAACTCCCATAGCTGGGTTTAGCTGGATAATCTTTCTTGGATTTTGTACCTCAATGTGTTTCTTATAGATTAACTCCATCTTCCACGAGTTGGTTAGCTCAATACTTTACATTCTTCATTTCAAAGACTTGACCATATAACTCATAATTGCTTAAACTTTATTTATGTTACGCGTTGGATTATGGCACACCTTATTTCGTGGAATTATTTTTATTGCAACACTTTCTATTTCCTGAATTAAAATCATAAAAGACACCCTATACCGAGTGGGCTTTACTAATAGATGTAGTATCTTAAAAAAAAAAATTCTAAGTTTATGTTAGACACATTTTACTAATTTAATTATTTAATAAACCAAGATTAAGTTTTAGTCTTGTTTTCTATTTTCTAATTGTTGTACTCAGTTGCTGTTTTCGACATCTAACTAATATTACCTTTTCTATGTAAAGTCAATTACTTCAAAGGTATAAGTTTGAATTTGTTTAAATAAGATATGTTGTCGCAACATGATATTTTTTAATAAAAAACAATTGTAATTTGAGAGTTTTAGGAGTTAAAGAACGATTGGAGGAGGAGAATTTATATGATTAACTATATGTCATTCTTGTTTGGTTCACATAACGACCCTTAATTCATTGGGATTACAGACTCGGTTGTTGTCGTTGTAGGAGTTTAAGAAATTTTCTTTAAGTTAAAAACTCACATAGTCCAGTGGGCCACTGGAGATAAGTCCAGTTGAAGCCCAATCACATAAAAGCCCAACCCAAAGCATGGAAACCAACTAGCTAGATCTCAATCTAAATAAAATTCAAGCGCCCGTGTAAAAACTATGAACCGGATTTAAATCCTCTTTTGAAATCCGCGCTCATCAATCACTCACTCTCTCTCTCTAGGTTACGTTCGCATCTCTTCTCCTTTCTCGCTCTAGGGTTTCTACCACTCGTCGAGCTCTAGATTCAAATTATTACATCTCGCTCTGTAATTGAGGTCGTTGTTGAAGGAGACAATTAACAAATGGATTTTGGAAGCGCGAAGAAGAGAGGCAGACCCGACGGTGGAATGAACGGCAATGGCGGCTTTAAGAAATACAAGCCAGGTCCTATTTTATTTTGCAATTATATTCACTGTTATTGCTCTAATTGTAGCGAATCTAGTGTTTCTTATCGATTTATCTGTTTACGATTTGATTTGATGAACTATTTATTCTGTTAGTAATTGTTCGATGTGTTGGTCTTTACTGTAGCTTTGAATTTGTTTATCGGATTTATCGTAGTTGAGCTATTTTGTGGAGTATAAGTGTTTAGGATTTGTAATTGTACTTTGGTGAATTTAAGTAAGATATATGTTGCTGGAAAATAATGATTGATGCGTGGTGGAGCAAGTGGAATTTGTCGACTAGCATTTAGAGAGTCGAATTCACTTTACACTAATTATTTTGCAAATTTTATGAATTTTTGACTTTTAATCAACAGTTCCTTTGGTTTGCGTAAAGGAATGGAGTTGGAACCAAACGGTTTTTACCTTTTGTCTTTGAAATAATTTTGTCGCCCTTATGGCCTTAGATGTATTACCGAAGTTTGAAGGATAATAACCCGAGAGAAATTAACTGAAGAACACTTAATTTTCTGCAACAGAAATGGAGTCCGGTACAACTGGTATAGGAAGCAAATTGAAGCCATGCACAAAGTTTTTCAGGTTGTAATCTTAACCTACTTAAATTAATATCAGAACTGCAACTTTTATGTTAATTATTTTAAAGTGTTATTTTTTACACTGGACATTAATATTACATGGACTAATGAATTGGGCATCTAAGTTGTGGCACAGGTTGTACTCTTTGTTAATTGATAATGACAGCTTTGAATGGAAATTGATGAATGGCAGTCTTATGAACTAATGGCATGCTCGGAGTGGTGTAACATCTATTGAACGAAAAATGGCTTATTAATATAAGTACTTTTCAACATTTCAGTTGCTGGGATGGTGCTGGTTGAAAAGATCATGTTGATGCAATTACTCTCTATAAATTTTGTTATACTGTTATCGTAATGAACTTTGGAATGTTGTCTTTATGAACGAAGGCCAAGTAATTATTTGAGATTGGTGTATAAAGTTGGAATATTGCTGGGTGGTGTTTCCCTGAGTCAGCTCTTCAGGGCTGTAGGAGTTTGTGCATGGATTTGTCTTGTCTGTGTTGTTGCACGCTTTTTTATTGTAATGGACCTGCAATTTGTGGAGTATATGTCATTTCTAGATTCTTAATATTCATGCATGTTAACATTTAGATGCCATATTCTTCAATTGCTTGTTATAATAAACTAGAATGTAATTATGAAGAGATTTAATTCCAGTGAAAAACTGAAAATCCTCTACATTCATTGGCTGTGTGTTCATATTTTTTTGGTGGGGTGGGGATGGGTGGTATTTAGCCTGTCTTGCCAGGGGAAAAAGTAATCATTCAAATAATAGATTTCCGTGAGAATATCTTTATTTTCTCATATTTGTTTACTCACCACAATATTAAGATCCAAACATGCTTTAGATTTGTATTTGATTGGTGTGGTTTAAATATGTTGCTCAGTTTCATGCAACAACTGAGCTGTTTTTATAGTATATATATGGTCCTGTTTTGTTCTTTCTTTTAAGAGTTACTTTCGTGGAATTTTTTGCTATTGGAGATCCTCATTCTAATTTTCAGTCTTTTAGCAAGTGGATCACAGTTTAGTATGTTACCAAGTAGTGGTCACGGGATTATTTCTTGAAATTGTTGGCCCGAAGATAATTCAAGTATCGCTGACCATTTCTCTAAAGCCTTGTGTTTTTTGAGCATATGAGTAAAGTACTCTGCTCTAGATGGTATACATGATTATCTTATTTCTCAGAATGATTATCTTTTGTTAGAGGAGATTTATGTGAAAATTGCGATGCTATTATTTTAGAATTATGATCCAAGACACTTTCTGCTGATGGTGAGTTTCCATTGTGTTGTTCACAGTCATTTTTTAAAATTTAACTGGACGCATCATCTGGATGCTCGAGAGTTCTGGTTCCTTGCCAGAAATTTGATCTTGATATATCACTCAGTTGTACAGCTGTTATCAAATATGTATTGAAACAAATTAAGTCGAGCTCTTCATGCTAGAACTTTTGTGGGTGAAATTATGGTTCGACAGGCCTATTCTTTATGCTTCATAGCATACCCATTACCCGGTTTTTTGATCTTATTTTATCTCTTGCAGTACTTCTGGGTGCCCTTTTGGAGAGGCATGCCACTTCTTGCACTACGTCCCTGGCGGCATCAAAGCTGTCACTCAGATGCTCGGCAGCAATCCAGCCCTTCCACCTGCCAGAAATCTAGCAGCCCCTCCACCTTTCCCCGAGGGAAATTCTCCATCAGCTGTCAAAACTCGTTTATGCAACAAATTCAGTACAGCAGAAGGATGCAAATTCGGCAATAATTGCCGTTTTGCCCACGGTGAGTGGGAGCTTGGCAAACCAGCTGCTCCTTCACACGAGGACCCACGCTCTATGCCCCAAATGCCAGGAAGATACGGTGGTGGCAGGATGGATCCAACTCCGCCGACGCACGGCGCAGCAGCCACCTTTGGGGCTTCAGCCACTGCTAAAATCAGTATCGATGCTTCTATGGCGGGAGCCGTCATCGGCAAGAGTGGGGTAAACTCTAAGCAAATCTGCCGCGTGACTGGGGCAAAGATGTCCATTAGAGATCATGAATCTGACCCCAACTTAAGGAACATTGAACTAGAGGGCACATTTGATCAAATCAAACATGCTAGCCAAATGGTTCGAGAACTTCTGGCAAATCTCAGCGCAAACTCAGGACCGCCCATGAAAAATCCTGCAATGTCGGGCCATACTTCGGCTAACAACTTCAAGACCAAAATCTGTGAGAATTTTAGTAAAGGTTCTTGTACTTTCGGAGAAAGGTGCCACTTTGCACATGGAGCGGAAGAATTGCGCAGGTCGGGGATCTGAGTTTTTTGTTCTGAGTGATTTGTTTGTTTTTTGTTGGTTGTACTATGATTTTGTTATCTATTTTAGGTGTTGTTTGTTCCTCTTTGTCTTAGAAACCGATGAATAGATGACATTGTTACATTAGAGTTTACTAGGATTTGACATTCCAAGCTTTGAATTATTGTTCGTGAAAATTGTCGCTCAGTTTTGTGGTATATGGATGTATTGCCTTTTTAGTTTAAAGTGTTTTTATGGTTATTTACTTATTAGTTCTTTCTGCATTATAGACTTATAGTTATGTGGGATGTCTTACAGAAATTCTAAATGCCGCTTAAATAGATACTAGAACACAATTTTGAGAAAAGAAATTATAAGAAACCTTTTTAAGTTTTAATCGTTATAGAGATGTGTTCCAAAGCTTGAGACTTTTTTTTGTAAGTTAAAAATATATGTAAGTTTACATACTTGATGTTCCAATGGGTGTTTTATAATTATTCAGATATAGGATTCATTTTATAATTATCTCAAATTTTTAGAGTGTGGATGTAGTAGTTCGTATATAATTTTGAGTACTTGACGTATTGTATGAAAAAATAATCAAAATATCACCCCGAGTAGATGAATTATTTTCAGTGATCGCCTAATTTCGGGTCATTTTGCCTTTTTGATTGTAATTCTTTTCCTTTCCGTGTTGTTGAGAACCTGCCTGTTGTTTCAACCTTTTGTAATGTTTGTAAAACTCTCCCTCTCGTAAAACTCTCCCTCTTTTTTAATGTATTATGTTCGACTTGTGCCAAAAAGAAAAAAGAGCAGATGGATTTGCTGCCCCGAGGGAACGTTGACCTAAATTGTACAAACAACCAACTTTATACGACCATACCACACTTTATAGCAAAGAAAAAGACTAAACACTGATTAGGCGATTTATGATCTTCTGATCTACTCTATCATCAATTATCATTATTTAGTCAGTGGAGAATATTATGAGATAAAATGAAAACGCTCTTGCTTGGGCCGAGTTTGTGCACAATTTCAAATAAAGTTTTCGTTAAACTTTCATTAGGTTATGCTTTATCTCATACCCCTCACATCACCTTTCCCGCCCGAAAATCGTCCTTTCTTGTGTTGATAGCTAACTCTCCTAGAGGTGTAGTATTAATAATGATGTGAGATGTATTTGTAGGCTAACTTGATATTCCATGTAAATTTATTTACATCTTCATAGAGTAATAGATCAATTTAAATTCAACTAGCATTTAAGCACTACACGAGAGCTAAGTGGGGGGATTCTCCAAAGTTCCAAGTTTGCAATAAAGAGAAACATGATAAGTAGTGATTGAGTCGAGTAACGATCGGTAACAACTTACTGTAGAGACGGTGATCAATAATTCAAAAAGTGAGTACGATGTAACTAGTTTTGATTTTGAGGGGCATGTATGGATGATTATTCTTTACTTGACTTCTTAGTTTGTGCCTAAAAGTCTAGAGCAAATCCTAACTGAGTTTTTTTTTTATATATATTTTTCTTTGAGTTGTTGAAATCGGCATATTGGTCATTATCTTACTCGATTTGACCATCTTTGCAGAGATTTGATGGTCAGCGCCATCTTGTAGACTTGATAATGGTGATGAAGTTGATTGTTTATGGGGCATTCAATTGTTAGTGGACTCTTTGCTAATGATATAAGTATATAACCCACTTAAGTATTGTCGAGTGTCTTACCAAAATATAGCACATCAAGTCATTTATTGGTACTTTTAATTATTGACTTTCAATCCAATCGGCAGAATATTGAAATTTAAAGATTGAGTTAAGGAAATGCAAAAGGTTAAGAGGGCATCTATAGACCGTGGTATTAAATCAAATATATTCAAACTAAGGGAAAGTGGTTAAGAATATTAATATCATGATTTATGAAGGTCAACAAAATGAGTTGAATTTAAAAGAAAATCGATATTATCGCTCTACTGTGTATCTGTTTTTTCTTCTTTAAATAACATAATTGAAATGGGTGAGATCCTATCCTCAGATTAAAGCAAGCGAATAATACTTAAAAGTTTTTGTTATTGTTTTCAACAAGAATAAAGTTTATTTGGGAAAGAAGGAAGATAAAAAGCAATCCTCCACGTTTTGCGTGCCTGCTGGTGACTAATCATAAGCATCCCGTGCCAACCAAGATAGCGTCCCACAATGAGCTACTAGGTATAAATTAGTTATAGTTCATTAAGAGAAAATCGAATTTTGCCACCCTCTTTGCTTAAATTTGCACTTTTATCTAACCTTTAACAAGTTACTGCTACCCTCTTTATTAGATTTTTGAATTTATCATTCACAATAACTTGGTAAAAAGTATAAAAAGTTGGAGTTTCCTTTTAATTCACCTAAACTCATGTACGAGCAGAAGACTTCTTAGTTTCTCCCAATTTGTCTCCAAATTATTTATTTTTAAACAAAAAATTAGGAAATTCCTAACCGGTTAAGCCTTTCATAAAAGTCTTTAGATGAGTTAAGACGAAGTTCGGCCTTTTACCCTGAAGTCAAGCTAGTGCGCAAGAAAATTCATAATACTAGCCAAAATACTCTTCTTAAGATAGTGGTAAACAATGAATTTTAGACGAGTTAAATAAAATGACAAAGTGCAACTATTCTTTTCCAGTTATTAAGTGTAATTCACAATGGTCATAAAAGTTAATTTAATTTATCCTTTACCTCCAATATATGTGATGAAAATTTCAGTGTGACACCATAAACGGCGTATGTGTTGCTTTAATTTTAGAAAAATCATCATGTCATCAATAATGATCTGGTGCAACAACTATAATTACAAGTGCAAATATGCAATAGAGATAAAATTATAGAAAAATTCAGTTTTTCATATTTTAGAAAATAGTTTATTCTTTATAGCTATTGGTTGGGGCAAATTCCATTGACCTCCCCTGAGGTTTCTTCTCTCACCATCCACCTCCCCTCTAGTTTCAATTTTTCCATTCACCTCCCCTCCTTTAGTTGATTGCTAGTTAATAGTTTTAAGTGAGGGGTAAAAGTGTCAGTTGATATAAAAATAAAGTTAATTATTGAATATCTATTTACAATACAACTAAATAACTTAATATATTAAAAATTACTAATATACAATATTAGATGTATTCAAGTTATTAAATTTTATTGATAATATAGATGTTAATGAAAACAAAACATAACTTTAGAAAATGTACAAATGTATTCAGGCTTACCTCAACAAAAAAATAAGAAGAAAAGAAATAGATTCATGGTTATGTAGACGATAATCGAATTCAAACAATGTTTACTTTAGGGGAAAAAGATAGAAACACGTGGCAACCCTATCAAATAGAGTTGTACGTAAAATTAGGTTAAACATAACTCAATCCCATGTAAATGGTTTCCACAAAATAGTTATTTAAATATAACATTTTTTTCGTTTAATATTTTTAATTAGGTACTGTATATAAATAAAGGTTATTAAGTTTCAGGATGTATAATAAATAGATTCATATAACTAATAATTCGATATTTCATATATCTTGTAAACATAGATTATTGAATCATTAAGTTAAATGAACATACTTATTTTCTTCTTATTTTTCATATTGAGGTAATCCCAAATACACATATTTTCCACATTAATTATGTTTTTTTTTTTGCTTACAATCAACATGTATGTTATTTACTTCAAATATAATAATTAAAATACAAGTTTTTTTTATATAAATTTGTCATCCAACATTGTATATTAATAATTCTTAATTTTGTAAGTATTTTGGTTGTACTGTGAAAAACAATTAATAGTTTTTTTCTTATAAATTGACACTTTTACCCCTAAAAAATAACCATTGACTAGTAGTCAAACAACTCAGGGGAGGTGAATGGAAAAAAATCTAAACCAGAGGGGAGGTGTATGAGAAAACTTCAAACTAGAGGGGAGGTGGGTAGAAAGAGAAGAAACCTCAGAGGAGGTAGATGAAATTAACCCCTATTGTCACCATGCAATACTTGCATAGTATATTCAATATTATTTTTTCACAATTGAACCCTTAACCGACCCCTACCTCTCTCCTAACAACTCTAAAATCCACGCGTCACCAATCCAAGCCGTTTATAATTGGAGGGAGATTAAGACCGTCGATCTGCTTCTCTCTCCCTATATAAACACCCCCCGATCCTCAATTTTATAGCCTCCACGCATAAACCAACGGTGATCTGAAAAAATAAACAATATCATAAAAATTCGTTAACGAAAAATTTCAAAATTCTTCGTCTCATAATTAAAATTTGAAATTAGCTTAATTCAAGCACCTCTCGATCCGTATTGAACATCAATCCGCGGTGAATTTCAATTTTGCAAACCCTAGGAAATTTCATTCGTTAAATTCTTCGTTTTTAGGGCTTTTGATTTTCGTTTTAATTTTGTGAATTGAAATGAACGAGCAAGCAACGATGATGAACAAACAGCAGCAGCAGCAGCAGAATCAATTCATGAATATGAATCCGAATTTAATGAGTATGAATCCTCATCAACAGCAGCAGCCACAGGTAAACAATTTTTATCACAACGATAAAACCCTAACTCATGCTCCTGTGGTTTCGATGAGTAATCTGATGAATTATCGTCCGCAGATGATTCCGATGAACAGGAGCTACGGCGCGTGGGCTCCACCGCAGCAGTTTCAGAACCCTAATTCGATCAAACCGCCGCCGCAGTTCCAGAACCCTAACGCCGGTGCTGTAAAACCGCCACCGTCGTCTTTATTCAATAAGTCGTTGGGTCCGAGGTCGAATTGGAAGGGTAAAAAGGTAAATAAGTCGAATGATAAGAGGAGGATGGAGCAGCAGCAGAAGTCCCTCATGGTTGGATCCAGCGCTGGTGGAATCGTTGGTGCAAGTGGCGTTAATCCGAGTTTTAACAGCTATCAACCGCCTACGCTGAACGAATTGCAGCATCAGAACCGATTGAAGACGCGTAGGTTCTTTCAGAAAAAGAAGTTTAACAACAAGAATAATAACATGAATATGAACATGAACATGGGTAATTATGTTGGTAATAACTATGGTAACAGGTCTGCTCCCTATGCTCCGAGGAATACTACGTCCTTTCTCATTAGGGCGAAAAAGAGTGGCGGTATTGCGTCGTTAGTGTCTCCTTGCCCTGTGACACCGGCTGTTTTGCCTACTCCTATACTTTCTCCATCTAGAGAGGTTCTGGTTGACATGGCAACCGAAGAGTGGGGTGTTGATGGGTATGGTTCGATGAAGGGGTTGATTAGGTTGAGGTCGCCTGGGCATGAGATGGAGCCTCCTGAGGATGAGGATGAAGAAGAGGGAGGTTCGAGTGACAGTGATGTCGAGGAGCACGTTGAGGTGGAGAGGAGGTTGGACCATGATTTGAGCCGGTTCGAGATGATTTATAACCCAAACAGTGTTGGTGTTGGTGGGATGGAGTATCACAATGTGTTGGAGAATCGGGTTGATGATCAAGATAGTCATATTGCTCATTTGGAGGATGAGAACTTGATTCTTAAGGAACGACTGTTCTTGATGGAGAGGGAGTTGGGGGATTTGAGGAGAAGAATGCAGTCCCTAGAGAGGGGAGACAGAGGGGAGGAGAATAATGAGGAGGTAGTGGAGAATGAGTCAGAAAATGACAGTGGGAGTCGCGGTGAGGAGGCTCATTCAATGGAGGATAATAACGAGGATTTTGGTGAAGATAATATTCAGGAGGGAGATAGGTGTTCCAAAGGAACAGGATATAATGGTAACAGTGCTGAAGAATTTGAAGCAGCGGTAACTTCAGAAAATAAATTTGTATTGGATAACGTAGGAAAAGTAGAGAATAATGATACTGTTCTTGTAGAAACCGGTAAGGATGTTAACATTACAGTTGCAGAAGAAAGTAACAGTAACCAGATTACTGAAGTCAATAAGAGCAGGGTGAAAATTGTTGAAGATAAAGGAGAAAATGATGATGAGAACGACAGGGTGGATGTAGATCGCGAGGGAGAGGATAAGGTTGATGTTAAATTATCTGAACCGGTGATGGTAGAAGGAGATGTTTGTATGAAAGAGGTTGGAGTTGCAGTAAACTTGGTTGTGGAAGATAATATTGAAAGTTGAGGTATAACAGAGGTTAATGAAAGCTCAAAGCAAGAGCATTTGGGTGACTTGACTCTGAAATTTGTTTTGTCTATGCATGTTTCGTCTCTGTGGTTTTTCTGAATAATTTCATCTCAGTAGCGTTGAATCTGGGCAAGTAGGTTGGTATATAGTTAGATGATCATGCAGCTTAACTGGGAGAATGAAGTACTGGCTTATTGATTTTTCTCCGAAATCTTTGAGTAGCTTCAAGATTTCAGTACATTGTTACAGTCCGAGTTCCTTGTGTAGTTTCTTTTACTTTTGTGTGATTGAGTTCATAAACTTTCTGGATAGTTGTTGTTAGGGTCTTTTGATTAAAGCCTTTAATGTGTAATGTTCATCATTCGTAGTGAAACTGCATATTTTAGCCTTCTATTGCTGGTTCTGATAAACGATACTGTAATTTTTAGCACTTCGTATCCTGATATTTCCATGTTTTGATTTCTTCCATATGAGTGATTCAAGGACGTGACTTTTGCAGTTTCTCGCTTTTGCGATTACATTTTTTCCTCCTATTGTACTGCAGCAAATGATGGAATGGAAGGATTCCATACAGATTTCATTCGCGAGAGTTGGGCTTTTTATCTGCCATGCCCACCGGTAACTGGAAAGAAGTTCTGGATGTGTGTATATTGGCACAAGGTTGCACCATTACATGGAGTAATATTTTTGTGATATTCTCAACTTGTATTCCCTTTTTGGTCTATGAACAGTGAATACACTTACAGATCTGCGGAAGTGGAACAAAGGGAAATGTGTTGGCGGGTTGGCGCCAATTTCCTGTTAAGCTAGTATCTGTATGGATGGGTAAATGTCGCGTTTTTTTCTTTTGGGGAGAATTGATGCTTGTAACTTTCTCTTGGTTATTGGGAACCTTTTCTCTTGAATGTGAAAGGTACAAATATCTGCCGTAGGATAAGATTCATATCATATGGACATGGTTTAAAATTCTTTGAATTTGTATGAGGAAATTGAGAATCGAATAAGAGTCTTCAATTGTGTCTCTCTATCTTTCACATCAATGGATAATAGTCATTAGTAGAATATATGCCATAGAGAGAATTCGTTGCTTTCTGTGCGGTGAACCTTATGTCTAGATAAAAGCCCAAGCTGAATCTTTAGCGCCCTCCACTGCAATGGGAGCAAAAGCTTCGTGAGTTACATTCATTTCTCATAGTGGAGAAATCTTTAAGTCCTCGTGATGTGGTGTATGATTGTACTGAAGCTACATTTATATATATTTATTAAATGGTTTCACGAGTTTGATGTTAAATATATTTCCTTGTTTCGATGTTTCTTTTGAACTTTTAAAATATTGTTCATAATAAATTTTACGAGATTACTAAATTGTGTAACATAAACTATAAAATTTATGGTATATGTAGACCCATAAAACGACTTCGATATGATCAATTTAATTCAAGATAAAATTACGGCAAATCATATTTCCGTATTAGTAGCAAACAACAATGTCAACTGATTAATTTAATTCAAGAATATCAGTAAATAACAAATGTCAACTGGCTCGTAGTTTAATTAGACATATGAAAACGTAATAAGCTATGTCAATTCGCTCACACATTACTATTTACTACAATATATGAAAACGTTAAGAGCAAGACGTAGGGATGGAAGACTCGACATTAAATTCAATAAGACAGTTTTAAAGTGTAGGGTACAACATAATCAATTTCATCACGTCTAGTTCTAGATCTAGAGTTAGCTCAAGATTGCCCAAAAAATATTACAGCATAAAAATGAAAATCATTATAGACATACAAAATCAATACAAAGACTCAATACAAAATCTGGGATCTCTCTCTTTCTCAATCTCTAGCTTCTGATATTTCTTCAGCTTTGGATGTCCCTTTCTTCACCCTAATGGCATAATGTAGGTATTTGTACATAAACCATGTATACCGATAAAATTTCCTTTTCCGCTCTAACACCGCAACTGCAGAGTTCCAAGCCACAGCCCTCATTCTCTGTATTGCACTGAAATCAACCGGCTGGGGGCTTGCCTGGTGCAATTCCTTTGAAGTTCTGGCTCACCACTGTATCTTTGTTTTAGGGCACTTTCTTTTATATCTTCAGTACTGTGGAATCTTTAATCTTGACACTGACATCTCTCAAAACGCAAAGCATTAGAGTTGCAGGTGTATTTCATGGCTTTTCAGATCATAGTCCATCATCATATCAAAGCTCACATGAGAGTCATTACCAATTACCGGGCTTTCTCGAAACCGTCTAAAATTGCGCAAGCAGCTCCATCTCCATCTGCTTCCTGAATCAAATTATATGATGCTAGGTTTATAATTGAAGTATAAAAACGAGAGAAGTCATGATATCTTGCACTCTTATAATTTCTCAAAGGCTTTACTTTTCTTTTGCAACGCTTGGTTCCCAGAAAACAGCTAATTTGTCTGGGCAACAAAGAAACATCAGTCAAACCAGCAAGCTAAATCTACAAATACATAGCCTTCAGAAGAATAAACATATATATGATGCCAATGCTCGAGAGCGGTAGATTTGTATTCCCAAACAAATGTATCAGCACAAAAGGTTTGGTTCATTAAGGAATTTATTTCAAAAACTTGAGTTAGTTCCGTATCAGAATATTATATAAAGCAAAAGCATCGACAAAATTAACTTCAAAGTTCAACTACAATTTTGGCAGGTCTTTTATCATATGTTAACGTAGTAATGGCTAATGCATTGACCCTTGCTTGTTTATGAAAGAGCCAAGGGTGGTACCTTCAGTAACCATGCTTCCTTTTCTTATACACCTTCCCCGTTGCAAAAGAACTTACAGCATACCGGGAATTAGCAAGCTCACGAGGAATCGCCGCACCAGATAATTTCAAAGTATCAACCAGCTCCGGAAACAGTTTCTTATTCTCTTCATTCACAAACACAATCGCTGTTCCATTTTCCCCCATTCTAGATGCTCTTCCAATCTGGTGCACGTATTCCTTAATAGAATTCGGAATGTCAAACACAATAACTTGTTTCACCGCCAAGAGATCAACTCCTCGTCCCAACACTCCCGTGGCCACAATCACAGATACTTCCCCAACCAAAAATGATCTCAACACCTCTCTCCTCTCCTTCATGTTTTTCTCTCCATGGATCGACAAAGCTTTCACTCCAGTCGCGACCGTTATTGCTTCAGAAAGAAGATCCGCCCCAAGTCTTGAACCCACAAACACAACGACCGGTGGCTTAAAATGCTGTTTGCTCGTTAAAATGTCAAAGAGCTTTTGCTTCTTTTTCTTGGAGTCCACCCATATCGCGAGCTGCTTAACTGCCTGATTAGGTCTGTTTGGCTTTCCAACTGATATAACAGTGAGATCCTTAACCATTGAGGCTGCCACTCTCTCCACTTCTTTCGAAACTGTTGCTGAATACATTAACACCTGGGGCTGAGACAAAGCCTGGAAAATTTCCATCACTTGATCGCGAAATCCCCTCTGTATCATACAATCCACTTCATCCAGAACAAGAATCGACACACTATCCAACTCAAAATCATGTTTAGTCAAAAGATCAATAAGTCTACCCGGGGTCCCAACAATCAACGACACTCCCTGCTGGATCCGATACACTTGTCCCGCCATCGCATCGCCACCAACCACCAGCGCCGTCTTAAAAGGCAAACCTTTACCAAGCAACTTCGCCTGTTCCTCCACCTGTATCGCCAGCTCTCTAGTAGGCGTGAGAACTATCGCAAGTGGCTTTTGCGGGTTGTTCCTAAATTTCGCGCAATGCGAAACAATCGGAACCAAGAACGACCCCGTTTTTCCAGACCCAGTTTCCGCAGAAACCAGCAAGCTTTTCCCCATCAACGCAGCCGGGACGGCCTGCATTTGGACAGGGGTCGGCATTTCGTACCCCGCAGTTTCCAAATTCAGAAGGAGCTTCTCAGGAAGATTACAAGAACCAAATGACAAAACAGGCTCCGGGACTCCATTCCCCTTTACGGATATTTCGAGTTTTTCTCTTAGCAAATTACTCTGATTACCATCTTTAACATAGCAGCACTCATCTGCTGCCGGTAGCTTCGCTGTAGGCGGCTGAGCAGTCGACACTTGCGATTTCGCCACACGCGATAGAAGAATCGTTTTACACTCGATGCTGCAAACATCATCGTCAGTTTCGTCGCATATGTATTCGCCGTAGCGACCGCATATGATGCACCGTGGTTCACCAGGCAAAGCTTCTCTTTGATCCCAACATCTTTCTACCACTTTATCGTCTTCATCTGAAGTTAACAAGGATAAAGATAAGGAATCATAAGCCCTACTCCCCCAAAAAAAACCCTAATTTGTAATTAGGGCTAAATTCTCACGAATTAGAACATAATAATATAAATTAAAACCTAATCCGTAATTTCGATTGCATTGAGACAGTAAAATTGAAGCTGTAAACATGATTTTGATAAACGGAAGATTTTACCTGGGGCTTGAATTTGATTGTCGTCAGCAGCAACTGAATTTTCGAACGTCTCGCTCATTTTTTCACGTTTTTTTTTATGAATTTAGTCGTAATTTGTGAAATATACGCTTTACCAGCGCTTTGAACCGTCACAATATAAAGATCTTTTCAACTTTTATCAAAAGTATAATGGTTAAGCTACTTTTTTCAAATAGAAATCAAAATCTTTTATTGACAAAAAAGCTCATATTTTGTAAAGTTCTGTATAGTTATAATACCTTTGAGTTCCTATGTGTTTAACACAGAGGTTTTTAATTTGTGCATATGTTAATATTTTTAGGATTGCTGCCCATTAAGATTTGATAAACATTTACTTAAGGCTTTGAGACTATAATTGTTTTATTTATTGAAAATTCTTGCTACAAACGCATTGCAATAAAGATAATGTTGTCACAAAGTTTATATACTTGTTTAAAAGTAAGAATCACCTAGAGTGACTTGTCCTTTGTATAATATTGGACTATGTTCATCAATTCATCACATTCTCTTTGTCCTTTGGCTTTGGAAACGAGGATAGTTACAGCCTCAATTCAGATACTCTATTATCCAAAAAAAAACTAGATATTTTTCTGTTTTGAATCATTAATAACTATAACAGTTTTTAAGTTAGATAAGAAAATCATAGCTTTAACAATCCGAGTAAGAATGACCTGTTAGGTCTAGGTACTCCTTAGTGTCCAATATCTGATATTTATCACAAATTTAATTTGCATAGATCAGAGCCATTATTAAGGCGAATACATGGCTGGGCAATTCTCTCTTACACTTATTATACTACAGTTCAACATTTCAAATTTTTTACATTTACAATCTTTACAGATGAATATGCTATTCATTAAAGCCCTTCCTCTATTCCTGCATGATCCATCACTTCTTCGGTGTTCCATCAACACGAACATGAACAAAAAGAATTTTGTCATAGCCGAGAGAAATTCTGATCTTTTCATCAGCATATCTGAAAAACATCCACAGGAGGACACCGGTTTGAGAATTTTATGTTTTACGATGATAAACACAATCAGTCCCGAAAATTAATGCAATAACTAGAATGGAAGTTCTTACAGCAACTCCATTTTGTACTTAGTTTCCATCTCAGCCGGAATCCCATATTGACCAGCCATGATCGCCGCATCATCCATCGTGATATCATACGTATTGAAGCCAGATTTCCTTCAAACACGAATTAGAGACCATTAGTCTTACAACTCTGGAAATAAATATTTTCCGAATGAATCAAACTTGATGGCTGTCATGCAAACTTACTCATATTTCCCTGTCATGGAGAATTTGAATCCAAAGAATATATCAACAAGAAATTTCATGCCTCCATTTGGCCTGACAATCTACAGGTAACATCGTAAGATTGTGGAAATGGTTAAAAAGACAGAAGAACACATGCAATGGTTTGAGAGGGAGGGAGGAAGGTTTAAACAATTTTTGGATATCGTTGAAGGAACCTGCTTCCCCATTAAACCTTTCGCAGCGTTCTCTAGCCAACTCTCGGTTGTTTCCTGCGATAAATGAGGAGTTATCAAATGACATATTTTGTTTTAGAATAAGCTTCAGTATAGAGCAGTAAAACTTCGATGTTACAAAGCCTTACTTATATACAAAGAAATTAAGAAAAAAGAGCGAAATTTATGAAGTTTTAAAGTAAATATGGATTATTTTGCACCGGACTACCTGTGTACTCCATATCATTTGCCATTCTCCTTCAAGTAGTTCAAATTCATTTTTATCTGAACCTTGATTTTTTGCAATAAACTCATCAATAGCCTGTCAATAATGTCCAACACAGATGAACATCATATAAACACACCGAAATAATAGAGGAAAAATTGATATATTTAGACCAAGAAAAAAGAAAATCTCCTGTATTTCGCATAAATCATTACAAGAAATATATGTTACCTCTCTCACTCCTTTACCATTGGAAATGACAGACAGCAGTCTTTGTCTCGGTTCGGTGTCCTTTTGCAGCACAAACGTAGTTCCCTGCACTATACCATTGCAATTGATGGTCCTTAATCCTTAGTATAAAGACAAAGGAACATTGTGGAAAATTTTACTAGTTTTGTGCATTGAGAGTGCTTAATGTCAAGGCAAAGAAAAACAGAGAGAGATATCTTGTATATGTCAATGAGTCTGTTTCACCTTGTTTCCTCGGGATATCCGAATATTTCCCGACTGGGACAAATAAGTAGTGTCCAACCAGCCCTTAGCTTCGTCTCCTAGAAGTTTAAATGGTACAGGGTATGGAACTTTGAAGGGAAGAAATTTAAAGGAAAAGGCTGCCCTGTCAAACTGGAAGAGAATACGTTTCCCATCTTTGGCTGATGCAATCGCCTGCAAATATTTTTTCATTTTATTATTACGACAAAACTTGTAAAATCACCAGGAGAAAATCCTTTTACAGTAAAAGAAACTGCTACAAGAAATTCAGATTTGGAACAGTACTACGAAGAGGAATGTTTAAAGAAGTTCGCGATAATGTTATCTGAGTAACTGAGATCTTATGATTTGAATGATCCCTGTCAATGGTTATCAGACGAAAGACAATACTCATTCATCTCCCAACAAAAGCCATGTAAACAAATTGATACCACTTGCAGAAGAAAGGAAATAAACTATTACATAACTAATCTAAATGGCGGAGCTAGAAATTTCTACTTGATTTCAGTTCCTAGATTGGTGACACATTTTCCGCGCATTTAACATTAAGCGAATGGATACTTGCTAAAGTGAGAGAAGATACGCAAGAAAGAGAGACAGCGAATGAGTATGGCTTATAATCTACATTCTGCAATACTATTGACAGGGGATCTTTCGTTATATATTAGCACAAACCTTGATTCTCATAAAACTATTTCTAGAAATATTTACCTCAACATTCAGCTCACCAATTACATCCGAGAATTTAACAATGTTAGAGACACGTGGATCATTAGTTTGAAGGTACACCTCTTGAAAAACACTAAACGAGTCTACTCCAACAAACGTTCTCTGCATCAGAAAGGCAATTTTGATTGTCAAGCGAAAGATCGAATATGAACAATTCTTGAATACCACTGATGAGCCAATAAAAGCATCGGCTAAGACTCAAGACGTGGAATTATATCTAACCTGAATTGGTGAAGCTGACCCTGGTCTTGTAGTGAACATTAGCTGCCACCTACCTTCAATTAAACTCGAACCTGTCTGTCGATTTCAGTTTACTAAATTCAGTCCCAGAATCAATTAACAAAAATGTTCACATCTCAAATTATTGTTAAAACTGTAATAGCACAATCAAAAAAAAAAGACAAACCGGATCAGGAACTCCTTTTAAACCTTCTAAAACTTGCACGGCCTTTTCAACTTCCTACAAAAAGTTTTAGACATTACAATAAACTCTAACTATACGAATAGGCATAACAAAGTGAGCTGATATTCGTAATTCGTGTACTTGGAGTTGCGGTGGAGAAGCGGCGCGACCACGGCCTTGAATGCCGATGAGTGCATTGATGAGCGCATATTCTTCCTCAGAGAAAACTGTCGTTTTGGAAACTTGGTCTACTTGTTGCTGGCCTGTGACCGCACACCGGAGAGATTGCCGGCGGATTTCCCGGCAAGAATGGCGGGAGAATCTTGCAATATGAGGTGGGTTTGAAGTGGGATATTGTGACCGGAATCGGAGGCCTGGAATTGCAGTTTCAAGAGTTGCCATTCACTAAGCACACACACTTGAACGTGGGAGTGTGAGTGTGTGAATGAGATTAAATTGATGATATTCAGGATGCAGATTTAATTTTCTTTTCTTGTCTTGATATATATATAATTTGATGTGGAGATAGTTGTTCGTTCATTGAACATGTGGCACTGGTGCATCAGGCATAAAGATTTATGAATGAATTGTAAGCCAGAAATAATAAAAACTTTTAAAAATATGAAAAATAGTCTTTTTAAGAATGGAGATGCGGGGTATCGATCCCCGTACCTCTCGCATGCTAAGCGAGCGCTCTACCATCTGAGCTACATCCCCATCATGTGCAGTAACCTGAAGCTTTTTAAATATTACTTTTGTTATACTAAACGGTATGTGAAAAATATTGAATTGTCGTTTTTTTATTCAATTTCTTGAGCAGGAAGCATCAAGTTTAGCATTATTGTTTATGTCTGAAAGTGTCCTTAACTAACCTTTCATAAAATAATTGTGCAGCTATGATTGCAACGTGATGGTCTCAACGGTTCTAGTCAAACTACGTTGTATTGCTTTTAAATAATAATATCATATAATATGGCTTGGCTCGCGAAAGAAAAATACAGGATTCAGACGGAAGAACTAACATTGTCGGACAAGAAAGCTAGACTAAACTGAAATCAGGACGACTTCCTAAAAATCTTAATTGATGAGTTTGTGATGCATACAATTTGATTATTCATCTTAAAGAATAATTGATTCAATTCTGTGTATAATTAATTTTAAAAAGTTTTATGGTATTTTATAATACAATGACATCAAATTAAACTAAAATTCGGTTAAAATGACAAACATGAATATAGATGAAAAAGATAAGTATCAAATTCAACAAAATGTTAAATATTGAAAGTACGGACTGCGAAATATTTTTTCACTCATTTTCAGTGTCCCAAAAACTAAGAATTATTCCAATCTTAATATATTTTTCACAAAAAAAAAAAAAAAAAATGTCATATACGAGTCGCATTAAATTCTTTTTTCGAAATCTTTTTGATACTAATATGACACAATTAAAATCCAATAAAGTAGAAAACAAAATCTTTCAGAAAAAGAAGGTTCCATGATCCGTTGAAAATAATTCACATTAATAAAATGGTCTTAAAAATTTCCTCAATAGCGTGCTTATGCTGACCAAAGACCATAAAAAATAATAATACAACCATGTGATACACAGAAGTCACACGACGAAACTAGAACTTAACACGTGTCCACTCTCCATTGGCCAGAACATTCGAGAAGGCCAATTAACGCAAAGCTAATAAAGAGACTTCGTCTTCATATTTCACACAGAGTATAAAAATAACCCTTGTGTCAAATTATATCTTGGTAGCAAAAAAGGCGTAATTATTTTGAATCCGTATTGAGGTACGCCACATTGTCCTGTCTCGAGATTCTTGTTCATCAAGTTTTTGCGATTTTGGATATTTTTTCATAGGATTGTTAGCGGAATTGTGTTATTGATCGTGATCTGGATCTTAATTTGCGATTTGTTGAAGAATTGGCTTTGAATTTGTGTAGATTTGGGATTTAGGGTTATGGTTGTTTGTTTTTGAGCAATGTCTCTAATTCGTGATCTACAATTGATGCTGACATTCTAACATGTTAATTACGGTTTTAAGTCTTTGTTTTGTGGGCCATGTTATTGGATTGAGAAATCGTTTAAACCTCTCTATTTTGTGTTGTGAATTAAATTGAAAACGAAAATTTGCTGCTTGGATTTCTTTGTTTCAAAATTTCTGTTATGATTATAACTTTGCCGTTTACTGAGTTTATTGTTCTTGTTTTGTAGAATCTGCGGTTTGTCCTGCTTCTTTTGTGGAATCTTGTTGAATTCTCCAACAGAGTTTTCTTGTTTGGCTGTTGGAGATGGCTGAGGTAAAATATCTTCTTTTTGTAGCTGATCCGTTAAATTGTGCCGTGGATTCATGAAATAAATAGTTCTAACAATCATTGTGTCGTTGCAGGAAGGATTCAAGGTGTCCTTGCATGCTTATGATTTAAGTCAGGGTATGGCTAGGCAATTGTCTATGTCATTTTTGGGGAAGTCCATTGAAGCCGTATGGTAAGGATTTATCGCCTTATAAGCCTTATTTTACTTTGAAGCAATTTGGACATGTGGGTGTGTGATTTTGGATATGGATGTCACCTGATGCGTTCCTTCGTAGATAGTAGATAATGCTGATGGTCTCTGATTTTATCTTTTCTTGAATGGAAAGTAAGGGTCAATTTGATTGTAGAGTCGTATGCAATGCACAAAAGATGATGTCTTTGTGATAAATTTGCTTGTACTCAACTCTTAAAATGCCAAGATTTATTGCCGTATAAGTGTCATTATACTTTGAAGCAATTTGGACATGTGGAATTGTGATTTTGGATTTAGTTGTTCTTATGTTTTCCTTTGTGGAAAGTAGAAAATGCTTTGTGGTAAATTTGCTTCTACTCGACTCTTAAAACGTAATTTATGACTTCTTGTCGCAAGCAGAAGCATATATATTTGAAATTGTTTTTGTGTAAATTCGCAATAGTGCTGACTCCTTTGTCTGCATTTTTAACAATTTGGAATAAGTGCTTAGCAAGATAGGGGTTATTAGAATTGAATCTTAAACTATAAAATTTTAATGTAGCAGCTTTTTGAATACATCTTTTGCTTCATCTTCTGACAATTGTTGTACGAGCTCGACGAACTGACTGAAAAATATTAACTGCAATGCCTTAGATTTGTCGCAATGATCTATAGGTTCCAAAATTTTGTATAAACATGGGATGTGGTTGCGCTTGTTATATGTTTTTAGAATGAGGAATTTGTTTGTTTTTCTATGTGTAGTTGATATAAAAAAGGAAAGGTGTGGTTTTGTACCTACTTCCTTGGTTCGTAGATGTAAAATCATTGCTGATTCAGGGTTTGCTTTTGGGTTATTTGCTTCCTGAATTGCGTGCTTATGTAGTCTTTTCTAATGCTGTAGGCATACTGGAGTGGTGGTTTATGGTACTGAATATTATTTTAGTGGTGGCATACAAAGTGATCGAGTTGGAACAACACCATATGGGACTCCACTTCGAGTTATAGATCTTGGTGTAACACATGTGCCGAAGGATGTCTTTGAAATGTACTTGCAAGAGATTGGTCCCCGCTACACAGCTGAGACTTACAATCTGCTGAACCATAACTGCAACAATTTTAGCAATGAAGTCGCCCAATTTCTGACTGGTGCTACAGTACCAGATTACATCTTGAATCTCCCAAATGAAGTTATGAGCAGCCCCATGGGAGCTCTCATAAGTAAGCCCCTCCTTTCATTTTGACAAAGTCCTTTCATTTATAAGTACTTTTGACTTCACTTCACTTGAAACAAGTTTGATTAGAATTGAAAACTAATATTTGTTTGAAAGATAGGAAGCAAGTTGGAATTATGTTCCCAGAATCAACTGCCGACCTTACATCTTGTTCTTGGGAGAACTGCTTTCTCTATTTTTGGTGAAGTAATCATACATATTCTTTAGCGAGAAATATGTATCCTAACAACCAAATATCAACCTTTTTGTCTGCTTGAGTAATTCTTATTATTATTTGAATCACACAGGGCCTTATAAGATGTCATATCTTAACACCAGGAAAAATTTATCGTGGGGAGCGACAATTTGATTTCTCTTGCTGCATAACAAGTTATATAGAAATTCTTAGCTACAATAGGTTTTTGGAGTTATATAGGAATATGATTAACGATGAAACTCAGTACGCCGTTTGACAATATAGATGTTTATCATTTCTTTGGAAATTGCAGTCTGCTCATTGAAATTAACGTATTATTGCAGTGCCGATGATACAGCAACTAGAGACATCAATGAGAGCGGGTGCAGTACCCCAGGCACCCCAATTTGCATCTTCTGTAATTGCTAACTCGATGCAGACAGCTAGAACCACCAGCAAGACATTGAATGCAGCCAATGCCCAATCCAGTACCACTAAAAATATTTCCGAAAAGTCAGAGTCACAGACACAGAAAAAAACAGATTCCCCGTCCAATAAAGCCCAGGAGAAACCGCCTGTGGGTGTTGTAGCCAAGGACCCTCTTGGAGATGCTAGAAGCAAAGTTCAAGAAGAGATTAGTAGGGAGTTTGCGGCAATCATGGCAAGTGGGACATTGCGTGCTAGTGAGGCTGCGGCCCTGGCAACAAGGAAAGTGATGGAAAGATATGGACAGATGAATGCAACTAAAGGCTAGATTAAGGAAAATATTTGTTTCAAGAAGGTTGATTTGAAAAAATTGTATGCGTGAACTTATTGGATATGGATTGCTTAATCCTCTAAATGATATTCATGAGAAATTAATTGTATTTGGAGTTTACGGCAATTGTGTTTATGGGTTATGCTACTCTCTACTGTGATTTATTAGCTTTACCATTATGTACACTGTTGGGCCAGTATGTCAAGTGGAATTGAATCGCCCGAACTCATGGACTGAGAACTTCTTCTAAAATAATTTCATCTAAAAGTGATGATTTATTTTCAGTATAAATTTCAATCCTGTAGATTCTAAGATAGTCATTCTAAGTTTGTAACAATTATTTTTATGATTATTTATGCAACATCTGGCAGAGCACTCGAAAAATTGTGAGAGTTTTTTGTGAAAGTGAACTAATACGTTTAAAGTAAAACATACAAATTAAAACTTTATAATACGCTCGCATCAGCATGCAAATGGGGTATTGGAGACATATTGCACTTTGGTTTCCTAGGATGTATTCTGCACCTTTAAAGAAAACAACAGAATTGATCCCCAAATTTAGTGCATGTCGTAATTTAGAGCATGCCGTGCCACCTTTGAGCACCAAATAAATCAGTTCACTAGCCATTATGAAATTATTGAAACAGATTTGTGATATCAACCACGTGTAAACTACCATAGAAATAGCTAGTTAAAAAGATGAGCACATAATGATACACCATTTTGATACAAATGATTTGAAACGCTAATTCAATTGGAATTGCCCTTTGTGAACAGGAACATGTAAATAGGAATATACCGCAATCTTTGCACCAATTTCTTAACCAAATCCACAGGAACCTGCACCATTCACATAATTACAGAGACATATTTCAGAGTCCATAATATAATGAAGAAGGTTTCAAGGTTTTTTTTTTGGATCATGCCATTGCAAAAACGAGTAGAAATCTACTGAGACTTAATTTTCCATGTCTATATTGCTAACGTTTTGATAAAGTGATGTCATAATAGTTACACGGTGCAAGACTTTTATGTAAACTATAAGTAAAAATGACCACATACAACTCAGTCAATTACTGCATTGATGACATGATGCTATCAACTACTCGTAATACGGGCATTGATGGTTAAAACACCAAATTTGAACAAATTGGCACTAAAAAGAGCATTGTCCTTTAGTTATCCAATCACAATTGAGCCAATGTAAGTAAATTCCTCCATGTATTATAAGTTCTAAGTATGTATATATAATCATATATACTCGTCATACTAACACAAATTATGAAAGTCTTGGTCTCCCAAATCCTCTCATCCTCTCAAGAACTCAATGCTAAAACTTATTAATCATCACTTCAAAGACAAACATTTTCGTTGGATGCCTCGGAATAGAAATCTAAAAACCAGTGTGACATGTCACACAAAAGAATCATATTTAGTCTAGTATTAAGTACTTCTCCTTGATCTTGATCCCCATGCTATCGCCTCTGCGACCGCTTTCTCCCTTTCCTTAGCCACAATGTCGTTTTGCAAACTATCAGACTTTTCCGTCAATGGACTAGAGGGACACGAAACAAGTGAAGGAGATGCAATATCCGGTTCCATATGAAGACAACTTAGTGCAGTCACCACGTCACTTATCGAAGGGCGAACAGTTGCATCTTCTTGAACACACATGGCTGCAACTGCAACCGCTTGATTGAAGCTTTTTCTCGGGAAATCGCCTCGAAGCAGTGGATCAGCAAGTTCTGTGAATCTGCTCGGTTCTTTGAATATTGGCTCAGCCTGATTGAAAAATGTCAGTAAATCATGTCAGTATTCTTATATGAATACATCATTAACTACATTATAATTTGAAGCAACTACATCTACATTTTCTGAAGTTTAGTCTAATAACAAAAACCTCTGCGTAATCATCCCTCGTAATATTCCCTTATATTCTCGACAAGGTTCAAGTATCAGAATTCAGGAGAAAACATGAAACAAAAACATTAGAAGATAAACTTCAACTCACCCATGTAGTCAAAATTTGTCTTTCACGGCCTCTTATGGTGTCGATAGCTCTTTTTCCTGTTATCAACTCCAACAGAACAACACCAAAACTATAAACATCTGATTTCACGGTTAGTTGGCCAGTTCTTTGATACTCTGGTGCACAATAACCGTACGTTCCCATCACCCTGGTGGAAACGTGCGACTTGTCCCCGAGAGGTCCAAGTTTAGCCAGCCCAAAGTCTGACAGTTTTGCATTGAATTCTTTATCCAGCAAAATGTTTGATGATTTGAGGTCGCGGTAGATAACAGGAGGGTTGGCTTTATCGTGCAAATACTCTAGACCTTTTGCGGCGTGTAACGCTATTTTCATCCTCGTGAACCAAGGTAACGGGTGCTGACGTGGTGCAAGATCTGGAAAGTTGTAAGCAAGTTTATAGTTAATACTAACCTTCTGAAGCAGTTGAAGTAATGCTATAATCAAGAAATGGTCCAAAAAGTCAAGAATGGTACCAAGTAAATGGTCTTCAAGAGATCCCAAAGGCATATATTCATACACCAAAAGCCTCTGCTCTCCATCAGCACAGTATCCAATTAGGTTTACCAGGTTTTGGTGGTGCAAACTACTCAGCATCAAAACCTCTACAAGAAATTCTTTGTTTCCTTGTAATCCATTACGGTCAAGTTGTTTAACAGCTACAATCTAAAGAAAAAAAAAAGAGCTTTACAATCAGCAACGAATATATAAAACTGGAAGGGCTAACAGCAAAAGTTGTGATATTCAAGGATAGCACACAGTCCTTTGTAAGTTGTAGAAAAGGCAAAAGCGGAGATGCCGAATCAAGTTATATTCACGAGTAAAAGGTACCCGATTAGTTTTATCGAGGCGGCCCTTATAAACTCGACCGAATCCACCCTCCCCAAGCAGACATTCTTGTCTGAAATTCTTGGTTGCTGAGGCCAACTCTCTGTAGCTGAATGTTTCAGCGGCAATATTGTTGTCCATTTCTTCTTCTCTCCTTTCATATCTAGCGACGGCTACTATTGCTCTAGGAGTCTCTGCATACAAAATAGCAATTTGTAAGAAGTTGTACAAAATTAAGATCAGCCTTTCTATGTTTGAAGGAATAAAATTGAGCACACTGCAGGTTTATTTGCACTGATCAATATATTGATAAAACACTATTCTTTGGCATAATAAGATAGTACATGTTGCCCAATGTCTATGCGGAATATTCAACAAAATGAAGCTAGAATTTCAAGGTACATATATGATACATTCTAATAAGAATCCATGACATACAGATCAATGTACATAACCACTTCCCAATTATTCGATCTTTCAGGACATTTTTGCTGAGGAAAGGAAAAACACAGACATGATATTAATTCTGTTTGTCACTAAGGTCTCATAACAGCAAATATCTCTTAATTTTTGGCTACAAATAGTTCTATTATGTATGTTATATTATGTGAAATATATATATATATATATATATATATATAAAGCATTTGTTGAAAAGAGAGAACATGGTATATTCAAATTCCTGCATCACTTTACACTAATAATACCAAAGAAAACCAAGCAAAAGTCTGAATCCCATCAAGACACCATTTTATCTATAAAACATCACAATATTAAAGATCCATGTAACTACAAATAAATAGATTAATTTTTCTTCCAATTTATAATCCAATATCCTCATTCGTTTTGTTATATTTAATTTTTGGTACAAGAAAATATTTCAAACTAATATAATCCGATTGGACTTACCGGGCTGTAACTGAGAGAACGCTGGTGCCTGAGACTCTCTATGTGCTAGGGTGGCATGCAGCGATCCTCTCGCAATTCCACCGTACCTTTTCGATGCTTTCCTTTCATGGTATGAGAAACATGAAAAACATCCCATTCTTGCAACCTTAAAATCCCATGATCCTTAGAGTTACTTTTGAATATCTAATCAACATTTTATGAGATTTTTCAAGATTCTAAAAACTACAATGCGCGTGGCATCAACAACGCAATCTTTTCCTATGACCGAGAAACAGAACAACAACAGAATCCCTATTGATGTTTTAGAATTCTTACAAGATGTCCTTTTTTGTTTCAACACCAAGAGAAATTAGAACGATGCTTATTTCTTGATTATATGTCCCAAATTCAAAATGGAAAAATTTCCTCTAGAATCAAGAATACGAATCGAAAACGAAAAGCCTTCAGAACAAAAAATAAGAGTTTTAGTGGTTAAGACAAAAAATATAACAATGTTAATAACAAATAACTTGATTATTGCAAGAAACTATGTTGTGGGGGTGCAAGAAAAAGAAAAGTTGTTTTGTTATTGTCTCCAAATTTCCCGTAAAAAATGGAAAGAGAATTTGAAGGAACTTGTGATATTAGAGAAAACCGCGGGAGAGGAATTGGTCCAACTAATCATATGCATCTACAATCTATAATGAAACATAACCGTTGGATCTGAATACTTTTTTCATAGCAAAATATTACTACACTCCTCTCTATTCAACATTGGGACTCAATGTATGAGAGCTTTGTGCAATTAAGCCTACAATTGTTGTTGAAGACTGAAGATAGCCAATTAGCCATGCTCGTCAATGATTGTAGTAAAAGCATAATTGGAATCACAAATAATTGGAGCTATATTTATCTTTAGAACACCTTAAGTATTTGAAATTGCTAGGTGAAAAATGGCAATATGGATCCAATCCACATCCTCGGATTGACCTGGATTTGATCATGTTCACTACAATATTTATGATCTCTTTTTTGTCCAATTGGGGTTTAATCCAAGTTCGATCATATATAGTGGATATTTGATCATAAGGAAGTTGATATTTTTATCTTGATCATATAAATTAAAAAAAAAAAGAAAAAAAAAAAAGAAGAAGGTTTGATTGATCTTATAGCGGATCCATTATGAATTTAAGTTTGATCCTCACTGAATAAATTAGAAAATAGAGAATAAATTGCGCAAGATATAGTTGAATTACTTTAGATTCTATCATTCATGACCCATTCACCACCCTTACTTAGTAACTTAAAATTTTTGTTCAGGGCGTTGAAGTCAATTATAGTGATTTAGTGAATCTTCTTTGTTTTCTTTATTGAGATTGTGATTAATTCTTCTAATTTGTATCTAGTGTGAAATAGTAAAAGAAAAAATGAGACTTTTACCATAAATTTGAGAAAAGTGGTGCAAACACAAAGGGTGAAACAAAAGATTTATTCAGATGTACTATAGTACTTTATAATAATGAATTCTAAAAATTTCTTGCTGACTGTTGTGAAAATTCAATTCCAGTAATTGGATCAACAATTTTTTTCAGATTCCAAACTTGCACTTTTTCAATATGAATTCAAATTAGCATTTATTTCTTTTGAGGTCGTGTAAATCTGCAGTTACGTACTCTCTCTAAAGTGTGCATTGATAAATTACAAGGCTAAATGCAGCTGCCCAAAAACAATGTTAGTTGGACAACTCACATTAGGCGTGACAAACACAAACCTTAAGGCATAGAATCAAATTGCGCGCTCGGGATCGAACTTCACACCAAGAAACAAATAATTCACATTTTTAATTAACCAACTACACCAACCAGGCTTCATAATGTGATTTATATTTTTGCAGGATTCTTTCAAAGATACATATAACTCTGGATTCCAAGGTGTGAAGGTGCTTTTTCATACTTTGTTTTCTCTATAAACGAGAAAGGAAAAGGCTGTTTTTCTGTGAGGAAAACATGAGGAGCCTCCTTTTTTGGAGTGACTAAGAAAAGCAATAATTTGACGGAGCTTCCTATTGAAGTATGTTGGATCAAATTTACTTCACATAAAGTAGTAAAGCAATTAATTAAGTTTTCTACATCAGAATTAGGTAATAAACAGAAGGATTAGCTAGACCAATTAACGGAAACAGACAAACTATCAACTGCTCAAGAGCTTTATTGGGAGATTAACCCATAGTAATAATTAAAGGTTCACTACTATATCCAAGTATTCTCCATTTTGTCTCCCCTTATTAATAAAAGTTCCATCTCCCCAAAGTTAGGACGTAAATGAGAAGTTGAATATAGTAGGACAAATGGATAATTCTTGTCTAGTTAGATGTATGAAAAATGTTCAAAATTTAATGATGTATTTAAATTTTAATGAATATGTAATGACATGGTACTAAAATTGGGACCAAGAGATATTATAACGTACTGTATTGACACTATTGAGTATGAATAATGATCCTTCTGCAATCTGCATATTTTATTAAAAAGAATCGTAAAAAAATAAATTCCAAATTTAAATGGTGAAAAAATTAGTACCCGGCCCGATGGCTGAACCTTTACAAAAAAGTTCTAAATAAATTAAGAACACTTATAATTAAACTTTTTTAATAAATAAATTGTGTATAATATTGTTACCGCATGATTTATGTATATGCTTAAGCCAGTTAAAGCGAAACCTTTTTTCATAATTCTTTTTTGATTAAATTCATAAAAGGAATTCAGAACAGAAGAAGCGATTAAAATAAAATGAGATTTTATCTTGGGTAAGGACCGTAAGATCGATGCATCAAATTCCATATTTATTTTTTTGGATTATTACTGCGTAGACATGCTATGTGAAAAGCTCGCATAAGGTGGAAAACGCTTAGGCAAAAAAAAGAAAAAGGGAAAATCTTAGACATGAATGTTACAATTAATCTCAGCTCTTTGCAACATCAGGTTCACTTAAACACAAATTAACTAAGGACCTACATAATACTAGCATATACACATATTTTTCATTTAGTAAATTCAGTTTGTAATATGTGATCTTTCTTTCTTTTTTTTTTTTTTTTTTTTTGCGAGAATCAAATAGAAGTATAGGATTATGTATGATTGTGAAATGATAGGGGTACGTGACATATGATATAAACAGCTTTGGCATCTACCTACTTTTTCTCTCTTTAATTTTTCTTGGGTGCTGTGTTTGAGAAGACAAAAGCAAAGTACCAAAGACCGTTCAAATAATTGCTACTGAAAAACAAAAGGTAATTAATTCACCCACTAATGCCCCACCTCACAAAATCATATCTCCGCATCTACTGGGCACTGAAACCCTAAATCACAAACCCAGAACCCCAAAGAACATACACATTAGCATTTACCGTCTTATTGATTTGAACTTACAAACTTCTATTGTAACCTACCATAAGAAGAATTTAATCAAAAGAAAAACTAGAATTGAAGTAGTGAATGTGTGATTAGTAAAATTCTTTTTGGATATTTATTAATATATAAAAATCCCCTGATGGTGGAGAACGAATAACACTTATATATAGACCTGGTTAGCCCACGTGGTTGTGATTGCGCAGCATTATTCTAAAGTTATAATGTTCAATACAAAATATAACTGTAGCTACAAATGCATTTGCAGCAAGAGGCACAAGTTAATTTACATGAGTGAACACAGAACAAAGAATAAGGAGCAAATTAAAGAGATGGAACTAGTCTTACCTTATAGTTGACTAAGAGAACTGAACTTGCATAATCTCAGTGATTGCAAGAGGTAGGACAACAAATTTGAAGATAATAAAAATAGGATCAACATAAGATTTGAATACTTATCAAACAAAATAAGGCAACCGATGATCTATCATCTCAACACATATATGCAACAAGCAACGGATTTAAATAAATACAAATATATATATATATATAAATATGATCGGATCGTATCTCTTGCTGTACAACTCTAGAAACCAAAATGAAATTAAAAGCTTTAAAAACCAAAGAAGAAAAATAGGTGATATGCTTCAAGTGACATCACAAGAAAAACGAACAAACTTCTCATAATAAAGAGAGAAAGAGAATGGCAAAACAATAGTTATAGTAATAATATAATCCATTAAGTACTCCTTTGCTTCCTTCTCCTCACACCTTTGAGAATCTTCTCAAGTTTATTAATTACCTGTTGGAAATAGGGTTTGGTCCACTTGGAACTTCATGATCACTCGCTTCAAACTGCCCCTTTCCTCTCAACTTATGTGGATTTCTCCTCTTCCTCGGTCGAAACGTCATCGTGGTTTTTGCAGCCGATGGAGAATTTGAGAATAGGGTTTGATCATGAGAAGGAAGAGTTGGGGCCATGTTTGATTGTTTTGAAGGTTGATGAGCTAGTGAAGATGAGTTTACAAGAGAAATAATGATGAAGAGAAGTGCTAAAAGGAGAAAGAAGAGATGATGGAATTTGGTGGAGAGTTGAAGAATTGATGATGATGCCATGCAATTTGGAAATAATGGAAACCTACACCCCCCAAGAGACAACAAGAGATCAATATCCATTAACCAATAGGTCAGAGAGAGAAAGAGGAGAGAGAGAGAGAGAAGAAATAAGGTTCTTATGCTATATGGAAAAGAGGAGCGTTTGAAATTCCATACGCGTTTTGTTTTTGAGCAAGAAAGAATTTCTTTTAGCTTAACACCAAAGCATATATACAACTATTTATGTGTGTGTGTATTCGGTCTTTTAGACTTGTTTTAGCATCTATATATTCCAATTGAGCGTTTTTCTTACCAAAATTAAATTCGGACAACATGCCAGATATTAATTCATGAGTTAAAGTTTAAGAAATACATTAGTGGGATTGACTCTATAGTTTGACCTAAAAATCTTAAGACATTATGTTGTGGGTCTTGTCCACGCATTTTACTCGTAGCTTCTCAGTTTGACATATTCCAAACTCGGCTTTTTCCAACAAAATATTAGAAAAATTGTATTCATTATCTTTTTAATGTGGTGTTTGCAAAAACTAGTGTATAAATTATCTAAAAAAGTAAATGTAAATTACATTTGCAAAATACTATACAAAACTACATAAAGTTAAAAGAAAAAAGAAGAAGAAAAAGACACTTTAGAAAATGTATAATGTATAATTTATAAATTATAATTGTTTGTTGATTGTACTATTATTGTTGTTATTATTATTATCATTATTATTACTATTAATAATAATGATAATAATAATTGAGATTAAAGTAAAAGTAGTTTTCTATCAAGAATTTGAACTTCCGTTTTCTTAGCAAGCACCACTGACCATGTAAGACAAACACTAATAAAAGAACACTTAAATATGAGTTTTTAATTATTTTTTTTTTTAAAGAAAAACTTTATTGGGGACTAATATTTTAATATTTCAACTGCTCATGTATTCATGAAAAGAACCTGCATAACGAATTAACTGACACTTTTTATTGTGGATTTATACAGCCTAAGTAGTGCTTTACTAAAGGTTCTACATGTTTCCAGTGAAGCATCGTTCTCACTACCATTAATTAGTTTATTATATTGTATATTAAAGAACATAATGTGATATTTAGGGTAAAGAATCTCGAAAGAAGAAAATAAAGTGCAACTAAAACAAAAGTGAAGAGACCAGGAGATTGTAGTGACTTTTCTTTTTTGGCCGGTACGCCAGAAAAAAGTAAATTACTTTGACTTGGGGGCAATACCTATAAATGTTAGGGAAAATATATAATTTGTTCTTTGCTAGCTCAAGGTTTGAAATTAGTCAAGTATCAAAGTTTTAACTTCTGATGCTATATTGGTGATCCATTAAATAATCTTTTTCGTATATTTCGTGATGTTTCAATATGTTTAAAAAAAATTGTTGCAAAAAGGTGTTTTTTAATTTTATTTTCATAAAATTGTATATAGAAACATTTTAATAATTTTCGAGAAAATATTTAAAAATTTTAATTCATAATTTTAACCCAACAAAATATAGAATGTTTCTTTAAGAATCAAGGTACAAGCATGAAGCACCACACAAAGCTTTCCATCAAAAGATCAGCACCGCATAAAGTTCCTTATAGCCTCCAGGCTCCAGTCAAGGTTAATTAAAAATATATTATTGTCTTTCTGACCAATATATTATTTTTGATATAATTAATATCCAAAAACCCGAAAAGGAATAGAGAAAGACCAATCCTCAAAATGCTTCGGTCCTTCAACTATCAATTTATTATATTTTCGTCCTCACAATTTATTTTATATTACTGATGTCACTTCAATATAAACTTATCTCTCACTTCAGCAATTTTGTGACAAATTGATGAAACATGTGTCATTTTGATATCCCTTCTTAAACAGGATCTTTTAGTTTATAATTAAAAATAATTTGCGGTCCCTGCTTCACCGAGTGGCAGCTCCATGTCTTGTCGCTGGCTTTGCTGCATGCTTTCAAGCTTTTTTTCCTTTTTCTTTTTTCTTTCTCCTTTTTTTTTGATTTCTTTTTTTTTTTTTTTTTTTTTTTTTGAGGTTTTACAACCTGCGACTTGCCTGAAAGAGTAGTAGTATAATAAGATGATTGAAAAGGATGAGGTCATTACACCCCCATTTGTATTTTGTAACGCGTTTCATGCATCATTTTGTGGATATTTACTTTCGGGGTATTCAGTCGACAATGATAACATCATACATGTAACTACTTTTGAAATTTGGCCATGCATGCATGTTCATTTATGCATTTAGTCAATCGTTCCACCTCATCTTGCAAATACTTTTGTTTAAGTCTTTAAGATTAGGAACATGAATTAGCACGTCTGACAAAATTCCTATAGAAAAATGAAAGAAGGTCAAATTATGGAGAAACGAATTAAATAAAAATACCCGCTGCAGACACAAATTTCCAATTTTGCTGCAAAATGACACCAACTCTTACGTACCCATATCCCTAATTTCCATGACAATTTATGGCAAAAGTCAACCGAATGGACCTCACGGGAAAACATATCATTGAGGCTATGATTTTTAATCACCAGAAATTTAGGAATGATTATCAACTTTTGAGGACAAGACAGCCTACATTAACCACATATATCTAGATAGGTATATAAAATTAAATTAGCAGTAAGCAACAAAAAATGAAATGAGATTAGAGGTCCACAAAACTATCTTATAATAAAAATATTAAAGTTTATCACATATATATCACTTGTCAATGAATAAAACTTTTAGATATTAATTATAATATTCTCGTCTTCCTTAACAAAGTCTTTTAAGGGGACATATAGGGGTCCTAAACTTTTACATGGTATCAAAGCTAACCCAAAAGAACGTTGAGTAAATTCACATGATATGATTATTCTGGCCTACGTCTAATTAGGGAGCGTGTTAAAATTTATCCTATTGATAGACTCCGAGCTTACGTGAATAATTGATTTTCCCGCTCTCCCTTTACAAGCAATTCTGCCTTTAACAAGCCATGTATAGAGAACATACATAGCCCCTAAAATTTCTACATAAAAGACCCACAATATAGTAGGTCTTCGAAAAGATTAACGCAATCCTTTGCACGGGTGAGGAGTATCATGTTTTAGTTGTCTCTGATTTTATAATGTGTCGACGAAGGAAAAGGAGTGAAGCATTATTTTTTTCCTGTGGATTGACAAGAGAAAATCTGAACTAATTGGATTGTTTCAACGACATAAATCTACCCCCTTTTTTTAAGAGAGCATTTCCAACACTTGCTAACCGACAGTCGCTTATTCAATTAATTACTAGCACATAGGATAATTGCAAATTAACAATAAGAAAGAAAATGGTGTATAATCCAAAGTTACCCACCAAGCACCCCAAGAATAATGATTGTGATCCCGTTACCACTTACCACCACATGGAAAAACAAAATTGTATAAACAAAAAATGTCAATTAAAAGGATGAGAGGAAAATGTGCATGCATGCATCATCTTATCTCAACTTTAGAGTACGATATGAAACGCAGACTTCGTGCATGAAAAGCAACATACTTTTCGTTCAATGGAGTCAGACATGCATGGCGGACCAACTCACTAACTTAAATTAGAGATTTCTCTTTTTCGCAGTACTCTTTTCCCACAAGCCTCACCTTTCTTGTAGATAATTAAAATAATTAATATATAGGTTAGGGTGACGCATACTGGGCAATTTTATATATTCTGATCCTTTGATTCTATGGTATGATCGATCTTGGCTCTTCTTCAAATCTTACATATTACTATAACCTTGTGTTATATATTTTCTGTCAATTATTAAGAGTTGTTTGCAAGCTATTGTGTCTAGCTCGATAGTTCATCATGTGCTCTGCATACAATATTTTTAGGTATAGTAGGTGCAGGTTTTCACGACATTAAAAATAAAAATCATTGAGTGTTGTCTATAAATTATGAAGTTAGAGATAAATAACACACGTATCAAATCATGAAAATGTAACATAGTATCCAGTATTATACAATAACTTGCTCGAGTACTAATACTCGAGTCTCCATCTATCAATCAAGAATTCGTCCTAAATGTTTACCATGTTACTTTCACTAAAGCATAAAGGAGCTGGCAAAGAAAAAATAAATTGGAGCAGGCCCCATTGGACAGTAAACTTTTTCCTCCATTTTAAAATTTGGTAGGGCAGGCCCTGTTAGCATGGCCTTTAGGCCCACTAAAGATTATAGATGCCTACTGAGTGTGGAGATCAGCGCTCTAGAGATGGAGAGATTAAATTATTGATTTGATGTACTCAAATGCAATAATTTCGCAAATTATTTAGACCTAATCTAGATTCGAGACAAGAATGATTTATAATGGAGAATCCAAGTGTTTTCCCCTCTAACAATTAAATCTAAATTTATTTTTTAAGTGTATGTGATGGGCAACCACTGTCACTACGGGGTGCACTGAGTAAATTCTTGAGCTAGACGTATATATTTAACTTACAAACAACGTCAGTCCCATGAACTACACTACTAATTAGATAAACTTGATATGACAAGTACAAACCTAAAATACATTGAATCAAATTATTCCTTGTGGCCACCCTTACCAACAATATTAAATCTCAATAGTAAGAATCCAACAAGTAACCAAATGGGACATTCACACAGTGACAATACAATTTTTATCATTAAAAACACACGTTCCTTCTATCTAGGTACAATAATTAAACAATGATGAGCATGCAACATGTAATTACCGTTCTTTAAATGTGTTGAAGACTTCTCTTGACATTGATTTTTTATCTAACCCAAATGTCACTTTTTTCCATCGTTTTTCTTTTCACAATTAATTTTTCATATCTTTTCTATCATGTGTACTGTCAACCGTGCCACATGGTGCATAATTAAATCATACTCAGTGGTCCAAATTGTCTTTTTATTTTATCTCTATCGCTCAATTTCAAAACATAGTAAGTATTCGTTCAGATTTCAATTCCAATTCCAATTGATGTTAAAACTTAAACGACAGAATTTTGAGATCTCACAAAATAGAAAATTGGGACACAAAGAATGGGATAGATTAAGAAGTTTCTTTGGGACAAAGATAATAAGATATTGTCGTTGTAAAGATGGAGGGGACAAAGATTATCTTCTGAAATCCACACTTGTGTTTGTGATCTTTTAGAAAGAATTATTAAGCTATTGCCTGTCCTTTTCCCATGTTTTCCACCATAGCTTTATATACGTTATATTTTTAAATCTGGAGCAACGATTGCCTATAAGTCTAAAGTCTTTATCTCTGAGATAGGATGCATTTCAGTAAGTTATATAGAAAATGACACAGAAAAGAGGGAAACATTAATATGGCCTATATTGTGAAGAACACGACACTTTTGCTATACATTTTATTGTGAGAACCATATTTGGAATTTGGTAGGCCCAAATTCTCTTTTAATTCATATCCTGGCTAAAGGTTTTCTTGATTTGTTTGTTGTATAGTTAGTTAATCTTTTAATAATGTTAGTCTTAAAAAGAGATTGAGTTGCGGTTAGAAGGTGGGCCGTCGATAGGGTCGGGGCACAAAGTCCATCTGGCCCAATATCTATGATAAATAGATAAATATGCTTGTAATTTTGAATCCAAACTGAAACCTAGTTCTATTTCTACAGAATCAAGTCTAAAAGCAATTTATTAACTTAGTTAAACACAATTATAAGCTGAACTATATGATACTAATGTGAACAAGAATTATTATTTTCCAACGTACATCTCCATTAAAAGTTGCAAAGTTTGAGAAGCTTTTTGGAAGATCTTCAAAATATTGTAGAAGTAGTTGGAACAATACAGATTCTGTAGATACAAAATAATTCGTTGTGTGTAGTTTTCATTAGTCAAACATGTTGGCAAACTCTTAAACGGTGGATTACCAAATAATTATTCGTTTCTGAGTTGTAACTTATACGAGTTTGTAATTTATAGACCGGTTAGTAGCATACATGATAATCTTGAAAGTTGAGAGGATGAAATTTCAAAATTTTTAGCAAGAATTGCTAAGAATAAAAAGAACTATTCAATTTTAAACCTATAATAGTCACGAATTTAGGTTCAATATATACTCAAAACATTTATATGTACGGTAAGTGGCCTGTGTAACAACAGGGGTGGTGGCGCAGTTGGCTAGCGCGTAGGTCTCATAGCTTCTGAGTGATCCTGAGGTCGAGAGTTCGAGCCTCTCTCACCCCATTAACTTTTTTCTTAATTTTGGAACCAAGCATTTTATTTCAGTCTCTTTTAATCCCAAAAAGTAATTTTTTAGATTAGCGCTTCGACTTTTATCTAAAAAAAATAGTTCTAAAAAGACTTCCAAATCAAATGCATGATATAAATCCATCATAAGTTGCACACACTTCACACAGAGATAACATAGGCCGATAGGCATGATTTACGTGTTTTAGCAATGGTCGTCAAGCTCAACTAGATAGAAAGAAAGAAGTGAAGGTCCGATTAATGGAGTTGTATACGAAAATTCTTTTATTCCATATAATTGAGTTTTGCACAAAATGTTATCAGTTAACTTTTTAACCATCATATCGTTTTGTATAACTCCAACCTTTTGTATTTATATCAACACATTGTTTTCAAATGTAAAGGATTTGCTAACTGCATTCCTTGATAGTACTTGCACAATAGAAACTTGGATAAAAGTGTTATTATTTCAACGACACCAAAATAATATTTGTCACGCCAGGTGAAACGTCAACATTAAATCCAGCTCCAGCCATTCTATACCTCTCGAATATAGTATTACAATGATTTATAATTTTATATATTAAACATCAGCTCCTTCGAAATTTTGATCTTAAAACATGAATAACGAACTTAATCACACATCAACATCACTAATAATCAGTCGTCGATTGGTATCTCTGAAAGAGGGTCCTCATCGGGTCCTGCAATTGTCACAGAATCAGAGGAAGAGGTGACATCAAAACCATTCACTTTCGAAATTTCAACTGTAGTAGAAGACTTAGATATTAGTCCTTGTGCCTCCATAGCTTCTCGAGCTGCTTGCTCTTTCGCTCGTCTAGCTTTTTCCAACACCTCTTCCTGCACATGCAGCAGTTCAAGTTGGGATATTTGTAACAAAATGCTTATAAATCGTTATAAATATCACAATCATGGCAGTGTATACTCCTTTATTGTTACACTCCAGATGTTAATCAGCTTTCCTTCTTTGATAGCAAGCATGGGAAAATAGAGGCCCAAAGATTGTAGCTAGCTATGACACTAATGGATTGATGCGCAAAAGACATTTATTCCTAAGTTATATGCAAGAGTTTCACTTTCTAAATAGTTAATGTCGTCGTAACGTTTTCTATGTAGACTTGATTCGGACCTTTTGTCTGCTAACAATAAGCACCATCAACATAAAGATAAATCTTATGGCTAAATAATGCAAATGCCAACAATATTAACATGGCAATTAGCAAGTGACAGAGAATGACTTAGATTCGATGTTTAGAATCACATGAGCAGTATTCCAGAAGTCAGATGGATGATATCACAGACAAACTTTTCCTAATGCAGAAAATATTAGAAACTTCTCAGAGAAAAGTTGGAAACTTCTTCAGATATTTATGCCAGAGTTCGTGAGTGCACTTCAAAATACTAATCTTTTTGACTTTATGGAGCAAAAAGAATGTAAACTTTTGCATTCTCAAATAAATTTCATAAAATCTTTAATTCATGCAATGATTAGGCTGGATATCATTGGCTTTATCAAATAACACATTTTCTCATTTCTTCAGATAGAAGTGGTAAACATGATATCTACAGAGACATATGACACTCTTCTCATTGAAACAATCATATTCGAGGACCACAAAATACTTATACCTGAAATTCTTCTACTTGCTTTTGTTGCTCAGCTTGCAATCTACCAACTGTGCTTAAAAATTCACCCACAGCTGACTCTATACGCTCATTTACTGCTTCTGCCACAGCCTTCCCCAAGAAAAATGCATCTAAAATTGTTCTGCTCTCGTTATCACCTGCAAAATGTTTGATTTTTATTTAAATATTTCATATTGGTCATTCAAAGAAATATAATGATAGGGTCCGAAACTCTGTTAAATTAATATACTGAAGCTACTGGTTTTCATCCAACAATTATTACGAAATTGTGAGAGAGACACCGACAGAAATGTGCTAGAAGATTGCATAGTTGATGTTTTGGTGCAACAGTGATGTCTTACACATAATGATCTTGTCAATAAGTCTCAAGATTTCCTAGAAATTGTACATGAGAGTTAACAAATCTCATAGTCATAGAGCTGAGATTGTTTCTCCAATGCGAAAGTTACCAAATTTCAGATTTGGCATTGTTTGCTAACTGGTGCATCTCCAAAAATCTCATCTAAAAAAGTAAAGAATATAAATATCGTCCAGTCTAGAGCAAACAGTATTACACAAGGACTCGACAACGCCAAACTCCATCTGTATTCATTGCTTTGCAATAACTAACTAACAAGTATAGAGGGAATCAACTCTGATGAATATGGTAACATATTATAATGTAAAATAAAGTCTCATTTTAAGCGTGTGATATTAATCCCATCATCGTGTTTGCTTGGTCCCGAAAATCTATAGTCCATTGCTGCAGAGACACCGTTAACACCGACAATTCCAACACAACTGCATATTTCACCTCATCTTATGAAAAAGAAGTTTCGGTTTTACACGCTTCTAGAAATTGTCCAAATTCTTTCGATGAACATATAACCAATTACCTACCCAAACTTTACTAATCACACTTCAAACAACTCGAGTAGGTGAAAATCTACCTAAATCTGGAAGTATTTCTAACAGCTATCTCTCGTGAAAGAACTTAATTCGATTAACGGACTACGCCTTCAATATTTAGTTCTCGAATAACTCTATGACTAAATTAGAGATTCCAAATCATTAACACCAAGTAGTATATATAGAAATTCAACTACCACAAAATAGACAAGCTAGGGTACACAAACCTCATATCTAGATAAACAATAGGAAATTGAACCAAACATCCACCTAACAACAGAGTCAGTCCACAGAGACGTAATCAATCCATTAGTATAAAAAAGACAATAAATAAAAATGGCAAAATCCAACAACCATATACGATAACAATCCTCTGAGAGAAAGAATTAAAAACTCAAAACAGATAAGGAAAACGGCACAATCTAAAAAGATTTACCCGAATTACCAGTACTATTGCACCTAAAGTTGAGTCTGGTAAATTTGTGTGACCCATTTGAGAAAAGCCTGCGATTAGAGGACAACAGAAGAGAACAACAACGTCGTTGGGTTGTTGATGGTGTACGAGGTGGTGAGAATATTGAGTAGGTTTGTGGGGATGAAATCACTCCCCCTCTCATTTCCCCCTTTTTTTCTTCTTTAACCTGAAAAATTTTTCTCTTTCTTATTACAACTTCTTCTTAGTAAGTGAGGTGAGTTGAATATCCACTTCAGGGTACAGCAGAAATTCTTGCAGACAATAATTCACCAATTTTTAATTAAAACGGACATAATAACGTTGTAATGTTGCCCAATAAGAAAATAGCTTTTCAATATTTTCTAAAATTGCATGTTTGCCAATATTTTGTTTATAATTTTATGGACGCGCGTTGGTTACTGAAATAAACTTTGGAACAACTCTTTTATCGTGCGTCGCCATTTGTTATTTTCCATTCTTTATTTTGACACTCGTTTATCATTCAAAGTACATGTTGGGCACTTATAAGTCGATACTTATTGTCGCGGGCTCTAACCATCAATTAGGAATTGAAAGATTACACTATCACGTCAGCACGAGAACATAAATCTCCGTCAACTGCTTATTTTATCTGCTAGAATTTGGTTAACCATTTGCATTCTATGTGAAAATATAGTTGTGACGATGAAAAGTGCACTTCTTGTTCATATACACGATTATATAGTATAGTAACAAACAAAGATTTATCGAATTGTCCTATAATTCTCTTGAGATCAGAGATTGCTAGGGTAAATTTGAGATGACACAAATACTTTTAAACTTTATTTAGAATTTTCTTTTCTTTTTCAGAACAAATGATTGTGCCCAAGAGAAAAATAAAAGTTTTATCGTATAATACTGTCCAAACTTAAGGAGAGCATTGTGCTTGGTGTGTTTGTTAAAAATTACTTTGTGACACTGATATATAATTAATTAATTTAGCTAAAAGATTGTACAAATATTATAATTGGTAAAACAGTTTTATTTAATGCTTTATTCACAACCAAACAGTTTATGAGAAGAATGCCGAGAATTCAATTCAAGCCCGGGCCATCTCTGGATCTGAACCTATTGCGGCAGAATCAACAAAAACAATATGTGTGACTTTTAAAGGAACACGCGTGACATTTACAAACTTTATATTTCGAGTGGTGTATAATTTATATGTCACAATTTAATATACGATACTTTTATGGCATGCGTGTCGTATTGCCATATAGAAGTGTGAGTGATTAGAAAATTGAAGTTTAAATAAATTATGGTCGTATTACACGATATTACTTATTCAATGACACACGATTTTGTCACTGAAGAACATATAACTTATAATTGTCAAATTGTAGAAAAGATCAAGTTTTAAATAATTAACTAGTCAATTATAGAAGCATTGGAAGTTCTAGAAACCTAAGGTAGGTAGCAGATAACTTAATATTTTAATACTTAAATATAGTAAAATATTCGTCATAAATAAATGTTTGCGCGTGTGTATTAGTCAAATTCAGTAGAACTATATCCTTCCCATCATGAATTGTAAAATACTAAAAATGCCTAATATCAATATGGTATCTATCCCCTGGCCGCGTTAACATCTGAATTGGTAGATAAGTTGAACAAATCGTCAGCTAAAATAAAGATAGCCTAACGTACGTCCAGATATTTTGCTGCAAATTGTGTGGATTGGGGATTTAATTTTCTTTTTTTTTAAATCTTTCAAATGATCAAGGCTTCTAATATCTTCTTAAAAAGTACTGAAATATTTTTATCTTAGACTTTGAGGAAAGAAGACGTAAAAAGATTTTGTTATATACATTGCAACCCCAATTTTTATAATTTTTTCAAAACATGTTGACAATTATTTTAAAACTTTGCAACATAATCCGAGTAAGTAATAAGTTATTGTCAAATTCACATTTAAGTATGACGTCCACGTCAGATATTTTGGATAAGTATGAATAACACAATTAAGTAAAATGTTCATGGCAGTACACATTTGCAATTCTATTATTTGGTAGTACATCCAAATCTAGAGTCAAGCTCTTCTCCACGATGTTTTCACGCAGTTAAGTATCGACAATTTATGTTCACTTTTTTAAAACAATTACAAAATACTGATGAGTAGTATATAATTAATAGGAAACATACTTAATAGTTAATACTCGTAGTCTCGTAAAATTATATTTACTACTTCTGTCACAAAGATCCGTCAACTTTCAAGTACGAAACGCGGTATATGAATATTTGACTATGTTATCGTTAATTAATAGACTTATTTGAATCAGGAATAGTTTGGGAAGTTCACAAAGATGAAAGAACTACTAGAAGATGATGAAAAGTCTTAGTAATGATATCTAATTTGAAAAAATCGTAAAATAACAGCTTGAATGATTCAATTTATGAATTCTTTTACGTGATAGACTTTGGTAAAAAGTCAAAATCACAATCATTAAATCAATAATCAATCTGAATCCATATTTTAAGCTCAAAACAGGTGCTCTTGGTGAGCCAACCCGTCCCATGTCAATTCACCACCACAATGATTCAAAAAACACTTAAACAATTAATCAAGAAAAATAAATTATTACTGAACAACTATCCAAAAAAAAAACAAGACAGTTCCTTTTGAGAAGTGCTTTCTTTAATCGTTCAGAGTCATGTTAATGATAAGATAAACTACATAAAATAAGTACTTATCTAATGCTAATAATTGAGCAACATATGTCCCAAATACTTGGAGGGATTGTTTATTTAACAAAAAAGAAAAAAGAGTAGCCGGTTTTAAAAATTCGGTACTCAAGAAACCTCTACTAGACTTGATGTGATTAAATTATTAAATTTGTAGAGCAACTAAAGTTTTTTGTCGGATATTTATTTTCAAAATTTAAGACGTACGATTATTGTTGGGTAAGCATATTGCGAGAGTCGGAGCCTGAGCAAATTTTTGAATATCCGTAATTTACCTTTTTTAACTAAGGATGTAAAAATTATATTTGCCAATATCTTTGTTATTTTAATTAACACTTCTTAAATATAGCAATTAGCAACTCCTCTCTCATTTATTACATTTTACAAAAAATATTTATAGGACTGTAAAAAGCAATGCTTGATCATTTGGACTGTATTACCTCACTACTTTTGGACGCTATTAAATACGAGCAAATCTTCGTTGTGTAACTCTTAGAATTGTATAAAGAGAGAACCTTGTTGTCATAAATATGTTGAGATGTTGCATCACGTAAACAAATTTATTATCACGAATATGTCTTTAATAATCAATAGTGATTGGTGAGTTTAACAGTTATGTCGTGTGATACCCAAGTTACAGTATTGTAGTTCGCCTTACATTATTAACTCCATGACTTAATTCTTAGCGGTTAAGTATTTATCTTTTACTCTAGAAACTAAACTTCTAAATATAATAGTTACCAAAACAACCTAAATTTAGGATGTGCTCACTACCTTATATACTTAGTACTCCTAGGTATATTGGAAAATGTATATTTGATGGCGTAAAAAGGAAATGAATTTTTAAGTAAAATAAAATGGTGTAAAAGATAAAACGAAATTTACAAGGCTCTTTTAGTATTTTTCCAATTTATGGTGGAACAAGATTCTTGACCAATTTTGAATTTGAGAGAATTTCAAAATTTTAAAAACAAAACCCAAAAAATCCTGGAATCTGGCTGTCCCCCGCGGTGGGCACCCCGTTATTTCCCATGCTCCGCAAGGGTAGTTTAGGTATTTCATAACTCGCTCTCCTCTCTTTGAAAAATCAAAAATATTTCGTCGTCCCCGTATCGTCACGCTTCTTCTCCTCTCTCTTCTTTCTCTCTCTAGACTAGACTACTTTCACAGTTCACAACTTCACATCCATTTAAGCGTTGTTTCTCATTTTTTTTCCTCTTATTTCTCTCTGCTACTTTCTCTCTCTAGTTCTATATAAAACACATAGTTGACGTACGTACAGATACAAGGCTTATACCTAGGGTTTATCGTAGAGAGAGAAAGAGACAACGAAAATGGGCCAGCAATCGTTGATCTACAGCTTCGTGGCGCGTGGAACGGTGATCCTCGCGGAGTACACGGAGTTCACCGGTAATTTCAACGGAATCGCTGCTCAGTGTCTTCAGAAACTACCGGCGACGAACAACAAGTTCACCTACAACTGCGATGGCCACACCTTCAATTACCTCGTCGAGGACGGATTCAGTAAGTTTCTGATCTGTTTTTCTCAATGATTCGATTCGATTCGATTTGTTCTGTTTGATAACTTGTTGTGGATCGTGTTAAAAGTTTTATGCGAGTTTGTGATCTTGTGTGTTCTGTTAGCAAATCGTGAGAGGTAGTGTATGAGGTCTTCGTGGACTAGATTTGACTTGTTTGTTTTTTTGTTCGATTGTTGTTATTGTATGATAGTTTTGGTGGACTGATGATTTGATTGTTGAAATTACAGCTTATTGTGTTGTCGCTGTTGAATCTGTTGGAAGGCAGATTCCTATTGCGTTTCTCGAGCGAACTAAGGAGGATTTTACTAAGAAATATGGTGGAGGAAAGGCTGCTACTGCTGTTGCCAACAGCCTGAACAAAGAGTTTGGGTAATTCTCCTGTTTAAAGCTCGATTGTCTTTTTGATATTATGTATTTATTCACAATTTTGTTTATGTGATGATGTTTATTTGTGGTATGTTCGCCTTAGTCCCAAACTGAAGGAGCAAATGCAATACTGTGTGGATCATCCTGACGAGGTCAGCAAGATTGCTAAGGTGAAAGCTCAGGTTACAGAAGTCAAAGGGGTGATGATGGAAAACATTGAAAAGGTACAGTAATTTTGCTTATTCTGTTAGTACCTTTTTTGTGCCGTGTGTCAACTTTTGAATATTTGTAAAGTGCAGCATTAATTAAGCCTTTTGTCCTCGCAGGTTCTTGATCGTGGAGAGAAAATTGAGCTTCTAGTGGATAAAACTGAGAATCTTCGATCTCAGGTGTGTAACTACTTGCTCATTTCATCGTTCTGTTTGTGATGAGTTGATCTATGGTTAGCATGAATCGAATGTAAATGGAAGTGTCTGCCTCGGTGTTATAATTTTAAAGGCACTTACAAACTTGAATGTGATCATTACGGTTTTGACTCATCAAATAAAGCTAAATGATTTATTGCAACTTTAGAACTTAACTGTCGTAATCAACATTAGATATATCGTTCAAGTGGATGTGCATAAGTTGGACTGGTATAGAAAAATAAGCAGTGCAAGAGCTGAAGAACCACGGATAAACCCCTAGGGATTTCTTGTATATTCATGTTGGCACTATACTTTGGCACATGTCTATGCTTCTAGATGCATGTGACAGTCGCATAATGTTAATAAACATGCGATACCTGTTTTCATATATAAAATTGTGCACCTGCAATTTTAGCATTTCCTGTTTCTTCCAAAAAAATAAAAAATGATACCATACACTGGAATAAAGGGGCAGGGGCAGATTGGTATTGCTGACTTGCAGCAGTGCTAGGCTGCAGGCGGCTAGAGAGAGATAGACTGTGTGTGTTATGGGCCTGTGCCTGTGTATCTGGTCTCTGCATATCTCGGAGTTGCAGGGGTGAAACAGAACGTATTTGAGCTACGGCACCGATTTCAGGGTTTAGGGTTAGGGCTCAAGGCAGAAAGAGTTTAGGGAGACGGATGGCATGAAGTTTCAGAACAATGGATGCAGGACTGAGTATGTGGCACGGCGCTGTGCTGTGCTGTGTTATACTGTGAGTAACAGCCTCAGGTTGGTAGCTACTTAGATTGAGATATGGAGCAAGTTGGTTGGAATTGGACAGATGCCAGTGAGCATGTGTCTGCTAGAGATAAAAGAAAAATTAATTGAGAAAAAAGTAGCGGCTTGGTTTTCAAAATAAACCAAAGGGATCACAAGATTTCTGAACTTATGAATGAAATACGAAATAAATCCTGCTTCAGGTATGGTATCAGGTAGGGTTTTACCAGAAATGGACACCCTAGTTAGATATGAGGAGACCACTTCAACTGTGCATTTTGAAAACATTTTCATGAACTTGTTCACCACTTGGTCGCATATGGTGCTTTGGGTCGGTTGAGTTTTCTTTTATTGTCTGGTAACCAGGAAAATCGATTGGATCATGTGGTAATTGGTAGGAGTTGGAGCTCACTCTCCCTCTCCTTCATGTTCTTCGCGCATGGATAACTGTGATGCAGGAATTTTTTTTTCTTGTTTTATACTTCCTGCTCTGTAGGTTCTTAGTTTGTGGCTTCTATGCTTTAGAATCTATGGATGTATAATTAACTTGGGAGTCATTTCTGTCAGTTTTATATGAAGCTGAACCTCATTACACTTTTGAATTTGACATACAGGCACAAGATTTCAGGACACAAGGAACCAAGATGAGGAGAAGGATGTGGTTGCAGAACATGAAAGTAAAGCTGATCGTCCTTGCCATCATTATCGCTTTGATCCTTATCATAGTTTTGTCAGTCTGTGGTGGATTCAATTGTTAGTGTGTACCTTCACAAAACCTTTCCTCATTATCAGTCCGAGGGATTTGATTTTCATTAATTTGTATTTGCATAGGCTGTTCTTGTAGACTCTCGTGTTTCTTTGCCGTTTGAATGCATTTTTTACCTAAAATTTTGGCGACACGGTTCCACCTTACAACTATTTGAATTTTGTGAGACTATGGTTGTTTAGTTTCTATTGTGAATCTACTGAAGCTGCGTTTGTTGCTCATAGAAAGACTTGTAAGAATTTATGATTATATCCATATCATTATAACTGACTTGTAGCAGGCACATAAGCTCTTTGATTACTTGAAAGCCCAGTATACAACAGAACCTTAAAATAAGCTTGCATAATAGATATCTTCAGGTGTACAATTAAGTCACAACAGTGGCCATACTTGGGATCAAATAGCTTAAAACTTACAAGTACTAACTATTTGTTGTTAAAATTCATTGAAGTAAATTACAACAATGGCCATGACTATTTGTTGTAAAAATTAAGTTGATGTTCAAAATTCTTCTGATTCCCCACTAAGTCTCAGTTCTAGCAGTCTTCTCTTCATGGCCTCCACAACTGCTAGAGATTTTCCCATATCTGTTCTAAGATGTCTCATCAAATAAAAGTAACCTGCGCCTAAACATTGATTTCCATGTTGTCGATGAGCCTGACATTTCCAAACCATGCAGCGACACAAAAAACTGCAGGACTCTTAATCTCTTTCAGAGCTTTCAAGCTTCCTTGATCTACAATCTGTTTGGCATTGATACACGAAATGACAAAACTCGAGGGTTCAGCTAAATATCAATAACATGTAACATTTTTTTTTTGGTAACTCAAATTGAAATTGTCGAGAAACTCATCAATCTAAGATGAGATATGTAATATAGATTGAAAACGTGAATTGATGCAATCTGGAAAAAAGCCACAATCAAGTAACAAGTTAAGCAATGCATCTGTGAAGAGAGATTGGCAGAAGAAGAATACTTCTGTAATTACCTCGGCATAATCTACTTTTCCACCGGCTTCTTGTATAGCTTGGATCACTGAATCTCTCAATTCTTTGCAATCAATCTGGCCTTTCTCTGCTGCAGATTTAGCATTAAAGAGTGACTTACTTATTGACAGAGCCTGTGGTTAAGGAAAAAAAATAGCTTGTAAGATTGCAAGAAGTCTAAACTCGTGAGAAGGAAATAAGAAGTAAATGATCAGGAAAAAACGCAACATGAAATAACCTAAGTGGCAGCAATAGAAAGCATTCAACTTCTCCATAATTAGCTTAGTGTGCAAGACTTGAATCCTAGTATTACTTCAGTTGAAAAACTACTTGTAATACTTGTCCTGTATGGGGACTGAATAAGACTCATCTCAATATTTAATTATTTATCTAATAATTTTTGCTGTGTTGTTCTTGATTTTGAACTTTGTCCCGATGATTTCCACCGACAGAACTGGAAGCGCCCCTTCTTTCAAAGAGAGGAGGACGGGTTATTCACATTTCATTTGATGGTCAGAGGCAAACAGAAAGCTAACAGTGGGAATTCTAAAGATTCCCAGGGGAAAAATAGAGATGTCTCGTAGATCTTGCAGGGTTTATAATCAGAAATTACAAACACGATATTTAATTGGCATTGACAAAACTACCTTCTTCCTCTCCTCTGGAGATAGGCGAACATTCCTAGAACTCTTTGCTAAGCCATCATCGTCTCGTATTAACTCCGCACCAATCACTTTTATGCCAAAGTCAAGATCTCTCACCTGAAACAATAATTCGACAAGGCAAATAAAGTTAAGTATCCCCATACAGAAGACTAAACTAATCTACTGCATCAACAAAAGACTATTATTCCTCCACCTAACTGGAAGGCCACACTACCATCAATCACTTTAGCATTTATCACCACTTTAATTTAGAAAATCACATCCTACTAAGCAATAATTTCAGATTATCTGATTTCAAACATCTGTTAGATAAATGGAAAGCTACAAACCACTTTATCATGTAGTGAACTCATCAGCGTAAGAAGATTCTACACAGAAACTGACAGATGATCCATAGTAATGGTATTATGACGTTTGGTAATGATACTAGACCAGATCAATTCACATTGTAATATAATCTGCTCATCTATGGCAGATTACATAATCTGCCAAGTTCTGGGTATAGTTAAAACATACCAAATGCTCCCCCATATGATCTGTCAAAGTCAGGCTATAGTAGAACTCATCAGACGCTCCTCTAATAAGCAAATGACATATTGTAGTCTGCACCTATTATAATTACGACTACTTGCTTACCAAACGTTTCCTACATACGCCAACGGACAGCGACTAAACAAGCATAAACAACTCAATCAAACCAAATAAAAAGAATCTACTTACACACTCCACACAATGTAAACCAAACCATCCAACAAAATCAACCATCAAAACTCCGAAAAACGACAAAAAAGAAAAAACACTAACCATCCTCTGTATAATCCTCCACTGCTGATAATCCTTCTTACCAAACACAGCAACGTCAGGCTCCACAATGTTAAACAACTTGGACACAATAGTAGCAACCCCTCTAAAGAACACAGGCCTGCTCCTCCCACACAAACCCTTCTCCAATCTCTCAGCTCTAACCCATGTCTCATGCCCCATGCCACTATTCTCAACACAAGACTCAATTTTTCCCTCTTCTACACCACTCCCACTAGTCAAAATCCCATCTTTTGTTCCATAGTCATACAAATTATGAGGATGGAACACAACATCAACCCCACCTGGGATTGACTTTAGTTTTTCGATATCACCGAGAAAATCTGAAGGGTATGTGGATAGATCCTCGGTAGGGGCAAATTGACCCGGGTTTACATAGATTGAGACAACCGTGAGATCTGTGTGTTTGTGTGATTCTTGAATTAGTGAGAGGTGGCCTTCGTGGAGATAACCCATTGTCGGAACTAAGCCGATGGTTTTGTTCTGAGCTCGATTGGACCTTGACCATTGTCGCATCTCGTGTTTTTCTGTGATTATTAACGGCTCTTTGTTTGCCATGGAGATTTTGTTTTTGTTTTAGTGGGTTTGGTGATGCGTTTGAAAGTGGTGACGATGTTGTTGGTAATAAGGTGATTGTGGCGGCGCGGTTGTTAAATTAAAACTACAATTAAAGTACGATTTGGTTGAGACTTGAGATCCCCGATGATTTATTGGTAGAGAAGTTCGTTGGTGATAAAGAAATTTGCACGATTATGATATCGTAAAAATGAGAAATTTATTCACGAAATGACAGGAAATTAGCATATTGTTTATCATGCTTCTAGTTAGTTGACAGGCAAGTTAGTTGATTCCTATTTAATTAGATTTGCACCACAGATATTTTGCGGTTTAATTAGTAAAGTATAGTTATAAATTATATTATAGACCGAAAATGAAAATTCCTTATATACTATCGCTTTATGTGACGTGTGGGGTGAGGTGGAACTTAACAGAATTACCAACCTTACTAACTTTTAGCGCATGTGGAACTCGAAAGGCAGAACATCTTAAGGAGTGTTTTTGAGTCCTTTTTCAGTCTTTTGTTTAAAGTAATTTTAAGTGACAAAAAGTCAGAAATAATTGCAAATATTCTTCTAAAGTTATTTAAAACATAAAATAAGTGTTAATAATAATTAATTAAAAGCAAATTTTCTTTCAATATATATTTTTTTAAAAAAAACCCATATTCTTAAAAGCAGTTAGAGTCGCATTCTAAACCATGACTTGTGCCTTATAAGTTATAAACATTTTTTTTGAAAACAACAGAGTAAAAATCAGTAAGCCATCTTAATAAGCATTTGCAAACTTTACGAAACTCAAAAGTCAAAAGACTCAAAACATCTTATTATTATGGGCCCAATATGCAAATTAATGAGGCCCAATTGGTTGGACTAGTTTGATTGAGACCCAAATGGTTGGCAGATATCACGCCCCACAAACTCATATTGATGGTTTTCTTCTTTACTCTTTTATCACCAATTCCCTTAATTTAAACATTGTCCAACAAAAACAGAATCCAAAAACGTGAGAATTGAACGAAAACAATTTTCGACCCCCATTAGAATTTGGATACTGATATTTGAAATTGAGTTAAACAGTAATGGAGTATTTGCTGCCAACCCTAAGGCAGAAGCGCGAAGTTGATTCTCTAATCAGGGACACTATCGACAAAGTCCTCGTCCTCCGGTTCGGCCGCTCCTCCGACGCCGTTTGCCTCCAGCTCGACGACGTCGTACGTTTCACATCGAAACCCTAATTTCAATTTCAATCTCTCAAATTTTGAAATTGTTGTGAATTGATAGAATTTTTTGTTGATTGACTGTGGCAGATGTACAAGTCGGCGACAGACGTGTCGAGATTCGCCACGGTGGCGCTGGTGGATGTTGATTCGGAGGAGATTCAGGTTTATGTCAAGTATTTCGACATTACGATTATTCCGTCTACGGTTTTCTTCTTCAATGCTCACCACATGAAGATGGATTCGGGGTATTTAGTCTGTTTCAGTTTACATAGTGCATGCTCTGCTATCACTTCTAAGTTTTGTTTGAGTTTCGGATCATTGCTCGACGTTAGCTTATGAATACGGTCAAAGGCAATGAATGTTATACGTGTTGATCCAATAGAGGAACCTAAAAGGAGATCATTTTGAATGAAAATTTATATTTTTATCACCTTTTACTTCTCAAATATTAGATATTGTTGCTTGAAGAATGATTGAATTTCTGTAGATTGCGTCCGTAGAAAGCTTAATTGGGGTTTTAGTTTCGTATAACGCGAAGTCTTTTGTGGAAATACACAGTTTAAACGTATCGGTTAGTTAAATGTAGATAGGGGAACGTCTGTCTTTGTAACATGTGGGGATATCAAGTCTCTTGACACCTGCAAGTTTTTTGTATTTTGTGATGGCAATGTGATGATGGTGGTATGCTTTTACTTTTGTGTTCGGAGTCTAGGATGCTTAGTAGGTCGTTAAGTTAGTCACTATACTTTGATTTTTGAGGTTTGATTTTTCTCTTATTTGCTCTTACCTTTTGTAGAAGTGCAGACCACACAAAATGGATCGGTACATTTCAGTATAAGCAAGACTTCATCGATGTTGTTGAGGTATTCATCTCTTAGTTACAGGATGTTGAATAGATGTTATATGTTTTTTCGCCCCCATCTATGCTGTACTAAATCCACTAAACTAAGTATAGAACTGTCAGTTACTAGTGGGACAAATGAGTGCTTTTCACCCAATTACTTGCAATTCTCAATTTCTTTTATTTTGGAGCTGATCTTTTAACTTATAATTTCTGTTTATAGAACTCTCAGTTCATTTGAAAGCAGCATTGCTACTAGTTATCACTGTTTAGTGTACCCATTACTATTTAATTAAAAAGTTCTTTGTAATATGTTGAATTTCAGTTAAGAGCGTGCATGCGCACACACACACACACACACACACACACACACATATATATATATGTAAAATATCAGCAAAGACAATCAATGTTATTAGACAGGAGTATGCGGGGTACTCCCCAGCAGGATGCTTAGTTTACAACCTATTTTTCATACAAACTAGAGGATCAAAATACCAAAGTGAATAGTAAAGAAAGCGTTGGTTACAAGATTTAATCCAACTCGAAGCACCTGATAACATGTCACTTATCAGTCTAGAAGGAACAGATAAAGAAATAATAATCTTGAAGTCAATTGCATCTGTTTTGATGCCCTTGTTAAAGCCTGTTGGTTGGCCACAAAATGAGAGAGTATCTAAGAAGGGGCGTGTCAGTTTTAGAAGGCAATGTTACAGGAAACTTGTTGCCAATTTCATGAGATCCACGCGGAATCCCACTGACAATTGCTCATACTACTGTTGATAAGGTGCCTTGGCGAGGTCATCCACTGCAAAATGTTCATTTATGTACCTGAAAGGTCCCAACCATCTAAGCAGTAATAACTAGTTAAACTTACTAGAAATCATCCCATGAGTTAGGCGAGACGCCCACTTTATTTAAACTGAAATCATTTTCTTAATCTTCATTGACGGGATGTTAAATAGGTAGCATTGACTCGTTGAGCAGAAAGTTGTAATGATTTATCCATATCTGGTCAAAATGTTTTCTTAATATACTCGGAGAGTGCGATGATGCCATTTAGAGGTGTAACTAACTTCAGTACCATACTACATCACAATGTTTTCTTGAGGTGTTAAAGCTGATGTTGTTTCGGGAATGTGGAGTACGAAATTGGAAACCAGTACCTAACTGGGAAATTTTTTTTGTTAAAAAAGTACCTAATTGGGAAGTTATTGTGGCTGACAACAGCCTTACGTTGATCTTCCGAAAAATTTTGGTCACGACTGCTGTGATTCTTTTCATTCCTTTTTAATACTTTGATAGTATTTTCTGCAATCTATTGTTTTAGTTGCTGTCCTTAACCATACTGAGTCCGAATTACTTGCTGTCCTTAACCATATTGAGAGTCCCAGTTACTGAGCCTAAGATTTATGGATATTTGATGTCTCTTTGTATCTGATTGCAGGCAATATACAGAGGGGCAATGAAGGGCAAGCTTATTGTAAGTTGTCCTCTGCCCACGGAAAGAACACCGAAGTTCCAGTTGCTGTATAAAGATGTTTAGGAGGTTTACTTATGTCTCAAGGCCTTCAGACAAAGTTATGTATATACTTAAGTTTCTCTATGGTGAAGTTCATAGAGTTGTATAGAAATCTGAAGCATCAGGAGTATGAGAGATTGCTCATTTTCTACGGAGAGAGCATAGAGGAAATTATGTGATGGATTCTGTGCTACACTGCTCTATATATGTTGAAAATTTGGAACGATTGAGTTTACCAATTTGTTTAACCTCCAAAGATCCTTAGACGTGTTGCTCTATTGTTTATTTGTATTTCGGTTTACAATGTAAATGGTGGTGTTGTTTTTGCAATGAAAGGTTGTTTATTATGAGTATCGATGAGAATTTCTTTTATAAAGAGTATATATTAATTTTTTCTTCTGAAATAAGTTTGATTTATAATTTCTGAAGACATTTCCAGCCATTCCACAAACCTTATAGGCTATATATAAATAGTACGTATAGTCCCCGTTTGACAAATATCTATAATTTTTATTTTATCGAGTCCAATTCTAACCGTCATAAAAAATCTAACCCAACATCGATTGTGCTCTGACACTAAACCAGAGTTTTCCGACCTTTTTGCATACCTTTTTGCACCTGAAGCTTTACAGTCGCTTTCAGTTATCATATTCGAACTTTATTGCTTTATTAGGTGGAGTATAAATTTTGGTAAAGTTGCTTCCTTTGGATATTTTTATTTTCCCACGGATTCTTCTTGCTTCGCGTTATTTAGTAATACTCGTGAGGATGTAACGCAGAGTGTAATTGCAGCATAAAAAAAACTTACCAAATAAATTGAGCAGAAATACTATGATTGGTGACACCATTATCTCTTAATTCTTACTTAGAATGGGGTCTCAAAAATCATTTTTCGTAACTATTGTATTCGGTGCAATCAACTACTAGATAATATTATTTTTTCAATAGAAAACAACTAATATTCGATTGGTCGTGCCACTTAACCATTTAAATCGGAATAATTTCTTCTGCCACAGATTGAAATCGAGCTATGAGAACCAAAGACCAAACTAAAAAACAATGACTAGTAGTAAAAATTTTATAAAAAGATTTAAAACATCTTCTATATCTCTTTTATCAGTTTTTTAAATTGGCACGCAAAATCTAAAATAGAAAACTATGAGGTGGTCTCGTTCGAATAACGTACATTATCATTAAAGCACGGAGTTGAAAATCCTCCACTCACGCGCTGACCGCGCGTGGAAACACACTATACCCCCGACACGAAATTCACGCGCAGTGTTCCTCTCTCCGGTTCCAAATTTTACGGTTATCTGTACAGTCCAATACAATTCCTCCATCAGTCTCTCTCTCTTTTGAACGTGGCCCCCCTGTTCTTTGTTCTCTTTTCACTCAACAAAAAACATGTGATTGCGTTCGCATTCTACTCTACTACTATTTGCGTGATTCTGATACATACATAGGCTCTATACGTAATTGTTTCTAGAAGATTCTTCAGATCTGGATCAACCGCCGCGTCAGCCGGAGGCGATTGCGCCTCCGATGACGAAGAGAGACGAGGCGAGCACTTCTTCGAGCTCCGGCGAAGTTTCCGTTAACTTCGAGAAAGATGCTCCGGAGAATTCTGCTTCTACTGCTGCTGCTGGTGGTGGTGGTGCTACTAGTAGTAATACTCAAGTTGATAGTTCAACTGATATCGCTGCTATTGCCGAAGTTCCGATTATCAATGGCGATAGCATCTCAGCAGGTGATTTAGGTTTTCTTTTTTAATCCGAGGATTGAGTGATTTTTAAGTTGTTTGTGCTTGGAGATTGTGATGATTGTTATTTTGTTGAGGTTTTTAGTTTTAATTTAGGTTAGTTTGCGATTTAGTGTAATTTGTGTTGGCAGGGAGTGCAGCGGCGAGTTTTTCTAGAACTAATACTCTGCCTCCGGAGATTCTGAATTCTGAGAAGTGTGAGCCGCCTCCGGTGTTGGAGAGGTCGAAAACGGAGAGGCAAAGGCACGATAAAATGCTTGCCGCAGATGCTGCGCAGTTTTTTGATAACCGAATTTCTGTACAGCAGAAGGTAAGGACATTTATCTGGTTATGAAGGCTTGTTTGTTGCATTTTACGTGGTTAGTGTATTTGCTACTTTGTCATAAAGTTGAAGATTAAGTTGTGGAGTTTCTGCCATCTAATTGGGACTTGTACCATGTGCGTATGACGATCGTGCCTGAACTACTCTATGAATAGTTAATTCTGGAGGGTTGGTTAGTGACATTTGATGGCTCAGATCGAAAGATTCAGAGTCCAACCAAAATTTGTGATTTTGATGTCCTGTGAAGGTATAGAAGTAGTTTTCATTGAACATAAAACTGCAAACCTTAACCAGTAGATAAACAATTAGGTGTGTAAATGATAATCTACGTGTCTTGCTATGCAAAATTAGTAATTGATCGAAGTAGTGTTGTTTCTCGTATAAACTTATCCATTGGTTAGAAACTTTATTTACCCTGGTTAGGTGTACCAATCTACTAGTTGTATTGAATGCTATTTGCACGTTTATTCTAATTTCATCAATTACGTTGCTGTTTGTATTCTTTCCTGATTTTACAGGGTAATCATCAAAAGAACCTCTTTTTTACACTAACCTACTTGCCTTCCTTTTCCCATTTTTCTCATTAAGCACTGAAATTATATTCATATTAAGTAAAACCGAAGCAGGTGTTTAAGTTGCCTGTTACTTCTATTTTTCGCCGTACTCTTAGCATGAATAGGACCATTTTAAATTTTGGTCATTTTATTTAAAGGAGTATGGGAAAAATAAAGGTACCATTGCAACTTGAACACCTTCTTCAGTTTTGCTTAATATGCATATAATTTTCAGTTTTATTTAATTCATTATGGTCATTTTATTTAATTCTATTTTCTGAATCTTGTGCATCTTAGTGGAATATCTCATTGCTACTGTGGTTGCCAACATGGAATTTTTCCTTTTTCTTTTATTTTTGTAAAAGTTGAAAAACTGCATCTCAATTAGTTGAACGGAATACATGCCTGGGATTTCTGTTAAATTATTTAAAACACTGCAGCTCAAATTGTTGAACAGAATAGCCACTGTTAAAGATGATGGAACTGTAGAATTTGATGTTGCGGGATATGTTGAACCCCAAAATCCTGGAATTGCTGCTGAAAACGTATATAATGAAGTTGAAGATGAGCCCCTTGATGCAACAGACCTTCAGTATATTCCTCCATTGCAAATTGTAATGCTTATTGTGGGAACTCGTGGAGATGTACAGCCTTTTGTTGCAATTGGAAAGCGATTACAGGTATTTGAGTCATATTTTATTGGATTCAAACTAGATCTCTATTAACTTGCATTACTTTAAAATGGCCATTGGTTAACGGAATAAATTCACGATGAAGTTTGAAAAGTTGCTTATTTGGCTCTTGATGGAAGAATAATATATGCTTGATACAAAACGTATTTTCTCTCTTATAGCTAAAGTTCTTTTTGATCTTTGTGAAGTTGTTGATGAGAATTATTGGGTGCAGGATTATGGTCATCGTGTTAGATTGGCTACTCATTCCAATTTCAAAGAGTTTGTCATGACTTCAGGGTTGGAATTTTATCCCCTTGGTGGTGATCCAAAAGTTCTAGCCGGGTGTATGTTTCTAGTGCTTATACCTTTTGGTGCCTGGGTCTCCTACGCTATTGTTTGTTCTACTTTCTCATACTTTATTGCTGCCATGCGATTCATGATATACATGTGTGGCAGGCATGGTTTTTATGGAACCTATACTAATTAGATTGGAGTGCTATTTGGTTTCTCCAGGGTGCCTGAAATTTTTTCCTTATGTTACAATTAGATTATGCGTGTTTTGTCGAAGAGCAAAATGTCTTCTGTCTAGTCTTCTGTCAAGTAAACTTTTCCATGTTTGCACAGTATTTTACACTGCTGCAACTTTCTGCAAAGAAAATATTCCAATTAACAGTTTATTTACACTAATTTCAGAAATGAACTAGAGTTAGTAGTAATTAAATATTTGTGCAACTGGAGTACTAATTCCAGAGGCCAACTAGGGAAGTCACTGTTTTGAAAATATAAGGCGCAAATAGCATAACGTGTGATGAAGTGTACTATTAATTATTTTTGCATTTCAGCATAACTATATCTTTTTTTTTTTCTTGCTCTTTGGGTTGTTGTACTTCTGCGATCTAGCACTGCAAGGTTTCCTTGGGTTCTGGTGTGGTTTCAATGAATGATTTCTTTAGTTAATCGTTGAAGATTTTCTCTTGGTTCGACTGCCATAACTTATTGGCATTAATTATCTGTTTGTTCTTTGGCTCTTCTTTGAACACTGGAGAAAAGATCTTAGACTATAGTTTATTCCGCAAGCCTATGTGGAATTTGTAATGAATTTCTGCTTGACAAAGTACTGATGTGACCATTGTATAAATGATTTCAATAGTAAACTGATAGCTTTATACTTCTTCTGCAGATATGGTTAAAAACAAAGGGTTCTTGCCTTCAGGGCCTTCAGAAATACCTATACAAAGAAACCAAATAAAGGAAATAATATTTTCTTTACTTCCAGCATGCAAAGAACCTGACATGGATTCTGGGATTCCTTTTAAGGCAGATGCAATTATTGCCAACCCTCCAGCATATGGTTAGATCACGCTACTTGTTCATTATTATATTTTCATCATGTAATTTGATTAAATATTCTGTTGAATCCCTGCAAAGTTCCATAAAATGTATGCAATGGAAGAGGCTGCCACGAGTTGTTGATATAGAACCATATAAAGTATGGTTAACACTATATCGATCCTGAACACGAATTTTGGCCAATCAAAATTTAACTGAAAAGTTTAGGCTTAAACATAAAGCTTAAAAAAGGATGTAAGAATAGCTTCTCCGCTGCTGTTCTTTAATCTTCTTCACATTGAAATATAATATGCGCCAAATGATTCTTGCGTTTGTGGGACATGGGTGTGGGTGACAGCCCTTTCCTTGTGCTTCAAGGGAAGCCTGCCGGGGGGATGCTCATTTCGTGTATATCATGGGATGGTATGATTAATTTAGTGGGTATTAGATACTGTTTTCTTTTGAAAATGGTGGATTCGTCAAAATCAAGTTCAACAACCATATTTCTCTTTTCCTAGCATGACTCGGGAAAAGAAGAGATTCTCTTCTGCTCCATCAAGACAATAGGAATGATGCCTCCTTAGCTGCAATTGCAACAGCAGAAACAACTTGTGAGCTAGTTAGACTGTTTCCCAATCTATTTGTGTTGCGTGAACTTGATTAAGTAAAGATTTTACGTTTTATGGGTTGTTAGGCTTCAACAGTGAGAATCCTAGTAGAGTTAGGTTGTGTGCATAAACCTGCTTGGTTCGAACCACTGCAGAAGCTGGCCCACATAGGACCTCAGGTTTTAATTATTCAAACCTAATGGCGTTTTATTGTAATCGGACCCTTAGTTTTGGTAGGTGGACTGGATCAATAGTTAATGTTAGTTTTGGTAGGTGAACTGGATTAATAGTTAGAATCTTGCACCCACCACTTTATATGTTGATGTGTGTAATTTTTGTTTCTCTATAACATTTTATTTTCTGTTCGCAGACCATTCGCTTTTTGACGAGTTATAAAATTGTTGCATTAGGTTTTTCAGATCATAATTGTTAAATACTCTTTCTGAGTCTTAGATTTTATTAAAGGTCTCATGTAAATTCATTTATCTTCATATATCGATTGACTGATGAAACAATAGGTTTATCTACTAACCTTGAGACTACTGCAGGGCATACTCATGTTGCAGAGGCATTGAAAATACCGATTCATATATTTTTCACAATGCCGTGGACGTAAGCCTTTTCTGGTCTCTTTTAGCTGTAGAAAGATAACTTTATTCCTTTTGCTTTTTAGCAAAGAAAATAGACTTTAGTTGAGTTTTAACATTTGAACTGTTGTTAATCACCTTCTCGCTTTTCTAAATGATAGTATTTTCTGCCAGGCCAACTAGTGAATTCCCGCACCCTTTGTCTCGTGTTAAGCAATCAGCTGGATACAGAGTGGGTTTAGGATTCCGCTGTTCTTACTTTGGTGCATTTTTGTTGTTTGGTAAAAAGTTAATATCAATATATTTTAGCTATTCCTAACTTGTTTTGCTTGAATAAATCGTGCAGTTATCGTATCAGATCGTTGACTCCTTGATTTGGCTTGGAATAAGAGACATGATAAATGATGTTAGGAAGAAAAAGCTGAAATTACGGCCAGTCACTTATTTGAGTGGTTCACAAGGTTCTGAGTCCGATATTCCATATGGATATATCTGGAGTCCTCACCTTGTTCCAAAACCTAAAGGTGTCATTACGTAGAATCATATTACTTTGTAATAAATTTAGCAACTAAATGAAGTAGCTTTGTGTTGATAACATTTTACTTTACTATATTACAGCTTCTGGGTTCTATTTCTTTAAGTAAAATAAAGTTGCACATTAAAATGTTCAGTTTCTAATTGAGCTATGGGATGGATTGTCTTGCAGACTGGGGCCCCAAGGTTGATGTGGTTGGATTTTGCTTCCTTGATCTCGCCACAAACTATGAACCACCGGAGCCACTTTTGAACTGGCTTAAAGCTGGTCCAAAGCCTATCTATATTGGGTTTGGCAGTCTCGTGAGTATCCTGAGCTCCCTGCTTTTGTAAACATCCCCACCCCGCTACCTTCTCTTTCTGAAAGAGTGAAGCGGAAGAGAGTTTAATCTAGATTATGTATGACTTTAAATTGTCATGAAAAGTCAGTCAAAATGGCTATTTTCTTGGAGTTTTTAGGTTATAGATGTAAATCGACATTCTACTGTATGGAGGAAATTTGTGTTTAACTAGTATCCACCTTATTAAATAGGAATAAGTACATCTATACTTTCAGATCTATTCAGATTTTAGGAGAAGTCTTTGTAATTAGACCAAATCTTAGGGGGTGTAGATGTAATTATCCCTATTATATATGTAGAGATTGCAATTATTTAATGAAAATATATGAAATGATCTATTATGATTGCAGGAGAAAGAAAATTGCATTTGTTATTAGGTTCCCTCTCTTTGTAGTTAAAGCTAGAATATTTGCAAGGCTAATTCTTTTCCCTAATGATTAGTGACATTTCTCTTGTAGTTAGATTATTTTCTCGTTGCTTTGAATGTTACATGCTTCTTCCTGTGCATTTCCTCTCTTACATTCTGGTCTTAATGTGCATGTAGAATAATATCATTAAGGTTTGGTTGCTGACCAAATCTTTGACTTGTTTTACTTGAAATTAGTCATCATTTCCAACTTTAACTTGTTTTTCCATCTCAGCCTGTTCAAGAGCCAGAGAAAATGACTCAAACAATAGTTGAAGCTTTAGAAATAACAAAACAGAGGGGTATAATCAACAAAGGCTGGGGTGGTCTTGGAAACTGTGAGTGCGCTTTTCCTTCTTTGTAATTTCCTCTAGATGAACATGATTTCTGTGACATCTTCCTTAACTTTGGCTTATCCATAATGTAATGCTTTCTATCAGTGGCAGAAGATAAGGACTTTGTATATCTGCTGGATAACGTTCCTCATGACTGGCTTTTTTTGCAATGCGCTGCTGTGGTGAGTTGTTTGAATTTCAGTTTTAGCGTCTGGACTTTTACTTTTGTCTTTCTCCCCTTTCTGCTCTCTCTAATTCTTTTAATGTGATTTTGTGTTTTTCTTTTTCAAAACCTTCTTCAGGTGCACCATGGCGGTGCTGGAACAACCGCTGCTGGCCTTAAAGCGGCGGTAATGATTTACCATGATTGGTAGTGTTGAACTAGTTGTTGCTGCAGCTTTGTTTATTCCCTGCTAATTTATTTTCTCAATTTTTGCAATTCAGTGCCCAACAACTGTTATCCCTTTCTTTGGTGACCAACCTTTTTGGGGAGAAAGAGTCCATGCCAGAGGTGTAGGTCCTCCCCCAATTCCAGTTGATGAATTTTCACTTCCGAAGTTGGTCGACGCAATCAATTTTATGCTAGATCCCAAGGTAGCTGCTTCAATATTTGTTATCCTCCTTTCATGTGCTATAATTGGGGATAGTTGTACTTCATTTCATCTAGTTTTGTCAAAGTACAGAATTCTGAATTATGACAAAGACACCCCTGGAAATTTCAAAAGAAAATCAGAAGTCGTTCTTAAGTCGGGCTTGAATAATTATGGAGACATCCCATAAAATTTGAGAATATTAGAGATAGATTCTCTATTTCAAACAAGTTACATCTAAAGAAAAAGTCTTGTTATAGATTGCCCATGAAACTACTTATTGCAATATAAGCTAAGATTGGTTTCATGCAGGTCAAGGAGAGTGCTGTTGAACTGGCAAAGGCAATGGAAAATGAAGACGGGGTTGCAGGAGCCGTGAAAGCGTTCTTTAAACATCTACCGCCTAAGAAACTCGAGCCTGACCCAGAACCTACCCCGTCTAATTTTTTCTCTGTACGTAGATGCTTTGGTTGTTCTTAGAATTTTGTTCTCATAAGATTTGCCCTTGCCCGCTCCTGTATGTGTATTCTTTTTTCTGGTTGAAATTTATGATAATTTGATTACTTTCATAGATTGGTAATGCAAGTGCTTTCTCCTGGGAAAAGTTATTTACTAATGTTTTAATCCCCCTTGTACACGCCATTGCGCCTTTGAATTAAAAGTGTTCTGGTATCTTCGTGGTCATTGCTTAGGTTCACCAATAGCTGGAGAAATGGATAATTACGTTTACACTCCTTAAATTTGGAAAATGTATTTCTACCTTCGCCTAGCCACGGAGTATGCTTAAGACACTCATTATATAATTGACAGTTCCTAAAATTTGAAGAATATGTGCTTTTAAGTTTCAGGAGTATCTATTATTATAATTAGGAGGCATTTTTTTAATTAGAAAAACCTCAAGGGGTGTAAATGTAAGTATCCATAAAACTTACATTAACAGTGTAATACTAGTCTTACACTTACTAATGACTTTTAAAAAGATTATGAATTAAAGTTGTTAAAAAATTATAAAAACATTTTATTGGAATTGGTATTCATAGGCTCATAGCTAGTTTGATGTTTTGTGGTTCATGGTTTCTTACTCTAGTTTTTGCTTGTGCCAAAGGTATAAATAATATTTGAAACGCAAGAAGTGGGATTATTATTCAGTAGCAAGATTGCTAAAACGTTTTGAAAAAAGAACTAACGTTTTAAGGATAAAGACTGCTGCTCTGAAGTGGAAACCGTGACAAACGGCAAGAAACTGAATATTTGAGAGTTATACATCATAATCGAAGTAAAGAAACGAGTTTACCAACCAAATCGGAAATTAATCGAGAGACCATTGACGCTTTACCTTTGTGTTATGCGACATATTATTCCTAACATCTATGTTATGTTTGACAATTCATGTATGTTTAACAGACATACTACGCCTTGTGATAAGAAAGCTGATAATTACCTTCTTGTGACTTTAGAAAAGGTGCGCACCATTTGCGAACACTTGCATATAAAAAAGTATATTTTAATGTATAAAAATACATTGACATAATTTGTTTATCTTCTTTTAATGAGGGGTAACTTGCCAATAGTTTTTTTTACAGCTGATAATGGGCGTATTTAAATAAGCTAACTATGAAGCCTCAACATCGATGCACTGTATGTATCTATAAACCTAATGACCATGGATGATCCATCCTCGCAATTTTTCTCTTCCAAAATTGTAATCCCCTTGAATTATCATGTTACGGTAAATTAAATGTGTAAAGTGAACTAAAATCTTATTTGAATTATTTACAACTCACTTATACTGTGAACTAAAGACGTTTAATCTTTATCTTACATGCACGATGCATGTGAAGCGGCACCTATATTTCTGGATTGAATGACCGAACCTCAAAACTCAAGGAAAAGATAACTCCTGAAAACAAATGGTCCCTTTGTTACTTATTTGATTTCGCCGAAAAGGAGATACACAATTGGCAATAGGCACCAGGAGAATGGTAGTGTTAGGCAAATTTTTTGGTTGTGGAAAATGATTGAAGTCGACATTTCTATTAGTAGTTGAGATGTCGTTATGTATAATTAAGAATACAATGACGCAGACATGATAAAATATAAGTGTCAAAAATCTAAAATTTAACACACAGCCATGATACGTTATAAAGTGACATTGGGGGTGGGTAGTTTTGCAATTGGCTATTGGAAATTGTCTAGTATGTTTATGGAGTCCTGAACTTGATTCAGAATAATCTACATTTAAATAAAACGCACAAGATTCGTTCGTTATTTTGTGATTATAAGTGACCATGCAATTGAGCTGGTAGGCGATTATGCTACTGTGTTGGTAAGTAGATACTATTTTTCTGATAAGCCAGCGGACTACCATGTTGGCAGTCCACCGTACTATTGTTGAATCATGTGTCACGTTGGCAACCAACTCTTTGATATCGAATTGATGCGTTTAAGGACCTAGTATATACGTCTTGAGATGAAAGTGACGCGTGACTTGTCAAAAGGTTATCACATGTTATGTTACCGTACAATACAAAATATATCAGTACATGTGTGTATATTATATTATATTGAATTTAAATTAGAAAGTGTAAAACATATAACGGAATCTATTTTAAAGTTGTTCGTGCACATAGAAATAGAAAATTTCTTTAGTTCACATCGTATTTACTTTTCTTTTACTCGAAATCGGACAAAAGAAAAATTAAGTGAAAATTATGAGCTCTCTACTTAAGGTTTCGACACATTATATTAAGATATTATAAGGGAATAGCTTAATGTATCAACAGGTGTCACTGTTCCTTACGAATCAGCTTCCATTATCTACAAAAAAGCTATTCCTATAGAATTTCGAGTGATTTCAAGCTTTTTGCAGCTTTTTACTCCTAACAACGTCAAAATATTGCAAAAACATTCTTTCTAATATTATGCCTGAAAACAATTTTAAAAAGCCGCTACCATAGTAAAGAGTAAAGACAACTAAATCGGAACTGCATGCATATCATAATTTTGTCTGAAAACCAATACGGATAAGCATTTACGTGTCGTTCCCTTATTGCGTGAATTCGGAGTTTAATAAAAGAGAGTCGGTCCCTTTTCAGCTTTCTGCAACATATGAGAAATCGAATACATTCACTTAATCCCGTACTTACGTACTTGAGATAAATTTAATTAATCAAGGCATCTCCTACTTTAGTTATTGACATATTGTGTTGATCATTTGGTGATTTAGATTTACTTAAAGTTGAGAAGAAAACCACCAAGATTGAGATAAATAATAAATTTCCCACCTGAAAATGATAAAGTTTCGTGGATCTACGAACAGAAACATTAACAATAATCGGTTCTTGTAATCTCAAAACATTTGAGTAAGTAATTATATAAACTTAACGAGAATTATATAGAGTTGATATGTTCTTCTACACTTGCTAAGATTGTATAAAATATAGAAGTGTAATATGTATTCTCATTGAATAAAAGTTATATACAATTACAAACTTGTGTCATGATAAGAAAGAATCTTAACTTAATAAATCTAAATAGGGACTAAATTACAACCGAGATTTATGTGGATCGGATTGCTTGGGAATATCCGATTCCCTTATACAAAATGTCTTTCATTTATTGTTTGTAAGTTTTATGTTTTGTATAATTCTCATCCACACACGCTATCCATTTGTTTTAACTCATGGTTTCAGTGAATTATATCTCGAGTTCATGATATTCGTTTTACATGAAAACAAAAAAAAATCTGTTGTGAGTAATTTCTCACATCTACTCGTTGATGGGTTAATGCTAGTTTGTAATTGCGAAATTTCTAGACTTTTTACCATATCTCTTCTTGTGTTACTCAACACCTGAGAATTTCATTTGCACTAATTTTATATGTATGATGTTGTTTAATTACACAACTTCATATATAGCAATGCAACAAGAGGCTTTGCATGTATAGCAGTATAATACTCTCCCTTTAATCGTTATGACAAACAATTAGGAATAATGGTTATTTAATGTGTATTTAGTTTTATGAAAATGTAGTTTCGTCACGTAAATTAACACAAACTCGTTAATCAAAGTGGGTGCAGTATACATGAGTACATGACTTAGACTAAGATTTCTTCCAACTAAATTTCGTCACATGACAGGACCTACGTACCCAGAACTAGGTTCTTCTATTCTTCACGGTTTTTATTTTATTAATATCCTCAAGAAAATATCCGTGTTTCTCTTACTCAACACATGAATGTACCCGTGTTGAGAATACAAGAATCGGTGCATAAATAATATTTTTGTAAATAAAAATCCAAGTAATGCTGGTCTTGGCCATTGTTGTACCATATGGGACAGCGAATGAGGGACACAATTGCATCCAGATCTGATCCAATTGAATATAATTTAATTAAATATGCACAATTATTTCCAAATGTGTTATATATTAACTGAAACATAGATTATGAAAAGCTCATATTTTATTATTTATGGTTTATTAAAGCAATTACCTATTTTATTGTTACTTTGGCGTAAAAAAAAAAAAATTTAGATTTAGTTATTGTTTGTACTTTTAACAAGTCAATTTGGCAAATCTGAAGTATTTTTCATATATTGTTTTGCGTATAAAATATGTTATAGCCTATATATGAGCTAATCCATAATCATTAAATAATTAGGTGTTAACCTGAATCAACATTGTAGAAATTTTATTTAAGATGTAAATTATTTTTTTAGGAGTGGCTAATAAATCGGATTAGATGGAGTTCAAAAAGGATCTGAAATTAGGATCTGATTCATATTGGATCCACTATGTTCAACAAAAAAATCGATTGGCCTTGGATCCAAATTGCCTATCACATAATTTTCCAATTCACATGGATTCAAATTCACTCTAAATCAGTTAACAAGTAATTAATCCACATGGATCCACCTCGGATTCGTCATTCAACTGGGCTTTGACCTACAAACTCAAATTTAGATTAACAATGTGAAACATTTGACCCCCACCTCACCCAACCTTAAATGATCTATACAGTGAATCTTGACTGTAGGGTCCAAGATCCGACTCAAGCTAAAAATAATGATAAAAAAAATTGGAACTATGATGTAGCAATTTTTCATTTAAAAAAGCATCCATTGTCCCCAACTAATGCGAGCATTTATTGTACGGTCATGATAAGAAGTCCAAGTTTAATTTAGTTAGGCAAATTGTAGCTCAATAAAATTTTGTCCTTGCGCCTCTTTTCACACTCTTATAAAAGGACTACTCCTGCATTTCGTCTTTCAACTATAACACATACTTCCCATTTTTTTCTGCATTTATTCACACACACACACACAGAAATAAATACACTGCGATTTGAGAGAGGAAAAAAAAAATCATTTGATTAAGAGTTTTCTTAATCTACCATTAATGGCGGTTTATTTGAGAAGTATTACACTTTGTGCATTTCTAATTGCTATCCTATTTGCCAATGCAATGGCTTCAAATGAAAGGTATTATACTGCATTTTGATAGTTTTCCGTTTAAACGTTGTCGTTTTGTGCCGATTCTCTGATTTATTTGGGAGCTAATTGCAATGCTATGTTTATCAATTGCATTTTTGTATGTCCATAAGATTAGTTTATTAATTAGTACTTTAGTAACAATTTGTTTGCTGTTTTTGCAGCATTGATGAAGAAAATATGCACCTAATGAGCTTGAGGAACACAACAATGGTGGATATGTGAGTGAAGTAACTTATTTACATTATGAAAAAAAATTAGTGTTAAGATTTAAAAACACTTCACTTAACCAAAAGTAGTAACTTTTTAATTTGTTACATCATTTTTGGATCTACAGGGAATTTAAGCACGAGCATGCAGTAGATGATCCAGAAGCTGTTGCTGAAATGGTTAATATGTAAGGTTTTTTTTTTTCATTCCATTAATGCTGCTCATTTTGTATGCATAATTATTTAGTTAACGTCAGAACAGAGTTAAAAACAATTAATATTTAAGTTAATTAAAATTCCCCTAAATATATTCTGTCATACGCATCATGTGATTTTCAGTCAATGAATGAGGATGTAGCAAAACGGAACCTCACATGTACCGTACGGCATGTGACGGTACCATTAATGCCTTGCATTTCCCAACTACCCAAATAGTTGTAAAAAGATCATCATAAAATTGAGTTTAATGTATACATTAAATATAAACAAATATTGTTAGATTTTTTTAAAGTCGTAAAATAAAGAATAAAGATTATTAGCGCAAATGTCTTATAAATATCTAGCGGACAGCATATATATAATATAATCACAAATATCATTATTATTTTTTGGAATCTCCTTCATATAGCTAGATAAAACATAGTCAAAAAAATTAAAATATCGGACAAGATGAAACTGTCTCGTGGAATAAATGCACGTGCCATACTGTCTTAAATAATTTGGTGCAGAATTCATTTTGTCTCGATGAACTGGTTATATAATTCTTTTTCAGTAGTTAATTTAATTTTAAGATGTGAAGAGCGGAGTCTTATGGTATTGGTCCCATGCCATTTGTTTTTTCTCTTACAATTTGGCTAAATTTTGGTTCCAATTTATGCACATGCACTGTTTCGAGATCCATGCATCACGCATTCTATTTATTTCGATGTCTTTTTCCTTCACCATCCTTATTTTGTGTATATAAAATTAGTTGATTAGTTCGAATAAAGTATTTGGTATCTTATGATTTCATTTAGTACGGAAAGGACCATCTAATCTAATGGCCCACTATATATCTCTAATGATGGCTCTAGCAAGAGTAATATTACATTTTGAACCGAAAAAGACTAAGAACGAGTTTTGTTGAAGAATGTACTTAGTCAAAGACTATTTAAAAACCACCAAACATAAATTGATTTTGAAGCTAATCCAAGACTTGGACTTGGTTCATCTTAGCTCAACCATATGTTAGGGACGTCTAGTAGCCAAGAAAATGTTAAATATTAATTTTAATGGCAAAAGATTTAGTGTGTTATTTGCATAATTGTTTGACAATATAATTTATCTAATAGTATAATCTCTTTTGACTTATAAATTATAATCCAGTTTAAGAGAGGTGGATCATACTCCTTATGTAGTAGAACAAGGCGTGCAAGGTCTACTAGATTGGATTCTACTGTATCAGTACTACAATAGACTTATCAAATAAATTCATAGTGTATCACCCTAGAGTACCTACTTTGCGATAAGAAAAGTGTATAAGATGCTGCCAAACGAAAAGTTCCCAATTCCAAATTTTGGATGGTAGTTATCCCCTTTTGGCCTCTCTTTAGTTTGCATGTGAATATTATCAGAAATGAAGTGCATTCTTTCCCATTCTTTGCGCATGGTTTTTATTTGGAATTTTGGATATAGCCAAGAACTAACCATTACTTGCATTCTTTACACGACTAATCCCTGCACTTTGTTTCTCGATCTGATCAACTCTTTCAACTGTTATTCTTAACCACTTTTAAAATAAAATGCCTCGAGAGAAAATGAAAGTTGGTCGATATATCAAATAGTAGTTAAGTTAATAGCATTAAACATTATCTATCAATTGTTTTTAACAGCATTAAACATTAGAGAATGGGGGTAGGCAACACAAATTTTGTTCCATCTCCAACCCAGGCTGGCAATAAAAGCAATTGGCCCAAGAGAAACCAGATCTAGCAGAAGTTACTCGATTTACTGACACATACATGACTATATTAAATGACATTTTTTTCTATTTTGGGGACATCAACGCCTTGAATTTAATTGCCCACCTCTACTAACATTTAATTCCATCTGAGCATCCATTGTACTAGCAACATCATGCATGTGCAAATTTCCTCTTCACCTCTGTATTCTTAAGATAAAAGTAGCTAGTAAATTCCTTTCTTCCTTACATTTTCAGGCTTAGATCCAGTACCAAATACTAACGATATTGGTTTTAAGTTTTAACTGACCCTAAAAATTAATCAGAATGTTCTCGATTTATATGTTTTTCATTATGATTAAAAACATTGATTGCCAATCAAGACTTGAGCATTGACACTATTTTGGAAATTAGTATAAATAATTAATCGAACTTAAGAGTGTGTAATATAATTATCTTCTAGATTATACCATTCATGTTTTAATTGGTCAAGAGTTTAATGAGTTACCATTACCAACCATTTAGCAAGTATGCTAAATTTATTTATCATTGGAATTTATTTAGCTCAATGGTTGCATTAATTTAAAGACTATGCTGGTAGAGTATAAAGATTCTCGATATTAATTCTCCATGATCTGCTTGCAATCTAACAATTTTAAGTTTAAGTCAGTAGTTTTGATAAGATTGTACCTAACAATATCTTCTTGTCCCAACTCTAAAAAAACTAAACAATTTCTTTCACTAAAAATTAAGTTAATAAATGATACCTAATAATTAATTATAGTTTTTAACATAAAATTTCAAAGTTAACAAAACAAAAACAAGAAACCCAGTAATTTCCGCAGGAGATAGAAATCAAACCAATTTTTCTTTTATAATATAATACAAGTAGAAATATCTTTTGAAAAACAATCGTTATAATTGCACTTATAATTTATATTCTTATGTATATTATATATATATATATATATTAAAATTTCAATTTCGAGGTATGGTTAGATAAGCTAAATTAAAAAAAAATTGATCAGAAATATTTTTTGTTTCAATAATTTTATTTAAAACAAATAAAATTGTTTAGCAAAATAATTCACATTTATTAGCTAAATTAAAATGTTTTAACTTTGAGATTACTGATTACATCACTAACAAAAATCCAAAAAAATCACAGGGCCATCAAGAACAGCACTGAGAGACGAAACCTAGGGTTCCTCTCGTGCGGCACCGGCAACCCAATCGACGATTGCTGGCGCTGCGACCGCAATTGGCTCCGCAATCGCCGCCGTCTCGCCGACTGCGCCATCGGATTCGGCCGCAACGCCGTCGGCGGCCGCGACGGCCGATACTACGTCGTATCAGACCCTAACGACGACGATCCGGTAAACCCTAGGCCAGGCACGCTCCGCCACGCCGTGATCCAGAACCAGCCGCTATGGATCGTGTTCAAGCGCGACATGACGATCACGCTCAAGCAGGAGCTCATCATGAACAGCTTCAAGACGATCGATGGTCGGGGCGCGAACGTGCACATCGCGAACGGTGCGTGCATCACGATTCAGTTCGTGACGAATATTATTATCCACGGGTTGAACATTCACGATTGTAAGCGGACGGGGAATGCGATGGTGAGGAGCTCGCCGGAGCATTACGGGTGGAGGACGATGGCGGATGGGGACGGGATATCGATCTTCGGAGCGAGTCATGTTTGGATCGATCATAATTCGCTCTCGACTTGTGCGGATGGGCTGATTGATGCGGTTATGGGGTCGACTGCGATCACGATCTCGAATAATTACTTCACTCACCACAATGAGGTACATTTGTGTTGGTGAACTCTGTTTTGCTGTTTCTATTGGTTTCAATGCTCTGCTCTGTTTGGATCATGTGCTTTTTAGATGTTGCAATTGGATCATAAACTCCCATTTTATTTAGAGCTTATCCTTGTGTTAGGACATAGGACCAGAGCTTAATTATGAATTTGGCAGAAGAAACCGATTTGCCTTGACTAATAGATAGGCAAAAGAGCCCTACTGTGGAAAACAGAGTCAAAAATTTCCCTGTATATTATGAAGAGAGGATAATGTGCTACTATTTAAAATTATGTAGGAGTGTTTTGCTTCTTAGTTTTTGTAGGGGGTGTTTTTTGCTCGTTATGCACAACACAAAGAACTTATTTGCTTACTTTATCTTCATAGCGTCTTTCTACGTATTACACCACAACAACACGATAGATTCTTTTGCTATTAAGCCCGACAAAATTACCTCACTTCAGTAGACTAGCTCATAGCTATTGATGAACACAAACTATATACCTTTTGGAACCAAAATTTTCTCCTTGTATGAGCGTTTTATACGAGTTATTAACTGTTACTCGTGATCAGGTGATGCTGTTGGGACACAGCGATTCGTACTGGAGGGACAGAGTTATGCAGGTCACTATTGCCTACAACCATTTTGGAAGGGGCTTAATCCAGAGAATGCCAAGGTACAAAGCTGCTTTCTTGTTTTGACATTGTATGTTTCCATTACGAGATTTTACTAACACCCTCTAAATTATTTCCTAATTACGACCTTTTCTTGTTGTATTCAGGTGCAGGCATGGTTATTTTCATGTTGTTAACAATGATTACACTTCCTGGGAGATGTATGCTATTGGTGGCAGTGCAGATCCCACCATTAACAGCCAAGGCAACAGATATCTTGCCCCGACCAACCCTTTTGCTAAAGAGGTTTTCTTTCTCATAAAAGCAGTTGCACAATTCACATTTAAACGAAGCATATAATTAAATTTATGTCCTTTAGTTTTGATCTCATTGCAGAAGCATCCACCAGTTGTTTGAATACATGAACACCCCATGAAATTTGAATAACAACTACAGGTTATGCCTTTAAGGTTGGATGAGTAATGAGATACCCCTTAAAGTTTTTAAAATATCACAGATAAACATCCTAAGTTTAATTGTTTTTGAAGTTTGAAGTAGTGTCAGTTATAATTTTTACAGCATGGAGGTTTTTGTAAATACTCCAAAATCAGTGGGTATAGCAGCTGTAATTATCCCTCTAAACTATGTTAAACTTGTGTTTAATAATAGTGAATATATCTGACAGGTAACAAAGAGAGTAACAAATCAAGGTGATAGAAGATGGAGGCACTGGAATTGGAGATCAGAGGGTGATCTTATGCTAAATGGTGCATATTTCACCCGGTCAGGACGCGGTGCTGCAGCCAGCTACGCTAGGGCCTCGAGTTTGGCAGCAAAATCTTCTTCCATGGTGTCAACTCTCACCTCTGGTGCAGGCGTACTTCGGTGCCGTAAAGGTTTTCAGTGCTAAACAGTTGATCCCAAAATAATTGAATATCATCCAAATTCCGAGAATACCAAGATTTTTACACGATCATCAGAATTTTTAACAAAATCTTGCCTTTCTTTTCGATCAACCTCGGCCTTCTTCAAACTCCGAACATTTTGAGGTTTTTAAAGTAGGTGCAGAAGCGTTGTTCTGTTATTCTCTCATGCCCTACAATTTATGAATCTTCCCATCATTCTTTCCTCGAAAAATAAATTCCTTTTCCTCTCTCGTTGTCAAATCTCTTGACCCCCATGTTCCTCCATTATGTCACGTTTTGTTTGCAAATGTGTTACTTCTTTTACAAATGTTGTAGCATTATTCCGTACTGTAACTATTGTTTGTCATTTTATGATGTAAATTTATTTTGTTAATATTCTCAAACTTCAATTGTTTAATGTCAGTGGGTTGACTCCCATTTTGATTGGTGAATGCACGAGTTCATTTGGATCTTTATCTGAAAAACTGAAGAGTTTTCCTATATATATATATATATATATACTGATGATTTCCTTGCACATTAAATGAAATAAAAATACTAATTTTTTTTAGTATTTATTGAAACCCCTTGTTGTATGATATAAGCTTGTAATCCACGTGAAAAACAAGTAGGCAAATTACTCTCTTGTTTTGTGCTAAATAGAGAACATTACATCATTAACTGGCCTTATGTGATTAAAAAAAATAATTATCTCTTGGTTATAAGAAGCTGCAGACTATCTCCAAACACTCAAGTATAAAAGTGGGTATTTGGCAATGTTACTTACACAGAGACATAATGTGCATGTTCAACAAAATGCAAGAGTTAATTTGCTATATAGACTTGCAGATTTCAGCCATTTCATATAACTAAAACCGTTTTCCCGCAATGTGGGCGATTTATTAACTAAAGCAAGTGGAGGAGTCTCAGAACTATAGACTTCTCACGAAGAACGAGTCGAATTATTTTTGTAGTTTGACGGCCCATTTTCAAAACTGAAACTAATGGGTAGTCAAACGGCTACACATTAGTTTGAATGCACTTTACTTTTAGGAGCTGGAGAGATGAACCTCTCTGACTTGTACACTGAAATCCGAAGGGATGCCCTTTGGGATTAACAACAAATTAAGCATGTTTTGTGCATTATATATACATACATGCATGCAGCAATAGAATTCGATTACAATATTATCAAGGAGTGTGTGGTTTGAATACATAAAAGAAATGGGAGAATCCAAAGTGAGCATGAAGCTTTTGATCAATTCTCATACCAAAAAGGTGTTGTTTGCTGAGGCTGGCAAAGACTGCGTGGATTTCCTGTTTCACATTCTTTGTCTGCCCTTATCTTCCGTAATTAGGCTGCTGAATAAACAAGAAATGGTGGGGTCCTTAGGTAACCTCTACGAGAGCATAGAAAAACTGGACGCAACATACATACAACCTAATCAAACCAAAGACTCCCTCTTGCAAACTAAAATATCCACTGGAATCTCTTCAGTTCATCTCAAATTTATTGATTATCATCAACCAACTCAAAAACTGTTTTATAAGTGTGGTAATTATAATAACTGCCGCAGTGCTGCCTATTCTGATAATTACTCCACTGCAGTTTGTACCAGTTGCCGACAATATTGTATGACTGCGCTTATGACATATGTGGCTCCCCCTGGAGTAGTGCTACCGCCTCAGACGTCGACAAATGAGAAAGGATTTGTGAAGGGAGTGGTGACATACATGGTGATGGATGATTTGGTGGTTCAGCCAATGTCAACCATTTCGAGCCTCACTTTGCTCAACAAGTTTAATGTCAAGGATGTTGGTGCCTTGCAGGAAAAAGTGGTTGATATTACCATGACTGAGGTAATTAAATTGCAATATATTTGATAAATCTTTATTGTCTATATATTTGTTTTTGTTATGAATGACAATGACCTCTTCTTTTAGTACCTTACCGAAAGTAATTTTGCTTTGTGTGTTGATAGGCTGTGAAGCTGCTCAAGACTTCTTTGATCTCGAAGAAGGTGTTGACTGATGTGTTTTTAAACAAAGTTAGTGATTAATTTGGAAGTTGAATGGATCTGTTTTAGGCCTGATCACCACTGCCGCTGGTCATTTGGAAATTGCTACCCTATTGCTATTATCGTTCCCATGAATAAGTGATGAAATTTTCATTAATTATCTATGAATTTAAACATTGTAACTGGATTTCTGAACGGTGCTATCATGGATTTTCTGCTGGCTTGCTCCGTATATATTTATTCACTTCCAAACCTTATTTGTTAACAACAAAGAAATTACTGGCTAGCTATTCGAAACTAAAATCTTTGGTTGAACTCACATCTGTTCATCTATATCTTTTTTTTTTTTTTTTCCTATACTCAATATATTATATACGGGGTATTTTGTTTCTAAGTTGCCAATTTAAATAATATATGGATCCCTTCAATTCACAAAAAAAAGAAGGATTTCTGAAATGAACCTAATCAATAAGCTTTTGTTACATTAACGAATCACACAAGACTATGTAATTAATATAAAACTATTGCTATACTTTATGTTCAACAATTAATCAAGCGTATACATTATATAAATATGAGTTATATATGTTTTCAATTTAGGATCAATCGTATACAATTAACCAAGTTAGTACTCAAACAATACTAGGATCAATCAAAATGAGTTAAACCCTATAAATAATAAGGGGCACGGCCATTACTAATAAACAAAATACGTACGAATGACATTCAAAAATTATACAAAATATACCTTATTCTGTACAGAGTCACAGTCACACACACACCCATATAAATAAACAACTTATCGCAGTACTGTTTTGTGAGATCAAACATTTTTCCAATTTCGAAAGACACGTTCTCATCTAATAATATTCGTTGGGACATGCATGATATTAGAGTATCATGGAGATCATAATCTGCATCGGATTATACATTAAGCTTTTGGTGGTCCCTAGTTTTGGGTTATATTTTCACAAGGTCTTTAATTGACAATAACGAACATCTCCTATTTCAAAAAACTCTCCATCATTGAGCTACATATATTAAATTTTAAATTTTCGAACAAAGACCGATTGGTCTTTTACTGACATTATAGCACACAAACTTTAACGTTAGTTACCAATAAACTATCGACGCTAGATCTGACTTGAAGACTCTGTAGTTGGTTGATACATTTCTGAAAGAAAAATGGCATAAGATGGAGAGAATTTATGAATTTGACCAACTTCCAGCTATCTATACCAATTGCTGACACTGCATTTATAACTTCCTGCATAAATTCAGATCCATCAGACCAAAGACCATCCAGCTAAAATTTTAAGGATCCAAGACTCAACCAGACATTTTTCATGCACCTTTGATTTGGTTTGTCCCACCACAGGACAATACTATAAAGTATAAAGTCTATAATGTTAAAAATTACAAGTTCATTTCACCGTTGATTTGATTTGCTCCATGCTTCAAAAAATTTCAAAATTTCTTAATGAAGGGACAGGACTATAATGTTAAAGATTACAATAATTGATCTCTAGATCAATCTGCAAATGCAATTTACTGAGTTAGTTGAGAGGCTAGCTAGCAGATGACCAGTGTCATTGCAGTGACTTGTGGCAGCTCTATGTTCCCCCCGGTATTTATTAACCTTTTCATTTATAGGCAGATGTCACATCTACTAATGTTGAGGGAATTTATAATATCTTTCAGTATAAGAATTTTATTCTGAATACAATACAACATTCTTAACACCCTATCGTTATTTATTTAACCTAAAGCAGTTTTAGGTCGGGAATTGCATGTTACAAGTTACAATTAACTATGAGATAAAGTCATTTTACATCAAAAAGTTAGCCTAGAGCGCCCCCCCCCCCCCCCCCCCCCCCAAAAAAAAAAAAGAAAAAAGAACATGATTGAAAATATTTGCTAAATGATGGGGCGAGCAGTCGTTATCCCCAGAGTGTGAAGCCATACATATTACTTACATAGAATCTCTCTCTTATCGGCCAGAGTAAGCGTACCCTATAAAATTTTAAGATTTTATATGTATATGTATATGTATTAATATCTTTTGTCATTTTACTAAAAGTAACCGTGGTTTTGGATTTTATCCCACGATAATCATTTTAAATAAAATAGGGGGTGACAATCATAAGATTCATCGATCAGCTATTTATACGCACAATACCATTTTAAATAAAATGTATTATAAACTCGTTCTAGGAACTGTTAAAAAGTATTTTTGTTATCCTGCTGTACTTCCCTAAAGTTTCATAATTTGGAGCATTAGGATCAACAGTTGAATGTAATTGCAGTTTGCACTTTTAGAATGATCATAATAAAAAGGGAAAAAAAACAAATAACCATTTAAACATAGGAAGATACAGTAGTTTAATATTTAATCTACATAAATATCCTCACATTTTAACTGTTTATTAACTATCAATTAATAGGAAAGGTATATGCTAAAAAAAGTTGAAATCTCAAAGGATAATCAAACTATACCTTAAGGTATGTTGGTGAAGAATATCCCACAACTCCCCTAATGAGATCGAGATCCCCTAATCAATGATAACCTTTGCATATTAATGTTGATTCCATGATTGTATTCTCAGCTCAATTCAATCTTAATACCATTTCATACATCATATTCTCCTATACGTTTTTTAGTCAATCGACAAAAGAAATTGCGCATAAACATTTAATAGCTAGACCTAATAAGAGTAACACAGCAATTCACATGCATGCAATTTATGGAACATTTCAAGCTCATCAGGATAAGGTCATGCAGCACAGCATGCTGCTCATTTTTATCAGCTTCTCTCTAATAAATGTCCTTTAAAGCGATACAGCGACCACTGTAGGTACGAAGTATCCATACAAAGTTTTAGGAAAACACCAGGCTCATTCTCGAAGAAAACACACAATTAATTGTATAATAATGTCATTTTACCATTTGCCTAATAATATGAAATAGGCACGTTACTAACTTATGAAAAACAAGCAGGAAACTTACTTCAATAAAGCACGTACATTATCCCCTTTTATAATAGTTAAACAAATTATCTTCGCGTGATTTTTGAAGTTGCACATTACTCTTAACACTTATGTATCAGATGATGTATTTAATTTGCAATGGCAAAAACATACACAGAATTAATGTGTTTATATAAAATAATAAAAAGGTAACTTACATACCTATTAATTTATTTTTCATAAGGGTTAATGTGTATTTATTTAGCATGTGACACCTTGAAGAATTTGTCAATTTTCCACATTTAATTTTCATGCATTAAATTCTCTCAACTGCTCCACATTACACCAACCCATGTATCTCTTCTCCCGCCTCTTTATAAAGGAGAAGCTATTACAAACCCTACACACACTTCCAACAAGTTAAGGGTTATAGCTAAAATCTAAAGGAATATCTCAAAAATGGCGAGGTGGATTATGATGTTTCTTGTTGCTGTTGTTGCAGTTCATCATGCTGCAGCATCTAGGATGTTGGCGGGTAATAACCAGAATAACGGTCTTAACGACCAAAAGAACGTCGGTTCTATCGGCGGTGTCGGCAGTTACGGAGGGATTGGTGACAATGGCATTCCATTTGGAGGTGTTGGTGCTGGTCTAGGCGCAGGAGGAGGCATTGGTGGAATTAATGGATTTGGCGGCGTTGGTGGTGGTGTTGGGACACTTCCCGCTGGTGGTGGTGGTGGACTAGGTGGTGATGGTGGCGCTGGTGGTCTTGGTGGACTAGGTGGTGGGGCCGGAGGTCTTGGAGGACTAGGTGGCGGTGCCGGAGGCCTCGGTGGTGGTGCCGGAGGTCTAGGTGGTCTTGGTGGTGGGTCCGGGGGTCTCGGTGGACTAGGTGGTCTTGGTGGTGGTGCTGGAGGTCTCAGTGGACTAGGTGGTGGTGGTGCTGGTGGTCTTGGTGGATTAGGCGGCTTTGGTGGGTTGGGAGGCGGTGTTGGTGGTGGCGTAGGAGGTGGGGTTGGTGCGTTGTCTCCTTGAAGTTATGGTATCGTTGTTTAAGGGTTAGGAAGGTCGTTCGTATCGCGTTGTGTGTCACTTTGTTTGTCACGTAGTTGAAATGATGACACGACTTGTGTCGAGAAACTATATATATGTAATGGGAAATGATATCGCATAGAGTGATACACGAAGTGGTATAGGAGATCTTTTGCGGTCTTTGGAATGTCAAGGTGTCTAGTTGTTGTTTAGTTTCATTTGTTTCATTTATAGAGTCCAGTGTTTTAGAGTTGTGTCCGCGTGTGATGTTGAGTTATTTTCTCTACTTGTAATACGTTGGTGGTATGGTTAGCTAATGGGCGTTTGTTCTAATATGCTCGACTTAGCTAAAATTAGTCTTGTTATTGTAACAAAGTTTGTGTTCAGAATACATTACCTGTTAATTGAAAAACTTAACTTTCCTACCATTAAAGGTTCTATGCCATACAGATCTCACTATAATTCGATATACCACACAATGTTGTTGTCATAGGAAGTTTCAATGAGTTTTTCATTTTTGGGTTTTTTAAGTTTCTATGGGTTAATTAACTTCTTGCTCCTAATAAAATGGTTCATCTTCTTACCAAATATATTATCAATGTGTAAGTCTCATATTCCAAACAACTCAAATCTTAACAAACAAGACAGAACCTCTGGAGAAATACATCAAAGCAGTAACTAGCTAGATTATAAAATGTATGAAGCAGTAAAAACTATATAAGAAAACAACTCAAATTAAACTTAACAAATCACAAAAAAAAGGATCAGAATCCATTTCAGCTACTTGTGATAATCTTACCCCATAAACAAAAAGATGATAGATGAATAAGCAACGAAAATTACAATCAAGTTTTTAGCTGATCAAACTAATTAGACAACACATATATACCATCTATTTACACCAAAGCTTTTTCTTTTTTTTTTTTTTTTTTTTGATCAGCACCAAAGCTAATGCAGATACTTACATGACATTACATATATATATTACCAACAAACTCGTGAGTTGCGGTGGAAATATATTACGTAAAAACCAAAAATATAAAAGAAAAACATCAATAGGACACGTGTCACCGTTTTAGGGGGGAGACCACTATTGACTTCACCTTAAAGAGATTAATCGAGCTTTCAAGAGTACAAGCTCACATGTCATTGCTAAGGTGTCGCATAGAACAATCAAGTTGGAAAAAAAAAATTATTCACTATAGCGTAAATAATAGAACTTAGGAAATATCAATAAAACATCTAGAAAACTAAGAATCAACAACAAACTAATCAAGTGAAGTTCTCGTTCTCATGCACATCTGAACTAACACAAGATCCTCATGAGATTTATATTGGTAATTAGACTTTTAAATTCTCAAAGTTGATATTTATTTGGAGGAAAAACGAATTACAACTCTGAGTGCATGCGGCCAATTGGTGATTAATGGATGTGGGAGCAGGTCTTTAACTTATTAGTTTATTCTTTTTAGTTTTTGCTCTACATATATACTATTGATGACATTGGGATGCTTTTTATCAGCTTCTCTCTATCAAATGTTCTTTAACAGGCTGTACAGTGACCACTGTACGTACGAGGTAATATCCCTACAATTTTTTAGGTAAAGATAGGCTATTCTAGAAAGCGAAAACACACTTTAATTATACTCTCTTTTGAACTATGCTCTTTCTGAATGAAAGTCTATTTCATTAAAAAAAAATATATATATTAATTATGTGTAGCTAATGTCGTTTTACCATTTGTGTGGTACGAAATATGCGCATTATCGAATGTTAAAAATAAATAGACAACCTAGCCTTTCGTCAAAACGAAATTAAATAGACAACCCCATGTATTATATTAAATAAGAGAAACATTCTCTCATCTAACAAAATATTAATCAGACTACGTACTTCTTTTATGATCTTAAAAAGTTGTACATCACCCCTCTAATATTTACGTATAAAATTTAATGTACAAAACTATACAGAAAATCAATGTGTCTATTTAAAATAATACATGAGCTATTCTACATACCTGTTTATTCTTATAAGAGATAGACAATATATCTAATTAGCATGAGTTGGAGAGTAATTTGTCCATGTACCATGATGTGCCAAAAATCGTTAGTTGTAAGCTACCCTACGAGATTACATCACTCCATGGCGTGGGGTTTACATCCATGTGAGGGTGTACTACTGCTATGGGTGGCTAATAATTTTCCGCAAGATTATCATGAAATAATTCACATTTAATTTTCCATGCATTCAGTTCTCTCAACTTACGTTTACACACATGATATAACTCTTCTCCACCCTCTTTATAAAGGAGAAGCAATTACAAACCCAAAACACACTTCCAACAAGTTCGTAGTAAATCAAAGAAAAAAAGAATATATTTTTAAAATGGGGAGGTTGGGTTTTATAATGTTTCTTGTTGTTGTTCTTGCAGTTCACCATGCTGCAGCTAGGGCTTTGAATGACGATCAAAACAACGGTCTTAACGACCAAAAGAGTGGCGTTGGTGTTGGTGTAGGGACACTTCCCACTGGTCGTATTGGTCCAATACATGCAGGTGTTTTCCGTGGTCCGCGCCTAGCTATTTTTGGTGCATTCGGCACCATATTCGCAGGAGTGGCTGGTGCAATAGGAGGGTCGGTGCAACCGTGAAGTTATGCTACCATCTAGGGCCCGGTAGGGTTGTCTGTGCCATGTTGTGTCTAGTGGTTGAGATGATGACGTGACCTTTCTTCTAAATATTAATATATAGATGATGGAACGTAACACGACTGGTAGAATAGCGCATGAAGTGGTATAGTAGATCTTTTGCGGTCATTTTATTGTCGAGATCTATAATTCTTGTAAGGTGGTCCTAATTTGTTTAGTTTGATTTATTTCATTTTTAGTGCAGTGTCGTCGTGCCGTGTCTTATGTCTTGTGAGATGTTGAGTTTTCTATTTACTTTGTAAATTTGTTGGTCGTATTGTAAGCTAAAAGGGCGTTTGTTCTATGCTCTAATTAGCTAAATATGAGTCCGTGTTACTGTACCAACTTCCAAGGTTTGTGTTAAGAATAAATATTGGCAGTAGTTGTCGAAAAATTGAAATTCTATTACCATGAATGTTGATGTCTACGTGCTACAGATACTGCGTGAACATAATTCGATAAATCACAAAATTTGTCATCGGAAACTTAAATGATGCTTGTTTGGAGTATTAGTTTGCTTAGCTTCAACTTGTAAAAATGGGGGAAAAATTTGATAGAGCAAGATTCTTGTTTCTAGTAAAATGGTTTATACTGACCATTTTTTTTAATGTATCAAAAATTCTTTTAGCTTTTAAGTGACTTGGTAAATTTCTGATTTTGAATTTTTTTTTTTTTAAAAAGAACAGAACAGAACAGAACTTATATGGACAAGAACAATCTACCAATTTATGCAAGAATTATACGTGACTCAGATGGGGTACTAATGAATTAATGTAATCAAGCAACATGAGAGATGCATGCATATGCATGAACACTAAAGCTTGTAAGAAGTGGATCGCACAAGTCACAACTACTTATAATGGGTCGCGTAAAAACCAATGTACATATTATATTGTATACATTAAACCTTCTGAATTATTTCAGATCATGTTCTGAGACTGAACGTCAAGACACTAATCCTCCCTCTCGATCAAGTATCAATCGACTATCTCATATTTGAACTACTACAAGATCCTAAGATAATATAGTTGGTAAGAGTTTCTAACTCTCAAAGTTTAATATTTATTTGGAAGCAAAATGAGTTTGAACTCAAGAGCGGCCATAACAGCTTATACACTACAGAAATATTGTTCAAGAATAATATTTGTATTGCCATGTTCTTTTACTTATTTTTTTGCATTAAGGATATTGGTGCATATTCTTTTAAGCTATTTTCTCTATATAGTCTACTGACATTGGGATGCAAGTAGGGATGTTATCATAGATATACCAAAACCCAAGGTGTAAATGTAATTATCTATGTAGTCTATATAATTACAATAGGAATAAAAGCGTTAAATCCTGATATATATGCCCCTAATTGCAATTTGCCCCTTATCCTTTTATTTTTGGCAGTGACAATGTACTATTGATAAATAAGCACTTTGCCCTCCGAATTCAAATCTAACTACAAAAAATGTCTACAGATATTTAAATCCAAAGGTGAAAAAATTTACGTAGAAGCAAAGTGCTTATTTATCCATAATATAAGAGGCTAGTTGCCAAAAATAAAAGAATAGACGGCAAAGTGCAACAAGAAATTTGATCCCTTTATCCCATTACAATATTATGGCTCGCGTATCATGAATTGCCTAGAGTCGTATTGCATTCAAGAATTGCCCTTGCAATTAGGCCACACAATGTAAAAAACAAAGCGAACTGCAGAGAACAATAAACTAATTGAATACATGAAAGCAAAAGATACTCAGCCGAATTGCTGCCAAATGAACACTCCATTTTTGAATTGTTGATAAGTTCCCAGAGCCCTCAAAGAAACATGCAACCGAAGTTCAACAGAAAAAACATGTAATACACATCTATTGCCAAGTACAGCTTAGATAATGAGGTCATCACATGTAGAGTCCCTCTGGGACACCCTCTTTCTTCTTAAACATAACCTTGTCTTTCGCCTTCTTGAAATCCGCGTGCGTAACCTGACCATGAAAGTTAAATTTGTCAAAATCTTAAAGAAGTGCTGTTAAGGTCACACAAATGAAACTCGGGTTCCTGAGGGGTAATTATCCCTATAATTAGTCACTGTAATGGTTTATAACCCAATGTTGATTGTCTCAGACCCCAATCGGTTACACGATCAGACAAAGAACTCCCCGAAGATTACATCTAATATCAGGAAGAAATTAGTAGCTAAGAAATAACCCACACAAAGCTGATAATTGCAAAACATAATTTAATTGCCTATTTGATTTGCTCGAGATGCATCTTATATACTGCATCTTCAACTCTAACTTATATTTTAACTATCATATACCTTAATTATAGATCAGTGGCTAACATCGAAACAAACTTGTCAGTTCAAAGCTGTCATTCAGTTATATTAAACTAACATGTTCATTTTATATGTTCCCAGTAACTTTCCTAAGCCCATGTTTACCCTATGCTTTCTGGTTACTTAAGAAGCAGATCATAATGCTCTTCAGGGGCATTTATATAAAGTAGAAGTTCTAAGTAATCTATCAGTTTGCCATATCCTCAAATGTGTTTATACACCAAACAGGAGCTCAAAAGATAGCTTTTATACATTATTGCTCATTGCAGTAAGAACTCAACAGTAAGGTCAGCATATCATGTTGATTGAAGTAACGGATATACTACAGTTACATGCAGGTCTAATCACAAAAACACCCTCTAAGGTTTGAACAATTACAAGACACCACGCCAGTTTTATTTTTGAAAACATGCAAGTATATGAATTGCAATTGTAATTTTTTCTTTTAAACTTCAAGGGGTGTCTATTTAGTCATTCAAATCAAATCTTGTGGAATTTTATGTGATAAGTTTTTAAACTTCGCAGGTGTTTCCGTAACTTATTGAACAAATGGTAGAACTTAATAAACAGACCAGAGCTGATGGGGTGTAAATGCAATTTTCCCTAGAAATAAACCAAAAGAGATCGTTACAAATAACACGATTATGCACAGAAGCCAGACACTGTGCCATACGATAAACTCGCGGATAATTTACATAAACAAACAATATCTTGCACAGCTGTCTCGAAATTCTGTCAATTTCAGATACCCAAAAAATGTGACCCTCATATAAAGTACACTAGTGATCAAAAGATATAGACCCCCCCCCCCCCCCCCCTAAATTGATGAAATTTCAAGGATTTTCGTGAAAGGATGTGCCTTACCTTCATACGACGTTCTCTCAGAGCAAGCAAACCAGCTTCAGTACATATAGCCTTGATGTCAGCTCCAGAAAACTCATCTTTAGTCATTACAAATTCTTCCAGGTTGACATCATCAGCCAATGTCATCCTTGATGTGTGTATCTAAATTTTAGACAAGAAGTAATGAGTGAGTGGAACGGCTATAGAAAGAGATGACAAGAAAACGCCAGCCTGGTACTCAGTTCGGATGGCAAATCATCCATATATACCTGGAAAATGCGTCTCCTTGTCTTGATATCTGGAAGAGGAAATTCAATTTTCCTATCTATTCTACCAGGACGGAGGAGGGCAGGATCAAGACTTTCAATTTTATTTGTTGCAAGAATTACTTTCACGTCTCCTCTTGAATCAAACCCATCTAACTGATTCAGCAATTCCAACATAGTCCTCTGGATCTCGCGCTCTCCACCTGAGTGGGCATCATACCTGTAGAAAATCCAATTTTAGAACCAGCATCACCTATTTCCAGCTAACTTACATTCTGATCAATTACCTTTTTGTTCCCACTGCATCAATTTCATCAATGAAGACAATTGATGGTGATAGATCATCAGCAACCCTGAAGAGTTCTCTCACCAATTTAGGACCATCTCCCAGGTATTTTTGAATTAATTCACTTCCAACAACACGAAGGAAAGTCGCTGAGGTAGAATTTGCCACAGCCTGAAAGTTTTATGGAAACAACAGTATAAAATAAAATTTTCTTTCATGAACAAGTGTCAGAACATAGAACAGTTACGAATTGAATAAAGCAATCCACTAAAGTTGATGAAGTAGCAATTACTTAATCCAGCACACAGAAGTCATATCCATGGGTTCCATCCACAGAACATGACCTTCACATTACTTCAATCCAGTAAGTCAAGGCCATGCGACAAACCAAATGCAGTAAATAATAAGTGAAGCTAAAAACTAAGGTAGGAGAAACGCTGCTTAAACCTTGAGAGGTTCAAGGTTAGATTTTTCATAATGTTGATAACCAATCATTATATCTCGTGTTTCAGTCCCATAAAGATAATGTTATCTCTCTCATGTTTTACTCTAAAAACAGTGTCTCATTTCCAGTTTCCGAAACAAAAAGATAATAATAAAGATGGTTGGAAGCAAAACTATGCGAGAGTTAACTCAGATTCCCTCCCATTAACAGTACACCATACAAAAACTCAACATTTCCAAAACAAAGATGTTTATAAGATTATCATCTATTTTTACCTAGAGAAATATAGCACATGAACATATGACGTTGAAAACTGAAATCCACTTTCGAAGGAATTAAGTAGACAAACCTTTGCAAGTAGTGTTTTCCCAGTTCCAGGCTCTCCATAGAGTATGACACCCTTGGGAGGCTTGATACCAATATCTTCATAGAGCTCAGGATGAGTTAATGGGAGTTCAACAGCTTCTTTAATCTCCTGGATCTGGGCATCCAGACCCCCAATATCAGCATAGGACTCCAATGGAGCCTTCTCCACTTTCATCACTGAAACCATAGGGTCAACGTCATCTTGAAGCAGTCCAACGACAGAAAGAACCTGCAAAAGAGTTTGAACAAATAAAGCTCACAGGCAACTTTGTAATGGCACTGGTAATTTCCATCCCTAAAAAAGAAAGATAGGGACCTTTCTACTGGACAAATTTTCACCTAGAGCACCTTTTTATAAAATTCGTTCAATGCCACCTTTGTTTTATATTTCTTCTTTTCTGGTTAGGAGGTTCTTTGCTAGGCAATAAATAATTCTATCAAACTTTAACAAACCCTCGTTTGCACTTTTAACTGATTCCAGAACCCACACACAGACACACATGGCACGGCATGTTCCCAATATATTCCAACATCCGTAATACTTGAACCCAAAGGGAGAGAGGTACATTACTCTCTTTGGTAAGTTCAATTTCTTTAAAAAGTCGGTCTCCAACAATATCTATCAGTACAGAACAAGATTCAGTGACACTTAATGACTATGCAGAGTGCCTTACCTATTTCATCTCATAAATAAACTAACTGGTCATTACTATCCACTAAGATCACATCCTAGGACAAGCTACTGTACGATGTAAAACGGAAGTCACACCGTCCCGTAGAAATATCAATTGTTGGACCCTGACTACGTAAAATTCTCAAAACTGTTCAATGAGGTTAACTACTTGTCCAATCCAGTTTCATACCCAGAAAAGAATAGTGCAGAGGATTAGGTCCATCGACATCTCAAAGAAGTTGCTAAAAACTTAACCGGACCCTCCAAGTCACACCACTTAACTGGAACTCATACGTTCAACTAAAATCCCCATCTCTTGCTCTAACCAGACCCCAATTAGGAACATATTCTTCCACTTGATCTATGCAAATTACCAATTTTTAATACATAATTACAGCAACAAACACCACAATCATCTAAATCACTGCAAACACCAGCCAAATCACCAAAACAACTACACTAAAAATCCCCAATCATTCATCAAACCCTAATTCACACACTCCAAACCCCAAAATTTTAAACACACCTTATTATGCATCAAAATCGCACAGCCAGGCTCGAGCTGATCCTTATCCACAAACGACAAGATCCCGACATAATACTCCGGCCCGACCGACGACGAAACAATCGCGTGATTCTCGTCAATCAGCTCCTCCAAATTCCCCACACTCATCGGCGATCCTCTCAAATCATCGACTTTCGACCGATCCTCCTCCGTCTTCTCCTCCTGCGGCTTGAGCCTCTCCTGATTGGCGACGAACTCTTCCTCCATCAGCAAGTAGTCCTTAATTCGCTCCAATTTGAGCAGCCGGAGCTTGCACTTTGTGAGCGGCGTCACGGCGGGGATGCGGGCGGCGGCCTCGGATCCCTTCTGCTTGCGCTGTTTCCGGCCGACGCGGGCGGGAGGCGCGGCGGGCTCGAATTTCTTGTCCTTTTTGTTGTCGGCGTCGTTTTTGCGGTCGCCGCCGGGGTTCTGACGGTTTAATCCGCCGGGCGTGCCTTGACCCATGATTTGATTGAGGGTTTGTTGAGAGAGAAGATGGCTTTGTGTTCAAGAAAAGATGTGAGCTGAATTTGCATTATAGGGTAGAGGATTTTGGGGAAAAAATTGGAGATATGGATTTTTTGGGGCACGTGAGATGCACGTGCTGGAAAATTTTAGTGAAGTGTCTTTTTGGGCAAGAGAATCTAAGTTTGGGTTTGCTTTAAGTTGGGCCTAGGTTATGGATTGAAGCTTTTAATTTCTTAGGAGAGAAATTTTATTTTTTGGGTTTTTGGCAATTTACTTCGGTCTTATGTTTAATCTTTTAACAAATTATCGTGTTATGATTTCAAAAGTTACACACTAACCCCTATGCTTATCCTGAACCTTTGGTTTCATTAAAAACTGCACACTTCCTTTTTAATAAATTATTAATCTCGTATAAGCAATTGTTTCTATTCCGCTCAGCGATAGTCTATCGTATTGTGAACTTTCTTATTAGTTAGTTGTGGAATTGATTCATCACACTCACGAGAAGAGAAGAGAGTACCAACGTTTGCTCTAACTCGTTAGAGGTTGAACATAAATATTACTATTATTAAATTCTAAAGGTAACGTTTGCGTTTGTTTCATTGATGATTAGTACATCTTTTCATCTGACTAACAAATAAAATAAAAATTAGTCCAATAGCATTCCCATTTCCACAAAGGGAAAAAAAATTAACATTGATTTTTAGTTTTTCACAATATACCAGACGGGCCTCAAGGCCTAAGTCTATTGAAACAAAATGGGCCTAGACCGAATAGAAACTATATACATCAGGCCCAAACTACCACTTCGGCCCGAGTATATAAAAACAAATAGAAACATGAAACAGCCATTGGAATTGAACATCATTTTTATGTTGTTCAGCTTCTCAATTAACAGTCTTGTACTAAAATGGGACCTAAAATATGTGAGGTTTGTGAAGAATCGCAGTCCAAGTACAAGTGTCCCAATTGTCTAATACCCTAGTAAGTTTAATTTACATCTGCTTCTTCTTTGTGTGTGTGTGTGTTTTGAGTTTTCATCTCTCTCTTTTTTTTTTTTTTTCAATTTTTAAGTTTTATTGAGCTAACGAGTTGTCGATTGGCAATGATTGTTGCTATGGATATGAAGTTGTTCGTTGTCCTGTTTCAAAAAACACAAAGGTTAGAGGATTGATTCTTCCTTTTTTGACGTTTGGTGTTAGTTTACGAGTTATTTAGTTGTTGAATTGCAGTTTTTATTGCTATGTTTATGCAGAAACGCCGTGCGTAAAGCCTGAACCTATTGCTCGAGAAATAGTCGGTATACATTCGGTTAATTTTTCGTTGTGTAGATGTTTCTCTCATATATGTAGCTGAAGATGAATGTGCGATGGTCAGTTGCTATAGATTTGGCTACATTGTCTAGATGTCTCTCTTATATCGAGCTGTTGCGATGTTTATGCAGAAGCACCTTGCACGAAGCCGGAAACTTCTGCTCGAGAAATAGCGGGTATATATACTCGGTTACTTTTCATTCTGTAGACGTCTGTCTGTGTTTCCTACCTGTAGATGAATATGCGATGGTCATTTGCTATATATCCCGCCAAATTGTGTAAAGATCTCTCTTATATATCGAGCTGCTGCAATGTTTTTTGCAGAAGCGCCCTGCATGGAGCCAGAAATTTCTGCTCGAGAAATAGTTGGTATATATTTGGTTACTTTTCATTCTGTAGATGTCTCTCTGTGTTTCCGAGCTGTAAATGTGTATGGGATGGTCATTTGCTATAGATTTTCCCACATTGGCATGAATTTGAATCTCGGAGTCCTCTATTCTGAGATTTCATGTGGTCGTTTCCCTAAAAAGAAAAAAAAATTGTTTGCACTTGAGGGCAGAGTGTGCGGGTTATAGACAATAAATTTTAAAGTTTCACTACTATACAACAGACAGTGATCATTCAATGACAAGGTGTTATTTTCTACCCATGCGTATGTCTACTATCATATGTAAAAATTTAATAATGAGAGTGCTGTCCGTAATATATAAATTTCTATCGGTTTGAATAAAAAATGATGGCATCTGAAGTTAGGAACTGCTGTAGAATGATGACCAATCAATGCTTTGCAAGTGGTGTCTGTATGATTGATGGAAAGACATGGATTGCTCGTGTTGGAGAATTTTGTCGCAGCGTACATTGATTTTGACTGTAAAAACTACTATGTGGTCATTTTCCTCATATAGGATACAAGTAATTTTACCATACTCGTGTCAGCTTCGCGTTTATTACTAAGCCTTTGGATGGCCACCAGCAAGAAAAAGTATCTGACAATATTTAATTATATCTGAATCTTCATTACTGGTGTATGTTAGCATGGTATTGAAAGTGCCGAAAGGTTTAGCAGAAAATTTTGAATTTTATGTTGATCATTGATAGTGCTATTTCCTTGCATCACACATGCACATACTCGTGCAATTACAGTTTTTGGCTCTGTGGATACACCAAGTTGCTATGGCTTATAACATGTATTTTATTTTGCAAAAGGAACACTTGTTTAGTTTGGCGTTGAACATTATTCTTTATCGTCACACCTCTTCTAAGTAGTCCCCTACCTGTCTCCCCCTCTCTCCCAAAAGAATAGCCCAGCAAATTGTGAGAAACACCTATTGCTGGTCGCTGGCGTTCTCATTGACTGATACATTATACTTAGCATCCTATTCTGCAAAGAAATTAAAGTTCTCTTGTTGTATCAGACTCCGCCCCAGCAATAAATGATGACAAACCATGCTATGTGGATAAGCCGAGTGAGGTGTTGCAAGAGTCGCAACTACAGTCTATAGGTAAAATTACGCTTTTGCTGTCACTCAGAATAATTCCTATGAGTTGAGAAGCCATTACCTTTATTTTCATAAAAACTACAGCTTTATAGGTAAGAACTTATAAGCACTTGTACTGCTTTTCTAGAACTCAAATATGTTGTCATCATTCATATTTGGTTATTACGTTATTTCTATATTTCTGAAATCACTTCATTTATATTTATATATATATATATATATGCCTTGTTTGAATGATGAATATTTAAAGTTAATGAGATCTACTTTCTTAGTTCCATCCATGTAATAAACAACTTCATGGCTTTTTAACTTTTCTTTCTTTCCTTTCTTCATGTATCACAGCTTTGTCTAATGAAATACGTGATGCAATAAAGGATGAAAAACTGCAGAAACTAATACACAGCATTGACTCTTCTGCAAATGCTGACAATGTAAGTACAGTGGATACACTGAAAGCTTAAACTTGAGATAAACTGGATGTACTAGTTGCAAGATCACAGTCACGAAGTTCGAGAAAATTCTTAACTGTACTTTTGAACTTTGATAGGTGCTTGACAAAGCAATGGAGGACGATGAATTCTGTTTGTTTGCTGAAAAGGTACTACTTCATGTTAATTTCAACTTTTAAATTTCATCTTCCGTATGATCGTGTGCTCTATTATTTGGTATATTTGGAAAACTCAACAATGACATTTTAAGTGCCATAATCGCAGATATTGTCTAACTTCGGAAACTGAAGCTTGGGGATTTCGACAAATGCGGGTCATGCTGTAATTTTCTTGGTTTAAGATAGACTTAAACAGCAACCCTAGGATTACAGAATGATTGTTTGGTACTCAAAAACCTGTATGCAGAATTTTCCTGTTTTCTGTTAATTTCATGGTGAAAAGGTTAGCCTTCACTGGGTATCCCTTGTACTGCAGGTTTTTGACCTCGATGTTCAATGTAATTGTGTTTTCACCATCCAAACATGAAACTATTGGTTTCTGCTGTTGGAAAACAAACTTCGAGCAGCGTAAACAAAACCATAGACAAGTGAAAGTTAATCATCTACTTATATGAATAAAATATATTTGAAACCAAAGATTATTTACCAAAAATGAATTATTATCGGCACAGATGTGGTCATTCTGGTCTAGACTCGTATATGGAACACTTACAAATTAGGATAATTATTAAATACAGGTATAACTTTTACTGTTTCATGTGAAAACAAAAAATATTTTGAAGCACAGATAATAATAAAAAAGCTCTACTTCCCTAATGTTTCAGAAAATATTACAAGGAGTTGGATACCATGTTTATTGATTATATGGACAACTCCTGAAACTTGAGAGCACATCAGGTCAAACCTAAGAGAGTGCTAAATATGATTAGCCATGTTAATTTTGTAACTTCATCATGAAAAGATACATTAACAAATACATGAAGAATTGTTACAAACATGTGTCTGTTATGCATAAGTCCGTACAAACAACAATTTTCCACAGGTCTAAGGAGTTGTAAACCATGTTTGCTGAAACCTAAAACTTGAAACTTGGAAGCACATTAGATCAAACCTAAGAGAGTGCACAAAATATGAACATCCTGTAATTTTGTCATGAAATGATATATATTAACAAATACATGATATAATTGTTACAAACACATAAATCCAATATAAACAACAATTTTCCGCACAGATACATTACATTTGTTTCCAGTTCCACACATGTAGCTCTTCCCCTAATACTCAGAACCGTAAACTAAGGAATAAACCTTATACAAAAGGTACAAATTATGGCCAACCTTTTCCGAGAGTTTCACACAATATACAAACATACACAAAACTGAGCAATCAAATTTCACAACGCTGCACCCAATAATACACCCAAACCACCAAAAGAAAAAAAAAACTCAATATCCGAAAAAGAATATATATATCCATCACTGGGTGGCATCTATTGGAGCACCGTTCCTGGCCTGTGATATCCGATTAGCGTAAATGGTCACCAACCGTTGCTGAGTGCTATTCAGCCCTTCCAGATACGGTAAAAATGCTTTCCCGAGCATGATATAAATGTCAACTAGACAGAAAACAACAGTCTGCAAATCCACAAAATGCAGAGAGTCAAATGCCAAGGAGATCCAAATATTAAGCAGTATTCAAATTTTTGTATGGTTCCTACTGCATAATAAATCAACACATGCATTTGCATTGCATAGTTAGAGATCCATCCAATCTAACTAGAGTTAAACATAAAAAGAGAATTTGCATACGAGACACAAAGCTTTTCAAAGAACAGTAATAAGAAAAGAAGTAGATGGTCTCATTATACGGAATTTCAGAAACAAAACTAAAATGCCCGATTGGAAACCTCTTCATTAGATTTTTGCATTATTACTTCGGTATGCATTTTATATGTCTTAGATGCCTAAATGAAGACGTTCTACTCAATCGAAATGAAAACCGAGTCAAGTGGAACATATAAATTCTCCTTCATTGTTGTTGTTCGTTGAATTTATTTCTAAATACATATTAAAGACTCACCTTTCGGACATCTGCACTCTGGTTCCCAAATGCATCAAAAAGTGCTGGAAGAAATGAGGGTAGTTGAGCCATCAGTTCCTCCTGGGAGAGTCTGCCCACAAGCTGCAGACAGAAACAAAGTAGCATGACAGTGGGTAACACTTTATGTTGAAAGAAAAACTTAGGTTCCTATCGAATATCATACATAACCAAAACACCTCTTAATTTAGGTAACAATCAGCAATTAGGACAGTAATGTAAGAGATATTTACTGATAAGATACAACATGAGAACTCAGATTGCCCAGTGGCTCAAATACAAATTCATTCTTGCAGTATCATACACAACAGTTATATGCAAGAGATACTGAAAAAGAATTCACAATGACGACAAAAAATGTGAAATGCAAACGTATTGCTAATTTATGAATTGCTAATTTATGAAGCAATATATTTGAGAATAGAAGACAGAATCGCCTAACCTAAAAGTTTCAGAAATGGAAGAAATGTTGGCAACTTCAGCCTAGAGTTCCATTGTGTTGACAATCATTACAAATTAAAAGTTGTTAATTGGAAAAGGAAATAGAAAAACTGGCTCTTTATTTAGATTCTTTTTGTTTTTTTTTTAAGAAGACTCGGAAAGTAACCGCTATTTGATCAACTAAGCAGAAAAAATCCTACAGAATTTACCTGTGTTAAACAGTTTATACAAGTCACAAGAGTTTTTTCATCTTCAGTAACCAGCAAAGGAACAATAACCTGCCGTGTCAAAAATGAAATATCAAAGTAAGATCAAGATTCAGAACTTCTGTTGCAAAAAGTTTGAAGTAGGACCACGTTCAAACATGGATCTAGCATGTAAAGGAAAAGTCCAAGTTACTTACACTTAAACATCTAAACGGGTCATATTGCGACAAAACTACAGCCAAGCAATGTTCTGATTCATTGGCCACCTGAATGGGAAAGTTGACATTGTAAAGCACAAAGAACGAACTTTAATGACAAACTCAAATTACACAGGGAAGAAATTACTTTTGGAACACTGTCCTTGGTCACATGAAGCAACTTCTCTATTACAATCTCTACAGAATCCTCCATATTATCTTTCTGAAAAAGAGTAGAACAAAATCCATCAGGATGAATGATACTGAAGTAGTGCGTAAAAAATTGAAATACATCACGCTGTTGACATATAGACCACATACCTGATTCTTTAACATTTCCTTAATCAGTGAGAGGGCCAGCTCACGAATTGATGAATCAGAATCATCCAGAACTTCAAGTATGGCCGTCAATATTTGATTGAAGTACTAAAACATGCAATATGTTAGTAATGAAATAAAACACGTCTTTGCATCTTGAAGAACTATACTTGCAGCCGCAATGAGCTTAAAGTAAGGACAAAACAAAGTCCTAGCATCATGAAGAAAGGTAATGCACCTTCACTTAGTTATCACTCTAGCCCACAATCCCAAAAAGAATAAGAAGAAACCAGTACTCACTTATCTTTGAAGCTATTGGAGTATAAAGAACCAAGATTTGATAAAAGGATCATGCTAATTAAAAGCATAGTGAATAATAGAGGTTGGAACTAACTGACGGAAGCAGTAAACCATAGAATAGAAAATGAATCTGGCTAATTAATAATCGACCATACCTTGCTCCAGATAGACTGATCATTTGATAAAGAAACTTCAACTAATTGTTGAAGAGCACCACGCTTGCTTGCTGTAGGACTCTCGTCATTCCCGTTACAGATCTAACCCAAAGCAGCAAAAAAAATAAAAGGGATTTTTTTTTTTTTAACATGAAAACCTACAACGATATTGCTATATGAAGTTCTTTGTATATAAAGAGTAGCATTAAAAAATCATTTTGGTAAAAAAAAATATTGGTAGCCTGGTACACAGAATTGGAAAAGTTCAAATAGATAAAAAAAAACTCACCAAATGAAGAATCTGGGGAATGCTTGGTCCTGGTTCTGCGGCAGAATTCATTTTCAAGGGAGCGAGTTTAGGATGATTTAGAGTAAATTCAGATGAATCCTCAATATCAACCCCAAAGTCAGAAGACTTCTGCAGATGATCAGATCCAATTAGACCATTCAAACGCAGTGCTGAACTAACCTCCGTCTCAGCACGACTATCCACCGCATAAGACCCAATATTGTCAGAGGAGGAACTAAAGGTATATTTCACATTTTTGCCATTGGAAGTGAGAAAATCAGGGTTTGACTTAGTCTCAGTTGCATGATGATGAAATTCCTCTTGAGCGTCTTCAGATTTTAAGTTACCAATGGAACTTGTAACATAGGATGCATCTTGAAGAGAACTCCACTTCCTTCCACCATCACTATCTACAGAACCAGACGAATACCTTCCAATCATATTGCTCTTCTTTGATGCTCCTATATACCCCTCTTCAGAGGACGTTCCAACCAAATCAGAAGGATCGTACGATGACTTGCCACGTCTCTCTTTTTTGCTCTGCAGAAAATTCATCAAGTCTACTTCTATCCGAGGAGTATGTTGCTTGAGGGCTCGTCTCAAAGAATTCTGTCCTTCGATGGATAAGCTAAGAATAAAATTTAATACTGCTACCGAGTCAAAATGAGTATAAACAGATATTATGCATGTTATAGCTGCTTCTTTCAGTTTTGTATTTTTATCATGGACAAGTGGTGTCAACTTTGCCAGCCATAGCTTGAGGATACCAGTATTGGCAGAACCCTCACCATTTGATTTATGGTTGTTAAATGAACCTATAGCAAACTCAATAACAGCCAATTTTGCCTTGGGAGAACGTTGTTCGTCCAATGAACGGAGCAAAGACGGCAGAAGCGAATCTGTACCATATGTTTTGCCAACAATGTCCAATGTAGTTGAGCAAGGTTGCCTCACTAACTCCTTAGGATCAATTAACCGAGAAAAAACATGCGGTAGAATTCTCTCCATGTAACTTTCAAACGGCTTTCTGCAATTTGGGATTAGATCTGCAAGAGTTGAAAAGGCAGCCTGAGCAACTTTATGATGGGGATCATCCAAATGCCGAAAATACAGCTTCATGACCTTCTCAAAACTCTGCAATACTTCTTGAATGCCTCTTGGACCTTGTTGTATTAGAGAATGAATATAATTAAATGCAGCGACCCGGGCACTCCAATTCGAGCTAGAACTGAGACCCTCACTCAGAGCATCATTCAGTGAAGCTGGACAGTCTGAATAACTTGATCCATCTCCTAGCGAAAGATGACTGTCATCAAAGCTCCTTCTGCCTGCTGACATTCGTCCGGTTGCATTCTTCTTTAGAAGCGGGCGCTGGAAATTTGGAATATAATTATTATGTGAATCCCTATAATTAGCATCCTTGTATGGTGTTTCCAAGTAGTGCCTATCAACTTGGGAGTTCATGTATCGCCTCGACTCCCTAGAATCAATATTTTCTTCAACAAAACCTCGTTCTTGTACTTTTTCCGTAGTTCTCTTGGCAGAGTAAAAAGAATGCACTAGCGGAGGTTCGCCTCCCGTTCTACTTTGATACGATAATTTACCTGAATCTTTAGAAGCCTGAATTTGGGTGATGATATCAGACAACATTAATCCCCCATTGCGATTATTACCTTTAGAAATGCCAGATATATTTTCTGCCAAAGAATTTGTAAGACTACTTGATGCGGGAATGGCACGGGGAAACTGCGGATCACGAGAAGATGGCGCATCAACTCCTGCACTAGGGGCAATGCGATAAATAGAACCATTCAGAAACTACTCAAGATAATTAGGGCATCTTCTCGACAGTTAACGCTGATGCCACATGAGTTAAGATGAAAGAGTATGACATTTTGTCTATAAAAGAGTCTGCAAACAGAATCAACCAGTCCTTGAAACCGGGCACTATGAAGAAATTATTAGTGAAAGAAATACAAGTAAATACCTAAGTCCAAACTGGAAGATCGGGTTTTATCAGATAAATTCAGACCTCTCAGCATACTTTCTATAGCTGTCACCTTTTGTTTACTTGAATGCAGCACGCTTTCCAGACTGCGTTCTGTTCCACTACCAGCAGATTTAGCTTGCGATGGGAGCAATCCAGAGGTAAGAGATGTTCCGGCAGGTAAACTTGCAGTTCTATCCATTGCAACTATCGCAGAAGTCCCATAACCAGGTACATTTGATGGTGCAGATGTCTGAGAGGTTAATGACATATTGGAACTCCTCTCACGAATGGAAGGAGAAGCATGCCTTCTATGTATTCCTCCATCCTCATCATTTATAACCTAAATAAAATTTCCTTCTTTAGTTCATAACTTCATCCGTAACTGTAAGCAGGAAAGCTGAAAGCATCTAATAAGAAAACATGTACCCGTTGAACAACAGGATCGAAAGATGAAAACAAGCGTCTAGAGCGCTCAGGCCAGGTCTTTGCAAACATTCTATAACAAGTCCTTGCGGTAGATCGTACCTGTTGAATTTGTGTCAGTTTCATGAATGCTGCTCAGCCAGGGAGAAAAAGGAAGTATAACATGCATATAATAATTGTACAGACATAGACCCAACACTCATAAAAACCAAAGACAATTTACAACATATGAGGCCGGTAACTCACCATCCATATCACTTGCAAGAGAAAAAGAGGGGGAAGGGGAGTTTTGTGTGTACAAACTTGTTACCTCACTCATTGCATCTGCAACACAACACCGAATAAGCTCTTCGTAAAGGTCTGCCGAGCGTTGTATTTCAGGTGCATCGGCCCAACATTCAAGGATCAAAAGTGCATACTCACAACACCTGATCCAGGAAATAACACCATATCAGAATAGTTCAACGCTTGTAGGCTCAATGCCTCACAGAAGAGAACTATACCTTGCACGAAGTACAGCATTCTTGTCATTCTTTGCACAGTCAACTATCCGAGGAAGTGCACGGGAAACTTTGCAATTGCGTAGCATCTAAATATAATTATAAGCCACATCACAGAAGGACATTTAAATTGCAAAAAGGGAAAATGTAACTAAGAAGGCATAAACTGTCACCGTTTTAATGCAGTTATCAGCAGAATCTGCAATTACAAGCACTGTTATTACAACAAGCTTGAAAAGGACCTAAGTCACAAGTAGATAGTGAGAAACAAGAATAATCATAGGTGAAAATAACAGTACATAACAACAACTGTTTTCACCGGTATAAAGATTTCAGCGCAAGCCTCAAAATCCCCCAACAGGTCCTTCGATAGGAAGCATAACAGATGGCATGCCTAGCAAAATGAGAAAAAAAAAAAAAAAAATAACTGACCACTTTGGCGGGCATAAACAAGTGTTGCAAGGTATGATCAACCAAGAAAAAGTAAATTAGTCACTTCTCTGCCAAACAAGCTGTTCGCCTGCTATGCTCTAAGAAGCAACAATTCCTACAATCAACTATGATGTCCCACCTGCTTCACGATGCTAGATCGCCGATCAGATAATTGTGTGCTCAAAGGATTAACCAGTTGCTTAAGAAGTCCACGGAAACAGGGGTAGTCAACTGCACCTGAATGATGCAACTAATATCTATAAATATTCAAATCTGCTAAGTGCAAAAGCAGAGTCAATCACATAAGGCATAATTTACAGTACCAAAAAGCACTTTTATCAACAACAGATGCCAAAATCAATTTGTGTTGGACAATTCCAATGGGTAAAATGGTCGTAAAAAGAATGGCATACAGTAAAAAGCAGCAAGAACATAATATTTTCACAGAAGGAAGCACCCAGTGAGTGCCAACAAACCTCCGATAATAAGGCCTTCAACTCTCTGCATGGCTGCAATTCGGATGGACCAATCTTTTTCTGGCACAAGGGTGGAAGCAATCTTTTCAAACTCCCTAATAAGCTCCTTTTCTGAGTAAACTTTAATTGGTTCAACAGGTTTCTCCGTGGTATCACCATCAGCTGCTCAGTCAAAGGAGATGAGGAGTTCACAAATGGCAATGTGAATACCGAAAAGTGTCGTTCTTTATATATTTAAATGCTTATGATATGATCAATTTCATCATGCATCAATATACAACACTGTCTTCAGTTTCAGCACTCACATTTATTAAAAATGAAAGAAAGGATACAAGTAGCCACAACTAAGGTCAATTTACTGAATGAGAAAATTTTGCAGGCCCCGGAATTAAAACATTGGAGACATATAACTACATATTCAAGCCTCCATACTAACCTCCAAAGAGGGATACCTCGCGCGTCGAGCTTTTGGCCTTAGGGCTACTTCTCTTAGCATTAAGGTTTGCAGGCTTAGCCTCGCCAGAGGTGTAATTGCTCACAATTGCATCTGAAGAGCGACTCTTTGGCTCAATTTTTTGTAATCGCGCATTAATATCCTTTAACTGCAGCCATTATCATGTCAAAGAAAATTTAGGAAACAATTCAACTAATGTTTATTTGATGTTTCATTAAACGACCAGGAAAAGTAGGAAACTAAATCAAAAATTCATAAGGCTGTTTATCGACGTTAAAAATAAGACATCAATGTCAGCTTTATAATTACCATTGGGGTAGGTAGATAATGCCGTTGCAGTTCTTCACGGAACTGAGGCCCAGCTTGAGCATACATCTCCTGACAATAAGGAATAAGCAGGAACAATGTTTCAGAAAGAAAGAAAAGAAACTGATAGGTAAAATAGTTCTTGACTTGAGATACTTTGTTGATTATCAGTAAGGAAATTCTTAAGAGCACTTGCAGTATAAAGGAATAAATATATAGTTCAATTCTAAAAGATTCCACAATAAGAAGAGCCATATAAGTTATAACATACACTAGAGCATGAGAGAACGGTGCATCAAATATCTAGAGACTGTTATTATTAGATGACTCATCGTGATAACTTCCACATCAAATGCTAAAAGAGTGACGGTGAATAGGTCAATTCATGTGATAAACATGGTTAAAACGTTCACAAGAACCACATTGAATGGATAAAATTTGAACTCAAATTCTGTCCTAGAAAGCGCTCAAAGATTGTGATAAAGTATGAAACCCGAACAAATCTATTTGACCATATATTATACTGTTTGACCTAGTGTAAAAATTGTGTAACGTGATCAAGGAAGTTCATATTATAACCGTGCGATGATGGTTGACCAAGCCTACATAATGACATGCAACCAATTCAATTAATAAGTCAAGAAATATATGGAAAGTCTTGAAACAATTACCTAAGGTTCTAATGAAGCAGAAAACGCCACATGAAGTTGTAGAAGAGTTCCTCAAATAAAGCATGTGTCTATTTAAACAAATTTGTGCTAGTGTCGCATATAGGCATCAATGAAATTGCTAAGATAATAAAGGTAGTATTTACTAGCAGTTAAGATTTTGAAAGAAAGTTGGTACATAAGCATCAAATACACACAAATACAGTAGTATAGTGGTAATGCATGAAATATACCCTACCTCGATGCATGAAATAGCCGCTTCCCTCACACCAGGATTTGGATCGTTTAACATCTGCAAAATCTGATCCAGGCAGACAAACGTATAAGACCACCAGAATCATGTATGGTTATCAATCTTAATATTCCTCCTAAGGTAAAATTATATTATGTGCATAGCTTTAGCATAATAAATAAATCCATTCAACTTACTGGTGGAAGAATGGCACGTTGAAGAGGTAATTCTGTAGAGGCAAAAAGACCAATTGCTGAAGTGACTGTACGAGCAAACTCTTCTCGGACTCTCCAGCTCCGGTGAGTCCAAGCATAAGATCCTGCTCTTTCAACAATGATTGTTGGTGAAGAAACCTGTATAAAATAATTATTCTCAATTTGTATACATGACTCTGACAGATTTTATAGCACTCCAAATGCCAAAAACTCTAATTCCATCCACTTATAGAGTTGAATAAAATTTTCGAATTCTTCAAAAAAATCAAATAAGTATCACAATTCAATCAAAAGAGTTTCCAATGCAGATTACTTCTCAAATGTCAGAAACCAAAAATCTCTCACAATAAGCCATGCTGCTGCTAATACAGAACACTACATCTCAATGGAAGAAGTTCGAGCAACTTACAAAACTCAAATCCAGATAACAAACACATAATCAACCAAAGGATCTAAAACCAAACTTTATAAACACACAAAACTCCGCTATAATCGAAACCAATAGTTGTACACAATAAACACGATTTCTCATAATTCCACATGCAACAGAGAAGTCTTCTTCATACTTAACACACTAGACTCAACAAAATCAAAGAAATTCAAACAACTTCTCCGCTTCATCATCTCGTTCGACAACTAACGATCGATCAATAAGCACAATTCTCAATTCTAGCCCTAACTAACACAATCACCACCACTAACCAAACATATCAAACAATTCGCTTAAATAATCAACCAACTACCTCCATTAGCGTAAGCAACAGCCTTCTAGAAGCATCCCTAACAGGCTGCTTAGCGTCGCCCAATCTCTCAACAACAGCAGGCACTAGCGCATTAAAATGCAACTTGAAGTGTTCGCCGGAGAGAACCGCGGCGGACGCGAGTGCCTGCAACGCGCCCTGCGATACTCTGAAATTGTTGTCCTTCAAGAGATCTAAGCACACGTCGACGAGTGACGTCACTTCCGACGGCGATAAGGTCTTTCTAGAAGCTTCGAGAAGTTGATGGAGGTGCTCTACGCCCGCCATTCGCTCCTTCGTGTCCTTCGCACGTGCCAACTCCAGAGCCTCCTCCATTTGGGCGGCGGCGGTAGGGGTAGTTTGGGGATTTTGGCTGCGGAGAGTGCAATTTTTGTTTGTGCAGTGACGATCAGATCTATTGGGAAGTGAAAAAGGCGGAGTGTGAGTTGGGGGTGGGGTTGGGGGTGGGGTGGAGTGGGTGGGTGTGCTTGAGTGGAGGAGGGAAGGATATAAAATGCAAATATATTTGGGGCAGTTGAAATTAAATTTTACTTAAGTATTGACTAATTGCAGTATATGCCACTGTGTTTAAAAGTTACTGGATATGGTGAAAAATTAAAGGGATAATTACAGCTACACCCCCTGATGTTTGGTGTAATTACACATACCTCCCCTGTGGTTTGAGAAATTACACATACCTCCCCTGAGGTTTGAAACCTTACACATACCTCCCCTCTTAAATTTAAGGATTGTTTGGGTGTAAGTTATGATAAAATTATGCTTATTATACTTACACCCCTAAAGTTTGGTATATTTATAAAAGTAATCCTTGATGTTAGAAAAATTAAAATTAAATACTCCAAAAGGTTTTATAAACTATTATATTATTACCTACAAATTAAAAGTATTTAAATTTAAATTTAAAAATAAGTTAATCTAATCCAAAATATATTTTTGAATCAAAACACGTAACTTTTAGTTTTTTTCTTTAAAACAATTTCCGTAAATCTCAGTTAAAACTTAACTAACTACTCATCTTTGTGCCTTTGTTCTCGTTATAATTTTAAACTAACAACTATTTTAGTAATAGAAGAAGATAAAACACCGAAAATTGGTTTCACTAAATATAGTGCATTTAGGTTGTTTATTTTGTCAAAAAGTTCAACAAACCTTGCTACCTAAAACCAGTGACCATGTCTGATCCAATGATGATAATTCTATTGTCACTGTTGCTGGTAATTTCGTCATCATTCTTCATTTTTTAAATGGGTTATGAAAATCTTGATTATTTCTGTTATATTTGTTGGTTTTCATTGAAAATGAGAGTTTTTACAATTGAATTTTCTATTTCTTGTCTTTTTTTTTCGGAGATTGCATAGATATTTATTATATTACCAAATGCTTCTTTTTTGTTGTGATAAACTGAAATCTCCGTGGGCACGCGTAATAGTATTTAATATGGAACTATAATAAAATTTATGAGATTATTAGAAGTAAAACAAAAATGAAGAAATAAAAAACAAACAAAAACAAGAAATTAAATATTTTTACAAAAGAATAAAAATATTAAGATTAGATTAAATTTTAAAAATAATTTAAATACTTTTTATATTTTTGGTTAGTCATATAGTAGTTTCTAAAATTATTTGGAGTATTTAATTTTAATTTTTCTAACATCAAGGATTACTTTTACAAATATACCAAACTTTAGGGGTGTAAGCATAATTTTATCATAACTTACATCCAAACAACCCTTAAGTTGTAAAGGGGAGGTATGTATAAGGTTTCAAACCTCAGGGGAGGTATGTGTAATTTCTCAAACCACAGAGGAGGTATGTGTAATTACACCAAACCTCAGGGGGTGTAGCTGTAATTATCCCAAAATTAAATGTTCAACATAATTATCAAAAAAAGAAAAAGTTAAATGTTCACTATAATTAAAAATGATTGTCTGTAATGAATTTTTTTGAAAACTGTTTTGAGTCTGAAGACCATATCCTTTTTAACCAAAAAAAAAAAAAAAAATGGTCTTTGTTGATGTGGTATTTGAATACTGATTTATCCATAAAGAAAAAGTACTGATTTACAATTGTGAGACTATGGATAATGTTGATGAGATTGGACTAATCGACTAGGGTGTGTGACGTCAACTGTTTGATTCGGACATAGAATAGCAATTTAGAGTGTAGCTTTTAATGTGTATATTTGGACTGGTCAGTTATTATAAACTTTTAACCATTTGAGGGCATTTTTAGAATTGTTTGAAATTTAAAAAAAATAACATAAATATTAACGGAGTTTTTTTAAGCAATGTTATCCAATTTGTGACCTTGCACCGACCATCCAATCGTTAAACTAAAATTTAACTTGTCATATGTTGACTAAAGATTAGTGAAGGCATAAGGGAATACGAAATAATTACTTACTCGTGTACAAAGACTTACATTGGTGAAGCCTTCTAAGTTCTAAATCATCATTTAATTTATGTATTATATTTGCAAGTAGCATAGAAACAATATTTTTGTTTAAAGCCTAACTCGTTTCAGAAAAATGTTGTGGTATTTCTTTGTATGATATTTGAATACTTTATTACGTTTACAGTAAATAAAACATTATGTACATGCTAATGATATTGGACAATTCTACTACATCATGTCACGGACAACCATTTTTTTGTTTTTGGGTCAAGACGGACAACCATTTAAAATAATGGTAGAATGTAGCTTCTCACGTGTGTTTGGAATGCTAAATATTGTTAAAAAGAAACAAAAGTTTTTGGTAGTCTTAATAGACATTTCAAAAACTTTTCATTAGTATCTCTTCATTTTTTGATACCATCCTTGTTTAACTGTTCAACATATTTGTCTACGTTGCTTGGTTCTAGTCTAGATATCTAGAGTACTCGATTAACTTAACAAATTCTTGTTAAAGAAAATAATAACTCAATAATTATTTGATTAGAACATCGTAGTCTGGCGATAATTTAGTTTGTGTGATTCATTAATAAAATGCTGATGGAAAATAAAAAACCTATTAACTAAGTTCTACGTTTTCAGGTTCCGAATATAAAATAATTACCTGGTATTAATTAAGACCAAATTTGACTGGCGTTTGTCCCGAGTAGACAATATAATTATTTATATTTATATATTGTTATTAGCACGACAGCACAAATTCTCCGGGCATTCTTTACAGTTCCGTAGGTCCAACTCTAGAAGGTCTATAGGCTTGCAATTCTTGCGTGTGCATTTATTTAAATTGGAATATCGAACGAAATACAATGATAAAGAAAAGATAAATCTTTTGACATGTGATATAAGTATATTGATGATATTGAAAAAGACGCACCACAAGAATATTAGTTACTGCACATATAAATGAATTACGAAGTTGAGAATAAACTAATATTTATTTTACACCAAAAATTGATAATCTTGTCTTATTCACGCGTTTTGATCAACTAGTTTATTATTATTCGGGTTGATATCGTTATAATAATTATGGTGGTGGTTTATCATCATCAATCAACTAAACTTTAGTGTATTATTTGTTGATAGAATTTGTTTGCGTAACTGAAAGTGTTAGCAACATGCTTGATTGCTTAAGAAACTGACAAACGATCATTTGACAGGCATATTAGACAATCATCACTTCTTTTTTTCCATTCATGACAAAGACATTGGTAATATTTTATAATTATATTAATAATAAAAATAGACATTGGTGTTCTTGCCGCGTAAGGTTTTCATATTTCATTTTTTTAGTATATTTGTGATATGTTATTTATAAACCGTAAGGTCAATTGTTGGACTATATGATATGTCTTTTAGATACAAACCTTATACTTAGAAAAAGGGAAAATGTCACAGTGATAATTAATAAATATGTTCTAGACACGTAACGATGTGTGGCAATACAATAAGAGATAATGTAAGAAATGCAGAATATGAATTCATATTAAAATTAAGCATGATATAAATTAACGAGAAGATCCACCAAAAAAAACTTATGATTGCTTAATCATATAAAGCTGGGACTCCTAGATGTACTGGTACAATGCATTAAAACTCTCAAACTAAGATAAAGGGATAGAGCATGAGGAGAAATGAAGAAGAGGTCGACGGAAGCCATACGAAAACGGTGTGAAATTTAAAAATATAAATAAAAACTTTCTACTCAACCGAAATAAATGAAGAAGGAAAATTCACGTGTTCAACTTGTCAGTCAGTACATGATTCTTGTTCGATTCATTTAATCTACATCAATTAATTGGAATTGAAGACTTCATTATATTTGTTTCTGTTAAGTAAAAACCTTAAATTATCCCTCAGACAAGCCGGCATACACAAACACTTAAACCTTATATCATAAATGTGGGACATCCAATACTTGACATTTTTTCTTTCAAAATTCCACACAATGGGCGTGGGACTTAATTTATCTATATCTTCTATTTCTTATTATTTTTTTAATTTTGAGAAAAAGAAGTTTGATAATACCCCTTTTGACCACAACAAGGAAGATAAGAATAAGAATGATTATCATACGTTATCTTTCAATGCATCGGTTACATGTTTGTTGAACTAGTTTAGAAGTGTAGATAGGGGTAAGTGACAAAAGCATAATTAGCACAATAAACGAATGGAAGCAAGAAAAAAGCGCTAATGATAAAGCCAAGCCACCCACCCCCTTTAAGATTGGATATTACCGAAGGAAGCATAAGTTTTCCACTTTCACTTTACTTGATTATTATTGTTCTCGGTACACTATTTTATTGTTGTTTATTTTTCTCTCGCCTTAATCTATAGTCATATATAGAAGGATGGGATTTATTTAGTTCAAATTAATTTTCATCGTCGAAATATAAATTTGTTTTCAAACAAATCTTTGTGAAAACTATAGAACGAAAGAGGGCGGTTCACCAATTTATAAAAGGAGCTGGGACGACAAGTTAAAGGACCAATAGTTATGATCAAATGCGCATTCAGATAAAGGTGTCATTGCTTCCATTCCAATACTCAAGGGAATTTATTGTCTTGATCTCGATTTCAGTGAAACTTAGCGACATGATTAGTTGATGAATTTTCTGAAAGATAAATAATTGCAACACTAATTGATAAGAAATGTGACCACATACATTTATCATCAGTTCTAGATTAGAATAAAAAGGTGTTTACTTCAATGCCATGTCGGTGATTTGGGAAATGAGAAATAAAAAGGTGGTGTTTACAGGTGATATCTAGATTAAAGCAAGACTTGTTTTTTTTTTTTTTTGTGTGCACCGCAAGACTTGGTTCGTTTTCTTATTCTTTTGTAGACCGGAAGAATTCACATGTTATTTGTCTTGAAAATGTTGGAGATAATTTGTAAGGTGTTTTTTTTTTTTGAATTGTTGGAGAGCCATTGTACTCTATTTAATAAAACTTTGTCCTATAAACATTCTAGAGAAGGACTTGAATCCCTGTGCAAATGTACACAAAATGGTTTCATCATTAAACTTACGTGAAATTTCTCAATATACTCTAACAATAAGGCTTACATCAATGAATTTTGTGTTATTTTTATTAGCAAAAACTCTCTATGTTATGAAGTCAACCATAAAAATAACCTCTCCAACCCACAAATGTGGAGTAGACGCTCCTTACCTACAAGTGAATTTGAGATTTTGATCTTCAATTTTCATTTTTACTCTCTTTTCAGATTATTAAAAGTTAGAAATATTAATAAAAAAAATATTGGTAAAAGTTAAAACATATGACATCCCACTAACCACCAATTACACAAATACGTTGAATGTGTTCTCGACCACTTTCGATCAGAAGTCTTTCGGCTGATATTGTGTAATTATAGCTCAAAATAAGTTGTAGTCAAGTTCAATAATCTTGCACTTATAGAGCCTCAAAAGCTTATTCAGCACTAAACTAGCTAAATCACACATCATATCGTCCAAAGTGTTCAATTCTGATGAGTACTTAAGCGACCAGTTCTGATCATATTACCGCCGCATTAGACTGCCAAATAGATTTGTTAAGTTCTCAGTCCTCAACAAATCCTCATATAACTTTTGGTTTAATCCACCGAATAACCCACTCATAATCACCATTCCATCTTTAATTATAGTCAAGATTCATTCTTAGATCAGTAAGTACCTAAAATATTTCACTTAGATAACTTGTTGAGTTGTAGTTCACCATGTTTGGTCGCTCGATTTGTGGTGGTTTAAGGAGGAGGAGAGCAAGAAGACTGTCCTATTTTCGCTTTTTGTTTTTCAGTTCTGTTTATTTGATCTTAAGTTTGATTAACAAAATAAAAAATACGTTTTCAAAATTGGAGATTGATTGTTTTAAGAATATAGGCAAAGAGCATAACAGTCTATTTACCTTAAGTCAAAAACAAAAATGGGGCAGTGTGCTGAATTCGGGATAACAGAATAACTTTTTGCCAATTAAAATAATAATGGGGGATTTTTCCAATTAGAAATAACACTTTACCCCATTAATATTCTCACATTGTTTATGAATTATGATAACTACTTAAAAATTCCAAACAAAAACCCCAATTAGGTAAATAGGCTCCTAAAACCGAATTTGTTTAATGTCGGGCCGACAGTCTTACGTTGGCAAACAAAGAAAAATACAACTGGGTGGCACGTTCTTGCCAGTCCGATTCTGTCTGTTGTGCCAACCAAGGATTTTTGTCAATTCTCCAAAAAATTATTTAAATCATCATCAATCAATCTCTCACATCACCATTCTATTTGCCGAACAAAACACAAAATTGAAACAATATTTACTCAGCGTTTACCACTTTTCTCCGTCTCTTCATTTTCAAGATCGATCTCTCTCCTTCAAAGGTACGCCATGAATAAAACCCATGTTAGGATTTTTTGCATATTTGTTCAGATCTGATGATTTTTTTAACATGGGTTTGTTTTTTTGTTTGTAGGTTTTTTTTTAGGTGTGAAAGGAGAGTGGTAATAGCAGTTTTAATTCGTGATGGCGAGTAGAGTGGATCACGAGTATGATTATCTCTTCAAAATCGTGTTGATCGGTGATTCTGGTGTTGGTAAATCCAACATTTTGTCGCGTTTTACGAGAAATGAGTTCTGTTTGGAGTCAAAGTCAACAATTGGAGTTGAATTTGCCACAAGGACTCTTCAGGTGTTTTACAGTTTTCTATGTCTAATTTGTTAACTTAAATGCTTTTGGTGATATGATATAATAATGTTCGTGTATTGTGGAATAATTGAGTGTATATGTGTAAGAGTTGTGTTTTGTGGTTAATGAAGATTGCAATTGGTGTTGATGTAGTTTATATTTATGTTTTGAGTTGAGGAGGATGTCATTAGCAGTGGCGAAATGAAGTAGAGATCAGTAAGTAGAGCTTCATATTAAAAGGATTTGGTTTCAGATGTAATTATCGTGAATGTCGTTTGGGGTGAATTTAACGTTCGACTGTTTCTTTTCGTTGGCCTTTAGGTGCTTTTTATTGACATAGGTTTTTCCTTAGAAATACTGCAATGATGGTCATAGCTTCACTAAGTTGCAATCTTATATTATCTTCGAGATTGCTTTGTAAATACGAAATCTTCTTGGTTGTTTGTGCGTCTGTTTTGAACGCTGTGTGCATTTTTTGAAAATCACTGGCTCACACAAACTGAGACATCTCTGATGTGTAATGTAGATAGAAGGAAAAACGATCAAGGCCCAGATATGGGACACTGCGGGCCAAGAAAGGTATCGTGCGATCACGAGTGCTTACTACAGAGGAGCTGTTGGTGCACTCCTCGTTTACGACATAACTAAGAGGCCAACCTTTGACAATGTCCAGAGATGGCTTCGGGAGTTGAGGGACCATGCGGATTCTAACATTGTTATCATGATGGCCGGAAACAAAACTGATCTCAACCATCTCAGATCAGTTCCTGAGCAAGATGGTCAGAGTTTAGCAGAGACGGAAGGACTGTCATTCCTTGAGACATCGGCTCTTGAGGCACATAATATCGAAAGGGCATTTCAGACAATTTTGACGGAAATACACCAAATTGTAAGCAAGAAAGCATTGGCAGCAAAAGAAGCTTCGGCATCTACTGTACTTCCTCAAGGTACCACAATCAATGTTAATGATTCCTCTGGTAATATGAAGAGAGGGTGCTGTTCTACATGAAGGGTATTGCGAGGGGTCATATACATTTTATGTTCGGAAAATGAGAATCTTGTAGAATACTTTCTTACTTTACTTTGGAAGTGAAAAATGTGCTGGGGGAGGTAAAGATGTGATCAGTTTTTCAGTGTAGATGCTCTGTCGGAAAGATAGAAGACAATTTTTTTGTATCCTTAATATTTGTCATACTTGTGATATGTGGCGATGAACTAACTTATGTCAACTGGCGGGGAGTTTGAACATACGATGTGGTGTTGTGAAGGTAATATATTCTTTGTCTGGATTTATGTGTTTGGTTTACCTTTTTATTAAAGAGGCCTGGTAATTCTCTTAACTGTGTCATTCTACTTGTGTTTTATTTGCCATAAATTGTTCGATATCATTTTTCTTCCATTGTCATAGTTTTTACATCTCTGGGATAGAGTAAAGTATTGTTCTCATCCAGCAATGTCGGATGGCAAGGGCCAATCCTTTCTGACCACACTAGTTATCAGTGTCTGATTCTGTTAACCTGACTATAAACTCAGCATAGGAATTATAAATTAGCTTGTGATAGGGATGTTTTAACAATGTCGGGCCAACTGGGTAGCGTGATGGAATAAATTAGATTCTAACTCTACGAACAGTTCTGTAAAGTTTTTATCCATCCATAAACCCGCAGCTCAGCTTGTGTTCACTCCATAATTCATTTGAATGCTTACCGTGCTTATTTCTCTTATCCAATGTGGTTATCTATGTCTCAAGTTGAGCTCCAAATTGTCAGAAAATCTTGGATCGAAAGTAGTCTAAGATTCAGCCTGAGTCAATGAGTAGTTCGATTAAGACTTTACTTCGGGTGCCAAGTTTAGGAGTGAGTATATGAAATATGCTAAACTGCTACCATAGTGCAATTTTTTTTCTGTCATTCATTTGACTTATCAGGTACTCTCCGATACCTCAAGTTCTAATATACCAAACATGAATTATGATTGCAGAAAACAAAAAGGCTCACACACTTCTTAACTCAATTTTTTTTGTCAATATAATCTCAAACTTAGGTCCTTGAATCCAACTCCATGATGGTGCTTAGGTTCATCGGTGACATATACTTCTCATCACCAGTACATATCGTTTGAACAATTATCTTGTTCGCTCTCTCGGTTGGGTGAAATGGATCCCAAAACACGCACATATTTCTATTTGGACAGAGATTTGAAGCTGGGGTGCAAACTCCTAACCCATTGTTGGGACTCTGCCCACAACATGCCATCTGTGACAAAGCCTATTAAACCATATTATGCAATTTAGTGGCTAGATTATTGATTTAAGTTAATCATGATAGATAAATTTGATTAACCGCAAACCGGAGGCCTGAGGATTGTTGACAAAGTTACTCTGGTTGAGCCAAGTTCTTGGTTGAGCCCCGAAATCATTTGGGTTAAAGGGGTTGATGATGGCGACCGCCTGTTGCGGCTCCTTCCTCACATTCGCTTTTGGTGCTCCTCGTGGCTAGCACAGCCGGAATGCGGCCAAGAGGCCGTTCCCCTCACGAGAACCCATCGGACGCCCAAAACATGAAGTCTCTGCATTGTTAAGAAATAAATACAATTACATGAAATTTGGTTTAGTTGTAGAAACGTCTCATCCTATTTGAATAAATTGCATGAACAACCTTTGAACATAATCAAATACTTGAGGATTCTTATTATGTTTGCCTGCCAAAAATGAACTGTAATTGCTGGAAGATTCTTATTATGTTTGCCTGCCAAAAACTTAGTTGATAAAGAAAGATAATTTAACCAACAGAAAGGTCATCTTGGTAGATGGTATTTTCTAAAGGCAAATAATTTTGTACTATATAACTATTTGACACATTACTCATATGTGAAAAATAAGTAGTAGTAAATAACCTTCCTTATGGCTTTGGAGATTAGCTCATTGTTAGACTTCTTGTGTCATGATCTAAGTCGCAAGTCATCACACTTTTGATTCTACATCGATATCGTAGGATGTTAGTGTGTGTTTTATGATTTGGGAATAATTTGGCATTAGCTCTTAGGTTCAATATTCTTTGTGAAAATAAACCAGTATCATTTCATGATCAGTAGCAGCTCTAAATGACCAAAAAAAGTTGAACTTTTAGACTTACAAACTGAACTCCAGTTGTCGTTGAGAATCCCAATTCCACCAGAAGCAAAATTTGCTCCAACCCTAAGTTTTTCCCCTTCTAATTCAGGGTCCAAAATATGCCAATAACAATAACGTGACAACAACCAATTTATTTCACGTTTCTCCAATAACAATAACGTGACAACAACCAATTTAGTTTTCTTCCAAGTACTTTAAAAAAAAAAGAGGCATGTTATGCATGAAGAGTATCATCAACTTAATTTCTAATGAAATAAAAACATAAAAAAATATATTTCAATTAAAAGAATAAGAAAGTTATCATTTAGACGTAAATTGAATCATGGATCGTGGTAAATCTTGTAAATGCAATAAATCAAATATATTTTAATTAATATAACCAATATACATGCATAAAACCTATATGTTTTTATAGATAACATCTAAAAAACAATCTAGTGTCGGATACTAAAAATAAATTTTTATTCATAAGCCAATTTTAAGTAATTTCTATTTTTTATACTGTTTTTAAAGTTTCTATCAAAATCCCCAATTGGGCAAATAGGCTTCTGATACCGAAGATTCATAATTAAGGGTGGGGTCTACAATCTTACATTTACATTGAAGAGATTCTATGATGCACCGACGTTGATTTTTTTTTTTTAATGCAGTGTCGGACATCAACACAACACCGACACGCCTCCCACACGAACATAACATGTGGCGTGTCTTAGTAAAAATAAAAGAAAAAGAAAAAAGATACCATGCCGGACACATTTTAAAAACGTGTCTAACACGCTTGGACACGTTTTGTGCTGATATTGTAGCTTTCAACATTTGTTGGTTATATTTTTAAAAAAATATATAGATAAAGATATTAGAATAATCAAACGTCAAACTTTAAAAGTTGAATAACTAAGAGGTAAAAAGGTACACAAGATATCTTCTTTCTTGATTAAATGCCACGAAGAAACAATTATCTTTATTTCTCTTCTGCGCAAAGTTAACAAGGCGCGCATTAAGAATTGGTTATTTTTTCAAGTATGTGGCACTAAAATCCGATTTAAAAAATTTATTTAAATATTGTATAACACTTTATTTTGTCATTTGATTTTTGCATGTGAATTTCTATTTAACACTTGGAATTTTGTGACTTAAATTTTAATTGAGTATTTTATTTGAACTTTTATTAGTTGGTTACTTGGTTTTGAGTTTAAATATGTTTGGTTTGATTCTATATTTCAACTTAAAAATGTTATTTGTGCTGGTATTGATGATGTTTTATATATTTTAATATAAAAAATACAGCCATGTTTCGGCCCTGTCGTGTCTTATATTTCTAAGAAATCCGTGTCGTCTTGTTCGTATCGTGTTCGTGGGTGATTTTTGCAATAACAGTTATGTAGCTTGGCATTTTTTGCAAAATTAGTTCTAGAGCTTTTTAACTGCAATTTTAGTCCCCTAAAGAGCCGGGTATTCTTACTAGATATATAGGATGACTGAATACAGTCAACTTTGTATCCCATGGGTAACTATGATACGCCTTTTGATCCATGCTCCATAAGCAAATTAGCTAATCCGGGTCATTGTGTAAAGGATGCAAGGGAGGTTCATCTTTATAAGAAATTGTTACTATTTAACCAATCGCCTCTCAATCTAGCAAATGGCTTATCGTAGTATGCCCTTATTATAAGATATGTAGTTTTAGCGGGCTGCCGAACGACTCCTAAGTTGACACATGTTACAATTTTGGTCTTCTAACCGATTTTTGGTTAGAGCACTATAATGTAACGTGTGCCAACTTACAAGACTAAAATTGCAGTTTGAAAAACTATATTATGATTTTGTACAAGTGCCAAGTTATAGGACTTTTATTGCAAAATCATAGAAGAAATTATTAAGTTCAACTGCACTACGAATTGGTGCAACTAATTCGATTATTTATGAAATTCAGTGTAGAGATAAGATGTGTAAAAATCACAGTTCTATATGTAAGAATTATATTTAATCTGAACCGTTGATTCTGCCATGTCATCACGTAACACCTTCATTAAATAATTTCTCCTTACGTTGGCAAACAAAGAAAAATTACAACCTGGCACGTTATTGCCAGTCTGATTCTGTCTGTTTTGCCAACCCAAGAATTTTTGTCAAATCACCAAAATTATTTAAAATCATCATCAAGAATCCATCCATCTCTCACATCACCATTCCATTTGCCCCACTAACAATCGTTTACCACTTTTCTCCGTCTCTTCCTTTTTTCTCATTCATTCACAACCAAATCACACACCCATTTCACTAATTTAATTTTTAACCCATTTTCAAGATCTATCTCTCTCCTTCAAGGTACGCCAATACAAACCCATGTTTGATTTTTGTACATTTAATCAGATCTGATGATTTTTTTAACATGGGTTTGTTTTTTTGTTTGTGGGGTTTTTTTTTAGGTGTGAAAGGAGAGTGGCAATATCAGTTTTAATTCGTGATGGCGAGTAGAGTGGATCACGAGTATGATTATCTCTTCAAAATCGTGTTGATCGGTGACTCTGGTGTTGGAAAATCCAACATTTTGTCGCGTTTTACAAGAAATGAGTTCTGTTTGGAGTCAAAGTCAACAATTGGAGTTGAATTTGCCACAAGAACTCTTCAGGTTTTAGTGTTCTCTATGTCTAATTTGTTAACTGCTTTTTGTTGATTTTTGTGGTCTTGTTAGTGTTTATGAGTAATAGTTTGTTTATCTGGTCAATGAAGATTGACAGATTTGTAAATTGGTGTTGATGTAGTTATGTTGTCGGAAGAGTAAAAAAGTTGTCTTTGGGATTGGCTAATTGAATTGAAGTTCAGTGAGTTGAGCTTCTTCTCTCGGAATGATTTGATTTGAATGTAGTTTGAGGCGACTTTAACGTTAAAATGCTTATTTGCTTTGGCCTTTGAAGTGCATTTTATTGGCATAGGTTTGCTTTAGAGATATTGCATTGAAGCCATAGTTTCACTGGGTTGCAAATTGCAATCTTATATTAATTTCTACATTGCTTTGTATGCGTTAATTCTTTGTTCTTTTAAATTCAAAATGTCATCTTGATTCGATATGCTTGCACTAAGGATTCAAATTTTCCAGTCTTCTTCCAATGATTCATACTTCTGGCAGCAAAAAGTTGTAGCATTCACTATATCGTGAAATCCTCTTGGTTGTTTGTCCTTCTGTTTTGAAGACTGTGTGCACTTATGAAAATCACTGGCTCACACAAAGTGATACATATCCCTGCTGTATAATGCAGATAGAAGGAAAAACGATCAAGGCCCAGATATGGGACACTGCAGGCCAAGAAAGGTATCGCGCTATCACTAGTGCTTACTACAGAGGAGCTGTTGGTGCACTCCTAGTTTACGACATAACTAAGAGGCCCACCTTTGACAATGTCCAGAGATGGCTTCGGGAGTTGAGGGACCACGCGGATTCTAACATTGTTATCATGATGGCCGGAAACAAATCTGATCTCAACCATCTCAGATCAGTTCCTGAGCAAGATGGTCAGGGTTTAGCAGAGACGGAAGGGCTGTCGTTCCTCGAGACATCGGCTCTTGAAGCACATAATATCGAAAAGGCATTTCAGACAATTTTGACGGAAATACACCAAATTGTAAGCAAGAAAGCGTTGGCAGCAAAAGAAGCTTCGGCATCTACTGTACTCCCTCAAGGTACCACAATTAATGTTAATGATTCCTCTGCAAATATGAAGAAAGGGTGTTGTTCTACATGAAGGATATTGCGTGGGGCCGTATACAATTTTTTTTGGGAAAATGAGAATCTTGTAGATTACTTTCTTACTATAGTTTGAAAGTGAAAAAGGTGCTTGAGGAGGTAAAGATGTGATCAGTTTTTCAGTCTAGATGCTATTTCGGATCGATAGTTGACAATTTTTTTGTATCCTTAATGTTTCTGATACTTGTGATTTGTGGTGATGAACTATTTTATCTCGACTGGCGGGGGAATTTGGACATAGGTAGCGGGATTATGAAGGTAATATACTTTGTCTGGATTATGTGTTTGGTTATACTTCTTTTATAAAAGAGGCCCGGTCATTCTCTTTACTTTATCATTTTACTTGTGTTTTATTTGCGGCAAATCGTTCAAGACTCGTTACTAATCCATTGCCATGGATTTTACACGTCTGGGTTAAAGGCAACTGCAGAATGTTGAATAGTAGGGGCTTAAGATAAGGATTCTATAGCAATATTTATTTTTGATGAACCTGGCCATAAACTCACCAAAGGAAGAATAAATTAGCTTAAGATAAGGATTCTTTAGCAATATTTCCCGACTATGTAGCGTGATAGAATAAATTAGATTCTACCTCTACAAGAAGCTGTGTGAAGTTTTTATCCACCCATAATATACCTGCAGATCAGAGACATCTCAAGTTAAACTTCAAGGTGTCGGAAAAACTAAGAATCAGGCTGAGTTGTGAGCTTGAGAGTGACAATTATATTTGGTCGATTAAGAGTGACAATATGCTATTCATTAACATAATGCAATTTTCTCTCTCATTACACTTATCAAGTAGTCTGAAGTACCTTAAGTTCTAATACAGAAACATGAATTTATGATTGCAGAAAATAAAAAAGCTCACACTTCTGAACTCGAATTTTATTTTCAAATTAACATCAAACTTAGGTTCTCGAATCCAACTCCATGATGGTGCTAAGGTTCATCGGTGACATGTACTTCTCATCACCAGTATATATTGTTTGAACAATAATCCTGTTGGCCCTTTCAGTCGGGTGAAATGGATCCCAAAACGCGTAAATATCTCTATTTGGGCAAAGATTGGAAGTTGGGGTGCAAACTCCTAGCCCATTATAAGGACCTTGACCGCAACATGCCATCTTAGATGTGACAAAACCTATTCAATAATAAGATGCGTTTTAGTCACAATATTATTACTCTTAGCTATGATAGGTATATTTGATTGAACACAAACCGAAGGCTTGAGGGTTGCTGATAAAGTTGTTCTGCATTTGCATTGTATTAACGGCTACAAATACGTCTGAGCCGAGTTCTTGGTTGAGCCCTGAAATCATTTGGGTGAGAAGGGGGTTGAAGATGGCGGCTGCCTGTTGTGGCTCCTCCGCACATTCGCCGTTGGGGCTCCTCGTGGCTAGCACAGCTGGCACGCAGCCAAGAGGGCCGGTTCCAGTCACGAGAACCCGTCGGGCCCCCAAATCGTATAGTCTCTGCATTATTAAGGGATAAATACAATAACATGAAACTTGGTATAATTACAGAAAGTTCTCATCCTATTTGAATAATTGCAATCTTTTGGACATAATCAAATACTTGAGGGACAAAAATGAAGAACATAGAGAATGAGAAACGAATGTACTTGTAAGATCTTCTTGTACTCAGAGATGAGAAATAGGGAGAAATCCTGGAGATTGTATTGAAGTCTTCTGGCATTAACTGGTGTGAAGAAATAGTTGTTGACAAAATCATTGCCGCCAAGTGTGATGAGAACAAGAGCCCCATTAACTAATCTCTGCGCTTGTTCTTCTCCAATCAGCGCACTAACCCGGCCCTGGTACGCTTGGAACAACTGTAATTGCTGGGAGATTCTAATTATGTTTGCCTGCAAAAAAAAAAAAAAAATAGTTGTTCAATAGAGAGAACTCGCCCACAGAATCTAATCATGGTTCAATGATTAATCTTTTAATTACCTTATAACTAATTATTCACATGGGATAAGTTATTAACCATTAGGCATATTAGTTGTATTGGAAAATTAAAAGTAGTAAATATTTTTCTTGTTATTTTGGAAAATTAGTTCATTATTGATCTCATTAGTTCTTTTTTCTTATTATTTTATTTTAGATGTATTTTGTGAGGAAAATTCCTCCATCATATATAGGTTTACGTACGGTTGATCGAGCAGTACTGATCATTCCCTACTTTCTTTTTTTCTCAGGGAGGTATTATATATGCATATTATTGATATAACTAACCAGGGTGATTTGTTGTTAGCCCTTAATGTACAATTTATTTCTACACACCCAAAAAAAAAATAGCCTTCTTTAATTATGTAGTAGTAGCTCTCTAGATTAAAGTTCACGTCCATATAAAGAAGATTACTTACCACCGCGTGTAATACTATCAAGAGAGCTGAAGTAGTTCTATTTTTTTTTTTATGCGAAATTGTGTTTCAATTATGTTGCGTGTCGTTTCAACATGATTGTCGGCATTGTGATACGTTGAGCTATAATGGGAGTTGAATGGTGACATATACGCAACTTAATTTGTAGGGTCTTTCACATTGTAACACATGCATTTATATATACCGCGCGCATATGTACAAAAAAATAGAATTTTTTATACTTACAAACTGAATTCCAGTGTCATTGAGAATCCCGATTCCAGCAGAAGCGAAATTTGCTCCAACCAAAAGTTTCTCCCCTTGTAATTCAGGGTTCAAATATGCCAATGTTGATTCAGCACCAAGTGCTTGACCTATACATATATAACACCACACATTACATTAAGATACAACATGTGTATAATTGAAAAAGTAGTAAACAACTTTACTCAACCAAGTTGTTATATATAAAATAATTTTTTAACCAACATACTGATGAGATCAGGGATGTTGTAGCCATTGGAAAACCGTCCGGTGGGTCGGTGAGTGGGGTAGTCGATTCCATAGGGCGGAGAGTCCGCCCTAGCGGTGGTGACCAAGTAATTATTGTTGCCATTGTCGACTAATGAGTCGCCAAATATGAAAAATGCCCGTGCGCTCTCCACCGTGGGCGCCATTGTTGCCAAAGTAGCAAAGGCTAGGAAAATGGTCATAATGGCAAAAGAAGAAGACATGGGGTGACAAATGCAAGAAATTAATTTCATGTTGAATATTATAAAAACCCTCTCTATATAAATGTGAGTGTTTAATGTATGTGAATCTATGTGATGACTTGCTTCATGAGTTGAGTAAAAATTGAATGTGCATATATAAAGGGTTTTTGGGAGGTTTGTTGAAACCCTAATAAATGGCCGGTAGGAGCAGCTTCATACCGAGTGGAAAATTAACATGGGACCAAGCTAGCAACAGAGAGGATATTTTTTGAACTAGTACTTGTGCAAATAAAAAGCTCAAAAGATTTTTTGTTGGAATATTTTGATTTATAAGAGGTTAAAGCCTTTTGAATGAGACGTCATAATTGCATTTCGTGACTTATATATTCAGTTGGAGCTTTATAATGGTTTTGCTGTTGGTACAATCTTATGAGACGTCAAAGGACATGCCAAATCATGCATCAATGTTGGTTTTGCGTCACAACTATATGAGTAAATTGCCAAAATAACACTCTAAGAAAAAATAATTCTCAAACTAACACTCTTGAAAAAGTAATTCCAAAAATATCACTCTTTGACAAAAATTTACTTTTCTAACCTTTATTTTTCATTATGTTATTATCTAAATAATACCAAATTGACAGAAATCTATTATTACTAACTAAATTTAATTGAAAAACATCTTCATCTTTCTCGACCCACACCTCCCCTGTCCGCCCAAACCCATTCCTCTTCAGAACCTCCCATCTGAATATGCTCGACCCTAGAAATCTCCAACGACGAGGATTTCGACGTGCATCTTAGAGAACTTAGACCAGACCGTCTGGAAAGATGTAATTATAACCCATCTTGGAAGAAACCAAACACCATGACTTTCCGTATTAGAGAACCACTCGGAGATTTTGGCAATTCAATCCAATGATTCGCAGTTTGATTTCTATGATCTAATGGAGGAACTGGTTGGGACATACGGGCTGAAATATTTGCAAAAGTTAGTGAGATTCTATCAAAAAGTTTATGGAAAAATCAATCATGAGTATATTTATTGAAACTTTTGTGAATTTCCTGGTTAACAAGCTAATATTAGGTGATGATTCTGTTAATGGAAAAAGCCATTGATGGGCTTCTTTATTTCATTGCAGTGTCCTTTTACATTCCCTTTCAGATTCTATTAATAATCTGAAATCATCTTTGCACACCGGTGGATACTCTAAAAATCACGAACAAGGTTTGGGAGACGGGGAGGGGGTGGACCGGAAGGGGCTGCACAAGAAGGTGAGTATTTTTTCAATTTTATTTACTCAATATTTCTAAAACAAATCTGATATATTTACCGGAAATACTAAACTTATATACTGTAAGTGTTTTATAATAGATGGGAATAAAATTTGGTATTATTTAGATAATTGATAATGAAAAATAAAGGTTAGAAAACTAATTTTTTGTCAAAGAGTGATATTTTGGGAATTACTTTTTCAAGAGTATTAGTTTGGAAATTATTTTTTCTTAGAGTGTTATTTCGGCAATTCACTCCAGCTATATTATGTGATTAAGGTGAAGATTAAATCCTACGTGGAATTAACTCAATGAGAAAAAGAAGGCAAACGCATATCGATTTTACAATATCAATCATATGCGGCAAATATTATATATCATTAAAACATGCAGGATTGGTCTAACAAATTGTCCACTTGTTAATTATAAAAAAAAAGGTCGTCCACTTGTTTAATAGTCTGATCAAAAGATTTAGTTGTGTTTGAACGGATTTGTAATTTTTCAATGAATAGGTTGTATACTACTAATGAATAGAGTTACCAACCATAATAAGAAGGAGATTTTATTTCTTTAGTCATGAGAACCGTGCAATACACTATCCCTGTTAAACCTAAAATAGATGCATTAGTTTGCAAACGTTACTTGAACAAATCATACCGGAGAAATTTGATATGAGATAGATATACAAACTAAAAAAAAAATCAAATTGCTCTCAATGTAATCGAACTTGATCTAAAGGAAAAATTCCACATTTTTAGCCAACTAGGCTAGGGCATGCATAAGGATATTCTTGCCTACATTAAGAAACAAAAAATGTTTCATTTCTATCCATATATATTATTACTATAAATAGTTTTTTATGAGTTTCATGTCATTGATAATATATATTGACTTAAAGGATGAAGCGCTCTCGAAGTAGGATCTACTGATTTTATTTTAATTGGCTGAGGTCACAACTTTAATTAGTTCAAGTCCAGAAACATCAATTAATAATCCATGGCCCTGTCATTATAATTAACTTTTGGATAACAGTATCATGCATGTAATTATAGCGAGGGTATAGTGCCTGCTACACTTTTTGTGCAGCAGAAATATGCTAATCTAATCAACAATAAATAGCCATATCCTAAATCTTCATTTTTTATGAATTATCCTAAATATTGAATTGATATTCATCAAATTTAATTCCCAGGATTTTGTGAATCTTAATTAATTGGTTGTCGATGACAGCAAATATCAAGTTGGGAGAAACATGCAAAAAGTCCAGTTGATTTGTTGACAAACAAAACTTGTCCTTGATCGCATAGTTAGTTAATATTGTGGACGTATTGTGAAATTTCTACTGTAGTTTATCTTCATCTGATTGTTTTACTTGATAATTTATTTTTTCTATTAATTTGCTGGTAGCTACTTAAATATGTCGATAACATGCCAAGACCATATTATTAAGCTTAGATATAACATATATTGCGTGATAACGATTCACGACTAGAATAAGAATATAATAAAATTAAAAGAAACTTTCTAAAATTACGAACTAATAAAATAACAAATATAAGTATTTCAATAAGAACAAACCACAAAAATACAAATTGCAAAAAATATCTTTTGAGGCAATGCTGGGTGGGTGTGAGATGATGTTGGGCCTCAAGCAACAGTTTCTAATAATTTCCAGCATTATCTATGATGGTGTATGACATTAATGTTTAATAGTTAAAGTCGAATAAATGATCTAAAAATCCAAAATGCTATTTCATAAAATTAGTATCAATGCGGATATACAATATCTAATCAATAATTAAATGATCAATTACAAGTTTTATTAACAATCTAATAATGATATCTACAGTAGGCGATTGATGTTTGCATGAGGACTTTGACAACTTTGATGTTTACATTTAGCCAATTATATTTAATGCATCCATAATTTCGAGCCTAACCTCCACATGGGTATTTATTTGGAGAAGAATTTCACTTCGACTCATCTGTTTTTGCAATCATACAATTATCATTTCAATACAAGTGACTGCGAGTACTAGTTCTTGAATGGCATTGTAACATTTCTTAGACTAATTCTTCAATATTCATGTTCTATAAATTTCATCTTTACAGGTCAAAAAACACGGGAAAAAAATAATTCAAAGTCCATAAAGTGAGCTGCTCTCTTTGAACTACACGAGCGTTACCCGCCATTTATTGTTTTTACAAGGCTTAGACATAATAGGCACAACTCAAAGAGTATTTTGCTATTAATTCGGATATAAATAAATATAAGAAATTCTCAACATAATACTCCAAATTATTTATTCGACTTTACTCTTTTGATTTGATAAAGTTACTCGACGTTAAATTTGTTAACATAGAAAATGTCACATTTTTTCCCAACTGTGTAGCACATGAAGGCCCTCAGAGGGTTCTTGAATGATAGTTCGCCACGTAGACCAGAGCTAGTAGTACACTATAAACTGCGATATGTGTAAGCGTACCTAATAAATGCAGGGTACGTACCTTCTCATCACCCAACTAATTTTCTCCTCTTGTCGCTAAAACTGAAGTGCTTCTGTCCTTGAATATATTATGTATATTTGAATAAATTGAACCAAGTGCTTCTGTACTGTACACTGCTAATTTCTTCACAACAGAGATTCTTCTACATTTGACTCTCCGCCAACTTATAATGTTCCAATATTGGGCTACTTTAAAATGCCATTAATGCCGCATATTTTTGGCCGACAAATGTGAAGTCATTCCAAAACTTGGTACTAAAATGGTGCATTAGTCTATCTCTATTTAGTAGCATAGTTAGATTTTCGATAGTGAATATAATGCATGGTGAAATAGTACTGCATTTGATTTTGGATAGATAGACAAATAATATTTATCTTGTAATTATTACACGTGTTATAAATAAAGTGGCATGGAAAGTAGTATACACATTCTGATACAAACCAATATTGCACATACCGTTGCGTGGGACAACCTTTGCCATTGTGTACTCTCTATAAACCAATCATTAAAACTTGTAAGGAATAATTATACCCGAGTTTCTTTAATTTTAGGAGTTTCTTTCTATTGTTTGAATAATTACAGACACCTAACGAAAATAAAAGAACATTAGTTTGAAAACCGTATATATGGTCATGGACCTAACTTTTTCTAAAATGTTATTAAATCTCAAGGGTGTCTTTGTAAATATTGAAACCCACAAAAACACCATTACTGTGATTGAATCCACTTCTCTTAAATACAGGCCCATTATCTATGGGCCCATCGCCTTATATCTCCACCAATTTTATCTTTTTCAGGCCCAACATAAAGCACGGACCCTCAACAATTATTGAAGTAGAATTATCAAGGGGTTTGTTTGCAATTTACCCCCTTGTATTATGCTAAATGGGAAAATTATCCCACATAAAAAATAAAATGGCAAATTACCCCCTTTAATTTCAAAATTTGGCACACCACCTCCCTGCAATTCTTACTGTATTTTTTATATTTAATAACCAAAATACCCTTGTTATTTCTAATATTTTTTTTTTTTTTTACAATTTTAAATTTGATTACAACTTTCTTTTTAAAAAACTATAAGGAAAGGTGCAAGAAATATTATAAAACATATATATTCTGAAATTAATAATCTATTTTTAAATATTTTTTGAACAAGTTAATGTATTAAACCAAATATCTACATATTTCTTGAGAAAAGAGGATATTATCGTCTTTTTTCGCCTAAAAAGCTATCCTCACTCTCAAGTTTGAGAAACTCAACTACATCTCCCTTATACAATTAAGTAATTTTCCAATTTTTGAAATTACCAAGATAACTTGCCTATTATTTTTTGTAGGGGGCAAATTGCCAATATAGCATACCACATGGGTTAAATTGCCAAAAGCTCTTTAACATTTACATGCGCATCTAAAATAGATTTTAAAAGAAGATCCTAAATCCTAATTCCCCAATGTTGTCAAATCGAAATTAGGTTTTTCTCAAATTCGAATATTAAAAAATTCTGACAGACAGAAAATGCGAACCTCGTGCTGCCACACATGTTTGGCATTCATCCTTAAATTCCTCAACTATTTGCAGACATTTATTGGTGTCGCCATCATCGTGTACTCTGCTTTCATGCTCAATCAATGGCACCACCACACCCACAATTTTGCTCCGGCGAATGACGTCATCAAATCAGTTAATTTTGCAAACGGCGCCGTTTCGTCGAACGAAATGGCGGTCAGCGTCAATTTCAACTCGCTTCCAGCTCCATGGTATATATTGGTGAAAAAAATCATTTTTTTTTGTAGCTAAATTTGAATATGTTCAATGCTTAGTCATTTGTTTATGTTTTTGTGGACAGGTTTATATATGCATTTATGGGGATTGGGATTTTGGTATGTTGCATAACTTGCATTGGCCACATTGCGGCGGAAGCGATCAATGGCTGTTGCCTGTGCTTTGTATCCTTTTGTTTATTGGTTTTAATATCTGCATATTGAGCTGAACTTTAGTTATTGGAATTTAGTTTGATTCTTATTGAGTTGATAAGATTGCGTAAGGTTTTAGAACAATGTGAACTTTGGGTTATTTTCAGCTGAAATGACGGAAAAACTGAATGAGTCGGTTTAGAAAGACGTTCTCGTCGTTGTACCTGAAAAACTGATTTTTTCTTTGTTACGAATGTAGCTGGTACGTGTTTACTTAACAACTGCATGAGGTTGTATCTATGCGTTTAAATGTTTGGACGACAGAGAAATCAGTTAATAGTGGTTTTCTGAGTGAAAGATCTGCGGTACGAAGTCCATTATTGTTTAGATAAAATTGAGTTCAGACTCCATTAAGATAATCGAGACATTGGAAACTGGTAAAAAGCTTGCTTACAGGATATGTTTTGAGTGAAGAAATTGCTACTTAGGAAGCTGTTTGAAGAAAATTGCTCTGGAATGTCTTTTTCTTCATTGATTTTGAGTTCGCAATAATTTGTCACAAGATGTTGCTTTTTGAGGAGCAAATGATGAAAGACATTTGTATTTAATGGATTTCATTTTCATGCCCAAATCTTTAATGTAGTCTGGGTGATACTCAAGACTGTGGTTATAATCTACAATTTCTTTACAATCGTGTCTCCTTAACCACAAACACCAGTACGTGTTATTGACTACCATGTTTCTTCTACTGGAAGTTGGCTTGGTGCTTTTTATTGCAATTGATCACCAGTGGGAAAAGGTAGAGCAGTTATTGATATCTTTGTTATTCTTTTGGGAATGCTCATGTTTTCATTCTTGTTCCTGTACTAATGAATTCATTCCTTTTAGGATCTCCCATATGATCCCACTGGAGAACTTGACAGTCTCCGGACCTTTATTGAGAAGAATGTGGACGTCTTTGAGTGGGTTGGCATTGCTGTTTTGATAATACAGGCATGTTTTTGGTCCTCCATTGCACTTTTTGGTCATTATCGTTCTAGTTTTAGTGCTTTTGTTCACCAGATGGCACTATCTATCCATAAGAATGTCCTCTTGTTTAGGTCATGAAGGTGTTAGCTCCTATCACTTTCGTTATGATGATATGCTTAAAATGGATTGCAAAGTTTCTTAGAATTTTTTCGCAACTCAGGTCTTGGCATTTCTGATATGTATCGAAACTCTGATGCTGAATTAATATCCTTCGGATATTCTCAGTGAATTTTCAGTTGGTTGTTGGTTAATATGAGACTGTCTGCACGCCCGTAGTTTCTTTAATTTTGAGGGTTTAATGCCCTACTGTTTGTTTAAAATTTTGTTGTCAGACTACTTCTTAGAGTTGAAAAGTTTTTCTTCTTCCCAAGCTCTATTATAGACCTTTTCTTGCCATTTTCAAGGAAATATGGAATATTTATGACCGAACTGCTCGATATTGTATTTCATGCCGTGGTCAATAATTTTGTGGCACTCAAATCTGGTGCACTTGATCTTATAAATATCTTTGTTATTTGTTACAGGCACTATCCCTATTTTTTGCCATAATACTGAGATCCTTGGTTTCCAGTCAGAGAGAAGACGATGACATCGAGGGACATTACTATAGGAATAATACCAGGGAACCACTGCTTAATCCATCTTCAGGCCAAACGTCTGTATCAATCAGAGGTGATTCTGATATCTGGAGTTCCAGAATGAGAGAAAAGGTAATAGTCCGATTATTGAACAAATTGTATCATCTCAGTTGCGTACACATTTTAAAGTAATTTAGTTATCCCGTTGATTAATTATGTTGCACACATATCTTTGAAATTCACTGTTGTGTATCTCTTGACCTTTTTTGAAATTTGGAGTTGTGACTGTAAATGTCAATGTAACATATGGAACCAGCCATGTGTTTGGTCCGACCAAATGCGTAAGAAGAAATTGGTGGTCCATTTTTGCAACTTGCCCTTTTTACCTGCCTGCTTGTCTGATTCTCCTGAGCATGTGTATGTTTGAATACCATCTCTCTTGACTTCATTATAAGGCCTTACTTGTCAGTAGGGAACAGAAAAGGTACAAGTATATTATTTTCGTCAATCAGTAATTTATGAATGTTAAGATAAAGATTTTTCTCTGAAAATTTATCTCATGACTAGTATTCTCTATTTTGGGGTTTAGGGTAGTAAAATTTGCTATAGTCGTCGATAATCTCTGTTTAGAAGTATGAGTAATTTGGTTCGTAATTCACAAATGCATTTGTGAGTCAGTTATGGATCAAATGAACCATATATGTGTGGAGATATGTATTAGGTGGATTATGGTTACATCCATGACGTATAGCAAAGCAGCTTGAATGTGGTTTGCTAGTACTGTTCGTTTGTTAGGGGGTATGTTTGTAACATAAACAAGGGATGTTCTAATTTGACAAATAGGTATCGTTGTAATTCACGTCATGTTTAAATTTGGTTGTACAGAACATTGTTTTTTTAATTTGTGTCATTAATCATTGTTTGCATACTAAAAGATCCCCTTCTTTTGTGGTGCAGTATGGATTACATAGCGGGGATGGGAACCACAGTTTACTGAACCAAAGTTCTTCCGCTGATGTGAAGTAATGAAAACACTGGATGCACAAAATCTCTTGAAGCAAACAAAGAGCAGCAAGATTTCGTCCATCGTCACTGTACTCCGGTAATTTGTCTGTCGTTATTCTTGTTTCAGTTCAGTGAGCCGTCGTAAATAGGCCTTCCATGTCTTTGTTTGTTTATCAAATTTTTTATATATATCTCTATATGTCGATAGGAAAATGATGTCTACTGTTGTAAAGAAAAAATGCGACTTTGAGTGTGCTATATGTTTTATGTAACTATTAAGAATCACTTTAATTCTTTCTGGATACAGGTTGTAAAATGTCATGTGCCACCAATTTTGTTCACCAATTTCCAACACCTATACATAAAGTAACTTTTCTTACATTGAACATTTCTTGATAATTTCTATCATAAGTGGAGAACAGCTGATGAACTAAAATCTTCCTGACGATGTCTGTGATCGAAGTAGTTAGATTTGTGGGTCAACATCTAATGCGTTTGAGGAGTATGCAGCCAATTAATCAAATCCAAAACTCAATAATTTCATTCAATCCCATGTGATCCTAGCATGATGCTGTCAGTGTCAAACTTTTCGTTTGTTTCATTCTTTTTTTATTTTCACTCGCTTCAAATTTAAATATTAATTTCTGACGGAAATTGAGGTTCTGCTTTTGGGCCACTATACATCCGCTTTTCATGCCCTTGTAAGTAAAAGGGTAACCTTCCTTTTTTTTTTTTTTTTTTTTTTTAATGTCTAATATCATGAACTCCTATGAAAGTTTAAATAACATGAATAGTATTTTATTGTTTCATAAAGCGGTCATCAGACTATTGAATTGGATGTTGAATAATTACTTGGTGTAACAGAAATTATGGATTGTCCTAAATTAGAGGAAAAACAAGATATGAAAATCTATAAAAGTTTGAGCACATAAATGCCATCACAATGAACTAATGTAGATGCACAGTTCATTATAGAGGGATTAATGTCCCATAATTTAAAAAGTATTTCCATCTTAATTGTTGATTGCATCACATTGTCAATCCAATGTTTTCATAAAATATTTTTTCGTCTAATCTATCAAAAGAAACTTGCGATATTTTAGAGTTGTATATGTGCCATGAGTATAACTAGAAGGTAATTTATTTGCTCAAATTCTAAACTTTTACCATCTCACCAACCCATGTTTTTTTTTTAATTTTACAGATTAATATAAATCTAAAAATAAACTAAGAAATACCACACAAAAACTTTGAGGAGATTACGCTCACGTAACTCAAAAATCTTTTAAAATGTGCTTCCAAAACTCGTGATACGTACAATTAATTGCTTTGGTATTTCCCAGATTTTTTTTTTGTTGAACGGGTATTTCCCAGATTCATTGGCAACTTCAGAACACTGATGAACAAAGCAAAAAACAAATTAATAAACCTTAATTCTCAATTAATTGAGGCACCAAACCAGAAATACATTATATCGAATACATTAATTTTGCTTCTCCACTCATTTTCTTATCATTGTATTTCAATCCCAAATAAAAATAATCATTTTACAACCCCCTCAAACTACTTTTAAAGAGGATGAGAGGACTTTTTTTTTTTTTTTTTTTTTTTTTTTTTTTTTTTTTTTTTTTTTTTTTAAAAAAGATGAATACAGGAGAAAGCGAACCCATCTATAGGTTTCATGCTAATAAAGATCATAATAGGAGAAATAGAAACGAAGGACAAGTGCTGCAACTGACGTAGATTAGAGCAACATATTCATCCACTACATATCCTAGCAAAGACGCATGGTTCGATGTATTTACATACACTCCAAATCATTTTAATCCTCAAAACATAAATCTTTTTCAAACAAATCTTCACTAAAACTATAGAACGAAAGAGGGCGGTTCACCAATCTTTCCAAAGAGGGTTGAAAGTTAGAGGACCAAAAGTTATGGTTAAATGCACCTTCGGATAAAGGAGTCGATGGTTCTTTAGGAGCTTCCTCTAGTCTCGCAAAAGAATATAAACTAGTCTCACTTCCAAGAAACTGCCGAGTCTGAAAAATGGATGTAGGATCTTCGGCAGATGAATCTATATCATACAAACACTTTTGCCAAGAACCACAGAGAGGCAATGGATCCCAAACCTTGAGCCAGTTTTGATCTTTGTAAGGAAAGATACTATTGCTACTACAAAGTATATTTTCTGTATTTATATTGTCTTCCAGAATGATGCTCTTTCGAGTATCAGGTGAAGTCAAATAGAACTGCTCTTTTTCTGCCATTGCACGCTTCACATACTCGAGATTCGGTTCAAACTCTGGAATCAGACAGCTGGTTGATTGATAATTTGGCGTTGAGTTGTATTCAAGATAATAATTTGATGGTGAGGATGATGAACACAATGCTCCAGCATCGACCACATTATCTGAATATTTCTGGTGATCAGCATGGCATGAGGTTGCTAATCTGGGATATAAGTTCTCTTCAGAGTCATAATTGATAATGGACGAGTCAACCCCATCTTCCCCCCTTTTAGAGTCCCATTCCAGCAAAAGCCTATCAGGTTCTTTTCTTGCATGTTCAACTGGGGAACTAAATCCGTCCAGCTCTTTGAGATGGCAAGCACCAGAAGATCCATATCTTTCAATTGGTAAACAGAAAGTAAAGTATTGCCGAGTGAGTGAATTTCTTTTACGACTATCCGGGCGTTGATCCAGACCGATCATTCTATCAGTACCACAATTTTCTGTACCACAATTGGGTAAAGAAAATCCATTGACAAAGGCATTCAGTTCCGAGAGAGAAGTCTCATTAAAACTGGCAGCACAATTTTTTGGGAGATCCTCATCCCATTTTCCAGAATTGGGCAGCTGGAGTCCCTTCTCCAGATTGTTAGGCTCATCATGAGGCAGAGATTTACTTCGATGATAGTGTCCTGTTGATGAATCCTGGGAATGAAAACCAAATTAGAATCGAGCTAAACTAAGTGAGTCAATCCTTTGAGAAGAAGTAAGAAGATCATACATAACGCTCTTCACCCTTAGGAATGAGGCGGCTTAAAAGTGAAGCAACCAAATCGCCCCTGGGAGATGATTAACTGAGTCAAACTGTAATAATTATTAAGATTAACAAAATGCGCTATGGCCGTGTATGCTGACCCCTTAGGATGGAGATCTTGAATATCAGAAAAAGAAGTGGAAAGGACCCGCTGGTGTAACCTCTGTCTCGTTGCAGCAAAGATTCCTTTCTTACTGCATTGGTTCCCTGGAGATGTAATCACTATTCCTGGGTTTTAGAATGCGGCATGCAGATATCCGGCAGAGTATGAGAGGTGAGACAGACAAATATAAAACCAAACCCTTGAAGAATTTTTTTCCAAGAAACTCGTAGAACATAACTTGTCGTCTAGCAACTTTTTAAGATTCCTAAAAAACTTAGGGGTAGATGAATAAATAGGGCAAGAAAATTCATTAAACTGAGCAATATTAAGTCGCTATATGACACGGAAAATATTCAGAAAAATAGCGAGAACTCCCAATATATCTGTGTTAACATATCCAGGATCTGATTTACATGCATAGGAAAAGGAAGATGATAAGCCAATCACAAAGCAAACCTGAGATCTTTGATGCTTTTAATGGTGATGACGGCAACTGTTCTCCACGAGGTGTAACATTCTTAGAGCCCGATAATGACCTCTGTTTAGTATTGTTCGTTAGATCTGCACCGTGTCAAACAATTAACTGATGACTAGGGCCACGTGTGAAAAGTTTCTAGCAATTTCCTGAAAGACAGAAAGCATACCTTCACTTCTTAAGTGATTTTGCTCATTATGCTTACTCGCTGGAGGTGAAAGGAAAAAGTATCGACTAGAAGGTCCTGCACTTTCTTCCTGAGCTGCGAATCTGAGGTCCTTAGTGTTGGTTATAAGTGAGCCCGAAGCATTACTAGTCTCTGCAAATCAATTTGAGTGAACATGATATGCATATTCGTTTATTAGTCCTAGATTTGGTTATTTATACATTAAACTGGAAAAATGAAAAGCAGATATCCGTCTGTTAGTTTTTTGTCAGAAAAACACCCACCACACTCGTATATTCCTAGGAGGATGTCAAACATGCCATATGTTATCACAGCAAAAGATTTTACCTCTTGTAAGGTAATCAGTTTTGGTACTCTTCGACTCTCTGTTCTCTTTATGCAGTGAAGAACGAGAATGACCTCGAACATTACTGTTCTTTACATTCCTATAATATGCATATTCTGAAGTCTTCGGGGCATCAGCTGCAATACAGCTTTCTTTAGACTAGTTCAATCATCTCCATCAGTTGTTCAATATTAGAAAGTCTGGCCCTCCCCCAATAATTACAATGCATTTAAACAATATATTAAAGAATAATTGAAGATAGAACATCAATAGGAAAGAGCAATATCAGAAGAAAAGACCAACATCTAGGAGACTGATTTGCTTCGCATCTTCTGGAAGAAGCACGATCAGGGACACCATCCGTTTCAGCATCAACAAATCTCACTCTTTTTGCCTTTTTCATATCTAACAAAACAACAAAATGTCATCGCGCCAAAATAAACAGAAGAAACAAACGGACGAATTCACATAAATTCCGCAAGACTAGCGATTGCCACCTATTTAAACAACAGATCTTATAAGCCCTAAACATGGAACATGTCAATAAACGGATGAGTAAATTCGGATTAACAGGTTTCCTTTCAAGACATGCGCAGAATTTTACATAACAACGCATCATTCTCGTAGTCAATAATCGCCAAGAGATTCTGTGTGATTTCATAGGCAAGCTCACGACGAAACAATTCCGAATGAATTTTTAACATTTCACATATTTACTGTTACATAATTTTCTGTCTCTCTCTCTCTCTATCTCTCTTTGTGCTCCATTGCATTTGATTAGGCTAACGGTTATATACAGTTAGATGAAATTCTGTAACAAAACACTCAATTCTACACATAAATTCAATGAGAAAGAATTGAACTATTGCTTCGAGATAGTACCGAAAAATTGATCGGATCGTCGAGTTAGGGCTTTGTTTCCAGTTATCCTGGTCGGTTCAATGCAGGCGGATTTGAATCTTCTCCTCATTGTCAGTTAATCGATTTGAAGTTTTAGCTCCAAGAACCCTAATTTTGGTGAGATCAGTTGATTTGGGGATATTTTAGGCGCGAAAATGAGCTCGTGATGGTGAGATTGTGGAAGTCGAATTCATTTGACAAATGATTTTTATTTATTATATCTGTGTGTGTTACTGCTGACTAAATACTTAACAAGTATCAAAATTCATCAATTATCAGAGGTGTTATTAAAAATAAAACATTGAAAATTATTTGCACTAGTTTTTATATATATATATTAAATTCCAATTGGATTTCAATTGATTGTTTTTATGGGAACTGTAAAACTTTCTTAAAAATTGAATAATTCGGAGACACCCCTAAAGGCTTAAATGTATGAAGAGTATAGAAACAAAATATGATTTTATAATGTTATCCAAATTGTAAAGGTGGCTTTTTTGTTTTGGAAGAATTTATTGGTTGTTTAAACAAAAATTGCAAGATACATTTCAATAAGACTAGAAGATGCAATGAAGAATCATTTTGTGAAGTTAATCACGTGCTATGTATTATACGGGCATTTCGAATGTTCATTCCTGGATCCCTAACAAACTGTGTAGAATTTCTTAGAAATGTAATTCATCAAGAAATTAATTATCTAGCTATGTCTATGTCCTGGTAAATATTTTAATGTTATCATTACAAGTACAATTATAATATTTAATTTCTATTTCAATTTGTAGTTGATATAGTACTGGATATAATGTCTAAAATTTGAGATACTGATTGTTATGATGAAATATCAATAAAATTTAGTGCAACTTCTTCGACTCATTTTAAAAAGAGTTACATGACAAAAAAGAAAGACCATTGTGATATCTCTTTATCCAAAACAATGAGATATGGTAACCAAGTGGCAGTACCCAAATGGCTAAACCAATTACATACATGCCTACATTCCAAAAATTCCAAGTCCAAGAAAACAATATCCCATTAATTCAAAGCCTCTCAAACTCTCAAGTTCATCAACTTTATCTCTTCTCTTAAATAAAAATAATATCAAAAATCTAGTTTTTTGATCAAGAGAATATTGAAGAGTAAAAAGAGAAAATGGCAAGCTGCAGCATGGCTTCTGCTGCATGTGGATTTGTGGTTGCACCAAATGTTGCATCCACTGCAAACACCCCTAAGACTAGTATGGTGTTCTTCCAATCCAAGAACAACATGAGAAATTCAAGGCTAGTGGTTCGCGCCGAGGATGAGGCGGCGCCAGCTGCCGCTCCAGCAGCGACCACCGCTGCTCCGGCAAAGGAAGCGCCTAAAGCTCCCAAGCCACCACCAATTGGTCCCCCAAGAGGCTCAAAGGTGAGTTAACAATTAGTCTAAATATGAAAGCAAATCCAACAAATGTTAGATTTTAGGCAGTCACTATAGTAAGTAACACTATTCTATTACTTTCTAATTACAATATAGTAGTATCTAGATACATAGAGATTAGACTTTGCAACCGTTGCATTTGACGTGGTGCAACCAACGGCCAAGATAATAATAATTTTCTTAATATAAGCCCCAACCACCCGGAATCTCATCCCAACCGTGCATTTACACTAATAACCGACTTGTTGCTCATCCTGCAACGGTTGCACGAAATAATCTCTCCGCAGTAACAGAGTGTTATAAATTGTAATTTTCATAGAACAAAGTTTTTATATGCATATGCAGTCATACAAACGTACATATACACATGACTCCAAGTCCCAATTAGACATTTTTATCAACTCAATATTCTTATCAAGTCTAACGACTGACAGAAAGTACTTGATACTGTTGACAATTCAGGTCAGGATCCTCAGGAAGGAATCCTACTGGTACAAGGGTGTTGGTTCAGTTGTAGCTGTTGATCAGGTGAGTTATAATACACACGCATTTTTATCCTACCTAAAAGAATCGTATATGTATTAACGATAATTATATCACTTATGTATTGTTTAAAAAAAATGAATTACATATGAAAATAGTGATCGAGTATATAAATGTTCAATTCTTGATGTCAACTTATAAATATGTATATTCGACTTTCTTTTGCTGTTGTCATTGACCTACAGCGGCATCTAATATATATTGTGATTGGGCAGGACCCCAAGACTCGGTACCCGGTGGTTGTGCGGTTCAACAAAGTGAATTACGCTAATGTATCTACGAACAACTACGCATTGGATGAAGTGGAATTGGTTGCATGAGTTATGTTCATTTGTATTGTAGTAGCACCCTTATATTTCAATGTGAAAAGTCTATCATAACCATTTGTGAATGAATTGTGCTTGTAAATCTCTGCTGCATTTATGCACTACGTATTATCGACTATAGTACACAAGCATTAGTCCTTATAAGTTCATGAAAACTTATTGAAGTTATAGGTCATAATTTTGCTATGTCATCTAAAACGAACCGCAATAACAAATGTACGATAGAATTGTGGCCATAAAGTCGACAATATACACTAAAATTGGATTTAGGCAAGATATTTTCCCTGAAGATGGAAGAATTACCAAAGAAACTGCCAACTACCAATTGTAACGAATAAAGAGTATAAATCAATTACACCTCTGCTTGAGCTTGAAATTAACTTTGGGTTCTGTTAATTCTTGTTAGTTGTTACTGAATGGAATAGCAAGTCTAACCCAACCTAACAGCAAGTCCAAAAAATGGCAATCTATCACAGTAAAGATATCAGCGCCAGGATCTACTGCAATGAGCGCTAGGATGTCTCACAACACACAATAAGAATACCAAAAACAAAAATAGAAGATGCAAAAACATCAATTTTAGTAAACATGAGCAGAGTTTACCAGCAGTAGGTGATATATACGACAATCAAGAGAAACTACATACGGAATAGACAGTACTATACAGTGTGGATTATGAATGTACTTTTGCTCAATGGCAGTAACAAAAGTGAATCGAAAAATTATTCTGATACAGGGGTAAAAGTAGTATACTCTAACAAAAGTTCACTTTTTTTAACATATCATGCCGGAATAGTTTACAAGTCATTAAACTCTTCCATCGAAACCGTCAAAAAGGCCAGACCACATCCCCTTCATTGGTGGCAACTGCGCAACAAAAGCATTCCAAGGTGGATATCCTACGCCGCTGCCCCTAACTCGACCATCCAAGCGCAGAGACAGATACCTTTATATGAAAATAATACACAAGTTTTCTTTGTCAAATGTTTTTACAACTCCATTTCTAGTTAAATGCATCACATATCCTTTCCCACATTGTTAGAATTAGATGGAACCAAAACCCAAAATCTTTTATTCCTAATTCTTTCCTTAGCCTGCCTACTCCACTACGCATAACAACAATCAAGCTTTTAATCCCAATTAGCTGGAGTAGGCTATACGAACCAAATGGAGAATCACGTTGAGTCGAAAAACATGAATTATAAGAACTTAAGTTGGGTACTCAAAGACGCATAAGTTTCAAACATAAATGGTAATTAAGAACAAAGAGAGATTTGAGCAGAACCAAAAATACACTCACACTGGGGAATCAGGAGAGACTTTAGCCAGTTTCTTTTGCTCATCCAACCACCTGTTATCAACACATACAAAATAAGAACTCTAACTCCCTTATATATGCATCTTTTATCTCAGCAAATTTATCATTTACGATATCAAGTGAACAAGGAGAATCATTCCATAGCTGCAGAAAACTTACTTAGCCCACTCTGCTACCAAAAGAGGAGACAACTGCCATAATCTTTTCCTTTTAGCATCAAACTCCTTCGTCTCCTCGCTCTCTCCAAACTCAAGGCTAAGCGAATTTCCATCGGTAACAAACGGAACAACAAGCACCCCTCTTTCAATAAGACCCTCAGTAAAAGGTTCACTCAGCTTAAAAGCCTCTGCAACAAAAGAAGCAGGACCAGACACGATAACAAGACGCGCAATTCCCCTAAAAGCACTGAGGGGGAGTGTTCGCTTTTCATCCAAACGAAGCTTAAGATTAGACAGATTTTCCTCTCTTGATAGTCTAGCCACCTGAGCATTCTTAGCATTATTCTCGTTGTAATAAAGAAACGCAAACAAAGATACGGCTCCGATATCTATACCAAGACCCTTGACAATTTCAGGAACATCAGCTCCCCTTGATGGATTAGCTAGAGCGCCGATCAGTTGAGATAAGGCTATTAATGATCCAAGGGAACCACTTGCGATAAAAGCGAGATAGAAGAACATCCGAACTGAACGAAATGGAGTGAGTACTTCACTTCGGATTTTGGCTGTAGAACTGAACGACAAATAATATAACGATCAATGATAGTGTACATAAGACTTAGTACGTAATTTTATTGACAAATACATCGTAAAATATAAAAATTAGCGAAAACCACTTGCCACTCTCAATTGATCCGATCCTACTGAAACTGAGAGCAAAACTCAAATTTTTAATGCATAATGATTAGTACTAGTTCAAATTATACATTTTTAATCAAAAGAATCCAATAAAATAACTTATTGAAAGAAAAAAAAAATCTGAAAAGATTAAAGTACAGTACTAATCAATTTCATTATGTTTTTAAAGATATTAAAAAAGAGAAGCTTTAAAAGAAACACACACTTATTATAAATATCAACAGATACTACTTATATTTATCCAACAATCAATCAACCTGACATCGGAGGACGATGAGGGACCATTTGAGGCGGAGCAGGAGAACGAGAGGCGTTCACGTGAATTGTTTCTATGTATGGAGGTTATGTCTAAGCTGAATTTGCGACCGTCGATGAAGCGGCGGTTAACGGTGAGATTGCAACTCGGGTTGGTGATTATTAGAGTCGAGAGCCGCGCCGCCGCGGCCATGGTTGTTCACCGCCGGAGCAGCGAGGGTGGTTGTCCAAGTGGCAGCCTATTATGAGGCTGTTATTATGTGTTCGTTTTTAATTTGGATGAACTATATGCAGCCACGCTGAATTGCGACAACATTAATTTAAATAAGAAGATTCTGTTTTTGAAAGAAAAAAGAAAGCTTGGAGGATAAAATGGTCTTTTACACAACTCCAACTACAACCATAAGAGGGTATAAAAGCCTTTCACGTCGTATCACATTCACCATTTTCAAAAAATCGATATCACCATATTCGTATTGTGCAACGTAGTCCTCCACTATAAGTCGTACTACTAATGACGGCCCCATGTAACAAACATCAGTAAGAGGAACTAACAAAGTGGTGGATCGACTATATTTTTTTAGTTTAAATTAAAAAAGATCATAAAACTCCTTGTAGAAATACCTAGCTAAGAAAGGTCTTTCAATGACTTGTTTGCAAGGACACCTGGAGACAACGGTTGACACGTATGCAAGCTCGTGGACTGTATAATCACACTTCACTTTAGTCAAGGGAGCAAGATCAATTTACAGTTCAAGCTCAAATTCAATTGGTCATAAGGCACGATTTATTAAACAATATTGAAGACCGGGAAGTAGGTGTTCAAGCTAAATTCTGGTGGTAATCGCTTGGCAAGATTGCATTATCACTTCTGTAGATTGATAGTAAATTATGGAAAATACTGTGCGTTGCTTTTCCATTGGACAAGCGTTCAAGGATTTCTCAATTCTTTATGATGAATTAGCAAAGCCATTTGATCTGAAGAAACTTGGGATTTTATACCCACATTTTTACTTTGTAAAGGTTTACCATCCTGTTGAGAAACAAGCACTACTAACCCGATTTAGGAAAGAGCAAAATTATCAGATATTCGATAATAATTCACAATGCGAATTTGCTCGTCGAGAAAACGTACTCGCTCATAAAATAAATATATAGAAGAACGACACATCTGTCGAAAATTCAGGAAAAATATATACACTGCGAATGAAAATTAAGGAGAGACGTCTTTTGTCTTGCTGTAAGTTCCAAAAACAGCCGAGTAGAAAAGGCGACGCTAACACATCAAACTCTGTGCTAACTCTTTGACACTTTGGCACCAGCTTCTGACAGTAAAGGCTCAAGTTCCCCTTTCTGGTGTAGCTCAATAGTATCTGCATAGATGCACAAGGAAACAATAAGGCAACACTGTTCTTATGCCAAATATACTATGTATGAATTCACAATGTAGTTACTGATGGCTCCTGATTTATTGTACTCAGATGTTTCCACGTGAGAAATTTAATGCAAACGAACTTCACACATTGAGAACCAAGTATGATGAACAACCCCATGTGTAGTTCAAAAATGAATAAAACTCATGAGGAAAAAGTCCAGTAGTCCAAATTTTGTTTCAGGAAAATATGCTTTGCGTGAATTCCTATTTGTTCAAAATGTAATATTGGTCTAAAAAGATGATGCAATTAAACCAATTGATGCAACACAAGGTTGGTCCGTCCAAATGAAATATAGAATTTGGTAGAAAGCAACAAGTTAAAGCAGTGAGACACAGAGAATATACAGCATGTAGAAGAATGCCAATTATTTTCTTGAGAATTTGGTTAACACTGACTACATGCAAATGAATTAGGCATAAACTGAAACTCCTATAACCCATGCCTTAAAACTTTATGACAATTGTTCTTTCAAAAATTGTCTTCGATATGAAAAACCTTTGTTTACTCTTTTCCTACGATACAAGCTGACTTTTCCAAACAAGCCTATCACTAAGACAAGTGTTCTCAAAGAGTACCTGAACAGCCACCGATATGCTTGCCTCCTGTCATAAACATCAGTATTAGGCGACAAACTTTGTTAAATACTTAAATAAGAAATTTGGAAGGTAAAGCAGTGCGACTAAAAGGGAAGATGAAACAGCATAACTCTAGATTAGAAACTCATTCTCAATCAGGAAATATGAGGAATTTTTTGTAAGGCACCTTAACCTTCCTCCCCTAATCATTCACAAATAGTTGATAAAACACACAATTTCATTTTCATTGGATCCACTTTCTCTCACTCATCATTCAGAAAACAAAAAATAAAGGTAAATAATCATTGTCTCATAATTTATGTACTAAACGGTTCAGTCCATATGGGAAGACAGAGATACTAAATTATCATAATGCATTTTTTGTTAACATAGCTGGTGATTTTTAGTTCAGCATAAAAAGATGTAGCTTTACATTGGATTCCAACATAAAAAAATCAGTTGTATTCTTTCACATGGTATTAACATGTGTAACGAATCAAAAAGCAGTTCTAATATTTCTTACCTATAAATACATTAGGAACAGTACGCTGTCCAGTTAGGCTCTCCAAACTCTCCTGCAGTGGTGGTCCTTGAGCCCCTGAAAAGTGAGAAAAGTTTCATGCAAGGGTTAAAACCTGATTTCATTCCAACTATATTTTGAATATCTTTCCCGCAAAACGGTTTTCAGCACAAACGCATTGCACGAGAAATGAATAAAGGAAATCAGCTCGTGCTGCAGGAAACTCGAGAGTAAATTTTCATTTAACAGTAGTGATTCCATATTTTCATTTTTTAAAACTCAAAATCCATCATTTGACCCAATTCTTGAGTAGTTAACCATTGGATTTTATGATCTGCTTCAGTAAGAGCTGAATTCAAATGATAAGATTGTGACTTAAGGGTCTATATTTTAGGGTTTCATTTGGATAAAATGATTTGTTGAATGATTAAAGTTTACTTTCAAGCAATTCGTGCTTTAAGTAGAGTTGCTGAAATACAAACAACAGAATCACTTAGAACCCATTCTTTACCATTTTAAGCATCCTTAAATACAAATACCGTCTTACCAAACTAAAATTTCAGATACCAATAATATTAGAAATTGCTTTCTCAAAGAGAATGCCATAGTTAAAGGAAATTACAAATCTCCTGGTCAGGCAAAAACTACAGCCAGGAGCAGAGAAATAGGAAATATAACCATACAGAGTGAAGTTATCAAGACCTACGAGAACCATCAATGGACTTAAAACGCTACCAACCCTCTTCCTGACTCCTCTGTCTCTTGACCGTTCAATTATAACAAACTAATAATTACCAGGTTTGGACTCAAGCTACTAAAACAAAACTGGTGACTATTCCTTAAAGAACTGAGGGCTATGAGAAACATGTCTCATGTTAGCTGGAATATTATTGCCCCTCTAAAATATGGTTCCAGGATGCAATCCTTTATATGATTGTATAGAATCGTGATGTAAGACTCAAACAAGTGTTTAGCACATATCGTGCGATCAAAAAAGAAAACTATACTAGGCATTTTGTACTTTATTAATATGAGCATGCCAAGTTTTTCTTGGACATTTGCACAAAAATGTTTTCTAAACTGCACTTTGACTAGAAAGTAAAAGAGAAGCCTAAAGATTTGTAGTTTAAGATATATTACTACTCACTAGATATGACATCTATGCCATCTCTTGCTAAATAGCAATATCATATATAATCTCGATTACAACAGTACTTAATATCGTTTCCTATGGAGGGAGTCAAGAACATCAACACATAGGTCGTGCAGATATACTTAAACGTGAAGAGACAACTTAAGTCATACTGATCCATTCCCACCACGGCTATTTTCTCTCGGTTCGTGTTCTGTAACCATAATAATATTTGCTAATTACAATATAAACACCATCCATCCATCTTTCTTCTCGCTCTCGAGATCATTGTAAAATCATACAATGTAATAAATCAAAAAAGAACATACTCAAAGCAATAAATAAATTTACACACTAATCTCTCCTAATAATTAGAACTTGAGAAGCCAAATGATTAGATCAAAATGATACCTAATTGGTCCAATTCAACAACAAATGGCTCCACACCAAGCTTCTTGAACAAATACTTCACCTCTGCAGAGTACCTTAAACCAGAAAAAACAAACAATTCAACAAACCCACTTCAGCTTATAAATAAATAAATAAATAAATAAAACACAAACAAACAAACAAACAGTTGGTGGGCAAAAACATACGAGCACCAAGTTTTGGAGTAAACGACAACTGGGTTTTCACCGATGGTCTTCTCGACGGGACCCGACCCGGATGACATGGCCCGAATCTTAATGGGCCCCGCATTTCTTGATTTGGATTTAGCAAAACATAAACGAGATTGATTAAGGGGAATACGAAGAATTGGGAGTTGATTTGAAGGAGGAGAAAAATGAGGAGGGAAAATAGAGAGAGAATTGAGTACTCTGCTTCTTAGTTGACACGCGCTCGCCATTGAAGCCGATTATTGAGAAATTAGTACTGCTTTTTTGTTTGTTTTTAATAATGGAACCGGATAATTTGGGCTTTGTTGTTGGGTTTTATTATCAAATTCGGTGTTGGTCCAACTCAATGTTTTTATTTACATTGTTTAGGAGACATTAGATTTTTAATAATTCAATAACGTAGATAGAAAACTTTAATTCACTAACAAAGTTTTGAGGGGAAAAAAGAATGGTGATAAATTCTTGCGTCGGAGCGGTAACATGATGAAAATGCATTTAGAAAATGCAAATATATATATATATATATATATATATATATATATATATATATATATATATATATCAAATAAAATGAAATATGTAAGAAAATCACAATCCTAATTCCTAGATTCTTCCTAATCAGATTTTTGGTTACTGATATTCTCGTGTATCAAATATATCTTTAAAAGCCCTACTTAACTATTCATTAATCGTTAGGCCCAAAGTCTAGCCTGCTACGGTTTGTGGCTGTAGTAAGTAGTAACAACGAACGATCGCTAACGGAATTGATTGCAGATAACGCTACTTCCTTAATTCAATACATGTCCAGCATAGCTTAATCATAGGATTATAACTAATACAGAGAATAGTGCACAAGGCCACAAGATTTGAGCATAACGCCCAAACCCATTGTTAAAAATATTTTTTCAACAAAATTGATACTAGAAGACAACTTCCTGGAGCATACAATCACACCTTGTCCAAATTTTGTGCTAAAAATGTGTGGAAACAAAATCGGTTCTTTATATCCAACACGAGATCTTTCCATAAACAACTAGGCCTTGGTACTCCGTAAGGCTGGGAATGTGACGGGTACCCGCTGGGAATAGTGGACAAGGCCACATGTTACTATTTTTGTAAAGGGTTCAAAATATGTATCGGTGCTCATTAAGTTTAATTTAATATAATAACTTGAAGCTCTTTTTTAATCATTAATTGGTTAATAAAATGATTTCAGCAATTAAATTATAGAGTTAACTCAAAAAAGGAGATCTTGTGTCACGAATCACGATGACAATCGCATATGAAGAACTCACACGTGCATAGCACGTGCCGGTTTCCTAGTTTAACATAAGATTTGATCTTAAAAACTAGTTGCAGCTCATATGACATGAGATTAGAATAAAGTTCTTTGGGCCTGTTTGATTTGACATATAGGATTGAAGCCTATTCAATCAGACCAACTGGCGGTGGGCCCACATCGAACCCTATATTACACACTGTAGATGGCATATTACGAATCTTTAAGGAATGAAAGGGATTATTTCTGGGCTATTTTAGCGGGTCGCCGAAAATAAAACTATAGGACCCGGTAATGTATAATTGCAACCAAATGAGTGTGTGTTACTATTTGACCCTTATTAAGCCCCTAAAAAGGCAAACCATACATGCCCTTTGTATGTTCTCTAAGCTACACCCTGCCCTTTTTTATTAATCCAAGTGTATAGCATAGCGTTTGGTTCCCTGTGACACTATGAGTTCCCCAATATCTCAAGAAAGTTTATTAAGATCAGGAAAATGAACTGGTGTTTCACCCAATTGCCTAGAACGTAAGCCTTCATCTTTTGATTTCAGTGTCAATAATCGCCGCAAAAAAATAAACATTCATTATCATATAAAATCTACTATTTATATCGTTCTGTACAATGTGGTAATATGAAGGAACTTTTATAATCGTTGTCCCATCCATGTTTACAAGAACAATATCTTTGTCCCAAAGAAACTTCACAATTGAGATATTACATTCCACAGTAAAAATATCAGATGTCACAGTGTAACTTCAGTCACTAGCTCTACCAGAACTGTTTTGCGTAAAAGACAATCACAAGAATGACTCTATTAACGAGTTATTTCAACTAACATATGAGTACAGAAAAACTTGACTATTTCAAGTACAGTAGAAGACCTATGAAATGTGTTTATGAGGTATGTATATGAATGCTAATATTGCCTACTCTTCATCTACCACAGCTGCAATCATCACATACACATGTAAGGAGAAAGTTTTTCTTAACATCATACAGAAAAAGAACACGAAACAAATGATTTTCATCGATTTGCGCTTTTCCTTGCGTTTCTGATAATTAAATCCGATTCGCAGACATAAGGTATGGAACAATCATATATGAAGCATAATGAGACGTCCCGCGCGTCTCAAGCACACTGGCGCACACGAGGGCGCACCGAGTGGTAAACGGTGCGCACTGGAGCAAGGCACACAGGCCGATAGGCCTCGCGCGGGCAAGAAGGAGCAGACAGGCACACTTGGTGCACAACTTGCCCACATGGAGTGCGCCATTGCGCACGACATGCACATCCCGCACGTCCAGTGAGCGCACGGGCCACACACACAGGTTGCATGGGGTAGTTTTACCGTTTTTGTGTTTTAAGGGACTTTCTTGTAAATATCCATTTCTAGAGTATTTTATGACGGTTTAGAACAGCCTAGATAGGTCTTGAACATGCTAAGACGGTTAGGACTTGTGTAGAAGCCGAATAATGGTCGTCCGATTAAAACGATCACTGTCGTCCATTAAGGAGGTGGACTTGTATATAAACGGGTGCTTGAGCTTTTGTCCAATCAAACAAACATTGCCCACACTCTCTTTGTCTTCTTTCATTTAGCAACCTTAGTTTGAGTGATCGAGAGGCTGACTTGTTAGACACCGGTGCTAGTAAAGCCGCATGTTCTAACTTTCGAGGGTAAAGTTTTAGCAGGTGACAATAAGCTACACTAGTCGAAATCTAAATTATAAATAAATTAGACCAGCTAGATAATAAGAATATTCTAATAGTTCCCTATATATCACAAATTTTGTGTAAAATGCAAAACCAGAGAGAGATAATGAGAGGAGAAAGGGAAAGGCCGCATGAATAACTATTCATGCAAAGACATATCGACATATTGCTAAGCCTTATTTTTTTAGCATGATTACCAAAATATAATAACACAGGTTTCCTCTAGAGGGTTGTACATGTAAAAATCAAGTGTACAATACTAGAATGTTACCATGACATATCACAAGTGAGGAGATTGCAGTGTAAACTACAACTTTTCGCAATTACTTAATTCGTTTTGAACAAAAGGCTAACTTATATGTCTAAGATTTAACCACACAAAGGCACTCGCCATCATCACCTAAAACAAAATACCCCACATATTAGAACCTTGTAGGGAGCTGATACACCTTACAAATTACACAGTCATCGAGCTGAAACAACAAAATCAAAGAAAATAAAAAACTAGTAAGCAAGTTAATACATGCCAAGTTCATTGGTTGAAACATGAAAAGACATTGACGGAAAGAAATAATAGTGATAATAAAAGCATGAACATAACGTTACAAGTTTTGTATTGGTTGATCAAAAATAAATAACTAAATATTGTTTCAATGAAATCAATTAATGCCAATACGAGGCTTGTAAGAAGTGAATAGAAATTCTGGCAAAAGAAATTTGATGCAACAAGTTGAAAGTGGAACTTGAGGGGTATAAAATAATCAGAAGAATCAAAATGTTCATTATTTTTGCCCTGAGCTTATGGTAACAAATTAACAATAGATTGCTACATATGAAATAAAATTCCTAAAGTGAAAGCTACTACAATGTGCATCAAGTTGCGGCTGCTCCTTCTATACAACATAGATACGATATTTATCAAGAAAATGATAAAAAAAAAAAAATAGTATTCATTTAATAGTTAGCTATTAAAAAAAATTACCGGTCAAGAAATCTGGATGAACTCCATAGACGTTTCCAATCCGAATAGGGTTTTTCAGAGGGAGATCTCGATTCTCCAATTTGGGAATCAAGAACTCCCTTATGATCACAGAATCCTCAGGAGCGAAGTGAAATCCTTCATCGTACTTATACTTGTTATCAGCGTCCCTGGGAAAAGCGTGTGGTTCGTCGTCCATCATGAGTTCAATTAGGGTTCGTAATTTGGGGCTTTTAATTTTGGGGCGCAATTGAAAGGATGCAGCGTAATTTGGGCGATTAGGGTTTGCGATTTTGGGAGCAATTGAAATGGGATGCAGCGTAATTTTGAGAGATAAGGGTTTGTAATTTGGAGATCGTACTTTTGGGAGCAATTGAAAGGGATGCAGCTTAATTTTGAGAGATTAGGGTTTATAATTTTGGCAATTGGAGATCGTAATTTTGGATGCACCGTGTTTTTTTAACGTTTGTTTATGAGTGTTTTTGGCAATTTATCCCTGTGTCAAATCACCCCCTGTGAACATAAACAGGCAAATTAACTCCCTGTTTTTTCAAAAAGTTGCACAACCGCCTCCTTGTAACTTTTTAGTGTATTTTTTATACTTAATGACCAAAACACCTTTGTTTTGTCTAATATTTTCTTTATGTAAATTTAGATTTAATTATAATCTTTCTTTAATAAATTATAAGCAAGAGTATAAAAATTATTATAAAACATATGCATAGTAACTAGTTATATATATATATATATATATATAGAGAGAGAGAGAGAGAGAGAGATTGATTAGATGTAATAACACGGGAGTATGACTTAAAGGATTAAATGATTAAAGTTTATAGCAAATAGAGTGAGACGCAAAAAATAGCTTAAACGATCAATTGTGATTCCAATTTTACAGCCTTCGTTTTTGGTTCATCGATTGCATTGAATTGTAAAACTACATGTTTATTCTTGAGGCACATGATTTTTTGGCTGTGACTAAAGTAGGCAGAGAATATTGCAAAAATGTCTGATGAAGCACAAGTAAAAGTAAAAGTATTAGGGGAGAATTATTACTTAAAAGAGACAGCATAGGTAATAGCAACTCAAAGCAAAACAAAGTATGAAGTTAAATTTGAGGTTGAAGATTTGATTATGTGGTGGTATAATTATGCTATTGATGGTATGGGAATGGGACATTGAATTCAGAAGATTTTGAGTAGTTTTGATTCAGTGCATGGAGAACCATGTGGGTTGCTTACTTGGTTTTAGGTACGCTTCTAAATGAAAATTAATACAAAACTATTTATTGTAATTATATTGTATGGAGGTTTCGTGGTGTAGTTGGTTATCACGTCAGTCTAACACACTGAAGGTCTCCGGTTCGAACCCGGGCGAAGCCATTCACTGCATTTTTATTTTTCGATTTTAAAGCTCTAGAAGAATATGGTGCTTTTGAACTGTATCTAAAGTCTAAACAATAAATGTCACTTGCCTAATTTTTGTTGGGTCATACATTTAAAGAAATTTGGTCAAGATCATTAAACATGGACTTAAAAGACATACCAAGTTACATGAATGTAAATAAATGAACCTCCTTTCATTAATCTATCAGTTAAAACTCTTCAATCTTACAAATGGTCAGTACTTAAATATGATAATCAAGAAAAGTAAAAAGCCTCATCTTCCTATATTAGTAATAAATACAAAATACCAACCTTCTAGCTTTTGGAGAGGGCCGATCTCTGTTTCATCTCTTCATCTTTTCTGTTTTTTCTCTCTAACATTCTACTCTGTGTACTAAACTACCACAAAACATTTGACTAAAAGAATCTTAAAAAGAATAGAAACTCCTAAAAGAAACTAATCCCTCTTGAATCAAAACGTTGAAATGCATCTTCTATGAGTTGGGATTTTATGCTTTTTCGAACTCAACTCATCTCTCCAAATTTGAGCAATGTCCTGTGATACTTTCGTCGCGTCGCACGATACACCAGATAGCCCTCTCCTTGTGAATCCAACTGCATAAAGTCCACATTTACCTTTCCATCCATTTGGGAATGGAGATTTAGGAAAACCATTCTTTGAGAAAAAATCACTCTCCTGCAAAAATAGCCAAAACATCAGAATTACGACCAATTTGCATCTTTTTTAAAACTTTAGGGGTGTATCTGTAATTACTCAAAAAAATTGAGGAGTTCAAAATGATAATATCTTCTCACCTGCAGCCAATAAGGGACATTGCTTTTGTACCCAGTAGCCAATATGACTGAATCAATTTGAAGTTTTTCTCCATTAACAAACTCCACTGATCCACTTGAAAATCTCTTGATTCCTGGTACTACTTGTATTTCTCTTGATCTGATCTTTTCAAGTGCACCAATGTCAAGAACTGGAGTTTTTCCTTGGGAATTTTTCAACTCCAAAGGTCCCAAAGATGGCCTTTTTATGCCAAATTTCTCAATGTTACCAAGAATCATCCATGCAAAAAATAGCATAATCTTGTCAACAAGCCATAGTGGTAGCCATTTTATCATGAACATTGCCAACTCAAATGTTGATTTGCCAAGTATCTCTCTTGGCAATATATGAACCTGTGACACACAAAAAACTCAGTTTAGAACATAATTCTTCCAAACTTTGCAAGCCCAAAAACCAAATATTAATAAAAACTAGGAATAGTTACATTTACACCCCTAAAGTTTTGTTTAATTAGAGACATCCATTTTATTTCTTTAATAACTGCAAAATCACCCTTAGAAGTTTGAATAATTACAGAGACACATTCTTGAATTTAAAATGCTTTTGAAGCTTTAGGGGTTCCCAATCTATGTAATCATTTAAAGGGTACCGTCTGCATATTTTAGAAACACACAATTATTGTTTGTATAATTACATAAACCCCACTTAAAATTTTGAAAAATTATTAAAGAAGTACCCTTCGAGGTTTGAATAATTGCAAAGACACCCTTTAAAACTTGAAACAGTTTTTTGAAGCTTTAGGGGTATTGGAGTTTTTTGTAATCAAACTAAACTTAGAGAACGTAAACGTAATTATCCTTGGAGTATTACAATGTATCGTCTATGTCAATTTGTGAGCTACTATTAGTGCTTGGAACACTTATCACCACAGACACCACCAAAGTGACACACAAAGTGACATAGACGATCCTCACTTAAAAAAAAAAATATAAAATTTGTTAAATCAAAACACTTACCGAGCTTCTCACAACCATAGAAGGCTTGGCATCATAATTACAAAGATCAAGAGAAACCTCCATCCCTGAATTCCCACACCCCACAACAAGCACACTCTTCCCCTTATACCCCTCCCCACACTTATACTCACTAACATGCACCACCTCCCCCTTAAACTCCCCCAACCCCTCGATCTCCGGTACCACCCCTTCCGCATTCTCGCCCGTCGCCACCACAAGCCACTGACAAATATACTCAACCTCGTATCCGTCTCCGCAAACCGTCCTAACCCGCCAAAAACGACAAGTCTCGTCGTACTTAGCCGACTGAACGCACTCGTTGAACTTCGGGTTGATGTCGAAGTGTGCGGCGTAGGATTCCAGGTAGTTGATGAACTGTCTCTTGGAAGGGTACTCGGGGTAGTGATCAGGGAAGGGTAAATTGGGAAGTTGGCATAGCCTTTTGGGGAGGTGGAGTTTTAAGCGATCGTATGTCCGTTTTTGCCATAGTGAGGCAATGCAATCTGAGCGTTCTATGATTATGTATGGAACGCCCTGTTGTTTGAGGCCCGAGGCCACGGCGAGGCCCGATGGACCGGCTCCGACGATGATGGGACCGTTAACCCAAACACATCTCCTAGAGAATATGTCTGTATCTGAACAAGTGAACATGTTTTTTTTTTGTGTATGAAGATTTTGAATGAGATTTTTTTTGTTTTGTAAGAGAGAAGAGTAGTAGTGTGTTTTGAATTGGATTGGAATGGAATGAATAATGGGAGGTGTTTAAATAGAGGAGATGGGCGTGATGACTTACTTGTGAAAGGTGCATGTGATGGAAGGTGGGAGTTAATGAGTAATTCAGAATCAGGCCATTCCCCTAATCATAAGCTAAAGTCTACATTCTATTATTTTATTTTATTTTTTAATTTCTTTTGTTAGGTCTTACCTTAATTATCATATAGTCCAAAAACGTTTCGGAACATAATAAATGTTGTTGAAAACTCGTTCGGGGCTGATCTCGGGATAGAGTGAATTTTTTTCCTACTGCTTGAAACTAGTTTTCAAGGGTTAACTTTCATGAGCCATATCACAAAAGTCAAGCTCTTTTTACGTCCAAAATTACAGGATTAAATATGCTAAAGTTTGTTGTTTGTGGGGTACTTTATCATGCCTCAAAGTTTACAACCTCTAAATTGGTGAGATGTCTTACTTTTTTCTCGATATTTTTAACGACGCTGAAAATTATAGGAGTACAATCTCTATATAACAATTGTGAGTCATGGTCACAATATTTGATTTCTTTAGTTTTTTTGGTGTAGAAAAATGTACCATGTATAAAACTTATTGGTATAAATAAGTAATACATATATTCATCCCACAAGAATGTGACAAAAATTTGAATACGTCACAAAAGAAATTCTTTCTGAGGTTAGCTTTGATCTTTTTGGTTACCTTTTCATTTAGTTTGCTTTTGGATAGAGATTTTGATTAATGTATAGTTTGACAATAAAGAAAATCTTCATACTTATAGCGGCATATTTTTATAGTCCTAAAGATATTAAATATTTGGAAAGGGCCAGTTGATTCAAAAAAATTCTCTTTGTAGCTGATACCAATCATCACTCATCAATAATAGAACCCAATGGATATTTAATTTTTTTATAGAGTGTGAAGTAATAAATTACGCTTTTAGTATTTCTTTATCATTTGAAAAATACATTTATAATCGATATCTTTTCTTACATAACATATTGATATGATGTGCCATCTTCCATTCAATAATTTGTATGGAACTACAGTAGCTCGACTAACTGGGATTCGGGTTAATAGAAAAAACCTGATATGTGCACAAACACAAAAAATGCTTATCTGGGACTGGCAGTAGTAAAAGCTGACTAGGATCAGTATTAATCGGCTGTCCACGTGAGTGGAAGCCTCAAATTTGGCTTGGACGAGTATCGTCACCCGCTCCTTATAGGACCCCCACGTTGGATTATGACTTCTGAGGCTGTTTCGGCCCACAAAGCCCATAACTGCCAACCCATGGCTCAAATTTTGTGGTGTAATCTGCGGGCCCCACCTTTTGCCCTAAATTTTCCTTCCCAATTTGGGAAAGAATCTGCACCCGTTTTGATTAGTTCCGGTTTAACGATGTTGGTATTCAATTCAATTTTAATTCCTTGCCTAAATTAATTTTCTTAAATACATAATTTGAGTTACAATATTCAGGAGATACTTACATTATGCTAGCTATTATAAAGTATTATAGATGCAAACTTAATTTTATGATTTTAATGATCGATGGACTTATAACATATTGTGACTGAAAATTCAGTCAGATGTCTCAAATGATCATAATACTTATAATGAAGATACATTTTACTTATATTGTACAATTCTCTTATTTTGATGGGCGCAGAGGCTCATAACCAAAGCATAATTCAAAGATATAATAGAGATAGACAGTTCATAGCTTCATATGTGGCTCATTTGAATTCGTATTCACCAACACAAAGCGAAATCATTAAAAAGCTAGAAGTAACTTTAAAACTTTAAGCCTGTATTTATGTATATTAAATATTGATCAGCAAAAAAGAGATGCTTATGGGAAAACGTCGTTCATGTATTTGCAACAAAAGGCATATATACCTAAAAAGTCCCAAGTCACTTTATTTAACCTTAAAAGGAGGGTAAACCTTAGTATAACAATCTTCAATTGACATGCGTCCTCGGGATATATGAAAGTTCTTTTTTAATATTTTATCACATTCTGAAATATAGAACTATTCGTGCAAATAACTGCATCGGGAGAGAGTTACCTAAGCTACCTTTATATAAGTGAGAGAGAGAGAGAGAGAGAGAGAGAGAGAGAGAGATGAAAAAAAAAAAGAATGGAATATTGTCCTTCAAGTGTAAATTCACGATAGGAACTAGGAAGGGTAGCATGTGGTGAATAAACATTGGTTTTTCTCTTCCTTTCATAAAAAAAAAATTTAATTATTATTTTGGTACTTATAAAGTTTTCTCTATATATACTAAAGACCAGGGCTTTGCAATCATGAGTAGTATCATCCTTCCAACTTCGCTCTGGCCACACCCTATCCAATATTTAAAGCAAGTATGAGAATACAGGAATCTAGAAGGAATGTGAAGTGTACTCAAATAATGGTAAAAAAGAGAATAAATTAACAATAAATACTTTAGGGTAGTCGTCAAAACTCAATATATATAATGTGCGCCAATGGCATATTAACAAATTGCAACTTTATTATCACGAATATAATTAGTGCACAGTTGATAAAATTCATTGGCTAGTTGAAACTTGTATCATTAGAAACTTTGTGATCCTCCATATGCCAAAAGATTGCGACATCTATGGCACCTAATGTTGAGAAACATTAGGTGATATGTGTAATAGATTAAGTTATATATATTGCCCATTAAGCGATCTTGTCATGTGAGTTTATAGTTGCTAAGGAATTGTAGACAGTACTTTTGTAATGTATATATACTTACAACTTACAAGTTACATATTTTCTGTTGATCAAACACAAGTCCTCAACTACGTACGTACCACTTTTCCCATCCACACGATACGAGATTAAGAAGCTTTTTCCATCATTCACCAAGAGCTTTCAGAAGTTTCAGTTGGAATTTGTGGGGTTTGCTAAATATATATAATTAATGTCTTTAGTTGTTTCATTGTAAGATTATCCCTTTAAAAAGGGGCGCCTGTTCTTGAATTTTACCTAGGAATATATTTTTTTAAGACACTAAAAATGAATAATCATTTTAGTGCTTGAGTATTGTATCGTGTTTCTAGTGAATAATATGAATTTCTTGACTCAACATATTGTTGATCTAAAATCTTAAATAATAATTCAACAGTACTATTGATCATGTCGTGTTTTCTAGTGAATAACATGAATATCTTAACTCAACATATTGTTGGTCTAAAAATTTTAATATTAATTCAGCACTATTCACGAGTCAAATTATAAATATTTAAGTTCCCTGGCCTATTGATATAATTCAATTCTCTGAATCAAATTCCTTGTATTTGGATTAATTTATAGGTGGTGGGGGTAACAAATTAAATATGAAAGAATTTAGGGGCCACCCCACCTCAATCATATATATCACACACGCTCTACTCATAAATTCGTAATAAAAACTTTTCTGACTAGTACAATTTGATATATCCATGCACGATTTTGATAGGGATGTGTTGTATATATAGCTACTTCTTGCATCTTTATGCCAGGTTGTAAGATTTTCTGGCGTTATAAGTCATAACTATATTTGGATGAGATGGAATTCGTTTCAATTCTTTATTATATATTTTCCCTTCACTTTCTAGGTACTCTTTTGTAAATGTAATTTTAATAATGCATCGCTTTCGCTTGTAACGCTTTGAGATCCTGGTGCAGCCGTTTTTTTTCTTTCTGCTGTACAATTTCAGATGGTGCAAGTTGGGATACTAAATTAATTTAACTATATATATATATATAAATCGCTAAAATATTATTTAGTAGCAACATCCATATATTGTAAATTTATTGCTAATAGTGGTACTGTTCTTTCTCCTCACACGACGCACCTAACCTCAAATTACTTTCTTATATTACGAAAAAGCATACAAAATATTATATTTTATCCTCAAATTAACGGTTCCTACATAGTTTTAAAATTTCTTCTCAACGCAGTACCTTCTGTGGTCGGCTGTACTAGCCATTAGCCATGATGCAAGCGTGCCTGAGGCGAATATATTTACTGAGGTTAATTTTCGTGATTAACTAAACTCTGCAAAAGTTGTATAGATCACGCGTGATTCGTGAAAGTAAAGTTACTGAGGTACTAAAAGATGTGAATGCTTATATATAGCTTCTCCTATTTTAAGTAAACACTATTTAACTTTCTCCTATTACTCTGCAAAAGTTTTAATGTTTTAGTTTATATTTAATTCATATATTAAATTAGCCCTGCCTGATTGAATTCTAAGCTCGATGCAATGATCTTGCTTGTCACTGGCATATTATAAATTGAAAGCCCTGATCAGCCAAGTCGAATATTTCCTTAACTATATAAAGTTGCAAAGTTTTAGTATTTTATTTGAAGAACGGTATTAGTATAATAGCTAATGGAGTTAGGTTAAATTGATGATTGTATGAGCTAGGGGCCTAGAAGATTGCAAGAGTTTTTTAATAACATGGGAACTTTTAGCTCTCTCAATTGTGCAAATCAAAAGTAATATACACCGCGCCACATTGCACTAATTCGTCCTCGCATGTGACACTAATCTTATTTCTTTATGTAAATATTGTGGGGAATACCGCTCACTCAAGCCATTATACGCACTATTGCGCCATATATATCTCAAGTACACAATCACCATTATATACCAATTGCTTCTTATTAAATACTTCGTCTTAAGATTTGCAAATTTGCAAATTTGAAAATCGAGTGTTCGTTTAAAAATCTAACTTATTCAAAGCTTTTGATTATTCGAAATATAGCTAACTAAACAATCTTCTGTTGTGAAAAAAGAGGAAGAGAAAAACCTACATGTACCGGGTTTTTTTCAACTTTGGTCCCTTAATGAGTACTGACTCCATCTTTGGTCCTCTATTGATTTTTTTTGCAACTTTGGTCCTCTAATGTATCTCACAATTCATATTTGATCCCTTTTTCCACCGAAATCATTCTTTTTGGCCAAAAAAAGTCACGTGTTGCGCACGTGGTCACATGAGGGTTGTTTTCATGTAGGAAAGAAGTCGTGATTTTGAAATTGCACCCCTCTTTTGTTGTTCTAAGGCAACACTTTTTCTATTAGGGGACTAAAGTTACAAAAAAAATCAATAAAGGACGAAAGATGGAATCAGTACTCATTAAGGGACCAAAGTTGAAAAAAAAACCCATGTACCTGACCAAAAACTCCTCGTGATTTTAAACAATTAAAGAGGTAAACGCCCCCCCCCCCCCCCCCCCCCCCCCACACCCCCCAAACCCATATTTTCATTGCACATTTCAGGATTTATGCCTATTTATCTTTTTTATGAGGTTTGTTTTGCCATTCACACGAAAAAAAAATTTATAAGGGGATTTTAGCTGCCTTCTTTTGTTTTACATGAGGTTTTTTGCTTCTTTCCCATAACACATGGGTGTTTTGTCAATAACCCTTCAAATTAAACAATAATCAGTGCGCCAAAATTAAGCAGCAAAGAGCTGATTTCCTTGTTTATAAATTTAACTAATCTCTCTCTTTTTTTTAAATTTTCCTTAATAACTACACAATTTTGAAAGAAATGATGGTTAGTACGTACTTAATTGAGTGTTTAATTGATATATATATATATATATATATATATATATATATATATATATATATATATATATATTGCCTACGTGTTTGTAAGTGAATTAGTGCTTAAATTTGTCAAAGAGAATGTTTGACGTTGCACATGATATGCACGATAACTTCCGTTGAGTAGCAATTGCTTAAGTTATTTAAAGCCGCCGTGATCAGTTTTATAGTATTGATTCATATTTCATAGCCCATAGGCCTATTTAACTTTAGTTGCATGCATGATTATATGAGATGTGACGCTCTCATGGTTTGCCTATAAAATAATAAATTGTACTAGTAATTATTGGAAAATTCTAATATAGTTACTATTAAGTATTATTAATATTGTTTTTATTTTTACCATTGCGTTTATACTGTTCCATTCTCATGGTGAGCCAGCCCGCTTAAATAGAAACAATCAAATATATATATAAATATATATATATATATATATATATATATATATATATATATATATATATATATATATATATATATATATATTTGAGATATAAATGCCGGTGACTGAATAGTTCACATTCACATACACATATGACATAACTATCTTTGCATTGCATGACGAGTGATGGCCTACTATTTAATTCAGTTCACACCGTCAAACGAGTAGTTTCCTTTAGTCAAATTGCTAAGTTAGCAACTTTGCCTCAAGAAAATTAGTTAATTATTAACATTTCATTATTATTGCCTTCCATGTATCCTTCTTTTTATTTTTACTTTTTTGCAATTTGTTTGCTCTATTTTCTAAAATATCTTATTTATATAAATTACATAAGAAGTTGGAGCAAAGTAAATCGAATAGTGTGTTCAGCTATTTACCAAACCAGGTAGCTATTGTAGATGCCATAATTTTAGAACATGACAATGTATTTAATTATTTCAGGAATTACATTTGACCATATATATGTGGATGTGTATGGAGCTAGAACATATGTTGAAAGTTGAAACACATGAGATCACATGGATCAGCCGTTCTAAGGAATATTTAGAATTTAATCGGACGGTTTAGTGAGATATTAGTCAAAGTACTTATTAAATGCATCTCTTTCAATATCTGAAATATTCTCGTAATAATGAACGTAACTCCACCAAACTGCATTAGACGCGGGGTTAATTAAATCGGTTCAAGGAATACTTCCATGATTATTCAGGATCTTTATCAATTAGGACATTAATTCAGTCCAATGATTAGTTTGGTTTGACCTTAAGTTGGACCGAGGAGGATAATAAGATATATACTGCCACATAATGTTGGTTTATAAATAATTTAATTGATTATCGGAAGGATTGAGTCGTTTAAAGTTTTTGACCTAATCATGTGGCTTAATGTCTTTTATATAAATTTGTCCTATAAAATTTTATAGCTGTACCGGATAAGTCATTAGATTCATGTAATCTTAATAGTTAACACTTCATAAACTATGGTTCAAGCAATATATAGAAATGTTTCAACAAAATAATAATATTAATTAATATAAAAGCAGACATGTTTCACGTTATGATAATCACTAAACCGAATTTAATTCAGGTGTATAGACGCGTTGTTCATATCAAGAGAGTGTCTCTTCAATTCTAGTAATGGTGCTTAAATCATACTTTAATTTAGATAAATCAAACAAAAAAGGGAAAACATAAGGGCGCTAAAGATAATAAAGAATAGTGCGGAGGTAGTTTCGGATTTACCTAAAATGTTAGCGTATGTACAAATTTGGCGGGTCCAACAAAAGACGGACTTATATTTGTCTCACAGTCGGGAGCAACAAATGCAGGTGCAGATGAACATGGAGTCAACATTTAAGAAATTAATTAGTCAACAAATACTATTAAGTCTTAAGTCTTAACGAGTTTTGCTTCAAAAGAAGAAGAAAAAATACTCTTAACGAGTAGTGTTGGGCTCATAACCGAGTAGTGTTGGGCTCATAACGTCGTAGTAATTAAATTATTTAGAATTTCTTTTTTACATCATGACCAAATAGTAGCCAATATCCACTATCTTTAGTGTATACATTAAGTAAACCTCGAACTCAATTTTATAGAAAGGGATATATTTAATTAGGCAAATAGTATATTAACATACACAATGTGATAAGCACAAGCTTAAAAGACGTTGAAATAACGATTAAAATGTTATGCGTCTACCATTTTGTTTGAACACAATACCACAACATTAAAATTTTAAATTCACATTATAGTGGTTGACAAGTTAGCAGCACATAACATCAATCAATTTGATTAGAAAAACAAATAATTTCAAAAAAAAGAAATATACATGCACGCCTCTATATATCATATAAATTCTCTTAGTTAACTTTTAGCTATTTTCTTAACGGTGTTTGTTGTATGATTAGGAAATTTAGGTGGCACCTACTCTTGGGCTTTTGGGGAAAAAACAGAAATGTATCACACGGTTTTGCCACCTAATTCACCATTCCAAAAACGGCGGGTCTCGACTCTTGACAACTGGTCACACATTCGTGAATTTATTTATTTTCTCTAAATAAATCATTCGATTAAAAATGTTATATTTAGATAACAGAGAACTGCCAAATTTAGCTGTTGCTATATATATATATGTACAAATTCCGCATTATGTAATTCGACATTAATTAGATTCTGCGTGTTGACCACATCATGATTACTAATCACTCCATAGTCAATAACGCTACCAAAAAATATCCATCCCTCATTGAATAAAATTTCAAGTTTTTATTTTTTATCGACACACACGGATTAAAAAGTACATACCTTACTCAAAATCACGAGACTAGTACCAAATTTTAATGTGCGAATGTGATATTTGTTTGAATTGTTTTGTAGTAGTTGAAAATATATAGGTTCGTAATCGTAGCATTACCCCCCTCCCCCGCGTCGTACATCATTTTCGGGTTGAAGTTTTACTGTCTTTGACTCATAATTATCGCAATAGTCACAATCAGGTTTCATTCCTCAATTTTAAGAGCCACATACTTATATAGATGAAAGTGGCAATCCATAATGACGTCAAGTTTTAACTCGTTTTTGAGCAATGCCGACATGAAAAAAAAAATTACACGTCTATCATATTACAATTATGTTAAAATTTATAATACAGATATTTCATTATACTACCAGTTTATGATTATATACTGCAATCACCACCGGTGATTTTATACACGGGTCCAGATACGTAATTTTCACCAACAAGTTCCAATACATCTATATTTTCGGAAAAGGAAACTCTTTTTTTTTTAAAAAAAAAATTGTTATAATTTAATTACGAAAATATTAAATTTGATGAAATTTCAACCTATTCATCTTTCTTTTCTTTTACTTTATTTTCTTTTTTCTTTTTTTTTTTGGTAATCCAACTGAAAACGAGCCCTTAGGCTACATCTGTTTCAAGAAAAGAAATAATAGACGAGGGTGAGGAAGTAAACACACTAACACCGCCACCCGAGTTATAAGGTAGACTAACAATCGCATCTGCCACTCGATTTTGTGCTCTAGGAATCCATCTGAGCATATAGGTCCACGCCTTCATAAGAAATAATCTCAATTCCTCGATTAAATTCCTAAGAGGATGGTTCTCAATTTGTTCATGTGGTGTATAAGATATTTCCACGATAGGAGGTCTCCAGACTCTCCACAAGTTAAAATGAGACGAGCCGCAAAATTCAAAAATAATTTCTTTAACTATAGTCGACGAGAGAATTGCTTGTCACGCGATTTGAACACTTGATTGGAATATTGGAGCCAATAAATGTTGCATAACTATTGATTTGGACATTTTGTAGGGCTAAGAGTTGCAGGTGTATTTATAATTGGGCTAGAAGGCGTAAGGGCTACGATTTCACAATTGACAGCCTTAAAATCTTGGCCCAATAGGACCATTCCAGCTTCTTTTTTTCTTCAGTCAGGTGAAATTCATAGCCCTTAGCCGTTATACTTAGCATAGCCCTTCGCCATTCATTCAACTTTAATGTGTCGTTCGAAAAATAAGTTTGTTTAGATAAAGGCTGCACGTAACAAGTAAAATTTGCAGCGATTAGTCTCCCGGATACTATTTTTCTCATAAACTTACACACTTTGGAATTTTTTTATTATCATTTCATAATTTTATTATTTATCTAAGAAAAGTATTTCTTCATGGTCCACGTAACATCTGTTTTATGAATCTTTAAGGATGGAAATTTGATTTAGACGTGGACGAATAAAATGGGTAGAGCTGAATTTGAGATTTGGTCCGCAGGTCCAGTGGGGGTCCTTACCACAAATGCAGAATGGTCCAACAGGACCAAAATAGCGAATAATCATTGAGTTGGCAAAAGAATTTAATAAAAATCATTTGATCGCCCCACTTCATGCCTTCATAACTTACGAGCAAACCTACTTTTGAACTTCAGGTAATGGTCATCATTTAATAGGTACATGCCAAATAATAAATCTTATATATATATTATGAAAAAGGAAAAGACATTTGAGAAAGTCCATTTAAAAATTCAAGAAAGAGAAATATGTAATTAAAAAGTATTCATTTGCTTGTTTTATTTGCATGATAACACAATTCTACAAGCATATGAGTACAATCAAGATATCATTATTCTTGTGCACTTTTGTTCTCGCATCGAGCAGCTCTTAACAAAGCCTACGTTGTTTAGTGAAAAGTGAACCTGTCCTTTTGTGGTATTGTATAACGTGCTTTTATAGATCGGTGGCCGTGTGGTACATGGTTTGAGGTGCTTGTCAAGTTTTACACGCAATTGGACACCCAATTTTGCATTAGTTTTGTTGAGTGCTTATGACGGACTTGTAACTTAGGAAGACAATGTCATTTTTGAGGGTTCGTAATTCAGATAGCAGATTAATAGCAATAAATTCTCTTAAATGTCTAAGGAGTCGAGAGAGTCGTGCAAGAGTCTCTCGTGCTCATACGACCTCAACGGTTGTATGCAATATGTTATCATTCTTACTTATGAGCAGGAATATTAATATTAGAAAGCATGAAATACATGGAGTTTTTGAGAGTTTACATAGCTTTGCCATCCAATAATGCACCATCATTGTTTTAGTGCAGCCTACATGCGGCGGTAATGGATCATAATCATAATAAATATAAAGACTCTCCAGGACCTATAATTCGATAATTCCTTAGAATTACTAACATAAATCACTTGGAGTACTCTTTATTAATGTGAAAATACTGTGAGAGAATTATTAAAATGTTGAAAATATTATAACAAAGAGAGGGAAGCCACCACAGGTCTGCGGTGGGCTATAGCCCAAGACAGTACCAAAAAAGTTTCTTGCGTTTATAATGAATCGATTTTGATATACTCATAGGCCATAGCTAAATGATGAACCCAACCCAAAAGTAGCCCAGCAAATATAGATCTCCCCAAACATTTCAAAATATTGGATTATTGATAATAATATTATTTTTTAAATCAGTAAATTGCTAAATGTCCCCTCCCAAGGCATAGTTATGCTATGTACTGAAACATATTGTGCTTTTCTTTTTGCAGCTTTACTCTTTATCTTTGGTACCTTGCATGCATCGTCATTTAACTTCACTACTTATTATATTTTTGTACTTTTAGAAATTATAACTTTTAATTTACCCCGACAAATAAAAAATTTATACTCGAACAAATTTTATTGACCTAACATTTTAACGAAATTCCATCTGAAATTAGATAAAAATAACTACTTTATTTGATGAATCAAATAAATTAATACAAATAAAGAAGGAATTGTGCTATTCAACTGAAGTCGAGGTTTAGGCCGAATATAACCACGACTATCTTAACAAGTTAAAACTTATAAGAAGATAATGAATATACTCTTTTTAAGAACGTGTAAATTGTTAACTTTATTTAGATTGAATATGTATTATATATTTGTAGAGAGTATACAATCTCTTTTATAAAATACGAGAGAAAATTATAAAACACATTTAACGGCATATACAAATCAATAAACGAGTTATTTGCATAATTTACTAAATGGCCGATACTCGTATAGAATATGTTTAATATATATTCAGAAGAATTTTAGAAGCAATTAAATTCACTCCGCTGACGTCACTTTTTTTCTGATACACTTTCCCCAAATCAATTTACCGTTGAGATTCGATCAAACCCTAAATTCTCTTCTAACACACAAATCGTCATCATCTCCGGCGGATATTGAATCTGTTTCACGGAGGCGAGAGCTCCGATTCAGCTGAAAAATATCCAAAATCTAAATGCTAAAATGGAGAACACAGTTGGTCGAAGGGGCCTTATAAACAAGCACGAGTTCATACGAATCATAATTCAATGTCTACACTCGTTAGGCTACAGAGAATCGGCGACGTGTTTGGAATCTGAATCTCTCATTCACTGCAAGTCTACTGAATTCGAATCGCTCGAATCGCACATTCTGAACGGTAATTGGGACGATTGTATCAAGCTTTTGTCCAAAATCAATGGCCTGAGTGATGAATCGAGAGCATCGGCGTTGTTTCTCGTTATCGAGCATTACTTGTTGGAGTGTGTGCAGTGCCGAGATGTTCAATCGGCGTTAGGTGCGCTGCAGAAGAAGTTTGCTCTGTGGTTGATCGGCGAGGAAAATGTGCGTAAGCTTTGTTATGAAATGATATCGGTGAAGGATTTGGATTGGAGTTGTGGTGATCGTTGTGGCGTGGTTGGTGAGCTGCGGAAAGGATTGGTTTCGCGGCTGGAGAAAGTTTTGCCGCCTCCGATTACGTTGCCTGAGAGAAGGCTGGAGTGTTTGGTTGAAATGGCGGTGTGTGGACAGATTGACGGATGTGTGTACCACAGTTCCGATGATGTGATGTCGCTGTATAGAGATCACCGCTGTAGTCGGGATCAATTTCCGACGGAGACCATTCAGGTTGATATATGGACTTTGACAGTTGCTGCAAATGGACCGGATATTGTTAGTTTAGTATTTAATAATGTGAAAATTGTTATGTTCTATCTAGCCTCTATTTGTTTAGTTGCTCTGTGGTTGGATAACTGAAGGGGCGTGTAACACAGTCTTGAGTTTCTTAGATAATACGTTCTTAAAATCTCTGTGGATGTACTTTGTTCTTCAGAGCAATTGACTTGGAGAAATTATGTCGTTGAAATTTTAGGTTGTTTTTCTCCAAGAAGATTTGTATTGCTGTCCTAGCAACGATGTTGCATTTCATGCTTGTATGATTTAAAAAATGTTAGATTCAGATTATTCGTGACTTTACTGAGTCTAGATTCAACTTGATAAACGTGCATTCTTTATGGTTTGTCTTGATGTAGATATTGAGTGATCATCAGGATGAAGTATGGTTTGTTCAGTTTTCCAACAATGGGGAATATTTGGCCTCATCATCAAGTGATTTCACAGCTATTATATGGAAGGTGAATGATTTTATTCTTTTTCTTTTGTTTCTTTTCATACTTGTTTGTACTGTAATAGACTCTGCCGTTACTTTTCCTAAATCAGTCGAGGAAGATTCTAGATATTAAATAACTTATTCTGTTCGATATTCTTTCCTTTGTAGCTTATCCAAGTTGTGCCATAATTTTAATTTGTATCAGTATAACGTGTATCAAATATATTAATTTTATCATTAAGTTATTGTTTTCTTTGCTTATTAATTAGCTAAGATACGGTTGTCTGATTCTCCACCTATGTCATGGGACAATGAGATCACATATTTTTGATGTATATAGTTCAGAAGACTTGCTTTAAATGTCAAAGTATCTTTTTATGATCGAGGCCTTGTTGAGATCGACATGTCAAACTATGCTTAAGCACATGTGGAAGGATTAAAAAGAAATTGAAAAGGCTGCTAATAAGTAATACTTCTCCTCATATCTGCTCTAGTTTCTAGTAAAGTAAAGTAAAATAAAGTAAAAAATCTGTTCCCACCAAGTCATCATGCAATTAGGCTGTAATTTTTTGGACTAGGACGCATTGATTAAGTATGATAAGGTTAATACTGCTGAAAGTATTTTGTACTATTTTCGTGTTTAATGTTTTAATTGGAGATAAGTCCAAATGTCAGACCTGGAGTTTGGATTTAAACGGAGTTTTAGGATGTTGCTCCCAATTTCTGGTTTCTTATTCTAAATATTGTCTTCTACTTTCTTCTAACCGTTTATAATTCCTCTACTTCTCTTTGGAATCTAGCTCTACTACACGGCAACAGTGGGTTGGTAGGTTTATCCACTTGTCCGCTAATATGTAAGGAGGAACATTAAAGATTGGTATTTGCTAGATTTTATCCCAATTATTTCAGGCCAAGATCTCCTCTCACTCTTTGTCATGGGATCTGATTCAAGCTGCAGTCGTGTCCTGATATTTAGTTTGTAATCATAAGCGACACTAATAAATGCTACCTAACTAAAGAAAGAGATGGCCAAAATGTGTTTGCAATGTGTTTTCATTTCACTTCTTCATAGTAATTTGCAGCTATGGTAGTTGCATATCTATCTAGAGTAGGTGCTATGTTGGTTTTCAGCCACATGTATTTCAAGGGGAAAATAATCCACAAAGGGCTTCTTTTAACTTTAATATCTGTGTGTAAGTTCATTAATCAAACTCACCAACCTTTTATGAAATTTGGCTGTATGTCCCAGCTACCTGTATGGATATTGTATCTGTGATATGATAATGCCATGAATGATTTTGTTCTGATATCTTGAATGAGTCGGGAAATCAGAAATCAACTGGAGATGAAACGTCTGTATGATATTTGTAGATCTCATATATATATTTGAGAGTTTTAACATATTACAAAGTGAAGAAGTGCAAATATTTTCAGGGGAACTCTTGTAGTCACCTGTAAATATGAGGTTTATACTCGGCAATTTCACAGAATATATTGAAGTCGGGCTAATGCTCTTCTCCCCACCCCCCAAAAAAAAAAATTCGGAACTTTCTCGAGAGTCAAAAATATAATACTGATGTACTGAAGGACGTAATGGTTGGTCAGAAAATACAAAAGACTGGTGAGGATGTTGAATTTTTTTCATATTTGATTACTATTGTCAATACACAGAGTTTAGGGAACTGACTATTGCTCCATCTGCACGGCTTTTCCCTTGTTCAGGAAGTTAAACTTTGTTTAGCATGCTTCCTGGTGAAGTTGGACACTTAATCTTTTAGTGGCTTGAGTGACTCCAACTGGCAAATCAGGTGAGGCATACATGTTTAGTTTGATGACTCCACAGATAAATATACATGCAGAGGTTTTTTACAGAAATTACTTCGTTATGTTTAGGAACCGTGTTTGTCCCAAGAAACATGGTATGTTAAAGTGTATGATGGATTTGTATGTAGAATTATGATTGCAGAAATATGTAACCCTTCCTCTGCAAATAATCTGCCTGTTAGATGTAATATTTCATTACCATACAATGCTGATTGCTGGACTTCTTTATTTTAATAATTATAACGTGGTTGCCAGCATGCTGAATGTTTTCCGATTGATTTACTGGCCTTGTTTATATCTTGCTCCTAACTTAGGTGCACTGCGTCAATTTGCTGCAGTTGGATCAGTTCCTTCCCTCCATACTTCAATTTTTTGCAGATGGAAATGTTTTAAACTTTGTCGGATGCCTTGTAAATATCACTTTAGTGAAGTTCTTCTTAAAAGTTTTGATCCTTATAATTTCTTTTTGCCAGGTCCATGATGATAATAAAGTAACTCCAAAGCATAGGTTGAATAGCCACAAAAAGCCCATTTCTTTTGTGGCATGGAGTCCAGATGACACCATGCTACTGACATGTGGAAATATGGAAGTCGTTAGACTCTGGGATGTGGAAACAGGCATATGCAAGCAAACATTCGGAGATGAAAGTTTTATTGTCAGTTCTTGTGCTTGGTTTCCCAATTCCAAGAGTATTTTTTGTGGCAGCTCAGATCCTAAGAAGGGCATTTACCAGTGGGACTGTGACGGTAAAGAGATTAGGGCGTGGAAAGGGACGCGTATGCCGAAGGTTTTAGATCTTGCAGTGACACCTGATGGGGAAAATCTCATCAGTATATTTGCTGATAAAGAAATAAGGATATGGAATTTGTCAACTGGCATGAACGGGTTGACTAATGCCGAGCACGTCATTTCTGAGGAGCATTCTATCACGTCGCTTTCAGTATCTGGAGATGGTAAGTTTCTAATTGTTAACCTTAACAGCCAAGAGATTCATATGTGGGATGTTGCCGGAAAATGGTTGAAACCGCTGCAGTACAAAGGCCACGTGCAAAAACAATACGTAATACGGTCATGTTTTGGTGGGTTGAATAGCGTGTTTATTGCCAGCGGCAGTGAAGACTCAAAGGTATCTGTCATCATTGCTACCTTTCTTCTGTGATGTTCTTGTCCTTTTTTACTTATTTTAAATTAAACGACTAATGATAACACAGCAAAAATACCATTCCAAGTTGACTATTGAACGTTTCCTAATTCTGCTATTGAAATGTTGTATAAACAAAACTTGTAGAATAATATACGAAAAATATATAAGCTTTACCTTGCATTGGGTTTCTTTTTTGCTTCAAAATTATTTCTGCTTATGTTTTCTCTTTTTTGCTGTAGCACTTTTGTAGTCTAAACGACATGACAGCGTGTTGTTTCATTTTCATAAATGCTATTAATTTACAAGGATATTTGTGTAACGTCTGGGTTGGTGTTGTAATTTGACTGTACATCAGTGGATCCCAACTGTTGTTCACCCTTGAAATATGAAGTCCTGATGTCACAATTTTGAGATGAATGCCACTGCATGGTAAAGTGAATAATTGAAAACTTGATTTCAGAAGTAAATACGTATACTGTGCTATCTTTGTTTCAAACCAAATTAGAAGTAGTGGTCTTCCAGAAGTTAATACGTTCTCCTAGCAGGTGTACATATGGAACCGCCGTTATCATACTCCAATAGAGATCCTATCTGGTCACAAGAAGACCGTAAATTGTGTTAGCTGGAATCCAAAACGGCCCCAAATTCTAGCTTCAGCCAGCGACGATTGCAAAATACGCATATGGGGACCGAGTTGTTCAAAGTAAAAAAAAATGGGAAGCTATTCTAACAGGAGGTAATTATTATGTACATATTTCTTTTTCTTTACAACGCTGTCTCCGGTAGCTCCCTTGTAAATTATCTGGCTTGCTCATCAGCTTGCAAATTTTGCATGAACATCCCTTGTATATTGATGTTCCATACCTCTAACGGCAGCCCTTTTTGTGTCGTACAACTCTTTATTTTCGAGTTGGTATATTTTAAGTTAATTCGTTTGAGATCATTGGAGAAATAAGATGCCTGGTTCATTTGTAACCTCTTACGTTTCTTGATCAGTGAAAATACTTTCTTGCAAGAGGATAATGTTATCGTGTAGGGTGGTTAATTTCTTGATATTCAGATGGTTTCAGTTGAATATGATTATTCTTTTTGCTGTTTATGAGATAATTTCTTGAGGTGTTGAATAATGACTAGACCCAGACAAGAATTTTCCTCACTTATTTTTACTTATATAACATTAGAAATTAGAGATCTTAGTTTCGTTAACTTATTTTTAGTTGTGATGACAAAGACGCTACCGTAATTTAAGTAGAATGAACATTGCTACTTCAGTTTTTGTGACATGAGCACAACCTGTGGCCTTTAAATTATAAATGCTTCTAGAAATGTGACGGACTTCTTTTGCTTAATTGGTAATGTTTGACTAACACAAACATACACATGGTAGTTGCAAGCTCTTCTTAAAAATTACAAGTTAGAAATTTAAGTTTTAAAATCAGTTTTAATACATATATTGAGAGTGTTTGCTATATAACTTGGAAGCTAAAAAGTTAAAATTGTTTATTGAAGAAAAAGTTATTGCGAGTCAAAAGCAAGTATATACAGCTTTTGAGACTTTGGAGCCTTTTAACTTCAAAAGTAGATATTCTAATTGAAGAAGTTAGATTGACACACACTCCTGAAGTATGTAATCAAGCCAAAAGTTAATTTTAGCTTCTTTCTTCTGAGAGGTTGTTAACACCTAACTTAGTCTCACCGCTTTATAAACTTTTCAAGCTTTGCCCGTTGAAAGAATTGTTTGAAGTATCCGAGCATGTGCAATTTAAGAGAAGTGAGTTCCAGCTCAATACAACTGGGTTGACAAACGTGGGATCAAATAATTTTTGTTTAAAACTTTTCTATACAGCATAATTATGATAAGAAATAGAGAAAAAATATGTTAGTAAGTCAATAAAAATACCATCTCAAAAAAAAAAGTCAATAAAAATACGTTATTCTGTCACATCATCTATGAATTATTGCATTGAAAAGATTTTATGGAGTCCCACGTTTGAGAAGCACCTTACGAGTTACGACCATAATTTAAACTTTTGTTCAAAGATGCATGCAACCACTTTAAAGATGGATAAAAGAATTTTACTCATAAAGGAATTGTAGGGCCATAGTCCGTCTCTTAAAATTCTCTCCGACATATCCAGGATAGGTCGACACTTCATTTGCACGACTTTTGCATTTTGATCTATTCAAATTCATGCAAGTGGAAACAATAAAATGTAGATGTTTCTTATATTATATGACCATATACTATTAAAAGTAAATCTCAATTGTGAATTTATATCATAACGTTGCATTACATCATTATGCATTTCCTGCACGTAATAAATTCTTCTGAATTGGAGACTTTGTTCTACAAGTAACATTTATTACCTTTTTCAATATCTTCAAAAACATTTACCATAATGATGCATTTATTAAAGGGATAATATCAATGACACCCCCTGAGGTTTGGTGAAATATCAGTAACACCCCCTGAGGTTTCAGTAATATCAGTGACACCCCTTGAGGTTTGTAGTAACATATCCACAAGGTCCAGTATTCCTATTTTGCCCTTGGTGGACTTTAACCCTAGCTTTGACTAACTTATTTTACCCTTTTGCTATATAATTGTGAGAGGGAGTATAATTAATATATTATGTTATTTAATGATGTAATTAAAAACTTTGATGATTGCCAATCTATCATAATCCTTTATGGTAAAAAACTAAATAAATGTTTGTAGACAAAAACATGTTCTATGTTCTAACAGTAATGTTTCTTTTTACAAAAAGTTATATTATATATAAAAAGAGTTTAATTCTGAAAATTGAACTAAAGTCACAAAATATTTTTCCCTTTTACATTTTATAATTATAGTAATATCCATATGGGTAAAAAAGTAACATACCCAAACTTAAAAAAAAAAGAAAAAAAGAAAATTACAAACAACACCAAAAAGGAAAAAGAAAAAAAGGTTCAAATGTTTGCTTTCTTTAAAACAAATTAATTATCATTAAAACACTAGATACAATTTTTGTATAGAAATAAATTTTTTGATCATGAAATTATATCATAAGTTGACAATTCAAAATTATTAATATATATCAAAGAAAGACCTTAGTAAATAACATAATGTATTAATTATACTCCCTTTCATAATTATATAGCAAAAAGGTACATTGGCATTAATAAGTTAGTCAAAGTTAGGTTCAAAGTTGACTAAGGGCAAAAGAGGAATAATGGATCTAATTGATATGTCATTGCAAACCTCAGGGGGTGTCCTTGATATTATTGAAACCCCAGGGGGTGTTACTGATATTTCAGCAAACCTCAAGGGGTGTCACTGATATTATCCCTTTATTAAAAGTATATATTAAATATATATTTACTATATCGAAAAAATTAAGTGATGGGGATATCCTTCAACAATCAACATCTTTAAAGTCATAGTATAACATTATAAATGATACATAAATAACCAAATAGTTTAATTTGTTTAAAATATCAAATAATTTAAAATGGTTAGCATGTAACTAATCAGTTATTTGGTTAAAAGAAAAATGAAATAGAGAGTATAGAATCAAAAAGTTACGAGTACAAGAACTAATTCTTATATCTATAATTTATAATCCATTCTTCTTTTTACGGAATAAGTTTGATAATTGACATCCTCACAGTTCATTGGACCATTACCTGAATGTTTGCCCTAGAAAAGTGATGCGGCATTGTTGTGCTCATGTCAAGATAAAAATGTGTTGACTTGACCAGTCAAAGGGAACATTTAAAGCAAGCATATCTACTCATATATAAAGAAGGTTAGTTTGAATGGTCATGCATTGACCACTAACTTTACCCTTTTGTTTATCTTTCCATTTACGTAAAAAGATAATCCGAATATTTATTTTAGAGAGAGAGAGAGAGAGAGAGAGAGAGAGAGAGATTATCGTGGGTCTTTTTTTACTGTCCTTTTTCTTTTTTGAGTAATTGCTGTATCGAAGAAAGTCCATAAAACTTGTGTAAAGAATAAACATATCATTTAAAAAAATTCACCCACACTAACTAAATGGAAAGTGGTCATCTAAGTTGTTGTTCTTTGTCCATTGTAGGTCTTTTGTAACATTCTAGTCTAACTTTAGCTGTACAATTAGCATTTTTTTTTTCAAATTTAGTCCAATTCGCCATAAATAGCAAAAACTGGACATGGTACAATTTTAAAGACAATTCTAATAAATCCTCCCTATGTTATTTCTAAAAATAACGGAACTTACCAAAAGTTCAACTAAGTTGTAAGTGGTCCGATTTTTTGTCGTCATTTTAATCCTGTAGTTTGCACTTTACCAGTTTTAGTCCTCCAAACCTAATTTTCCAGCAAAGAAATTGTTCGAATGACTAAAATTGGAAAAAAAAAAAATCAAACTATAGTACCAAAATTGAACTAAACAACACAAATTAAGTATGAAACCTTATAGGACAAATTTTGATAAATTTCCCTAACACACGAAGCAAAATCAAGAAAAACAATCCTATAACTCATGTGCTCCTACTCAAAAAACATCAGAAAACAAGTATAACATATCATATTCATATCAAATCAAATCATACAAATTAAGAGCAGTTATAATCAAACTGTTGGACTCTAAAAAGAATTAATAATTAGTTGCTAACAATGAAGAATATATTATAACATAACTAATTAAGATGCATCAAACTTGTAGTGTTTGTCAACTGCAACAGACACATCCCACGTGCAGCTCATCCCCTTTGGTATAATCACTAAATCGCCCGCTCCAAATTCCACAACTTCATCCGACGATGAGTTTTTGGGGTACACTTTGACTCTCCCACGTAGCAAATAACATGTCTCACGTGCATCAAATTTCAGCTGATATTTCCCCGGAGAACAACCCCATCTTTACAAAAAAACAAGATCAAATTTTAATAAATATACAACACACATAAAATCACGTAAACAATTATAATATTGAAAAAAAAAGGCTTACTTGGGCCAAGATTTGTAACCAAGCTCAGAGAGTTGAGACTGTGAAGGTTTGTTTTGTACTATGATCTTCAGATTTGATGATGTTGGTGTAGGGTTTGATGAGTTTGAGGATTCAGCTGCCATGAAGAAAGAAAAAAAATAACTTAAGGGTTTTGTTTCAATTAAGATTTTTGTGAGAAAAAATGAGTTAGATCAAAGATAGGCTTAGCTTAAGAATTCATCATATAAAAAAATATGTGTTTTTCTTTGACTTGAGTTTTAATAAGCGAAGAAGAACTGAATAAGGGTGTTGTTGTGACTTGTGTGTGTTATGTAGGGGAGGGGGTATTTATATATATATATATATATATATATGTGACTATGTGAGTGTACTTAATTATATCACCGTAAATGTCCTTTGACCCATCACATCGGATTCATAGTGCATGTCGCATTTCCATTGTGTGTGTGTGTGTGTTTTTTGTGAATTCAAGAACGAATTTTATGAATCTTATGTTAACGTTAACTTTTGAATTAATTACTTCTCGCGAAAAGGTTTATATAATTAAATGTTCACCCAATTGGGTTTGAAAACTTTCTAAGTTGACTGTGGAAATATGCTAATATAAGATTTAAAATTTTGATTATGGCACTTACTAATAAATTCCATTTTTAGCTTCCGATTATATATCCAGTATTGCATTAAGATGAAAAATTTCATGTTTCAATTTAATCTATCAAAAATGTTGATGTGAAATTTTAGTGAAGGAAAAATGGTTTATAGTTTGTACGTACAGAGATATTATAATAAAATAACTTGGTTCTGACTTCTGAGTGCAGTTTTACAATTCACTCTTGTAATTTTTAACATAGTAATTAATATGGGTTATACACTTTTATACTGACAAAGTCGTAAGTTTCATTTTTGCTAAGTGGATCTAACAAAAGCTTTGTAATACATAAAATCACGAACCTTCGCCGGATAGAACTCAGGATATTATTACAACTCGCGTTGGATATGCTAGATTGATTATGCCATTATTTATGGATAAGATTCCTCTGGTCAAAGGTTGACCGTTATCTGGCAGACTACACGTGGCGCATGAGCACTCGTTGTCGCCTTGGACTGTTTGACTGAAGTATTATCACCCATTTCAAGATGCTGGGGCATAAACAAAACACCTTTGCAATTGCAGCAAACTATTTTTCTATATTTTCCTTTTGTTTGATTGAAAAAGAACCGTTCTCCTGTTTGTTGGCTGATAAATGTACACCCACAATTTGATTCGGACAGCTAGTCATAGTCACGGTGGAGACTTTCACGTGCATAATCACATTATTTTCGTGTTATATTATCGGTTTGATTGGGTCAATAAAATCGTAAAATATCATTTTCAATTTTTAATTTGTATTATATTTGTCGGATATCATGAGTCCTGACCCTTTCAATAATAGAATATATCTGCTTTCAGCAAAGTCTATAATTCCTGATTATTTACGGCAACATATGGTTTGGGGCTTGATTGAAATTAATCTGAAAATCTAAATCTTCAAGAAATTGATTTCTCAATTAGCCAACAATAATTAGTGTATCGTGCATATTTTCAATAGTACAGTAACACAACACGTCTGTGGCCTTCCACCACTTCTCAAATGGTTACGTTATCGTTTTTATTCAATTTGGGCTTATCAATAATGTGGGCTCAAGTCCAATTTGGAACTTTTGAAAATCTGGTGAACTAGTCTTTTGGGCCTACCTGTTATTCTACCTAAGTGTTCTCTCAAAAAGAAATTGTAAAATTATCAGTATTCAGTGTGAATCAACCAAGTATTAACCTTATATTTTCATTAATCTACTCACGCGGCATCACCCATCGTGAAAGTAATTTAATAAATGAGTTTGTGGTTTGAGTTTGGGTTAGTTTTAATGTCTAAGTCCCCCACCGGGCCACCTGCATCTCTGGTTTGAGCCGGGCCACAGCCCACTCAATCAAATAAATCTCATGTGGTGCCAACCTGTTAGCCTTCAGCTCAAGTGGGCCAGCAAATATGCCCACCAAGACAACCGCTGACTCGAGTCGGACCATCTGCAAGTCACATACCATATGCTAATGACTAAACTAAATTATTCAGAAAAAAGTAAAAAACGATCATTAAACTAAAGTTAAATCATAAACAATATAATATTCCAAATACGTTTAAAATCAAGAGAATAAAAAATTCCACCTGAGCTAGTTGAATACATCATTTCATTGTTATGCTCAGCATATTTTCCACACAACAAATTCAGGCCAAACAAATTCAAATGAATGGTTAAGTTATTACACGTCAATGAAGAATATTTAGGATATATATCCTAGCATTAATTTATACCTTAATTTATCAAATTGCCAAAAAATCAAATCTGAACAAATGCAAATCGTAAACCCTATAAGTTTTGATTGGGAGTTCAAATCTATACTATATTAAATGTATGGGCGAATTCTAAACAAGAATATTTATTAACTAATTTTCTACTTCATGTGTTACTGTAAATATTTTAGTAAAGATTAACATATAGAGTAGCGTTTGATTAAAAACTAATTAAATATGTATTGACTAAACAAATATAATAAACAAAAAGAATAGCCCTACAAACCCATACGTCTTGAGATATATGACTTTTCATCTTGTAAATTTTTTCTTATTATATTATAGTTTTCACTTTAATTAGTATTAAAACTTGACCCCCTATACGCAAAATCGTGCTCCCCACATAGATACAATCATACAATATATGTGGTAACCTTTAGTCCAGTGCATCCGATTTGGATCATTAATTAATAAATTGTCGGCCGACGGCCAGAAAAGTTTAACATACATGCATGAAATAAATAGAGTAATGGTCTTTTTATTTGCATATAATTTGGGGAGACGATATATACAGAGCGAAATCCATAATTACAGAGCAAAATTTATTTGTTTATTAATTTATCCTTCTCAAACTAATTGTGTAATTGATTCACATTATTTGTAACAATCAATGATTAGCAGAATGTTTGGAAACTTAATAAAGTCATTCTTTTTTCCTTTTACCATATATTAGAAGATTGTATTTCTTTTCATGGACATAGTAAACAAATCATGTGCATAAGTTATCGATTAAAATCTAAATAAATAATCATTATTTAGAATACAGAAATAAGAAAATCAATCACAAGAGAATTTACGAATTCTCTTTGTATTCCGTTTCCCAAAGGTGATTAATTTATTTGACAATAATTTTCTTCTTTTGAAGGAAACAATCTGGGAAAAAAAATTCCAATTCGTGTTCAGTGAAGGCCATTTTTCTTTTAATTAGCTAGATTCAGCCTTTTTCTGTTGATCCAATTTCAAGGTATAAAAAACATTATAATAGTACTAAAAATGTAAACCAATTTTTTTTTTAGAATAAAGTGTATAAATATTGTTCACAAGGATTAAAATGCAGTAAGGAAGAAGACCAACTTCATAGCAATCGATAAAGAGAAAAAGATATCACGTACGAGAATTATTTGATGGAAGCTTTCATTTGATTTTTAATTTTGAAAAGAAAAAACACGAATAGGATTTCTTTATTGTTTTTAGGCATGCACAAAAAGAGAACCACATTCTTTAATGTATGAGAATATTTCTATTTTTTTGTGAATCAATATAGTAGAAATTTTAGGAGTTAAAGCAGGAAGATATATTAAATTGTTGATTGGGAAGGGTATAGTAGTAAACAAAAAGAAATTGCTTTGTAATTAGGGATTTTGCTCTGTATATATCATCTCTCTATAATTTGAGCTAGTCAAATTGATTTGTACTAATGCTAATATATTTCGAAAACCCCTAAATAGTGTCATTTTTTCTTAATATGAGCATACGTAATCTCATTTGACAAAAATATAGACACTCACATATATACTATCATTTTTCATAGTATATTTTGAGTTAATTTTCTAGCGAGTTACTAAAACTTTAGAATAAGACATTTTACCATAATCGAGAGTTTTCATAAAAGCACACGAGGGATAAGTTATGTCATCAACCTTCTTCCGCACTTCTAATAAATGAATATTTTATATTTTGTTGACGATGGATGCGTGCAATTACGAAAAAGAAATTAGTTTATTTGTACATGACCTAAGACCGTTAAAATTCACCTTGCTCTATACTTTTTGAAATACTTATATCAAACTCAAGTGTATGCACTATATGCAAAAGCATTTTCCTTACAAAATTATTGTATTTTTTAATACGTTTTTCATAATCGTCTTTGCAAGAATGACACGTATAATCCTACTGACCAAATACCAACTTCCATGAGAAATCTGACTAGTGCTTAGATTCCTCGTATCAAAATCGAGAACTTGGAACTGAATTGTTTTAAGCTGAAGTTTAGTAAATATTATCTATGTCGTCAACTCCAATAAAAAAATGGAAAAAGATTATCTTACAGTCTGTAAGGTTACAGACGTGTATATGCGGCTTGCAATTTTTTTTGGTAACCGACTACCGATTTCACAGGTTTTGTTCAACTTCTCATGAATTATGTGTGGCCCATAAATCTTAATAATTGCATCTTAATCTAAATCCGTTTGGTCCAGAATTTACTTTTGGTCCAAAAAAAATCGTAATAGCATTTTATTCCAGCTCTTAATTGGTGGATGCAACAAATCTGTTTTTTTCTTTTGAGTTTTATGGCTAAGCATAATGTATCTTTTCTTATTCTCTATAACAATGTAGTATTAACTTATTTCCTTTTTTTTTTTGCTTCTCTTTCATTCTACAATAATTATATAAATTTCAACTAAAAAGTACTGAAAGATAATAACATCCATGAACATAGCTAGCGTGAATTAATTTTTTGATGTAGCGAAATATAATTTACCTGTTTTTTTATAAATGAAGCAATTCTTCGTTCATCCAAAACTAAATACAAAATATTACTAAACTAACCTTCTATTCAAATAATATTTGGTTTCTTGTGTGTGACAAGCTTGTGTACCAATTGCTCTCATGCCATTGTTAGAAACTATTACAACACCACAGAGAAGGAAATAAATCCAAAAGTTATATATTAAAAACATAAAAATAAAGTTACGTATAGAGTAATATTTATTATATATCTATAAATATAAAGAAATATATACTGCTCGAAGAGAATTATGAATAAATTATAAATTGTTACACTTTTACATGATTTTGTACCTTCATATACCCAATATTTTGTTCAATTTGTGAGGTGAAACTCAATAGAAATAGGAGATATTGGGGTATTCTTTTAATTTTTAAATATTAAAGGGACAATTTGGGTCAAACTCAGATTACTGGGTAATTGGTATGCATTGAGGCATCTAATTAACTTCTAAATATTAGAGGGACAGTTTGGGTGACACTCAAACTATAAGGAATATACTGGGGCATTTTGTTAATTTTTAAGTATTAGAGGGACAATATTGGTGAAACTCACTCAAATAACGGCAAATATTAGGGTATTTTGTTAATTTTGAATATTAGAAGGGCAAATATTGGGTGAAGCTCAAATTATATAGGAAATATTGGGGCAGTGTGTTAATTTGTAAATATTAGTGGGGCAATTTGGAGTGAAACTTAAATTATTTGGAGACCTATTGCAGTAAAATTCTCTTCTAGGGTGCTGCATGACTTGCGTCTGTATAACAGACATTTAAGGCGTCTGTTATACTAGCACTATAAAAAAATTGCCCACTGGGTCAATTAAGGAAAAGTTCTCCTATAATTAGTAAAATATGTCAGTTTGTCAACTACGGAATAAAGACGTGTATTAAAACCTGGTCTTATTTTCGGTAAATCTCAATATTATAATTAGCTAGCATATATATCTGAAGAGACACATATACCAATGTTAAATATTAAAAATAATCTCAACCTGTGACATAACCACCGACGCTTTTCAACCTCAATAACATGCGGATTCTCCGCTAACTGCATCCCCATCTTCTTAAGAATAAATATAATATAAATTACAAATTCAAATTTCGCGCTAAATTGTGTTACACTATCCTAATGATATATGGTAGAAAGTTAATAAATTACTTATTTAAATTATGATTAATTGTTTATAAGCACAAGTCCAGCAATAACATTGAAGATGTCATATAACTAAGCTTTATGCAACAAACTGAGACAATTATTAGTCTAAGCGGCTATTTTGTTCATTTCTAACAAAACTCATGAAGGTCCGATACATCAACTTTTCTAATGCATTTGAACTTGTGTCACTTCTACCGTAAGAAATTAAATTCTACATTGACTCTATTTAATGTGGCATGGACAATGTTAAAAAAAATTCAATTAACTTCTCTTTTATAAAATAAAATTATAAAGGCACGTTAATTACATATGTTATTATTTTCAATAGTACAAAATTTGGCATTCTAGAATACTCCAAACAGTTAAAGCTTTATGCATCTTATCTTCTGACACCCGAAATTTCTGAAACTTGAATAACATTATGTTCCTTTTCCTTTTTGACATAATAATAACATTATGTTATGTCACCATTAAGTACTTACTTTATGCCATTGTTATCAATAAAATCTCAATTTGTCTTATTCGCTTAACTTCAAAAATAAACTAATGTTATATTCCTTTACAAACTATAGCCAACTCTTCACTCTTCAGTCCTCTCCCTCGCATTAATACTCGTACTCTCTCAGTTCACAATTTTTCGCTCAGATTCATCGAAATAATCGATAATCGAGCAAACTCAATTTTCTCACTATAAATTCCGTTTACTCAATCTCATACACAGACATGCAGCAATTCTTCGGGTTAGATCGTTCTTATCTGCATTTTTCGCTGTTTTTTGAGCAGTGATTCTAATATTTATTACTAGGGTTTGAGATTGTATCACAAATCTGAGTTTTTAGGGTTTCTCAGGGCTATTACTGATCAAAGTGCAGTCTTTTTGGTTTATCTGATTATGTTGATCTGAAATTTGATAGTTTTGTTAATTGGTGGGTACTTGAATGTGAACTTTTGCTCTGTTTTTGGGAAATTTTGATTTGACGAATGCTATCGTTAGATGAAACAATGAACAAAGGGCATGGCAAAAATCGTCAATCGCGAGTTTTTTTATTAGTCTCACTATCAGCTTTCATTTGGTTGTCTCTGTTGTACTTCCATTTTGTGGTGCTTGGTGCGAGAACTGATTCCATCGACGATTCTCCGCAATTAAACCACCCGGTTTTTCGTGTCGCCCGATTAGTTAACACTCTTCAAAGTAACGCCGGTTCGGTTTCTGTTACCAATGCTAAAGTTGAAGATGGGAATAAAAGAGAAAAGACGGTGAGCCGTGTGAAGAAGGATAGTCGTGGTCACGAGAGGCGGAGTTATTCGTTTGTGAGAGCGTTGAGAACGGAGGAGAATAAGAGCGATCCGTGCGGTGGAAGGTATATCTACGTTCACGATTTGCCTCCGAGGTTTAATGAGGATATGTTGAAGGAGTGTAAGAGTCTTAGCCTATGGACGAATATGTGTAAATTCACCACCAATGCTGGACTTGGTCCACCGTTGGAGAATGTTGAAGGGGTCTTTTCTGAAACAGGGTGGTATGCGACAAATCAGTTTGCGGTGGATGTGATATTTAACAACCGGATGAAGCAATATGAGTGTTTGACGAATGATTCGTCACTTGCTGCTGCAATTTTCGTGCCTTTCTATGCAGGATTTGATATAGCGAGGTATCTTTGGGGGCATAATATAACGACAAGAGATGCTGCTTCTCTGGCTTTGGTTGATTGGCTTGTGAAGAGGCCAGAATGGGGAGTTATGGGAGGAAAGGATCATTTTCTCGTGGCGGGTAGGATAACGTGGGATTTTAGGCGACTAAGTGACAAAGATTCGGATTGGGGTAACAAACTTTTGTTCTTGCCTGCTGCCAAAAACATGTCGATGCTTGTGGTGGAATCGAGTCCTTGGAATGCAAATGATTACGGTATCCCATATCCTACATACTTTCATCCTGCTAAAGATTCCGATGTATTCCTTTGGCAGGATCGAATGAGGAAACTCGAAAGGGATAATCTTTTTTGTTTTGCTGGTGCGCCTCGTCCAGACAACCTCAAATCAATCCGAGGACAGATCATTGATCAATGTAAGAATTCCAATGTTTGCAAACTGTTGGAGTGTGATTTTGGGGAGAGTAAGTGTCATTCTCCCAGTAGTATCATGCAGATGTTTCAAAGCTCGGTATTTTGCCTTCAGCCTCAAGGTGATTCGTATACAAGAAGATCAGCATTCGACTCCATGCTAGCTGGTTGTATACCCGTCTTTTTCCATCCGGGTTCTGCCTACACTCAGTACACGTGGCATTTACCGAAGAATTATTCGCAATACTCTGTCTTCATTCCAGAGGATGACATTCGTAAGAATAATATCAGCATTGAACAGAGGCTCAGTCAAATTTCTTCAGAGAGAGTGAAGGAAATGAGGGAAGTGGTTATAAATCTTATTCCCAGGTTAATATACGCTGATCCTCGATCTAAGCTGGAAAATTTCGAAGATGCATTTGATGTTGCTGTTCAGGGAGTCATCGATAAAGTTACGAAGCTGAGGAGGGATATTGTCCAGGGGCGCAAAGATGATAATTTTATTGAAGAGCTTAGTTGGAAGTATGCTATATTGGAGGATGGTGAATCAGTGAGACCTCATGAATGGGATCCATTTTTCTCAAAACAAAAGAAAGATGACAATACTGATTCTGAAAATTTATCGACATAAGCTGCTGACAAGTCTTGAAAAAATGAGCAAGACAAAAGTCATGAATTAATGGGAAAATTTATATGGTGTTAAGATGTAGAGAAACCCTTTGCTTGCCATTTTTAGTGCTAGTGAGGTATTAAGATGAAACATCTCCAATGAATAACAGGAGTTCTTGGTTTCATCTTTTAAATTTGGTGATGGCTATTTTTCGTTCTGTTTAAATGAAGTTTATGAAGGAAACTCACTTCTATCCACCATCTCTCCCAAAAAATATTTGTCTTTTCTCTCATGTTGTGTTATATATGTACAAATAGACCTTTTTCCTTTTGTAATCGTAAGGAATTTCAATTCATGAGTTTTTATTTAGTGATTTTAAGAATGTAATCAAAATTAAACACAGCCATTAAGATCGCCAATCAGTGTCTTTGTTATTTCCTATTAAATACTAGCTCAATAACCTTCAAAATGCACCTTTCAGATTTTAGCTAATCCATAGCTCAAATAGACTCCTCATTTTCTCTTGTTGGTGCAGGTGGAGTTGTTTAAAAGATATATCCCATGAAACATTCCAACCTATTACCTTTTTTACAAGTGCCAAGTTGGCACTTAACTGACTATTTTTTACAACTAACTATTCAACTTATTGAGAAATGTGCAAACTACCCTTAATAGCAATTAGCCAAATCAAACAAAATACGATACAAGTTTTGTTAGTACACTTAACAAAACTTGCTCCAACCGACAGCAAAATAGCAATTAGCAGCGAGCCAGCAACCTCTAGGAATATGGGCCTTAATGGGCCTGTTTTCCCCACTCAGAAGAACTGGGAATAATTCTATTTGAGCTACAAGCACTCAGCGGTTTCCATCTTTCATTTAAGATTTGGGCTCTCAATGCCCAATCAATCTTCTTTACTTTTTTCAATTGACATGCTTGGGCTGGACTTTCTTGTCCAAGGTTTTGATCTTTTTGAAATATGTTGGGGCAAACATAGCCCACTTTCGTACTCTTCTTATTTGTTTTCTAAATTAAGTCTTTTTTTTTTTTTAAGGATTCTAAATTAAGTTTTTATTACTATAAGATTTCACGGAAAAAAGAAACAGAATTTTTTCCAGTTAATCGCGTGTGTTTTATAGTTTGCACACACATCTCTGTGAAATCTTTCAACGATTGTATCTCCCGGCATCACTTCATACATGTACAATTGCCTGTTTGAAAATCTTCAAATGTTAATCTTTTTTATCCGAGAAAACAAAACCATTTTAAGAAGGTAGTAACAAAATACGATACAAGATTAGACAAATGACGTAACATCATAGTTGAGACACATGTATCTTGTATTTCTAGACACAAAATCAAGAATATAGACAATCAATTATTATTCACTAATAAAATATAATAATATGTGGCTTCACATGGCATCCGTCCACCTAGGCACCACACAAATGTAGTGACACCCCACTCAGCCGTTAATTTAACTCTCTCTCTCACATGTTTGCATGTGATATAACGAATTTTGTTCTGTTATTAATAAAGAACAAAGGAAAAATATCAACTTTCACTTAGAATGTTCCTCATATAAAAATATAAACTAAAACTTTTATTCAACCATTTATCCGTAGAACTAACTGATCATAAAAGGTTATCACTTCAGAGTTAACAGTTAACAGTAAGTAAGAATTATTCAAGAAAGGAAAAGACAAAACCAAATGAAAATATAATTAACTGCAAAAAATGTGAGGCATACTTCAAAAAGTAACTCATAGCAAAAATTAAACAGGCAAAAAACACCATTATTGCATAAAATAATTATGAAGATCCCCTTCTTGTTTTTTCGATATATATAGGGGACTTTTTGCGTTTTCTTTTTTTGCCCTTCACGCTAGGGTTCTTCGCCAATTACCCAAAACACTAAATTTTGTGCATGAGGCTTTTTTTAAAAAAAAATTATTTATTTATTATGTATTTGCATGAGGCTTTTTGCCGGTTTCACATAACATGAGTTTATTTTTCTTTCTTTTTTTTTTTTTTTTCAAAATCCCTTAAAAAAGAAAATTATATACCGGTGAGAGATGGATAATATTCAGTAACATGTAAAGATTCTTACAGGGGATGGCTCTTGTATGCATTTTATTTCTAATTAATCTATTCCCGACGTCATATGATATTTGTCATTCTTGGAAGCTGCCTTTTCTCATAATTTAACTAACTCCATATGATATCCAACTCAGCTAACTATATTTTCAAAAGTTAAGGCCCGATGCATCACAAATCACAAACTGTGACTTTTTTTGAATGCTTTATATTTTCTAAATAAGGGGACAATTGCCTTTTCGTGCCTACCGAGAGAGTAACAAGCAAGAGGTCATATTTTATTAAGAGTGAGTTTTAGCAATAGAGACAAAATTACTAATAATGCCTAAGTAAACAACTAATTCTGCACCTGGGCAGGTGGTTTTCTGATAATTAGGGTGATTAATTACAAGGACACCCTTCAAGGTATAAGCAAACAACTAGAAAATGGGTTCAAGATGCAGTTTAAATTTTACTCTCCTATATATTATCCTTCATTGAATATTATATAATCACATGATCAATTGTTACGTTTTTAAAGTCACAGAACTAATATATAGCAATAGCAAAAAATAAAAACATCACTCATATTAATGCCGAAGTTACAAATCTTGGAAAGAAATAAAATCTGGTCAATTTGGTGGTTGAATTTTTAAATATGATTTTGAAACACATATCCATATATTTGGTTAAATAGCTACATTACCCCTATATTAAAAGAACAATAGACGGATTACGTATTCCCGTCGTTATGCTAGATACATACTTTAATCCATGTGAAAAATAAATTGAGAAATTATTTGATGTATGTTCTTATACGTTGCGAAATCCTCTTTTTATACGCAAGTGTCGGAGTGAATTTATTAACTTTTTAAAATCAAAGAGGGGTTAATAAAAAATTTGAAGTCATTTGTGCCTATCGCTTTTTTACATTGTCTATCTATTATAATACCTGGGTTTAAGATGCAATCAACTCTATTAAGTATTTTTACATAATGTTGATTAATCAAATTTAAAAGGAGAAAGGTTTAATATTCGATGGTTGTTGTCATCTTCCATTAACATCCACTAAACAAAGAGCTACCATAAAACATCTAAAACATAACAAATAAAGTTGCAATATTTTAATTTAAAATTACCTGATCTTTTTATCAGGTAACAAATGCATTGAAAATACATCGTATCAATTGGTAATGTTGGTTCATACCATGACAATAAACTACTGGTAGTAACATGTAAGAACAAACAACTAAAAGGGAACATAAAATTATCAACTAGGTTGTACTAAAGTTTGACCGCTATAGCCTATAAGAATATAAGATTAACAATATATGTACGTAATAATCAACATCAATCAGAACACATTCTCTCCATGTTTCATGTCGGATTAGATTCCAAGAAAAGCCAAAATCTCCAGTCACTTTCTGCATGTTAACAGCTATTACAGAACCCAAGATCTCACGAGTTGTTTTAATAAAAAAATATCAAATCTCCATTTAATTTTCTCACATCACATATATATATCAAGTTGAAACACTAAGCAATCATTTAATCTTCTACCCTTAAGTTCTCATATAACTCCATACATATTCTTTTCAATCTCATATAACCCCACAGGCCCCATCACAAATCACAACAGCAAAAAGATGTACAAAAAATTAACAGAATAACATCACAGAAAAAATAAATAGCAGTATGAAATTGGAAAAACATTTTTGCCTCCTTTTCTTCATTTCATACTGTTACATTTCCTCCTACTACTCTGCATTAGCATGGAGCGTTGAGTCGAACAACGAAATATCGATTCTTTTATCGATAAAAGTGAGTCTTGTTGATCCATTAGATCATCTGAAAGACTGGAATCTTTTGGTGGCGAACGCTTCAGTTCACTGCAGTTGGACTGGAGTGCAATGCAACTCCAATGGAGGCGTAGAAAAACTCAATCTTTCCCGCATGAATCTCACCGGGAATATTTCTGATGAAATCCAGGGATTACAGAGTTTGAAGTCTCTTGATTTATCCTGCAATGAATTCTCGTCGCCATTGCCGAAATCTTTATCCAATCTCACTTCACTTCAAACCATTGATCTTAGCCAAAACTCCTTCATTGATAAATTTCCTATTGGATTTGGAAAGGTGGCAGGATTGGTGACATTGAATGCTTCAGGGAATAACTTTTTGGGTGTTCTTCCGGAAGATCTTGCGAACGCAACGTTGCTCGAAAGCTTGGATCTCAGAGGAAACTTCTTTGAAGGTTCTATTCCAAGAACTTACAAGAATTTGCAGAAGTTGAAGTTTCTTGGCCTTTCAGGTAATAGTCTGAGTGGCCCAATACCATCAGAGCTCGGCGAATTGTCGTTGCTCGAGACAATTATTCTTGGATACAATGAATTTGAAGGTGGGATTCCTTCAGAGTTTGGAAGGCTTACCAGTCTCAAGTATTTGGACCTCGCAATAGCCAATCTTGGCGGATCGATTCCAGCTGAACTTGGAAAACTGAAGAATTTGGATACAGTTTTCTTGTACCAAAACAATTTTGAAGGAAAGATTCCATTTGAGATTGGGAACATGAGTTCATTACAGTTCCTGGATTTGTCAGATAACATGTTGTCTGGAGAAATCCCAACACAAATATCTGATCTCAAGAATTTGAAGCTATTGAATGTCATGAGCAATAGGTTATCTGGTTCAGTTCCAGCTGGCATCGGAGAGTTGTCTCAACTAGAGGTCCTTGAGCTCTGGAATAACACATTATCCGGTCCTTTACCAAGTAATCTTGGCCAGCATTCGCCGTTACAATGGGTGGATATTTCGACAAATTCATTATCTGGTCCAGTTCCAAAGACTTTGTGTAGTAAAGGTAATCTTACTAAGCTCATCTTATTCAACAATGCATTTTCTGGTCCAATCCCGTCCAGTTTATCAAATTGTACGTCGCTAGTTCGTGTTAGAATGCAGAATAATCGTTTGAATGGAACGATCCCAATTGGTTTTGGTAGACTTGGGAAACTTCAAAGGCTGGAGCTAGCAAAAAACAGTCTCACAGGCCAAATCCCATATGATCTTTCTGCTTCTACTTCACTTTCTTTCATTGATTTATCGAGAAATCGCCTTGAGTCTTCTCTTCCTTCCTCCATTCTCTCCAATCCATATCTACAAAATTTCTTGGCATCGGGAAATAAGTTAGTTGGAGAAATTCCAGATCAGTTCCAGGACTGTCCAGCTCTTTCGGTGCTGGATCTCTCCTCAAACAATTTCACTGGAAATATTCCAGAAAGTATCGCTTCGTGTGAAAGATTGGTGTCTTTAAATCTACGCAACAATAAACTACACGGGCCAATCCCAAATTCAATTGCTATGATGCCTGCATTATCTGTTTTAGATCTATCAAACAACTCTCTGACAGGAGGGATACCTCCAAATTTTGGGAACTCTCCAGCTTTAGAAATGTTTAATGTTGCTTATAACAAGCTGGAGGGTCCTGTTCCTTCAAACGGCCTCCTCAGAACCATTAATCCCGATGATTTAGTAGGCAACCCCGGCCTATGTGGTTGCATTCTTCCGCCTTGCTCACACAGTGCAGCTTATACATCAAAGCAACGAGGAATACACGCAAAGCACATCATTGGAGGGTGGATTATTGGGATCTTGACTCTTCTAACTCTTGTCGTATCCGTTTTTGGCGTTCGATCTCTCTACCGAAGATGGCAGGAAAAAAATTGCTTTAATGAAAGACTCGGAATGGGTAAAAATGATTGGCCTTGGAGATTGATGGCATTCCAGAGGCTCGGTTTCAGTACAAACGAAATTCTGGCTTGCGTTCATGAATCAAATGTGATAGGGATGGGGGCAACAGGGACAGTTTACAAAGCTGAGATACAAAGGCTAAACACAACCGTTGCGGTAAAGAAACTATGGAGATCCAGAACTGATCTTGAGACGGGAAGCAGTGATGATCTTATGGGAGAAGTGAATTTACTAGGAAAGTTAAGACACAAGAATATTTTAAGGCTTGTGGGATTTCTGCACAATGATACGAATGCAATGATAGTTTATGAGTTTATGCCGAACGGTAGTCTTGCAGATGTTTTGCATGGGAAACAGAGAGAAAGGCTGTTAGTTGATTGGGTTTCAAGATATGATATTGCTGTTGGAGTTGCACAAGGACTGGCTTATCTTCACCATGATTGCCATCCTTCGGTGATCCATCGAGATGTGAAGTCGAATAATATTTTGCTTGATGCCAATCTTGAGGCAAGAATTGCTGATTTTGGGTTGGCAAAGATGATGCTTAAGAAGAATGAGACAGTATCTATGGTTGCAGGATCCTATGGGTATATAGCCCCTGGTGAGTTTTTATCAGTTTCCATTCTTTTATTGCATAAATAAACAATTTAGATGCATATATGATATAGCAAATGGATATATACACTCCTTGAAAATTGGTCCAAGTCCAGAACCTCACCAACTATTTGAATATTTACAGACAAACCCTTTGAATCTTCATAAATATGAAATCAGAAATGTCATTTTGATTTAGTAAGGTATCAATAGATATTCATTGCTTAAGAGGGTCTGTAACGGTTTTTCAATTATTCAAACATTTCGAAATGTTTTTGATATCAGACCAAAATTTCAGTGTAGAAGTATATATCCCTATAATTAATATATAACTCCTAGTAACCACCCTAATTGAATTTTTATCACTTGGCAGAGTATGGGTACACTTTAAAAGTTGACGAGAAGAGTGACATTTACAGCTACGGAGTAGTTCTCATGGAACTTCTAACAGGGAAGAGGCCGCTGGCCCCTGAATTCGGGGAATCAGTTGATATAGTAGAATGGTTGCGTAGAAAAATTCGTGCCAACGAACCATTGGAAGAAGTTCTTGATCCCACTGTAGGGACTACAAAACATGTTCAAGAAGAGATGCTTTTAGTTTTAAGAATTGCTGTTCTTTGCACTGCCAAGCTCCCGAAGGACAGGCCATCGATGAGAGACGTTTTGACAATGCTTGGAGAGGCAAAACCTCGGAGAAAAATGAGTGGCAACAATGGAGGAAATGCTGGTAGTAGAGATAGACCAGTTTTCAGCACTTCATCTGAGAATGAACCTCTTTGAGTAAAACATGTACTTTTTTGGTTTTTTTTTTTCAATTTGTACTATTATAGTACCTCGAGTTATCCTTTCTATTTGTCAAATATTGCGTCCAGAGTTAGAGGGACGTAGTGAGCGATCTTGCAAATATTGCTGTAAGTTTATATAGTCAGAAATTTAACATTTTATAATTAAGACATTACATCACTTACTTTTAGATATATTTTCCCGTAGCCAATTAATCCCATGTTATACGACACTTCTGTAGGCCATTAACCCGATAACAGTGGAAGCACAAAAGATCATAAACAGAAGACAAAGTCATTGGTTTACTATGAAATCAGCCAAGTATTACTCATATTCAAAAATTAGTGATGTAGGAAACGGGGATTATAATAAATCACACTGCATAGAACATTTGTCAAAAAAACACTGCTTCAAAATACAGATACAACCCCCCTCAATTTGGAAGATAAAACCAACCAGGAGGAAGAAAAACATACCGGAAAAACTTGAACCAATAACCACTCAAACAAAATGTCACTCAAGAGAAGTTTCCATTTGAACAAAACAAAGAAGCATTTGCTTCTATAAAAGCGCACTTCATTTCCTTGACAAAGGTTATTTCATCAAGTGCGGAAGCCGTTGCTTCGAAGTCTATAGTTGTCAGTGCCGTTTTGTTCACTTCCCCTTCCATAACTCCTTCCGCGTCCTCCTCCTCTACCTCCTCTTCCTCCTCTTCCTGATCGACAACATTTAAGGTAGTAATAGGTCAGTGGAGATAATAACCATATTAAGAGACGACCCACTTAAAGGGGCAAAAAGCCAAAAAGAGCATACAACTTTCAGGGATAATCACATTACACCCCCTGAGGTTTAGTCTAATTACATTAACATCCCTATTGTTTGAATATTAACATGGACATCGTTTGAAATTTGGAAGAAAAGAACTAGAAACAGTCCCATGAAGTTTAAAAGGCGTTAAAGATAAACCCATAAACCCCGTATTTCTACATATTTTGAAGCTTCAGTTGGTGTATCTGTAATTATTAGAAGTTTCTGCAATTGGACCATATTTCAGGAGTCTAGCTGTAATTAGACCTGACTCTTATGTGCCCTCTTGCCACTAACTCCTTAGAATCATCCAATCATAGTAATTCAGTCGTTTTTAAAAGACTGGAATAGAAAAAATTAGATAGGCTATGCTTGAAGCACATACTTCCACCACGAAAACCGCCACTGTTTGGTCTTCTTTCCTCAATGTAAACTTGCCGTCCAGCCAATTGAATTGGAGAAGCCTAAAAAAGAAAATCAAAACCAAATCATTCAAGAATAGATAATTTGAAATATCAAGCACATATAATGAATTAGATAACCATCTCCATTTCCCATATGATGATTCCTAACTGGGAACAAAATGTCAAGTACTTGAACATAGGAAGAAGAGCTCCAAACTAAAATGCAATTGAGGATCACTAACTGGGAGCAGCACAATATTTGCCGATCACAATCCCATATACATAAAGATATCACTTGACCATAGACATGAAAATGATTTTGCAGGGAGCAGCACTACGTACACGTTTTAATCAAAATATTGGCATTTACGCAAGTTGAAGAGCAGAGACAGTATACAAATGGACCCAATTAAAAAATAGAGTTATAGATATAGAGAAACTTGTTAAGCAGGGGTATAATAATGTTGTCTAATGATTGTCTGTGTGACTGTGAATAGAGTAATTTTCATGAACATGTAACCAAAGGGGAAATTATACTGACCTTGATTGCATTCTGAACACTCTGAACATCTTCAAACTCAACAAACGCATAGCAAACACCAGTATCCTGTCCACCATATGCACATTCAGACATCTCAGTAATTCAAAAATGCAACTCTATAGCTCATAATAAAGATAACAGAAATATATGGACCTGGCGATTCCTCAAGAAGACTCCATCATGCTTTATTTTCCCAAAATTGTTAAACTCTTGGAGAATATCAATGCTTGTTATAGTTGAAGGCAAGTTTCTCACATAGACAGATTGTGATTCTCCTGAGAATAAAAAAGTAACATCATGATAACTTGAACCCAAGTTAATATCCATATGATAGAAACATAACTTACAATGCCTTGGTAAATATTAATAAGATTTACAACGATGACAAGAAGAAAATGTTTGACCAAAAACATGTTAACAACAAAAATAGAAACCACTAGAGAACTACAGCAATGTCGTCTACCAATTAAAAAGAAATAACATAAAACTACTGCAGCTAGAAGAACATAGATATTATAAGCATAATACAGTAGCATAACTCAGAATCAATATCTAAGAGAAAATGGGAAATGAAAATTTCACCTTCGTCTAATGCTGAAGCTTCTTCAAAGGTATCCACTCCATAATTTTCTCGAATTGGGGCTGGCTGCTGCAATGAAGGCTGTGACACGTGGTTCCAATCTGCAGCAGGTGGCGGGGCCGGGATCTGGGCGAAAGCAGTTGATGAATTGATTGGTGGTGGAGTTTTTCCTTTAGCCCGCAACTTTGTATTTTCAAGGCATTAGGAGACCCAGATAAAAAGATACCAGTCAGAAAAAAGCATCAAACAAATAAAAAATTATGAAATTAGAAATAGAAAAAGGAGAGTTTGACGAGAATAGCTCAACAGAGATCCAGATAGCTGGTATGTGCCAAAAAAAAAACACGGTGCCACTACAAAATATATATTTACAGCTGCCATGACAAATAAATAATGAAGAGTGGACTAATAGTGTTAAAAAGCTTCGCATAACAAATCATTTTCCATCTCCAGAGAGTTTACGTGATTATCGTGCAGCAATAACAAACAAGTCATTACTATACATTTAATACTAAAATGCAATCTCCATGAGATAGGAGATATCACATGCCACATTAAAGATGTCAAACTGTAATTTCTGGCACTATCTCTACAAGAGTTGATGCTTACAATAGAAGCATAAGTCAGCTTCTCGGGTTCTCGACCAGCATCCTCTGCAGAAGGTTGAGGTTCGTGTGCGGTAGTCACTGTAGTTTGAAGGTAGGCATTTGAATCTCCCCATGGAATTTCCTCTTCGGGTCTGTGAGCCTTGGGCTCAGGCTGGGGCTCAGGCTCTGGTTCAGGCTCAAGCTCCAGCTCAGGCTCGGGCTCAGTTTCAGTCTCCACCGGATGGTGATCCTGATAGCTGTATTCTAGAACTGGCTCATCCCCTTCAATATGCACAGAGTCAACATAATGACCAGTCTCCTCTTCTAATGGATATTCGGATACTGTAACAAAACAAAACCATCTGAGTCAGACATAAAAAGGCAAAGTTGCGAGCATGTTGCCATCTTTTAACTCCACAGCTGAAGAGATATTAATGCAGAGCAGTAATCTGAACATAATAGACAGTACATACCTACCTTAGCAACATCTTTACAATCATGATATTTATAATCTTGCACTTTATTCCACAACATGAACCAGTGAACTCATATGACGAGATACACAAGCCAGAATAATCTCACGTGATTAAGATATCATAAAACATTTTCTAAAATTTATATGCAGGCGGTAGGTTAAAATCAGTTGAAAGGGGGAATCATGTATTTGCGTAAATCCACATGATAGATGATAGTATTTCCAGCTCTTGCAGCAAAGAGTGGCAATCTCGAATTTTAAATTCGTAATACGCATTAACAATATTTTAAAGTTCGTGGAAGTATGCAAGTAATGTTGTGAAATTTCTGACCAACAAATTGAAAACTGTTGATTTAGAAGCTACCATGCCGTCTTATATGGCACCAGTTGAGAAACCATACAAAGCGTAGAGTTTGGGGCATAAACTCCCACTTACACAGATCACAGACCTTCATAAGAAAGGATTGATATTAAAATACAAGAAAAGATCCCAGATTTATCAATTGTACCTGGTGGATTGGGGTGATGAGTAGAAACAGTTTGCTGATAATCAAAATTACGTTCCTGTGCTACTGGTACTGAAGGTTGATTTTCCAGCTCCTCGTCAGCAAAATGAAACATATCATTCAGAACAAAATAACCCTTCTCTTGCGGAGCAAGGAAAAATGTCTGCACAAATTTCCTCCATCCACTGAAATCTTTTGACTTGACAGAACCAGAAACAACCACAAGAATGCCTCCATTCCAAGACTCAAGGGAATTTATTGTCTTGATCTCGATTCCGGTGAAACTTAGCGACATGATTAGTTGGTGAATTTTCTGAAGGAAAAACAGTTGCCACATTAACTGATAAGAAACATAACCCGATCAATACTTTTACCATGAATAAGTATTAACTCTAGAGAAGCATGTCAATCCCTGCACAAATGAGCACATAATGGGTGCAAATGCCAGTGAAGAGATGAAGGACCTCAAGCCAATGAGATTTTTTGGAAAACCAACTTGCAATTTCACAAGAAAATGCCTAAAAGGAGAAGGAGATTCTTGATTTACACAACTCCATTTGTAGCTGCTGCGAAGCAGATGAAGCCAAATGGTATTCATGTTGCTGGTGTTAAAGATGTCATCCAAAACATGAAATACTCCAATTACGGGAAATAATCCAGATTGCAGTTCTCTAACTAGAGAAATGTGCAGAATTCACTAGCTTAAACTAACATACTATTGTGAAAAAAACTTCCCTCATATTCCAACAATGAATACTTTGCCATAAACATAAAGGTAACTAGTTAAATTAGCTCAGATTCCCTTGAGATAAAAAATGCACATAATACTACTTATTTCTTAAGATCAGACTTTAAAACGTAAAAAGGGGTTCATAATTCCTCACTCTAGCTTTGATTCAGTAAACAACAAACCAAACTAGTACAAATCAAATGGAAAGGCATTACCATGTGAATACTTGAATCCTTAGCCGTCTTATTAAATATCAATGCGAAAAAAGGATCAAACATAATTCTTGATCGATAAATATCGCCAAAAAAAGTATTCGCCAAACAAATTAAGCTCATAAAACACATTAGTGAAGTCTTATTTAAATCTATCAAAACCATGGTTTTCAAATAATCTGAACACAAAGTCAAAAATTACATCCAAAAACAACAACTCCTAAAATTACCAGCATATCAGATGCAGATTGGCTGATGTCCCCGTCGACACGAAGCATGGAGCTCGACCCCGTGTAAAACTGGTGCACAACCTCCCGCTGCTGCTGGAACACCTGATAATACTGCTGAACGAAGTACGATCCAACCTAAAACAAAAAAAAAAAAAAAAAAATCCGCCATTAACAAAAAATAAAAAAATCAATTCAAATTACCAAATTAATCATGCAAAAACCACTTATCCACAGCACCAAACCTGAGTAACGGAAACTGGAGCAGCGTACTGATTCGCCATTCTGTTCAAATCGAGATCTAAAACCCTAGATCAACAGCCTCTAGGGTTTCGAGAACAAGAACCTTCTTTTTATTACTTTTTTTTTAAGTTCTTTGAATAAAGAATTGAAAAGCAACGATATTATTACTTTAATCGATTATTCTGCAACAACTGAAAGAACTGAACAAATCAAATAGATGAACAGTTGATTTTTTTTCAACTGTGTTTCAAATTGGGGGCAAAAAGAAGAAGAAGAAGATGAATCGAATTGAAATGGTGAGTGAGTGAGTGTGAAAGTGAGGAGACTAATTTAATTGTCAATTTTGTTTGCGTTTTTTTCGGCGTTAGGTTTTTGTGCGTGTGTGTGTGGTAGATTCGTGTACTATTAAGTATTAATGGCGTCAACGTGACGTAATTAGAAAAACTCGAGATTTTGGTTTCGACGGCTGGGATTGATTTGCGTTTGGGTTTAACTTTTGATGTGTGACAGGTAGGCCTTAGTTTGTTTTTAAGTTTGTCTAATCTCGATGTTAATGGAGACTAGAATATTTTGTTTGTGTTTATTTTTGAATGGAATTATGGTTTTCAGCTCGTTTTTTAAAACAACTTCGTTATGTTACTTCTATAGAATATAACACACGTATATAATACATATAAAACATATCTATGTCCGTATATGTGATAGATTTACTAGTTGTTTATATAATAAAGATGATAAAATAATAATAAAGCTTACTCATTATATCCGCTATATCATAAAAAATCAATTATATCAACGTATTTCCATTGATTTGACAAAATTAACCTAAAAAATGATTTTAAATGTGTTACGTACACATGCATCCATATTAATCCAAACACCTCATTTTTATTTAAGAAAAGAAAAACAATGGAATTTTTGAAAACACTGAAAAACCCAACTTATAATATGTATAGAAAAACATCAAAATTTTAAATACATATTCCTCTCGAACCAAGTTATAAGGTTTGATCTCAAATCTCTCTCTCTCTCTCTCTCTCTCTCCTAAGAAGAAAACCTTTTTTTTTAAATATCCAATTTGATCAACAACAGAGTATCGTAATTTAATTTATTATTCAGAAGTTGACACAAAAATCAACTTCAATAGTACATAAAGAATTAAAGCATTATACTATCCATGTAATGCATGCGAAAGAAAAAAAAAAACACAAACTCCAAAAAATCACCAAAAGATTCTGTCAAGACATATAGTTTACTTGTACAAGACTAATAAAAATAAAAATAAAAAAAAAACCCTCTAATTGTACAAGAAAGCTAAAGCAACGGCCAATAAAGTGAAGGTTAAGGCTTTAGCAAAAGGGGCTGAGTTGTTCGTTGGAGGAAGGACGGAATGTGGCAAAGGCGGGGGAGTTGTGCTTGACGGTGGCATTGCGGTGGAACCTTGGACATCAGTGACATTGATGGCTAGTCGTTGACCTAATGAACAGTGACTAGGGATAGTGCACATGAAACGGTGCTCGCCGGCGAAGGTGAGGGTGATTCTAGCGGGTCCCTCAGTTCTGCTGCTTGTGTCGATGTTGGTGTTGCACATGTCGTGCTCTGATCTTGACACTTCTGCGACGTCATGTGCTCCCGATAGAAAGTTGAACACTATATTGTAAAGATAAAATTAAATCAGAGACATATCTAAAGCAACCAAAACAAACAAAAGTAAAAACCCACAATTAAGAAACATGAAGAATTATTTGTATCATGTTACAAAAGCATACCTAATACATCTCCAACCACAAAACTTTGGCCTCTGGCCCAAGTTTGATATGCATCCAAACCACTAGGAGGGACAGTCCATTCAATATTGCCATCGACGATATGAGTCACCGGAACCCTTGACGGAGGTAGGACCGATGATGTAGTTGATTGCGTAAAAGTGACATGCAGCATAGAAACCACTACAAATACTATGAACAACAACATGTTCAATGTTCTTGCCATAATTCTCTGTTGTGTTCTTCAAATTAATTTTAGCAAGCCTTCTATATCTATACCTAAATTTTAGTTTTGTGTATGTATCTCTCAACAACAAACAAACGTATGAAGATGTTATTTAATTGTAATATGGCGTTTGTGTTCTTATATAGGCATAGAGGGGGCTGAGTCCGTGTGTAACTAGGTTTTCAAATTGGTGCCCAAGACATATCATATACTCACACATGGACAATATCTTCACTCCATTGTCGATTTGGATTGGGATTATGAAATAAGTTTTGACTAGTGAACCTACCTCCATGAAATAAATTTTCCTGTTATTCCGTTGAAGACTCAATATATCTAGTGTGACTGGGATTTGAGTTTGCCACTCCAAATGGGAGATTAACATATTTCCCGTACATTAACTTTTTTTCTCTTCATATTTATTCATTCAATTCTTGCAATAGATATTGTATTCTACGTGGACTTTATTGCAATTAAATCAGGTCCGTTGATGTCATCTTCTCTTGCCAGTTACCAACTTACCATTAATATGCTAATAGTCAATGATGACATGAATGGTAATAACTTTTGAATTCAATTCCTCTTTTGTTGTTTTTCATGTTATTTCTTTTTTTTTTCCTTTATTTAAATTAATACTTCTCTGGCTTCCGCGAATCTGAATTTTAAGAAATATAATCACATTTATCCAAAAAGCAATGATTTTTTTGGCACACTCAAAGCAACTGCATAATTATTGATCAAATCAAATTTATTTTGAGGTCAATTCTTTTAAACGGTCAATACTTTAGACATGAATTAAACTTTTGGGTTCGATGTATATTTCGGTAATCTAATATAAAATACTATTATTTCAGAAGCTTTTCGATATATTTTGAAATTTCATAAATGTTATAATTGTAATAAAATTGAAAACTACTACTAGATTTCGTTTCGGCAAAGTGAAAAACAAAAACGTTTCGTTGGTTTTCGAGGAACCATATGAAATTTTTGATCTGAACCTACCATGATAGAAAACGTGAACATTAAAATGTGCGCACTAAATATAAAAAACTAAAATTTACTTTTTATTTTCCAAAAAATAGTTGTTATGCAGTGTCGATGTTCTCAAGGAAAAGAAAAACACATCCACACCACCATTCTCATATATTCATAGAGTATTACTATTTGTCCTTTTAAATTATCAAAAAAATAAAATAAAATAAAAATATTTGTCCTTTTGAGTTCACACACTATCAGTCACTGTCTAAAAGCAACAACTCTTTTTGCTATCACTCACACTCTCACTCTTGCGCTCTGAATGATCAGTGTAAGTTCGTACGAGCCTCTGTTTTCTCTTTCAATTTACAATTCTTTTTAGGTTTTTTTCTAGGGTTTTTAATGCCCTTAATTCGCTTGTTTATCAGTTTATTTTGGGAATGATCAGTCGTTCATTCGTTGATTTTCGTGCCCGATTTTGGTTGAGCAGGTTTAAAGAAGAGGGTTTGTTGTGTTTTTGTCCTTTTTTGCTAATGTGGGTAATTTTTCGTGTGTGTTTGTGTCGCATGCAGAGAGGATTTTGTTTGATGTGTTGTTTTTAGAACTAATACGCTATTTCTGTTGATGGAGTGTTGTAATTTTGGACAATTGAAGCTGTAATCTTGTATATGTACGGATGATTTGAATTAACTTGTGGAATCTGTTGAAGAAATGGAATGTGAAATGCATTTGAAGTTTAAATGTAGGTTTTGGAGTATAATTTCTTACGATTTCAAAGGGTTATTGATTGTTTTGGCGGGATACGGTGCATTGGTGGTGCTTTAGCTTTCTGCGGTTTTGCTGTCCTTATGGGGAATTGTTATTAAATGCGCAAATGGCTTGTTCTGATCATTGAGATCTTTATGATATACGGTAGAGAGTTGTGAAATACCAACAAAATAGAACATCTGATAGTTTTTTGTCGAAAAAGAAATAAATTTGACAGTCAAAAGTTAAATTTGGTTAGCGAATATATTCGGTTTTCCTTTTTGTGGTATTAAATGTGCTCAGTGTATCTCTGTTCTTTTTTGGCGCTTTCTGTTATAAACAAAAGTTACACGTGGATATGGCTCATTCTATAAATTTATTCGTTCCTAAATGGAAATTGCTCGTTGCTTTTGGCTGTTGACCACAATCTATATTAAGATCTGTTCATTGCTTGCCTAGTCGTTGGGAATTTTAGTGTATAAGCTTTAAACACACACTTGATCCTTTGACCTGCTTTGTTAAATTCACTGATGATATGTGCGGAAAAAGTTCGGCGAGTATGCAATCTATACTTTTAATTATAGGTTAGAACTGGATCCATATGTCCTATTTATCTGCTTTACTCTATGGTGTTTTGTTATTAGAATTATATTTCTTCATTTCTTGATGGCTTGTAACCATCTTTGGTCAGCGGGAGGCCTATTGTTGCTATAGGGATTCAATGCATGATAGCAAAAGTTGTTACTTCATGCCCACCGATCAGTTAGCTATTATCCTAGTATCGTTTTAAGTTATGTAACGTTGCATGACCAAATTAGTTGAGTCTGTTGAACTTCATATGGATTGGAGTTGTAATTGCTATATCAGGAGATAAAATTTAACAGATTACTTAAAGTAGTGGTAATTATTTGACCCGCTGCAGTGTTCTTGTTTGGTATTCTGTGCATCGCACTTCAAGTTTTGTTAAGTTTAACCATGAGCCAGTTGGACAGGCCTAGTTTTGTATTGCTTTACTCTTGCTGACTGAAATAAGGATGTAATTGTGTGACCTGCTTCATTGTTCATGGTTTTTCTTCTGTGTTCATTACTTATGGTTTTACATCTATAATTTTATGTTTAATGTACCACTTCAGCAGGTCTAATTTTTTCGCTCTTGTGTTCTACTTGCTGACAAGATTAATGAATGCAGATATGTCAAAATGAGCAAAAAGGTAGGAAAAGTGAGAATCGCAAATGCCTTTCGTGCTATGAAGGGCATGGGGATCTCGGAAGATAAAGTGAAGCCTGTACTGAAGGATTTGCTCAAAGTGCACGAAAAAAACTGGGAACTTATTGAAAAGGATGGTTTTATGGCCCTTGCTGATGCTATATTTGAGAGAGAGGAAGCAGCAGTAAGTATTTCAGCCTAATACCCAGCCCCTATGAAAGTCTCCAAGTTTTTTGCAGTCTCCCTCTTCCCCTCTCTCTTTTTGAGTATTGGGTTATTTTTTTGTTGTTTAGTTCGTATCATGCCTTTCTTTGTTTAATTCGTATCTTGGCTACGGTTATTCACCCTTACTAGTTTTGATTATATCCTCAATCAAAGAGCTAAGGTATTGATTCTTATTATCATTCAGGCAGAGGAGCCTCCAAAGAAGGTTGTGAATAGTGAGGTATGTCTGCTCAATCATGGTTCCTTAAATATGAATCTCGTAATACTGATTGTACTTGTACAATAGTATCTTTATCACTGCACTAATGTAATTATACAAACTGAGGATTTTGTTTGCTAATACTTTTATCATTCTCATTTTTTAGACAGGAGAGCACTCAGGGAACCTTGTGCACAGTGAGGTAGATGAACTCTCTTTGTTATAGTCACGCGGTGTAGATTTAAACAATCACTTGTTATTAGTTCATTTCCAGTATCTTTATTTGCTCTTAATTTTTCATCATTTGACACTGTATACTGCCTTAATGTTCCTAAACAGGTGGAGGATGACATGGAGGAAGAAGCTGAGGCAAATGAAGAGCTTGAGCGTCCTTTTAAAAGAAAACGACTTAGAGACAGAGATGGTCAAACCTCTTCATCGCATATGTCTAATTCTGGCGTTATCAAAAATGCACTTTTCATGCCTAACGAAGAACCAGATATTGCTGAGCACACAAAGGTTAAATCACAGGTTGTCACATGGCAATCCCTTGGTAAAACTAGAGGAAAGAAACCAATTTCGCCCATGTCTTTGGTTGTTTACGAGAATGGTGATCCCTGCCAACCCAGCGGCATCAGCAGCAGTCAGCAAAACATCCCATTAAGAATTGAATCTGGACCACCTCAGTTAATGAAGCTCAGAGATAGAAGGCACGGATCTGTCTCTCCTGAGGGAAGGGGACAAGTTACGGAGAGTTCATCACATGCTCTTTTTCTTAAAGGACCAATAGTTGAGCCTGGCGCTGTTTTGTCACTCAAACAGGCGAGCCATGCAACTGCTGCTCTAATCAAGCCTAAAGACGAGCCTGTTACAGATGACATACCGCTCATGGAGGCTCCTACAACGGTCATTCATCCAGGTATGTTTTTCTTCGTCCTGTGGAACAGCCTTTACCATGTCTAGCATTGCGTTCTTTGATTCATTGAAATGGCATCAATTATCTTGATCTCAATTTCTTTAGGAGATACCTTGGCTGTATGTCTTTTAATGTTTGTCCATGTAGTTGGTCCTTCATAGATAACCTTAGTCTCTAGTATTTTGCAGTTCTTTTTAATGTCTGAAGTCTTAACTTCTTTTGTTATAGCTGTTAATTCATATTCTTTTATTAATCAACGGGAACTAGTAATAATGAGAGTTTTCAATCATATGTATTAGTTCAACATTTTTTATTTGTATTTCGTTGTTTATGCCAGTGAGGTCTTAGATTGTGACTTAAGATGCCCTTAAATAGATTAAAGCTCTCATCATCAGTTATACTGACGACTCCTTCATCATTCCACTTGATGTAAATCTTCACCAAGGTGAATATATTTCATGGAAGTGTTGCAGAATTTTGTGGTAGTACTCATTTTCAGACTTAACTCTATAACTTTCAGATCCATCAAGTGGAGGAGGTTCATCAAGTAGAGACGGAACAATCAGAGGAAACTGTGCTCCTAAGCTCTCATTATCTCAATCTGTATGTGCAACTGAAACTGCGGATGGCACTGCCTCTGCAAATAAACTGAGAAGCAAGGGCAAGCTGGCAACTGTCTTTGGTGAATGTTCTTCTAACCTGGAGATTGCTTCCTCACCTGCTGGGGAGGTGAAAATCTTTTTCAGCTGCGACACAGCTCTTGGAAGGCCCAACTTTGAAATGCCCAATCTCGAAGCAGTTATAAAATCCGTGGAGGAAAAATATCTTAGACCATACCAAACTTTGGACCCAAACTTGTCAGTGATGAATCTTATGAAAGAAATGTGTCAGTGCTTTCTGCAATTTGGAACAAAGGCCAATAGCGAGTCCCTAGAAATCCCAGAGCCGACCCCTACTGTTGATTTACAGAGAAAATCTTCTGGAGCTGATGCTCTGGGTGCCAGAGACCCGTGCTTTAGTCTTTTGAATGGCTCAGTTGATACTCAGTCTGAAATGCTACCCCTTTGTCCACATCCCGAAATAATAGATGACGGCTCACCGTCAAACAACAATGCTGGTGGAGACAAGAGTGGACCTGATGGAGGGAAACAAGGCGATTGTGCCGAAGAAACAGATAATCTGAGCTTAATGGTTATTCAGCAGCCCCAGCCTACTCCTGGAACAAGCAGATCAGTTCATAGTGTTGTTGACATAGCCAAGGGACAAGAAAAAGTATTAGTCTTAATGGTGAATCAAGTCAATGATGATGGTCTGCCATTTTTTTTCTATACACCTCAAAATGCAATTTTCAAGAGTGCACATGTGGATTTTTCTCTTGCTCAAATTGGAGATAATAACTGTTGTTCTGCTTGTTTTGGGGATTGTCTGACATCAGCCACAGCTTGTGCTTGTGCGCGAGAATCTGGAGGTGTGTTTGCCTATACTACAGATGGCCTTGTTAAGGAGGAGCTTCTGAATGAGTGCATTTCCATGAAACGCGATCCAAAGAGACATCAACAAAGTTTCTGTAAGGAATGCCCTCTGGAAAGATCAAAAGGTCATGACAAAATGGAACCTTGCAAAGGGCATCTAACTAGGAAGTTTATTAAAGAATGTTGGTGGAAATGTGGCTGTAATAAGCAGTGTGGAAATCGAGTGGTACAAAGGGGAATAAGCCGCTATTTACAGGTAATTCTTCATGGTTGAGTTATGCCATGTTCTTTTCTCAATCCCCTGCTTGTGATTTAAGGAGTTAGCAACTGTTTTCGATATTAATTGTTATAAAGCTCCTCTGTTTTCTTCCTTATCATGGGTTGTTAGGTGTTTATGACCCCTGAAAGGAAAGGGTGGGGGCTACGTACTCTGGAGGATCTGCCTAAAGGTGCATTTATTTGTGAGTATGTTGGAGAAGTTCTCACCACTGTGGAGCTCTTTGATCGTGTCCTGCAGAGTCAGAATGCGGAGAAACATATATATCCGGTGTTTCTTGATGCTGATTGGAGTGCGGATGGAGTTCTTAAAGATGAAGATGCACTTTGTTTAGATACCGCGTATTTTGGCAATGTTGCAAGGTTTATTAATCACAGGTAAGTTGATTTTTAAGTTTGCTTTAAGCCTTTGGGTTGTTACATTTTTTCTTTTAAATTACAAGTGGGCATACTGCCTCTTCTTATCCATTGACTGATTTAGATATCATCCTTCAAGTTGATTCCTCAGAAATTGCTTTTGATTCTAAGATTATAGTGGTCTCTATAATGAGCTGTGTTGTTGCCTGGCCACTGCTAATCCTGGTACACGTGCTGGATGCACCCTAGAGCATGAATGAAAACACACAGAATGATTCCCTTTTCAGTTATTTGAAATATTTTCTGACTGCAACTGCAAATTTTCTTGACATCCTTCCTTTTGCTGCAATCACACTAGATGTTATGACTCAAACCTGGTGGACATACCAGTGGAAGTGGAGACTCCTGATCACCACTACTACCATGTACGGAATCATGTCATATTTCTCTGTTATTTCCCTTAATCCATATTTATAGCTGTTTGGAGTCAAGTACAGGCATAAGTAATTTTTCGGATTTTGTCTCTCCCTGTAGATTGCCTTCTTCACTACAAGAGAAGTGAAAGCCATGGAGGAACTCACTTGGGTAAGTTGGAATTTTGGGGTTTATGTTTTTTCCTCATCACAGTTCTAGAGAAGTATAGCTTGAGTATACTGCTGTATGTTACTGGTAAGTAATTTATTTTTTGGGACTGAAACTCTTGTTTTTCCCAGAGATCATTAGTGTTAAAATGTTATTAGTGAAAACGTTTTGAACCTGGATTATCTCTGAGATGTGCTCCTCTTCTAGTTAGACTGGCTTCATATTGCTAAGGTGCATTTTGATGTCATCAAACTATATTTACTGGTTTAATAAAACATGCAACTTGTGATTAAAAAGCTTTCAACAGGTTTAGGTGAAAAACCTGCCACACAAAGGTACTTCAGTAGTATGCTTAGATCAAATCTAACACTTTTAAACATGGATGTTGCTTGTTCACCGAAGTAAGTCGTATTATAATAAATAGTTAAAAATCAATCTTAATTACTTCATAGCTATACGTTTAACCGACCCGGAGACACTTACTATATTAAATTGTATTAAGTTGTATTGTCAGGCACCTTTTCGTTTACGCGTGTGTAGGAAATCATGTGACCTTTATCTTAGATACATTACATTTCGATTGTACCATTATAAAAGTTATTGACATTATCCAATATGTTTTACAAAAGACTGTTTTTCTCCTTTTCTTTTGTGGCCAAAATAGAAAAAGTGCTCACAAGCTCAATTTCTGCAGAGAGTTTCCAACATCTTGAGTCTGATTCTAGTTTGTGTAATTGAAGGGCTTTTTGAATATTAATAGTGTATAGCAATTCATCAATTAAACTAAAAAGTTTTATCTAACTGCCCATGAATATATGAAGATAGATTTTGCAATCGGAAGAGACACAGGGTTTTAGGCTTATTCTTGGTTATTTTTTTCTTTTTCTGGGTTTATATCAAAAGCAAGCCGTTCACGCTGAGACAAAGGGCAGGTTGCTGTCTAATACAAGAAAATGCTCTATTCATGATTGTGCTTGTGCTTGTTTATCTGCATAATGCATCCACTTTCACTATGTAATTACAGTTATGATTTTCAAGCATTTATGAAGTACAAAATGATCATGAATTTTTTATTCTTTTGCTGCTGAAGTTGAATATGTTTTGCATTCAGGACTATGGTATTGATTTTAACGATAATGATTCCTATATCAAGGCATTTCGTTGTCAATGTGGCAGCAAGTTCTGCCGCGGCATAAAGCGTTATAGTAAGTTATACTTTCCAAGGCAGTATGTCTATTTTTCCTTGTTCCAGATTATTGCGTTTGAAAGAATTCATCTATTTGGTTGTTTCTTTCTGCGGTGGCAGGTTGTTGGGGGGTTGAAATGACTATTAGCCACATCTTGAAAGTTGAAATGACTTGGTTATTATGCTTGTTAACATATATCTTCATTTAATCATCTACCAATTTGGAAATAAGGGTTAAGTGAGGTTTTGTGTAATTGCATATTTAACACCACTTGTAAGTTAAACTAACACTACAGAGCACCCCCAAAATCTTGGAAAATATTACAGATAGGCCTCTTACCTTTTAGTGTTTGAAAAGCTTGAGGGGTGTCTGTGGAAATATTCAACCTTATCAGATGTGTTGTAATTAGATCAAACTTTCGTTTTTTTTTTGGGGGTGGTGGTGGTGTTGATTTAGTCATGCCATGAGTACAAATTGGCACTTTCCTTCAGCTGTAAACTTTTAACATGTTCTCCGCGTGTATATGTATTCGCACATCCCTGAATCGAGTATTGTTCATCCATTCCTGTTGTTAATGATGTTTATGTTGATAATGTTATAATTTTGTCGTCTCAAAGTTCGGTTTTATATATCTAGAAAACTGAGAATAGTTTGTTACTTCATTTAGTTTCCGAGCTGCCATTATTTCTCCTAACCAGCCGATTCTATTTTGTAGGATCAAGGGTTACCAGAAAATGATGACCTCGTGGCTCTTGCTTTTGCTCATGTAACTAACCAGAAATCGCCTTGGTTTGTAGTTATTTTGTAAGGTGTTGCCACCTCGCTATGTTGTTTTGTAATATATCAGCAATGGATGGCAGAAAATGTTCAGTGCACTGGTGATATTTATCTTATCTGTAGATACTAATTGTAAGAGAACGGTGCATGTTTTGTCTCTAAGAGACCTTCTCCTTGCCTGATCCTCTTTCATCAATTGCTATATTTCTTTTGCATGTATTTTTGATAATAGATGCTGTCTTATAGTCTTATTTCACCATCGACAATCATTCTCTGTTTGGTTTCGGATCTTAATTTTTACTAATAACAAAAATATCTCACATATGATATGACTAAGGTCTATTAGATTAGTGCATCGGTCCTGTACTTGGATGAAAGGTTTGAATTGATCTAATTATAGAAATATTTTTGTTGTTTGAATAATTACATTTTACAAAGATTTCTTTTAAGTTTGAGTGTCTACGGGGACACTTGGATAAAATTTGAATTTTTACGTGTCTTTGCTCTAAAAATTTCATGTTGTTGAAGCTTCACGGTGTGCAACTATCATTATTCAAACAGTAAGAGATTATAATTAGATACAAATTTTAGTGGTGTATACTGTATATATAGCTATATCCCTCGACTCAATCAAAGAGTGTAATCGCAAATATCCACAGATTACATAACAGGTCAGGAAATATTTTCATCCAAACAAAAAAGGTCAGGACATATTCTTATACGAGGGAAAACGATTTTTATTATTTATCCATGAGATATTTTATGCTCTGGTCACAACAACTTTTTTCGGCAATTTTTGATATTACAAGTAAATAATAATGGGTACTTTGAATAAAATCATTTCCTTTTATTTTTTTTTAGCATAAAACCATTTTTGTTTTTTTTTTTGGTAATTAAAACCATTTCTTTCTTATTACGTACAAAATCTAGAATTATTTGTACTTAGATCATCACGGACAAGATTTCAGGCCCAATTACCCAACATTACGAACCAAAAATAAAATAAAACTCATTATTACTTTAGCCCACGAAAGTGGGCTAATGGATGAAACCCTAGCCCACTCCGCATACCCCTTTTCACTTGTAATATAAAACCCTCAAACCACACTCCTCCGTCCTCATTTCAGCAGAAGAACGCAAACATGTCGAAGCGAGGTACGAAAAACCCTAATTCTTCTCCTATATCACAAAATCCTACATTAGCATCAATGATTAATCGATTATTCACGTTTTCTCTACAATCTCAAAATTCGATTATCAATGATTAGTCGATTATTTACATTAATATTCGTGTTTTTGTTCCACAGGTCGCGGAGGATCGGCCGGTAACAAGTTCCGTATGTCGCTCGGTCTGCCGGTGGCGGCGACGGTGAACTGCGCCGATAACACCGGAGCGAAGAATCTGTACATCATCTCGGTGAAAGGAATCAAAGGTAGGCTCAACAGGCTTCCATCTGCCTGCGTTGGCGATATGGTGATGGCTACGGTGAAAAAAGGTAAGCCAGATCTGCGTAAGAAGGTCATGCCAGCTGTCATCGTTCGTCAGCGCAAGCCGTGGCGCCGAAAGGACGGTGTGTTCATGTACTTTGAGGACAATGCTGGAGTCATTGTGAATCCCAAGGGTGAAATGAAAGGTGAAATTTGTTGTTGATGTTTTTGTTTTTGTTTGTGTGTTGAAATTGATTGTTGTTGTTGGTGTTGTTAGTAGCTTTTTGTGATGGATTGAATTGTTGAAATTGATCGTTGTTGTTGTTGATATTGTTGTTAGCTTGTTGTGATGAATTGAGTTCGTGATTTTGTGTAGGTTCTGCGATTACTGGTCCTATTGGGAAGGAGTGTGCTGATCTATGGCCTAGGATTGCGAGTGCCGCAAATGCTATCGTTTAGGAGTCGATTGGAACTTTTGAAGTTTTGTGGTTGTTTCTTTTTTTGATTTAAAGTGACTTTATTTAAGGATGGAATTTGTTTTGTATGGGATGTTAGCACGTTTTGTTGGGATATTAAGTAGATTAAACTTTGCAAATCCTTTTTAATATATAGTGTTTGATGATTTGTTCTTTAATGCTTTTCAGTGATATTCGGTAGTTTTATGATTGGATAAATTTATAGGTTAATGTTATTAGCTAATCTGCTCTGTTAGTTTTGAAGTTATGACTTCTGAGGCAATTGAAGATGATGTTTTTGCTTGTCTTTTTGATTGTATATAGCTAGTTCAAGACTTCTAGGTAGAGAACTTAGAATGTTGATATGATAGGATGGATGCGGTTAGTTAATATCGTGTGATAAAAGTTTTATCTCACATGCAATATTCCCTCATCTTTGATATCTTTGGGCTTATAAGTTGCGCATCTCTCGTCTCTTATCTCCTAAAAAGGCATGCAGAACTTTTACCTAAGCAGATGAATAAAGTAGGTTAATTTTTCTTGGTTTTCCATTATCTTGTTGTCTAGTTGCAGTGTATCTTCTTTCAATTTGTTTATAAGTTGTCATTCATCACAATTTACAATAGTTATACTATGCCTTGCAGCCATAAAGCAGAGTATCGAGTTCATGTTCATTGTTGACTTGAGTTCCAGATTTTGATTACTAAAAGTGTACAGATAGAAATTCATAATTTTCTTGACCAAGGTAGTCCTATTTGCTTCGCTCAATACATTTTAGTTGTAATAATCTTGAAAAAATTATTTGGTATGCATATTCCCAGTACTTGAAGGTGTTGTCAAATCCTACAACTACTAAGTTTTCACATGACTTAGAAGTGTACTATGTAAGCATTTACATATCTGATCAAATTCGGTAAAATAACATGTTGAAATGTTATATTGGTAGGTTTTTATTAAGTACTTTCTTAACATTATCCGATAGTTCTTGTTCATCAGCTCATTAAGGTGTTTTTCCTGTAGGTTATTTGTATGCATTGAAATTTTTTGTGCTGTTTGGATGTATAAATAAATTTCCATGTTTGGTTTGTTCATATTTAATTTGAAATATGTTCTCTATGTAGGAAATTCTCTCTATAGTCTTTAAGAAAATTTTAATGACCTATACAATTGATGTGTTATTTTGAAAAGTGAGTATTTTGGCTATAACTTTTATGTTAAGTGGGTTAAAAATTCAGATATTTGCTTACCAGTTTGATAGTGTGATAGCATGCATGATAAAATATTAGAATGTATATGTAGTTATCAAAACTTTAATTAACAAATCGATGATGCTACAGTTATTACTTTATGCGATATTATTAGTGGCGTGTGCAAATATATGGTTGAAAATTTCTTGAATATGAATGTTAATTTACGTAGTACTAGCTATTCTTGACCCATAAATCGTCGAAACGTGTCACCCCCCATTCTCAGACCTTATGTATCTGTAGGCGAATTCAGAAACCGGATAAAAGAATAGGATTCTACTTAATGCACTATGTCAATGGCCACCCTAGTTCACAAAAAAAAAAAGGCCACCTAGTTGACTATCAAGCCTCCATTTGAATAACGGATAATAATATATCTAATTAACTGAGGGTATTCGTCGGATATTCATACTAGAAAAGAAATAGCATTCTCTAATATGATGGGGTTTTAATCAGTAGGGTTTTCTAGAGAATCCTATAAAAAATTATTACGACTTTATATTTTGACAATGAAAAGTTTGAAGAAAATCAACGATTAAAAGGACATGTATAATTAGAGATTGGTCAATTAAATATACGCATGTAAAAGTCTACGCAGACTATGGCAAACTGATATCTTTTTGACAACATATGTAAATAAATAAAAATTAGACGATGAGAAATTGCCAAATATTGAAAGGAAAAAGCGAGATTCACAAACTCAAAAAAAAAAAAAAGGTGAAAAGACTATGAATTTTGAAGTTCTTAGCATGAGCCTGAAACTAACTGAGCACATGAAATATTTTCATAAATGTACAACAATATTTTAGAAGACAAGGATTTTTCTAAAGAAAAGATAATTTAAAAGTCAATACTAATAAATTCATTTGAAGTTATCTTTGTGTTAATGAATTATGTTATTCTCTATTTGCAATGAAAATAACAATTCTTTCCGATTAGAACTCCATATTTCTCATAACGAGAACTATCTCCAACTCCCTTTATTGTATTGTTCATGTTTTTTTCAGTTTAACTTCATTTTGACATTTGTTATTTTTTTAGTATAAATTAGCTTCTCCAGCCTAAAAGTCAGAATAATTATTATATATAAAGAAGCACAAAAGTCAGAAGCAGCCAAATGTGAACAGCACACAGCAAAAAGAAGAAGAGCGCATTCGTCACAGTTGTTATTTTGCCCCACCAAAAATCCACACGTGTCATTTATTACCTAAATGAATACGTATATATGAACATTGTACACGCATATCAACTTGTCGCATATTTCTATACAAGTTATGCTCGTCCATCACGAGATGGTGGCTTATATATATATATATATATATATATATATATTCTAATAATAGTTCCATAATTGGAGATGGTGCTACCGTATTCTGAGTTGCGGCGATTTTAGGTAAGAACTTAACAGCCTCCATTCTTATTCGAGAAAGAAGAAAAAAACGATATTCTTTTTTAAGCCATGCTGTAAAAAATATTGGATTTACGATGATTTTTCGAACTTTGTTTTGGTGTTTGATTGATATATCCTGCATGTAAGTGAAAACGAGGCTCGTGTTTATTGATTGATTCGAGTTGTATCATTTAGCGCACAACTGGTGATGTATCAAGTTATTAGCCTTAACGTGCTCGAATTGATGAGTAGCTGATTTTTTTGAGCTTTGCTGTTGTGTACAAACTCAGTTTTTGCTTTACCAGATTTCTGGTTGAGTTGTGAGGAAAAGCGAGCTGGTTCTTTGTAAGGAGAGCCAATAGTTTTGACCTTAAAATTTTAGGAAATGGTCGTAGCTAAGATTTAGTCCACTTTGAGGATGCGCCGTGTGGAGTAACCATAGCTGAGTAGGAGCGGATTCTGAGGTACAGCGTTGATAGGGAACTTTTCATACGTTACGAGCTTGAATGTTTTGTTTGTTCTGGATGATATTTTATATATATATGGTCGAAAAGCATGCATCTTTTCCGGTACTGCTCGTGATAAAACTAGGCCTCGTTGTTCTTGTAATATATTATTGAGTTTTGGGTAACATTTCTATTAATCATGCATATATATTGCTTTTATGTGTATATAGTAGTCCAATATTCAGGAAGTGGAAAATGGAAGAAAAATGTTAGCTGCTATGTGATTTTATCTGGAGGCTGTATCTTGTTTGCCAATATAAATGTATGATTTCATACTATGGTGTCTAAACGGTACTGTTTAAACCATTTGAAACTTTGTACCTAGGTTCTGATGCCGTAGATCCTCTGATATCTATTTCCATCTTTTATATTTCTTTGCGGTCTTAACAGGGGAAGATTTCTTGTTGATGTGTTTAGAAATAGGCCTGTTTGGTGCTACTTTTGCTTACTTTTTCTCGGAGTAGATGACAATATATTATGCACTTTAACATCTGACATATGCTTTATAGGTAATCATCTGGAATCATATAAGTAGGTGACTTGAGAAATGCAGTTGGTACCTTTCAAGATACATTGACGACACAGTTGTATAATACAGTCCTATGATGGAAGGTAGACAAGCTTCATTTATTCAGGGATCGGGTTTAAGACAACTCAGTAACTGTGTGGCATCGGGGGCTCTATCTTCTCCATTTCCTGGTCTTCCGACACCTTTGGACGAAACATGTCCAAGGTTTCTCCACTATCAGCAGAGTTCCCTAGAGGGGGAACTCATGGAAGATTCTCCAGCTGATGTTACACAGCTATCTTCCAATAGTGGTGTTGTCGGGCATGTATTTTCTTCGTCTTTAGGATTTTCTAACAATCTTCATTTTTCATCCGGTCAACATGAAGAAAGTCATCCGAGACAATACCTATTCGTTTCTCATCCCGCAAATAGTGGGAAGCCAATTATGTTACCATTTGTTGACTCTGGAGTTCTTCGATCCGCTGCACAGAATCACTTGAACAAAGATAATAATGAGCCCTGGTGTGCAGATGCATTGCCTGAGTTTCTCGATATTTCTTTCGGTGACACGATCCAGAATAGTGATCCTTATGGTAGTAAGAATGGAGACATTGCCATTCTATCTGAAGATATCACTAAGAAAAACGACTGGCAGAATTGGACCGATCAGCTGATCAGTGGCGATGCTTTGTCTTCTGATTGGAATGAGCTTCTTGCAGATGCAAATGCTGCAGATCCAGATCCTAGGGTGGGTTTTACTTCTATGTGCATCACTTTAATGGCAGTCTTTTACTCTTTTTATTTTTGATTCCAATGACTTTTGTCTTTCTTCTATTAATTTAGGTATCTTGCCAGATATTTAGCCAGCCAATGAATTCATTGATGCAGCAGCCCTTCATTTCCCAAAATCTCTCAGGTACACCTAGAGAAATTTGCGCTAGTGTTGGTCAATCATCCTCTGAAAATTTGGGTCCAACAAAGCATCGCATGCGTTGGACTACAGAACTTCACGAGTCCTTTGTGAAAGCGGTCAACAAGCTTGGTGGAAGCGAAAGTAAATTTTTTTTTTTTTTTTTTTTTTGCTTTACGTCTTTGAAAGTGATATAGTGTACAACTAACGGTCACTCTTAACAAAAAGTGCTCTTATTTTGACATAGGAGCTACTCCCAAGTGTGTCCTGAATCTAATGAAAGTTGAAGGTCTGACCATCTATCATGTAAAAAGCCACCTGCAGGTATGTTATGTTCTATGGCAATGATCTGTTCTAAACTTGCATTGATTGGGTTTTCTGAGTATACACTCAAATATCTGTGCTTTAAACTGCAGAAGTACCGAACTGCTAAATGCAAACCAGAGACAACCGAAGGTGTGCCTGAGTTTCCTAAAGTTTTTGCTATAGCTTTTGTGCTTCACATCTTTACGTCTGTGCATCGATGAGACATGCAGCCGTATGACATTTTCTGAAATAACTTTCGTGATATGAGAACGAATTGCTTTTCTCATCTTATTTCTTCCTTTGTAGTGGCTGTGTCTAGTTTACTTGGATGTCACCCAAGGATATCACTAGTTCGATTTATGTTTGATTGCATCCAAGTTTGTGCTTCTAATTGTTTTAGCTCATTTATTTACTTGCTCAACTATATCTGAGGCTCTGTGCACGCATTCCGTTAATATGAGAAATAAACCAAGACATTAATTTCGCGAGTTGCCGTTGAATTCTATTTTATTTCCTTTGATACTCTTCTTTCTTTCTGGAGATTACATTCTTTTACAGTCTCATCGCCCTGAAATGGTTGATTGTTCTTTCAAAAGCATAATTTTGTGAAATGTGATTAAAGTAATGATATTTCATTTCTCCCAGGAAGAAATGAATCAGATATAATGACTGATCTAACATGTGTTAGAAATTTAGAATAGAACACTTGAGCGAGGCAAGCGAGAAAGATGTCATTCAACATATTATACCATTCCATGCTTGCCAAATGCTATTATTTAGTAACCAGTGTTCTGTTAAAGCTGCTAGCATATTATTCACCATGTTTATCTTTAAATTTCTTATTTAATGCCAAACCACTGTAGAAAAGATAGAAGTGCTTGATGATGTTTATTATATGCTAAATGACTTTTTGACTTTAATATTCACAATGTTCTTTTTCTGCCAAAACAAAAACATATGAGCTTGCAGTTGAGCTTCTCACTCTTGTGACCTAGAATCTGACTTAATCAACAATTATTTACTCTTTCATATGCAAAGTACACACGCATACATTCATGTATAAATACATTTTTTGAAGTAGATTATAGAGTTATGCTACACAGGTAAACACTACATATATGAACTTTGCATTATTTATAATTTCTTTTACTTTGTGATAACCTTAAAAACTAGAGATTGGCTCCGTTTAAATTTTGAATATTCTTGGCTTCTCAGGTATTTAATAAAGAAAAAAATGTATATATATATATATGAGAGGCTAATTAATTCCTTTTTAAATTTTATTTTGCAGAATCCTCAGAAGGAAAGTCGGCCTCCGTTGAAGGTTTCTCATCCCTGGACTTAACAAAGTGAGTTCTGATTAAGTTTAGAGAATTGTGGCTGCCACATTATAGCAGTTAGTGATATAGGCAGAAAAGCTTTTAACTAACTTTGTCATGTTACTTCACTAGGAAATCCATCACCTGTTGGTGGTGTCGGTTTTAGGTACTGGCTACCACCTTCCTCTTTTGTGAGGACATATGTCTTTGCCTTGTGTCAAACATAAAGGAGAAAATATATGAACTTTTTAAAATGTGCAATGTCTTGAGAAAATGCTAAATTTTGTGAACACGTCTCTACTACTGTCATTTAGCTACTTCCTAAGACAGTCTCTTTCTGATTGTTACCTTGGTCTTAAAACAGGGGTATTGAGATCACCGAAGCGCTTAGAATGCAGATGGAAGTTCAAAAGCAGCTGCATGAACAACTTGAGGTATGAATTCGTGTTTCGTGAATTCTGCTCGACGTGCATTGTTTTGTTTCAAAAGTAGATGGCATATCATGTACAGAGAATAAAAAAATATTAAAGTTTTGTTTGTGAAGAATTTGATTGCTTGTTTACAATTCCATTAGTAATTCAAACTCCTTGCAGTCAGCATAATCCTGCAATTACTTAAAACTAGCAGAAATTGAGAGGTTTTTAGAAATGCGTGCTTATATAAATGTTCAAGAATTAATTCTCAATTATATACCATATAATGAATGATATAATAGCAGAAGTAAGCATTGTCATTCTCTTTTCTTTTAGCTTCCTGATTGTGTGAAAATATCCTGCCCTTGGAGAAACTCTGCATGTTACTTAAGCTTGTACTATCGCGAACTTTTACCTTTCATATATTAATTAAAAACAGGGAACAGACTTATGTTTCTCTCATTCCGTTCTTGGTAAAAGAGATGCTATACACTAGTCTTCTCTTCATAAACCGGTGCCTAGTTCTTCTTTGTGCAGATTCAAAGAAATCTACAGCTTCGTATTGAAGAGCAAAGTAGATATCTCCAGATGATGTTTGAGAAACAGAGCAGTGCGAGCATTGACTTGCTAAAGAGGGGTTTATCCACCAGCAAGAACCATTTAAAAGGGTCGGCGGAGACGGTGCAAAATTCTTCTACCAACAAAAATTTATTTGTGGAAACTGATAGCAAGGAAACGGGAGGCGAGACAGCCGATATAGACACAACATCAAGAGAAACTTCTGAGGTGGTGAAAGATAAACGAAAGGCACATGAGGCTGGAGTTCTTGAAAATTCAGAAGTGTTTGTTGGCATTGGTGGCACATCCAACTCGCCACCGATGAAGTGTGTGAAAGTGCATGCTTAGGCAGTAAGCCATGGAACTCTCGCAGGCATTGCTCCCCCCCCCCCCCCCCCCCCCCCCCCCCCTTTCTGTCTCTAAATATTGTGGTCTAACATTAGAATATTCGAACGTGAAACTACTTCTTGCAACTGGGACAATGTTGGTTTTTTCTTCTATTTTCCCCTTGAGAGTAGCTTTTGGGGTGGACCTAACCAAAAATCTTTGTAGGATTTTATCAGATTTATTAAAGTATTGCATGTAATAAGGTGTAAATAAGGATATATCTCTGTTATTATGCTGAACTATAAAAAAATAGCAAGATGAGCGATGGAGTACTTAGATCCATTAAATAGATTCCCAGGTTTTGACCATCTATGTATGCGATAGTTTCTGTGCAGCAGAATCTTTTCTCATGAAAACACATGGGCGTCGGATATTTTACATTGGGGATTTTACCCATATGTCTATTTAAAACTAGTTTATTTGTTATGCCCTATGGGCACCACTGTGATAAAATAAATATATATATGGTTTACTCGTTAGACTTCGTGCAAACATAAAGATGTCCAGAACCCGATTAATATAGCTGATTACTCTGCCATAATTTGTCTCAGGAATGCCAGTTCTATTTCTTTTTCAAATTATATATATTATTGGCTACATTTTCATTTTGATAATTTAAACTTCAATGTAGTTCAAAAATTTGTTTGTGTCCAAAAATTCTCAATCCCCTACTTCATTGGGTGCCCTCTTCTGTCCTTGAGGCCTCAGTTGTTGCATCAATGGCAGAGTCGACAATAACCACTGGATCGTACATTGATTCCTCTGGCATTTTACCCAATGTTGAGCCATTGTCGTCCTCCAAAGGGGGATTCTTTCCCTGGTTTGATTCTTCTCCTCTAGTACTGATCAAATTCTCCTCTTCCATCGATTCTTTATCATGAAGTTCTTGCAGTTTCTGAAGCGCTCGAGTAGCAGCATCTGTAGGCCACTCTTCATCATTTAAATCTCTGAAACATAAGAAATGCCCGAATTGAGAACTTTAGAAGAAATTTTACGTGGTAACAGTTTTGTGAATTATTATGATGATTTGATCAACTCCCAGTCAGGCAGTTCTTTTACGGTTTTCCAAAGTCTATACAGAACTATCCAAACGATTCCCATTGGCATTTGAGTAAATTAGGAGATAAACTTTACCTCAGAGGACGTAATCCAGCAGAAGTGAAGGATTCTTCGAGTCTAGACAAGATATTGGATGACCAAGTTATTATACTCTCTGTAAGGTATTCCCCACTTCTTGCAATTTCCACCAAGAATTGTGTGTCCAGGACAAACTGCACAAAACAGAAATTTTAACGAAAGAAGTTGAAGGATAACTAGATAACATTCAAAAGCATATCTAGAAACTCTATAAATTTGATTATAAATACCTGCAGAATCTTGGTGCGATGATCAGCCAAATTTTCTGTATCAGTCATCCAGATTTCGGACTTGTTCGAAATCCACTCAAATGTGGCATCCATTACCTCCTTGAAGAAAATCATCAACCAATCAACATCAATGCGGTCGTCATCTGCTAGCTTCTGTAGTTTCTTTAGCTCTAAATACAGCTCCTGATCAAGGGAAATCTCCATGAGCTTTATACACAAAATCAGTTGGATAAAAAGAATGAAAAAACCAGTCACAATTGTTTGACATATTTGACAGGGATTAAGAGTTGCAATTTATATGTCATCGACAGAGTCAACAGATGCATAATAGACTTATTCCCTGCACTAATCTGTGGCATCACAAAGTATATTTGCTTGAGTTGTAGTTTATTTTGTGCTTCAGAAGCGAATAGGTACTTATACTGCAAAATTAAGAAAGATGGTTCATGCAGCTACAGAAAAGATGGTGAAATGGGTCAAGTGCATACGAAAGACGAACAATCTCCATAGTTCAGGAGCCAGAGCATACCAGGTAAGGTACCGATGGAATCAGATCATAAGTTCTTGAATCTTCCTGCCAACTAACGGAACTCTCTGGAACACATTCATGTTCAGCATTTGGAGAGAATATATTAGATAGGAACTGCTCAAGAAAACTGGCTTTAAGTCCACTGTACAAGTCTTGTGTGAACAGCAGATAATTATCAGTTTCAAACTCCAACTGATGAAAGATATTTCTGGAGATGCTGGAGAAGAATTGGATTAATGTTGACAGATTGGTTAGAATGAAAACCTTTTGTGTAGGGGATTCAGGAAAGCTAACTCTGGGAATACCTTCCGTTTTCATGTCAGTTTCACCAGAGATGGCGCTTTCAAGAATAACAATATATGCCATGAAGAGATCCATGAGCCCTTTCAAAACTAAACCCTCCATTTGCATATCAATCAACGGTGATATATCCTCTACAACTGACTGGAAAAGTTTTACGAACTTCCTGCCACTCTTCGTGAGAAAGTAATATTCTGGTTGTTGATCAATGATCTCACAATTTCTTCCTGTCAAAATCCCAGATACATTGTATCTTCCCAGAACCCAAGTTTCAGTTGATGTAAAAGTACTAACAACCTCAGTCAAATGGTTTATATGGGATCGAAGGATCTCTTCTATGGAAGGTCGAATGTTCTCTATCAGAGTCGGCTGTAAGAAGATCCTTTGATTCTCTAGCAAAGAACAATATGATGTTGCAATTTGTAAAGCATCAACAGTGGTCGACAGTCTACCATTTATTTCAGATATTGATGCAATGTACTTTATGAGACAATCAGCTAACACTTGAACTTCTTGAGATGTCCACTGAATTAGTTCTGATGAATAAGGATAAGTTTCTCCATTTAGGACCATGTAACTTTTCACAGCTTGAGTGATCATTGAACACACGTATTTTGCTAGTTGTTGAATATACATCACATCTTCCAGTTGTTTTGAGGACTGCAGATCATATATGCCAGTTTCGATACGAGAATGATAGTACTCAAAAAATAACTGATTTGCCAGATGACTGTCACCAATTTGGCATAACCCCATCAGCGACTTCAGCAACTCTGGCGCAGACACCCTAGGATGTTTAGCAACTAATATGAACTGATCAGAAAGCATACCCCTTTTCTCTGATATACTCGAATTATAAGACATTAACTGGTCTGAGGACAGATTTTCGTCTGACCGCAACTTTTGAAAAAATTCATCCTCCATTTCTAGTAGAGCTAGAGCATCATCTAACTTCTGTTCTGAAAGAAGAGTATCCAGTATTTCCGAAACATTTTCAGTATGCGTCTCCAATATGCTCGGAGATGATGGTTGAACATGTAGAGATTCTTCAAGGGACGATTCCACGGTTTCTTCAGACAGAGCTTGTAATGACATTATGTTACTGACATTTTGAATGAGGCCCTTCTGACACGAAGCCCTGTCTTTCAATCCGAAAAGTTCGCTTCGCAGACCTTCAATCTCTTTCAATATTCTGCAAACAAGAACAAAACAGTTATTCTACCCAATAACAGGACTCCTACGATCACGAAATATAAACATAGTCATCGGATTTCATTTTATAATACAATATCCAATGTGCAGTGGAAAAGCATACACAATCGAGTTACTTGAAACGAATGTGAGAACTAACTTACGCGATAAAGGCCGAGTAATTCGAATAGATATCCCTCTGAAAATCCTCATCTGACTCTTGTTTCAGCTCAAGTAGTTCAGAGCAGAGGTGCTGAACACCCTACACACGACACGAACAAAACGCAAATAAACGCAAAATCTTCAAACAATAAGTGCTCAATCACACACATATAAACAAAAAACACACAATAAAATTAATCCACTAAGCCCTAAAAACAACAAAATGTAGAATTACAAAGTGGCGATTCCAAAAAAGACCTTAGCTGTCATGGACTGAAGCTCAGAATCTTCGTTTTCGTCGCTCGAAACAGAAGAAGAATCTGCAGTAGTGTGACCTTGTGATGAATCGTAATCATCGTCAATTTTTAGGTTATGGTCTCTGAATCGGAATCTCGAAGTGGTGGTGGAAATTGACTCCATTTGAACTGTGATTGTAGAGGATCGTGGTGATGCGAGTTGAAGCTGAGAGATGGAGTTTGAAGAGGCATTGATTTTGCCGCCATTGATGGTACAAAATTAAGCTTTGGTTTGTTCGTAGTGGATTGAATACAAGACAAATGGAATTTGCAGGCTGACGATACAATCAAAGACAATTTGCCGGTTTTGCTTTTTAAAAGTTATAAAATAAAATTGTTGATGGGATTCTTTAAGAAATATTTGATTTTATTACTAAATTGCCACAATTATGTGGTATATTCAATATCATTAGAAAGTTAGAGCCCCTATATATATATATATATATATATATATATATATATATTCTGTCTCAATACCCTTTTTACTAATAACACTGAAACTCAATTTTATTCCCAAACAACTACCAGATAAGTCTAAATACACTCTAATTATTTCATGCAAATGTTGTACAATGAGATATTATAACAAGTCGGTTATTATGGATGTAAATACATGGTTGAGATGAGATTGTGGGGTGGTTAGGATGAGATTGTGAGGTGATTGGGGCCGATATTTCAGAAAAATATTTTCACCTAGACAATCGGTTCAACAATGCAATTGTTGCATAAAATAATTTTTCGTATATATCCTGCCAAAACAAAAGCTTACTAATGATAATCACGCACTATCATGTTATGTTGGGAGCGAATAATAAACCCACGTTGACAAGAGAAAAAATGACTACGGGTAAATAAGAATCAACAAATAAATATTTCCGTTGGTATAGATCTTTTTAGGGTACAATACGAGAACGGATTCATGAAATTAAGTTACGCCAAAGTGAACAACATTATACCAACGTGAAAATATATCCCTAACATGTTACATACAAACTGTCCATTACATGATCTGCTTAGTATTCTGAATTCCTTGCAACCTTTGTACACCTACAAAAACTAATCTTCCAGTCACAAAGAACCCCAAAGCACATACAAATTCATTGCTGAATTTTACCATATGAATCATCATCAATCTGAAAAAAAATTCTTCATTTTAAGCGTGTCCAGCTATCTAGCTATCTAGGCCAAAAAGCCTAGAAGAACATCAGTGACCTCAATAAGTTACACTATAGTCCTCTCCTCTCCATCAATAATCAACTCGGTACCAGGGCCAGGATCCGCCTTTGGAGACGTACAAGGTCCATTTGAAGTGGCGGCTTTGGATCTTGATCTTGAGGACCCACTACCACCAGTCGATTCCTTGGACTTTTTTCTACGCGTTTTCTTGGAACTGTCCGCTTCGGGCGCATTAGTATCCTGGCTCGATTCTTGTAGACGATTATGTTGTCTTCTTGATTGCCTCGATTTGGTCGATGAATCTTTCTTCCTTGGAGATTTTAACACTTCAGGGTGATCATTATCTAGAGAACTTGGTGATTTGTTGCTTCTCTTTGAATCTGCAAAGCCATTTTAAAAAATATAAATAAATTGGAACATCAATTTTAGTTATGGAAAACTCCATCCAAATTACTGATCGAGCGGTTTGGTTTTGTACATAATATAATGGCATATGACTATGAGATAAGATTAACCTTCAGAAGTCCTTTTGGATTCAGATTTTCCTTTTGGCTTTGATGGAGAATCTAAAGGACTTGGTTGCAATCCAGTTGGTGATTTGAACTCTTCTATCTGCATAAATTAGCAGTATTTAAACATAAGGCACTCTTTTACATTTAGGACTAAAAAAATTAAACATGCACTTTACATAGACTAAAGAATCAGATGCAGGTGAAATTGCATTACACTCTTATCGAATTCGGATCTTTTCAAATTTTATTTAATGCAAAGGACAAAAGCCACACCTGGACTAATACGGAACTTTTACTTGTTCAAACTACAATTAAAATGAAGAATGGTCGAACAACAAGTCTTTTTACGAGGATTATTAACTGCTAAAGGAGAAAATAATGCGAGGGAAAGAAATTATCTTGAGAAATAAGAAGAGCTCAAGGTAAAGTTTCATATGAAATCGTCATATATTTTTCTTACAATTTCTTGTTATTGAACCTTTTTCACACTGTAGAATTAAGCATCTATTTGATGGTGCTATTATATACGACGTATTCTAAGAACAAAGTGTGTAGCTGAGAAAAGAGATTCATACCCAGTTTGCTGAATCAGGGGAAGTTCCATCCCAGCCTATATGAGCTACATGCTTTACATCTGTGGGATTACCAATCTCTATTTCTGGTTCTTTTTCTTCATCTGTGTCAAAAAAATTTGCACAATTATAGTGTATTTTGTTTCTTGTCACAATTTTGTAGCCCTCTAAAGATCATGAATAACGACGAAAGAAAATTACCTAAAAATAAGAAGAATTATGTATAATACTAACCGAAAATTTGGGAAATGAATCTGAGGCCTTTGAGAAGGCCCTTCACTTTAATACTCATCCCTCAATCCTTCTTCTTTGTAATATAACTCAAAAATCATGTAATGGATCATGTGAAATCAAGAAAAAAGGATGACCATGATGATCAACCAACCCTTTGCAATGAAATTCAAAAGGGTCATTCCATGTAATGCATGATTTTCTTAGTATCAAATTCTGCACCAATGCTCGAGAAATTTCGTCCTTCGTTTATGGATTAATCTCGAACTATAGGAGACGAATTTAAATGAATATCGAAGAATGACCCTACATATCTAAATTTCACATGGGTTGGTTGAATCTTTTGTTTGTGAATGTGCACAAAAAAATAAAACAATTGGATGTGGAAAAAGAAAAACTCACGATGGTAATTCTAAAGATTTTATTTTATTTTTGGAAAACATTCCTCGTTATATCGAAGCCATGCAATGGTGGAGAATTTAGGTTGAGAATTAAGTCTTTTAGGTGAAACGTTTGTTATAGTGAGAAAAAAAAAAAAATCATCAAAAATAGAATTGCTTAACAAATCTTGTCAAGTAATTTTGCTAAGAAGGCGGGTAACCTGCCACGAGGTTTGTTATTATTTTGAATGACTTATATCATAGTCGGGCTTTGGCTGAAAACACGTTTTAGGTACTCAAAGGAATTGAAGAACGATTTATTTGTTTTCGTTTTATTTTGACCTTCGTAAACATGCGCAAAAATTTATGTGTATATCTTTCTTGGGAGTACACATGAGAAAAATTAATTTACCATAGCAGATGGGATTTTGAAAATAAAAATAAAAAGTAATATCTAGACATATGCATGCGATCAAATATATATGGAGAGAAGTTAAATATCTTTATATGTAAGTCTCGTTTTTTGGTAATTAATCTCTTTATATGTAAGTTCACATCTTTGCCAAAGAATAATACCAAATATATTATGTATTGATTTGTTAATCTAACTGTGCATGGCAGTATCCTACAACGCTTGGGGAACTGTCCGATAAGGGCGAGCGTAAGCTATAAATACACACTTACTACAATATATATATGTACCTATCTTTCAACACAAAAAAAAAAAAAAAAAAAAGGAGCCGCCACCATGGAAACAAGACTCAAGAGAAAGAAATCGGCTGAAAAAGTTGGTTCCATTGATGATCTGTTAACCGAGATTCTGATTCGCCTCCCCGCAAATTCCTTTGTTCAGTTCAAATTAGTATCAAAACACTGGCACTCTCTTATCACTAACCCACAATTAGTGCGTCGTTGGCGATACCATGCCAATCCGGCAGTTGGCATGTTCTTGCCCAGCATCACAACCGGCTTCTCGTTCAGCTACAGGTACCCGTACAGCTGGTACAGGTACGAACCTGAACCTGTACCTGTACCTGAACAAGAATATGTACCTTTTTTCGCAGAAAGTTCGAGAAAACCTAAAAGAAATCTTTGTCACCGCTACATTAGGGTTCTAAATTCTTGCAACGGGCTATTGCTATGTGAGATCAACAGAAAAGATTACGTTGTTTACAACCCCTTTACGAACGAATATTCCAGTGCCCTCCCAAAATTAGATGGGAATATCGTTGGGATGAACTTGGCTTTTGATCCCGCAAAATCCTCTGATCGTTACAAAGTTGTTTGCGTTCGTCGCCACCTGGAAGTGAAAGGGATCATGGATGACGAGGGAGACGAATACCAGATCGATATATACTCCTCCGAGACCCCCGGTGCGTGGAGATCAAGTGTCCTCGAGCCCTTTGTGGCACATGTCATTTTTCCAAATGGAGTATACTGGAACAATGCCATCCATTGGATCGACTTGTGGGGTAGGGAGTCTTTGTATTTCAACATTCATCGCGAGGTGCTAGAGGAAATGCCTAATCTGCCAATGCTTCCCGCCGGGTATGTTAGAAGGAATTTTTATTTTGGGGAGTCTTGTGATCACCTGCATTACATTCAGATCTTTGGCGAGGAAATTCAGTTCGATGTCTACGAGATGAAAAGGGATTATTCCGAGTGGTTTGTCAAGTACCATGTTGATCTTTCTCTAGTTCTTCCTGCTAATCTTAGAGCTCGTTACACTGCCTCCTACATCTTGTCCATAGTCCGGGTTTATCACGGTGAAGAAGATGCTTCTTTCTTAGTTTTGCATATTCCAGGGAAGGCCATGCGGTATAATATTGTTTCCAAGACTTTTGAAAAGGTGCATGAGTTTAAGAATGAGTATGTGGACAAGCCTGGAGATCTTGTAAGATTTAGGCAAATAAATGGATGTCAGTACATTGAATCCCTACATGTCCCGTTTAGTGCTTCCTACGATATTCTCGGGTCTATAGAAAAGTGAATGACGAACTTATTTATTTCAGTCGTGCACAATGTAACTGTAGAAATATAAGTTTGATGCCTTTTACTTTCATTCAATATGATCTTTAAGTATCATTGTTTTCACCTTTTTGAATTGAATGATTGAAGTTTTCTTCAGTATCTGCTGTGCCGGTCCTTCTTATGTCATATGAGATAAATAGAAGCCTTTAACCTTCATTTGCTTCATATCATTCATAAATAACTCTTTCTGCCATCACTTTGCTACCGATGTGGTATGTGTATTTTTCTCTGTACCTCCATGCAACAAAATTCAGGTTATGCACTCTGGTGAAATTAGAGATCAACAGTAGCCCTTTTGGTTCGCTTGGTTGGTGCTAAATACGCGCGTGGTCCGGGTATTTCCTTCTTCAACTGCTAAGAATTCTGGCTAATATTTATCTACACTAACTAAAGTTTGGGATTCTGACAATACACATTATGCTATATGCTATAGTACTGCTATAAAACTTTATAGGGGAAATACTTCATTTTTCTCGAAGGCAATGTCGAATATGGAACAATGTCACGTGCGGTTAATTTTTATGGCAATGAAGGCGCAGAATGATAATTAACTGAGTTGTTTTCGCATTTTTGTTTGTTACCCTTGACACAAATACAATATCATTCACAATTGAGCTCCAAACTAGAGAAACACTCTGTAATTATGCATGATAGAAACATTTATCTGGTGAATTCTTACTGATTTGAACCTGAGGATTCTCATCACAAGTAACAGACTTCTCCACCTGAATTGATAAATTACTGTTTGTTTAAGATGGTCCTTAAATGAACAAGGTCTCTGCCTCTAACAGTGACACGTATCCAATATATCTAGTTACCTGCAGGGCACAGCACACATTGTATCTCCACATTAATATGATCATATAAGTATGCCTGGGAGATATTGAGAAATTGGAACACTAAATCTGTTTGCATTTAGTATGTATGATACAATATCTATCACGCCATTAATGGGAATTATCTAACATTGAATCTTAAACAATGAAGATTTCTTTGTGTAATTGATGAAGGTAAAAATAGTCTAGTTGCTCATGAGATGAGAGTGACATGTCTGATCTTGTCCGTACTAGTAAATCTCTCTCCACAATTTCTCATTCGAAGTTAAATGAACTTGAGAGTCTCAGTATCCTACTAACTATGTTGGCTGCTGTTTATCTTCGTGACACAGTGTCATCGGATTTGAAAAGGATTCATGATAGCACTTTATAGCTTCTGATTTAGTTCTAAATGCCTGATTCCAGGAAGAATTTTATTTCATTCGGCTTGAGTTTCCCATGTTCGGGCGGGGTAAAAGAAGACACAACAAATCAAATCCAGAAGAGTATAACTACTCATGTTCCATACTTATTCCGATGTCACTATACATACAGTTTTTTGCACATAATCACACTTATTATTCTTGTGTTTCTTTGGATGTTAAAAAAAAAATGCAGTTGACGTATTTATGAGATCAATGAGCCAATTCCAGCTAAAAGTCTTCACATTCTCTTACGGTAGCTTTATAACTAAAATGCATAGTAAAAGATTCCAGCTTGTGGCATTCTTTAAAGAATCACAATTTATGAATTGAATCTACTTCTAAAACTTGAAAGAAATGAAGTTCACAAGCTTCTATTTAAACAGCAAATATAAGAATGTAACTAGAATTCTTCAATTCAACAAAGTGAATAGTATGATAGTTAAGATCTTATTGCATAAGAAGTAACGACAAACAATAAACTTGATACTTTGACAACTACATTGTGTAGCACTTGGATAAATATGTTTTATCATTTCACTATCTCTAGAACAAAGATACGGCAGGAAACACTTAAACGGGACAGAGTGATTCAATATACTGAAATCCATTTGTACGCTGACATCTTAAAACATCCAATGCCCCCACACCCTCCAACTCTTGCACCTTTTCGGAAGTCTTGGAGACGATATTAAACTGTATGGCCTCTCCGGGGATCTGGCAAACTAAGAAAGAAGCGTCTTCTTCTTCTTCTTTTGGATCAGCCCGGACTATTGAGAATATGGAGTAGGCGCACTTAAAGGCACGCCTGAGCTTCACATCAGCTGGAATCATCCGAGGATAGGCAGAAGCAAGTAGAGAAAGATCGACGTGGTACTTGACAAACCACTCAGAGTTATCACTCCTCATCTCGTAGATGTCAAACTGAATTTCGGACCTAGAGATATAAATGTAATGCAGGTGGCCCACAAGACTCTCCATAGTAATCATTCCTTCTTCCGGTGATGCTCTGGGGGATTAGGCATCCTGCCGAGCACTTGGCGATTAATATTGAAATACATAGAATCTGCGTCGCCTAGCCTGATCCAATTAATGGCACCGTTCCAGTATACTCCATTTGGGAAATCGACTTTTGCGGTACAGGGGCCTACGTCACTTCATCTCCACGCACCACCACCGGGGGAGTAGATCTCAATTAGGTAGCGTTATTCTCGGTATTTATATTTTCTGAATTTTCAAACCGGATAATTTAAACTAAGGTTTGATAATTAAGAAAAGACATAACAAGAATCGAAATGAAAAAATGGCATTTTATTGAATTGGTTAAATAGTAATGTTCACGTTTCGAATTCTGGCAAAAATTGGCTGGAAATTCGACCAGGGGGCAAAAAGTTTTGTTTATCCATAGCACATGAGGCTTGTTGCCAAAAAAAAAGTTCAGGGGGCAAATCGCTACATCCCCTATAGTATAGGGGGTTTGATGCTTTTATCCCTAATACTTATTATAGTATTTCAAAAGAAAATTTTAGAATGAGTATTGCAGGAGTTTTAATTACTTTTTAAATAAATAATAGAAGGGATAACATGAGATTAAAATATCCCCAATTTGTGAAAGTTGTAAAATGTTATGTGTTTTCATTTTATAGTTCAAATGTAAAATATATAAATTAAAAAAATTCAAGTCCTACTTGGTATGACTAAATAATGAAAGTATCTAATGAAAACATTAATAAATCAATACAGAGACTCAAAACTATTACAAAAGTATCATATATGTTTTAATTACAACTATTTAAGAAAAAATAAAATGTAGTATTACATGATTTGACTTATTTGATAATAATAAAAATAATAAACAAGTGATTACCTGAACATAAATTAATATGTCTAGATTTAAAATCACAAATAATAAATAAATTGTTTGACTTCCATAACTATTTAATTTATCTTATAGCAAGAACCTTTTCCTAGTTCTATACTATATAATTAATGGGAAGGATTTTGTCCGTTTATTTTTCATCCTTCCTATATTGCCCTTTTCAGTTTATATTATTTTAATTCTATCAAAGTGAGATTGCTCCACTTCCTTTCCCATTTCTCTCTCACCAACGCACACTCCACTTTTTGGTGACGCCACTGCTAACGGCGGCTGCGTAGAATTAGTTGTTGGCGGTGGAGATGGTCGGGCTCAGATTCTCGGTCGGGGACGGAATTGGATTGGGATTTGGATTCGTTGGATTCGGGTTCGAGTTGTTTAGCTGGGTAGGGGTAGTGGGGATGGGGAAAACCACAAGATGAGGGGCAGTGTATGTTGAGGTGGTTTTGTAGGTGAGATTGGGGTTTTCTTGGAGAAGACGGTGAGTTGTTTCTTCTACTTTATTTTTACTATTTTAATTTCAAGAATGATTAAATTGAACATATACAGAAAATAATTTATAATTTTTAAACTATTTCAAAAGAAGTCTTAGAAAGAGTATTGCATATTACCTTTTAATTTTAAATAAATAATTGGAGTGATAACACATTATTAAAAATAAATTAAGAACAGTTCAAATAATATTTGGTAAGACCAAAAGTAAGAGCAGTCTAATAAAAATATACAAAAATAATCAATAAAAAGACTTATTTTTTGGCTTCCATCAATAACATGAGATTAAGAATCATGTAATATTATCTTGGAGTCTTTTTATTGAATTTTTAAATATCATATTTTGGTATGACATATTTATAAGTTATAAAAAATATTTGAAAATAGATTAATATTGCTGGATTTAAAGTTACAATCAATAAAGAGAAAAATTTGTGACAAGTAAATTGTTTGGCCTTCATCATTATTTAATGTAATTTCAACAAAAACATAACATTTTTCCTAGTGTATGAAATACATGCCACAAAAATCGAGTTCTATTTATAAAGCCCAAATCGTACATCATCCGATTTACAAAAGAAGCCCAAATCGTACATCATCCGATTTACAAAAGAAGCCCAAATTGATCTAATCGTCTCTTTTTAACATTCGAGCAGAAATCAAAGAGATTTGACCAGGAATTCAGTAATCAAAAAATAAGTAAATCATATTAGTTTCTCATAATAGCTTTTTGAGGCCAAGATTTTAGATAACAAGACCATCAACAACATTTTCCAACCTGTTCCATCAACCTTATTCTAGGACCTAACATTTCCTTCAACAAATTTTCACTACAAATTCCTGCAAGCAAGTCGTTTATAAGGTAGGAAAATAAAATCCCGTAAACACATTATTATCAAACGGATGAAAAAGGAAAATAATTGCTCAGAACAGTGTACAATCTACCTGGGAGACTACAAAGAGTTCATCATAAGGCTGAAACAACCTAACAAGAGGCCCTGAAACTGATGAGTCCCCACGTCGAAGAAGTTTGGCATCCATAGTATGACCAAACTCACAGTCAGCACGCAACCTCTCAGCCAAAGTTGTGAAAACAACAGCCTATAAATTCAGAGATAAAGATCAATAACATAACTCTCAAAAACACATGCTTACAGAAGATACTAAAGGGAAAAAAAGAAAGATAAATAAATAACTGAAACAAAATGGACTTACAACAAGAATCTTATCGGCGTCAACTACAGAACTAGCATCCTCAGCGGACTTAATTTCAAAAGATGCAGGACCACTTTGCTTTTTCAAACAAGCCACAACGCCATCTGCCACTCGGGCTCCTTTATATTATTGAATAACGCTACCTCCATATCTTAGTATCTTAACCGTGGGAAAACCTTTAAGCTCAAACTCACTGGCAATGGCTTTATTTTGCTCTTCGTTGGCACCAACTTTGGCGAATACAACTGGAGGATCTAGCGTACTTAAAATAGACGCGGCCTTCTCATACTGCAAATGGAAATACACATACATGAATCATGATTCATGGGACATATAATCGCTAGGCATCAAAACAAATCCTTAAATTCATTAATTGTAGCTATAATCAATACCTCAGGTGCAGGTTTCTTGCAGTGACCACACCTGTTACAACAACATTCATAACACATCAGAAGTTGACTTCAGACAAACAATTTGCATAGACAACTCCATTACGTATTGATCACTAATCTTACTTCCTTATCCAGAACAGTTAGCTAACACATATCGATCAAATTTTCACACCAAACATACTAAATCTGAACTACCAACCCAATTTTGCCAAATAAATAGTTCATATCCCACAACCGCTAAAGGGAGTAAGGCATTCCCTTTTCGCCACCAACCAGAAGAAGACCTCAACAGGACTTTTAACAGTTAACACTTGAATAAAATTATAAGAGATTAACAGAAAATATGTAAACACCGAAAATGTCAGATTCTTCATCGATTGTCGCCAACGCCACTAGTTGGGGTATGACTCTTTGAGCTGCCTGTGAATTAATCGGCTGTCCGATGAAGATTATGCGATTTCTGAACAATACTGTAGAAAGATCCGCAGGTCCACCTGGACTCATCACTGTCGGCATGATGGGTGGATTTCCCTTTCTGGCTACTATCACGCCGTTACTGACGATGTTGGTCAGCCTGTGGCTTAAACTAACAATCACAGCAAGGATTCGGAGACTGATATGTATAGGAAATAGGAAGGTAGTACGGGATTACCAAATAAGTCCCAAACGAGAATATACACAATAAAAGCCCGATCCAAAGAAGAGCACGAGTTAACAACAAAACTACAACTAGTTTGAAATAAATCTTACTCAAAGAACTATCTGGAATGATATCATATTTGATAAAGCTAGAAATCCTTTTTATTGGTTCCAGATCATTCACAAAAGTAACCCAAACGGTAACCACGCTACTTCGCACCAGAGAAGCACAAAATAGCCCACAGTCAAAACACTAAACAGAAGCAAACACAATACATACTGCCAATTTCTTCGAGGATGCAATCTATATCAAGTCTTTCAAGTTCATTTTACAGCATTAAGTATCTTGAAGTTCACAATCACGCATGTAACTATAAGAAACACATCTTCAAGAATACAATATAACACCCACATCAAGCATGCCAAAGAGCATCAACAAGAGGATTCTCTATCCATGTTTAAATGAAGATTCAACAGCAGAGTCTCAGAAATATCATGATTAAGGCCCAAATAAAATAAGTCCATAAAAACAACTTCAAATTGTCCAGAGAATCTTAAGCTGCAGCAATATTTTGCATCTAAAGGATAGAAGAACGAACCTCTGGTTAGAATAAGAATCACTTTGGTCAAGCTTTAAAGGTGATTTGCTTGTTCTACTCGTGAAAATCCTGATAATGTCAACATTTCAAAAACAAGGCAACAATAATTTCAGACCATCTAGAGTATGGCTATAGAAAAAGTTCCATCAAGCAAGTGTTTGAAGTAATTAGCATAGAACATCTGCACCATCATTTCACCTGCACCTTTTGAACGAAGCTTCTGATTGACATTACAAAGTAGTTTGCAGATTATGCTTCTATAAAAATTTAGCTTCCTCTGGAAGTTTCAGATGTGTTTCCCAGTTCATTATCTGCACAGACAAAGCAAAGTGCAAATATCACTTCAAATTCTTTTTGTGTATTTAATACTTAGTGAAAGTAGGGAACTGATTGCTGCAATCCAACAAAATTGCAAAGAGGAAAGATTTGAGCTTACTATGTGTGACTGTAATAAAAAACTGAAAATACGAAGCATGGGGACTAAAGAGTAAAAACCCATTTACTGTGAGCATAATAGTTCAGCAACAGAAAGGACTAACGGTTTAACAAGCATGACTAGTTCATAATTTTCTACCTACAAGTACAGACTAATTATTGAGTTCCATCTCTGTTAAAGCTCAAGCTTTAACAAGGAATGACATTTTACTAATTAATATATATTCCCCAACACTAATGATAGGATGAGTAAAACATGAATATGTTGATATTTCCCAACTCTCTCCAGAAGCGCATAGTAAAGAAAACACTGATTTTCACGTTTAGATGTTTAAATTTTCAAATCAATAATAAAACAGTAATACTAAGGTAAATAAGTCTGTTACTTTTGATGAGGAATCCTCAGATTCAAATCAATTAGAATTCACCAGATAATGTTTCTATCGCGAATAATTACAGAGTGTTGTCTCTTGTTTGGGAACCAAATTTTTCAAAAAATAAAAAATAAAAAATACTGAGCTTCTTGAACAAAACAATCTAGCACATAACATTTTATGAACATAGGCGCGTCATACATTCAAACTTCATTTTTCTCATCTGGCAGCTATATCAGCAGCTTCCAAGTTGATAATTTGAAAAATAGTGAAAGATATCATATTTGTGGTAAGGCTAATGAACTATGACATGAACAACTCAGCTAGTTTTCACACTGCACTTTCATTGCCAAAAACATCAACCGCGCTTTCCACATTTGACATTTTCATTGCCAAAATTGAGTATTCCCCTTAGAAAGTTTTGGAACACTACTATGCAAACCTTATATGTTGTCAAAATCGCAAACTTTTAATTCATCTAGTTAAATATTGAACTAGGATTGTTACCAGTTGAAGAAGGCAGGACCGGGGACCACGTAGTCAGCCGACCAAGGAGAATCAAAATGGCTATTGTTTAACTGTAATTTTACCAGAGTGAACCTGAACCTTGGTATGGAGGTACAGGGAAATATACATATACCACATAAATAGCAAATTGAAAGTGGAAGAATTAATTATGAATAATTTTAAGCAAATGAAGGTCAAAAGCTTCAATTTATCTCATATGACACTAGGAATGACGCAGTAAATATTGAAATAAATCATTTAATCCATCAAGGTGAAAAGAATGATAGTTAAAGATCTAACTGAATAAACATACAGGCATGAAACTTATACTTCAACAAATACATTGTGTATATTTCACTTTCTATCGACCAGAGATATAGTAGGGAGCAATAGACGAAACAGAGGGATTCAATATACTGAAATCCATTACCACGGTGAAATCTTACAAAACCTGCAGGCTCGTGCACAATCTCATACTCTTGCAGCTTTTCGAAAGTGTCGGGAACGATATTATACTGTATGGCCTTTCCCGGAAGCAGCAAAACAAACAAAGAAGCATCTTTTTCTTCGTGATCGCTCCGGGCTGTGGAAAAACTGCAGAAGGACCACAAATACCAATATGTCAGCTTAGAACCAGCTCTAGCCATCCGAGGGTTAGCAGGAAGAACTTGACAAACATAGATTTTCACGTTTAGATGTTTACATTATTAAACGCACAATAAACAGAAAGATATCAATTCAGCTGAATAAATCTGTTAGCTGTGATGAGAATCCTCGGATACAAATCAATAAGAATGCACCAAATAAATGTTTTATCAACACATCATTACAGGGTTTTGTCTCCTGTTTGGAGCTCAAGCGTTTACCTAAGAAACACAAAGTAAAGCTTCTTCAACAAAACACTCTAGCATAGAATATTTTATCAACATAGGCGCATCATACATCTAAACTAACTTCTCCACATGTGGCTGCAATATGAACAAAGTTTTAAATAGGTAAGCTAAAAAATGGTGAAATGTATTATATCTGTGGCAAGGCGAATAAACTATCATGCATGAACAACTCAGTTAATTTTCACGTGCATGACATAATCTGTATCAGACATTTTTTTCGCCAAAAATTAAGTATTCCCCTTCATAAGTTCTGGAAAAGAACTATAGCATAAAGGGTACTGTCAAAATCCCAAACTTTAACTAAACAAGTTAGATAAAGAATTCTTACCAGTTGAAGAAGGGAATACCCTGGACCACATATTCAGCCAACCAAGGGCTATTGTTGATCTCTAACTTAACCAGAGTGACCTGAATTTGGTTACGGAGGTACATGGAGAAATACATGTACCACGTTGATAGCACATTCATAGTGGAAGAGTTAATTATGAATGATATGAAGCAAACGAAGGTCGCAAGCTTCTATATTAGAAAGGACCGCCACAGTAAATATCGAATATAACTTGAAATCATACAATTCAACAAGGTGAAAACCATGATAATTCAAGATCTTATATTGCATAAAAGCAAAGACAGTAAACTTATATGTTTCAAAAATAAGAAAAGAAAAAGACATTAAACTTATACATCCACAATTACATAATGTAGCACTTGGATAAATATGTTTATCATCATTTCACTTTCTCTAGGCCCAAGAGTTGATTTTGTAGTAAGCACTAAACGGAACAGAGGGACTCAATATACTGATATCCATTTATACACTTAACTCTTATAAAATCATAAGGCTTGTCCACAACCCCAAAGTCATGTAGCTTTTCGAAAGTCTTGGGAACAATGTTATACCGTATGGCGGCTCCCGGAATCTGCAAAACTAAGAAAGAAGCGTCTGCTTCTTCCTGATCACCCCGGACTAATGACAGTAAGGAGAAGGCGTACGCATATCCACGTGTCAGGTGCAAATCAGGTGGGATGATCCGAGGGTTAGCAGAAACAACTGGAGAAAGATCAACACGGTACTTGACAAACCACTCGGAATAATCCCTCTTCATCTCGTAGATGTTAAACTGAATTTCGTTGTCATAGATCTGAATATAGTGTAGGTGATCACAAGACTCCCCAAAGTAACGATTCCTTCCTGATGCCGGGGGATTAGGCATTTGTTCGAGCACCTGCTGGTCAACGTTGAAATACATAGAATAATCCCCACCCCCAACTCTGATCCAATGAATGGCACCGTTCCAGTAGACTCCGTTGGAGAGATCGAGATACCCAATAAAGGGCCCGACGACACTTGATCTCCACACAGCAGGGGTCTCCTCGTTGGAGTAAATCTCGAGTTGGTATTGGTATCGGCTGGCAAGAGTGCGCTCTATCAATTGATGAACGCAAACAACTTTGTAGTGGTGGGGAGACTTGGCGGGATCAAAAGCCAAGGTCATCCCACGAATATTTCTTCCGTCTAACTTGGGGAGGGCATCGGAATATTTGTCTGTAGTGGGATTGTAAACAAGGTAGTCTTTTGTGGGGGTCTCGCATATCAACAGTCCGTTGCATGAATTTAGAATCCTAATGCCGGAGGGAGAAGGGAGGTGTTGGGTCGTGGGAGGGAAAAAGGGCACGTATTCGAACACGAAATCGTCTTCAGTGGCGTCGGTTAAGAACATACCGTATTCATCTTTACTGGCGCTAGGGAAAAACATGCCGGCTGCGGAATTGGTGAAGGGGTTGCGCCAACGCCGGAATTGTGGGTTATTAATGATAGAAAGCCAGTGTTTGGAAACTAATTCGAAGTGGACAAGGGACTTGATGGGGAGGCGAAGCAGGATCTCGATTAACAGATCATCAACAGAAGCAACAATTTCAGCCGACGATTTAGTAGTATCATTCATCCTGGGGATTTTGTTGTTCTTCATTGCTTCTGTTTTTGGGATTTTTGAGAAAATAAAGAAGATAGAGATTTGATTTAGGGATTACTTCCACATCCTAGTACTGTATTTATATATATGAAAGTAAAACTCATTACAGTACTAGGACGCTGTTTCCAATTCTAACACGGTTAGGAATAGGATAGGTGTCCGTGACTGAGACATATCTTTTTCAAATTATTATGTAATTAATTTTTGAATAACTATTCTGTACTTATTTACTATAATTTAGTTAACTTCTGTTAAAAAAGCCCTAACATAATGGTTAAGATTCCATCTATGCCCTTCCCATTCTTTTAAAAATTACAACTAAATAAAAAAGAAAAAAAAAAGTGAAACGAACCAAGCTTCCACCGCCGTCGGCGCGTCGCCAACCACCCTCGCCCACAGTTCTGTTAACTATGTTACCTTGGGCGTCGTGGCCAGGGCGAGGCGAGAATGTCAAGACGGAGCTCCAACTACTGGACGACCGGAATACTAGCACCATGCGCGAATCTGCAATCGCGCCGTGGTGCAAGTCAAACTGAAGATGGTGTGCGAATCATCGACCATCCAATTGCGACGGTAGAGTTATCGAAGAACATGACTTCCCCGATTTCTTTTTTTTTTCTCCCCTTTTTGTGGTTAATTTTTAACATATTAAAATAGAAAATATTTTTTTAAATAATTTTAGAAAATTTACATAAGGCTACAATAATTTGAAGTAATAAATTAAAAAAATTATAACTTCAATAATTTATTAAGAAATGATTTTTTGCTTTCTATTTTAATCTCAATTTTAATTAATAAATATAATCTTGAAATTAAAGAACGGATTGTACAAGGGTAATTCTGAAATCTTAAGTCAACAAATTGTTGAACTCGTAATTTCATGTTAACACTGTAAGGGGGAAAGTGTAATCTCTAACATAAAATGAGGGTAGTTTGTGTAATGTTCCAAAGATGAGTGATGGTTTATTAATTTACCCATAATTTAGGGGTAGTTTATGTAACTTTTCAAAAAAAAAAGTTAAAAGGAAACAAAACCAAACCCGCTCCTCAACCCACCCACCCCCTACTCCCACCGCCCATGGCCTTGCTGTTCTCCTACGATGGTCTCTCTTGCTTTCGTCGAGTCATCTTCAACTTTCAATTTTATGTCTCGCTTCAATTCCCTGACCTTGCTTAGCCGGGTTTTTTTCAATTTTGGTCCTTAATGAGTAATGACTTCATCTTTGATCCCTTAAAGTATTTATTATTGGTCGTAGGCAGGCCAAACTATAGCCTTTATAAACCTTGAAATTGGTTGAGAAGTACTTCAAACAAACTTTTGTGTTGGAGAGGGGGGTGGGGTGGAGGGGGGTAAGGGTGGGTGGGGTGAATTGGTGGAGAAGATATATCTGAGTTTTTATTTTTAAGTTTAACTCAATTGTAATGTCTAAACTTTAAAAAGAAAAAGAAAAAGAATTTCAAGTAAATTTTTAGTTGACGTCATTTTTTCTGTTACATTTAACGCCGTGAGGGTGTGTTTGTATTGTCAAACACGAAGAGAGGATAGTTTGTATGATTATCCAAATTCCAAATATAAGGGGTAGTTAATGTAATCAGGGGTAGTCTATGTAAATCTCCGTATTATCTTTCCTTTATTTTCGAAAAAATTAAAAGGTTACCGTTTTATTACATGAATGAACTTTTTCTACAAATCTTAGTATTTTTTTGTTTTCAAATGAAATTAGGGAGAATTACACAAACACCCCCTGAGATATGGGCTAATTACACAGACACCCCCTCATGTTTGAGAAATTACACAAACACCCCCTGTGATAAAATTCCTTTCGCAATTTGTTATGTTTTGCTGAATTTAAATTTCCGTCTCTCGTTTATATTGTAAAATCAATGAAAAATAAACTAAAATTGCTAAAACGATAGAAAATAAGTCTCATTTATTCTGTTTTAGAAAATAAAAAAACATTAAAAATAAGGTATATTTCGAAAGATTTTGTAAGTTAGTCATCACATCATTATTGACATTATGATCCAACACCATAAGTGTGTATATTCGATTAAAAAAACACACTACAAAGGGTGTTTGTGTAATGAGATGCATACTATAGGGGGTGTTTGTGTAATTTCTCAAACATGAGGGAGTGTCTGTGTAATTAGCCCATACCTCAGGGGGTGTTTGTGTAATTCTCCCAATGAAATTATATTTGGCAAATTATTATCCAAAATGTACGAAGAAGAACAAATTCATAATTTTAAACAATATTTACATCATCTTTTCAAATCCAATCTAATTAGTTACCAATGAACTTGCTCAATGAATATTCACAGAATAACATATTGTTTGTTAAGATGAAACACGTTAAAATATTTTTTTTACAGGTGATGCCATCTCCATGTGTGAACTTTTTTGCGAGTTTCTAGATATTTTTTTCTAAACACTTTCCTCTTGTGGTTAGTTTTTAGATTATTTTTGCTAACACTCAGAATTTACGAACAAAGCATAATTTTATACCTTGTAAACTTAAGTTATGAAATTTTGCCTTTGAATAAGAGTTTGCAAACAAACACCACCTTATTCCTAGCTTGAGTTTTGATTATTAATTTGCATAGTGTTCGAGAAATAGCTAGGTTTATACTTAATGGAATGAGTGGAATGGCACCTTCTCTATTTCAATTTTTCCTGCTTATGTAATTGAGGAAAAACTCGTTAATTCCTCTTTATTTTGTGATGCTTGTAAGAATTATGCTTCTATGAATATTTAAGTCTATCTTTGTACCAAAAAGAGGTCCAAAGTCCAAACCCACGATAGAATAAAAACTAAAATTGGTATTACCCAATGAGGTCGAGTGTGATATTAATAATATTTTTCAAGGTCACTGAGTGCCATCATCTCGCAATTAACAGTGTTAACAAATTAGCATCTCGTTTCCTTTCTAATTTTAAAGATTTGTGATATTTCAATTAAGTCTAAAATTATATTCTTTAAATTTGATTGACTAGACGACTATCCAAATTTATGAGGAGTTAGTTTTTCTTATTTTAGTTATAAATCACAACAAAAAATCAGTACAACCCACACTTAGCTATCTCTCTCGCTTCCTGGATTTTAAACATAATAAATAAATAAATATATTTTCAACAATGTGTAATTTAAATTTAAAAATAAATATGGCGAGTGGGGGAAGGTCTAAACGGCTGCGTTTTGCTAGGGGGTCAGGTGCCTACACGTATTCATGAAAATCATCTGAATCTATTCTTCAAAAATTTTGCAACATAAAAATATATCAGAATCGTCACATTGTCTCTCCATAATCATATTCTGCACGTAGCTCATTAAATTTATTGAGAATCATCATATTCTAGGTATTGATACGATCCTTCAAATTCAATTTTAATTCCTTTTTGTGTTGTTCTTGTTCTAGTTATCCTATTTATTGTCAAACTCATTAAAATACCGGGTGATTCCTCTGTGTAACTCGATCGAATTTGGCTCTGAATCACAATTGCATTACTAGGTTTTGGAATGTTGCTAGGATAGAAATAGCGTACACAAATAAACATAGTGCTGAAGAGATAGATGCTTATAAATGTATTATATGCTTGCTAGGGTTCACTTGTTGATATTGTTGTTTTAGGTTTAGGTTTTGAATTTGGGGATGAGATGACTTCAGTGTGTTTAGAGTGAGACTAATGGTTGGGGACATAATCTGCGGACGGATAAGTAACAAAAAGAAAATTCGTTTTGTCATTCCAGTAAAGCGTTTTTTCTTCCTTCGTTGCATCATAGCATGGATTTGTGCTTTTGAAGGATAGAACATGCCAACTTCTTGTAACTTGTGAGTTTATCATGTTCACATCTGGGTGTAATTAGGCGAAGCTTACTTGAAAAGAAATTAGCTCAAGGTGATGTATCTGAGCCCATTAAAGTTTTTGGAGAAGAAGGGAAACTGAATATTTGCGCCTTCAGAGACAAAATGGGTTGCGATGATTGGGAAGGGTGCTTTCGGTGAGTTAAAGATTGCTTATATAACTTGTCTGCCTTGAATTAATAATTTGCATTAGTTTATTGGGCATTACAATTTTCAAAAGATATGTGATTTGATGGTGGACCTTAACTTATCCGAATCCAAATCTTTTATTTTTATTTTTGATCAGCTGGTCTTTTTCAGTGTCCTTAAGAGTGCATTAACCATTTATTTTGATGCTAAGAGTTGGTCTGGTAAGAGACACTAACTGACTTGCCGTTCTGCCATTCACCTTGGCGAATTACCCATCTTCTTCTCCTTTTACCCCTTATACATTATTGTATGTGGTAAATGTAGGAAAGCCGTTTTTTCTCTAGCGCAGTCTTCGTAAGTCTATACTCCATGGCTTGTAAACTAATTTAATTGTTGACCATACTACTTACTGAAGCTTTTATCCCAACTATGATAAAGTGAAGTAACTCATGAGTTAATTTAAACTGCAGTTTTCCTTATATGGGCCCAGTAATTTTTGTCCATCAGAATCTTATTAACTGAAATTGAATCCAGTTACTTGAAATGAGTTAAACATACAGAAATGCAATATCATGAAGTATAAATGTATATAATCTTAACATAAGAAGTGATTCTTGTCTAAGTTATATTTCCCGTAGGACATGATTATCCTTGTAAGGATGGGTAGAAGGGATGTCACGGCAATACTGTGATTAAACTTGGAGTCCTACCACATCTTAGTGGAGCTGTATTCACATTTTTGAATGATTTGGTGATATCTTTTAATCCAAATAGTGCAAGATTTTACCTTTTCTCCGAAATTCAGTTCTCCCAGTTCAAATGAAAACTACTGTTCCTGCTTACTGGATTTGAACACTTTATTCATCAGCCTTTCTGGGGGGTCGTGGTTTTCTTTTGTGTAAACGATGGCACCTGGTTATTTGGACTTGATTTTGGTGGGGCACGTGTGATGTGTAGAATCAAACTAACATTATAGTATATAGTGTACTATGACCAGAGTAGAAGTGAAGTGAAGTAACCAGTCTAAATGACAACAAAATTTGCACAAACTATTAGTTGAACTTGGTTTTTGTGAATTAACTTCTGCTTATATTTATATCTAGTCATCTACCATAATAAGTGGATGCACTTTTTAAATGAAAGTTAGTTGAGTGAATTTTTGTCATATAAAAGGATGCATATGCATGTAAATATTTATGACTGAGATGAAACTCCAAATGAGTTGTTTCTTTACATCTTTCTAATAATTATGTTCCCAGTATCTTCTATCCCACCACCTGCATTTACACCCGTAGAAGAGAGTAAAATGACTTCCTATTAACTTTGATCTGGCGGGTCCCTAGAGTGGTGGTCTGTAAGGTCTTCAGGATTGCAGTGCGGGTGGCTAGTTCAATATAGGTGAGTTAGATGCTGTGACAAGGTTCGGGGATGGGTGAGAACATCTAACACCAATGAGGACTAAGGAAATCCAGTTGATCATAGAGGAGATGTGTACAGAAAAGTAATATTGGTGGTGGTCGTTCTACTAAGGGGTTGCTGGAAGGATGGGAGAAGAAGGAATTTATGACAAAAGGCGGGAGAGGAGGTTCATGGCGGTAGTTGTGATGTTGTTGGGGCTGGGAGGGTGCTTGTTGTGGGGTTGGGAGCTGCTGCTGTTGCTGCTGGCTGGCTTCTGTTTGGATGATTAGAGGTAAAAGATACACGCTAGAATCAGTTAATAGTATATGATCCTATAGAACTCTACCCTTCTTTTGAAGCTAGGAATAGACAAACCCAAGGGAGTATGCACGTGGAAGTGGCATGATGTTTTCTATAGCGGAGACGGTTTTGGCTATTGAACCTATCCATAGAAACAATTACATACATAGGTGTGCAGATGGTAGATTTGGTGCATCGTTTTAATTCATCATCCCGTGGTTTTGTATAACCAAGAGTTGTTTTTATTTCTGTGACTTAATATTTTTGTTTCATTTGCTACAAAGATATTAAGCCTGATAACTTGCTAGTGGATAGATATGGCCACTTGAGATTATCAGATTTTGGTCTTTGCAAGCCTTTAGGTTGTAGTATTCTACACGAGAACTTTTTGGCTGGAGACAGCTTTAATCGGACTTCCAAAAGTGACTAACGCACTACAGCACCAAGAAGGACACAGCAAGAGCAATTACTACATTGGCAAAAGAATGGGAGAATGCTTGTAAGTATCATGGGAGACAACTGTTGTCTGCTTTATGCTGTTATGTTACATCTTGGCTGGAAGCCTATGCAGTATGCATTGCTATTGTCGAACTAAAGTCACAATATGATCTTTTAAGTTTTCAAATGTTGCCCTCCCGAATATTGAATACTTCCATTTCTTTTAAATATTTTCATATTTGTTAACTGCAGGCTTATTCCAACGTCGGGACACCTGATTGTATTGCTCCAGAAGTTTTGCTAAAGAAGGGTTAGGCAATGAATTGTGATTGGTTAGTCTTGTTTACCAAATTAGTTATTAAAAAGCTTGCAAAAATTCTCATTGGAGATATCTCCTTCCTTGATCTACTATAGAATTCCTCAAGTGCTGAAGCAGCGGAACCTTTCTGTACTATTTTTCTGTCGACCTTCTACTGTTACACTTGAACAGTAGTCCTAAGAAGACCACGCTGTTTCCTGGGATATAGTGTTATTCGCCTACTGTCTGTAAAGAGGATATGACACCATAACTGGAATATAATGTCATTCCTTTATTGTTCAGGTGGTCCCTTGGAGCTATGCTGTCCGAAATGCTTGATGGGTATCCGACCTTCTACTCTGATGATCCCATGTCACATGTACAAAGGTATGACGAGTATGATTCATGATGTTAAATGTTTAAGTATGATTTTGTGGTCTGCCTGGACTTTGATTATAGACACATCAAGGTTTTTTATAATGTGTGCATGTTCATAAAATTCAGCAAATATTTTAACGATATCATAAAATTTAATTAAAGAATTATTTATGAAATACGTAATAAAAAAATGTAAAAAATATTAATTTTTCCAAAAATTTAATGACTATTTATTGCTCAAGGTGAGGGTGAGGCTTGCAAATTAAAAAACGAAGAACATTTTCTCATTTAAAGAATTACGCATTGTTGAGAAATTTTGACCAATTTGGCTTCCAACTTTTCCAAAACGAGCACTTGGAAACCAACACTAAAAGATATAAGCGGCTTGGCTCCCGACTTTTCTAAAACGAGCACCTTTGCAACCAATTAGGTTCATTAACGAAATTTATTTGCCGAAAAATTGATTTGCCGTTGAGAATCAAAACGAGGACATGGGCGGTTCATCATGATTTAATTTTAATTTTAATTTTAATTTTAATTTTAATTTTAATATAATGCCTTCTTTTCACTTCAATATTTGTGACATTTTTTTTTTTTTTGATTTTCAAATATAATTGAAAATTAAGAAAATGATAATAAAAATGAAGGACATAGATGGCATCTTACTGAAAATTGATTTCAAATCGTGATGGACTCCACATTTACATATCAAATCCCGGAGAAAAATAACAGAGAACTTTCCGGCCGGAGACCAGGGGGAAAGTGCTCAATTTCTTAGGATTGGGGGGTAAGGTGCTAAATTGTTTAATATAGGGGGCATTTTGAAAATTTCGACATAAAATAATATATAAATGTCTGGCTATATATGTATAACCGTTTGAAATTCCACTCTCTCTCTCTCTCTCTCTCTGTCGCTACGTATTCTTTCATTCAAATTTATTCGTTCTTCTCTCTGTTAAAATTCACAAGAAACCCTAGATTTTTAATCCTCTCCAATTCACAAGAAACCCTAGAAATCGTAAACCCAATTCTCCCGGATTCAGATTGTTAATTCCCCCAATTCACAAGAAACCCTAGAATCGTAAACCCAATTCTCCAGATTCAAGAAATGGCTTTAAATCAGGAGGTTATCCCTGCCGGTTATCACTTTTTTCCAGAGGACCATGAAATCTTAACGCATTTGTTAATTCCGAAGGTTGCGGGTCAGAATATAGTTTACAGGAACATTCATGATTTAGCCTATATTAACGATTGGGCTCCAGGCGACATTACAAGTACTCTTCTTTTTTACATTTATATTTAGTGTGTGTTTAATGTGTGTGTTCTTTAATTATTTGGTGTGTAATGTGTCTGTTTTCTCCAACTCTTTCTGCAGTACATGCAGATCCGATCGAAGAGAACGTGTGGTTCTTTTTTACTCCTAGACGGAGATTAAACCCGAATGGAACTCGCCCTTCGCGGATGACACCGGATGGATATTGGAAGGCAACTTCTGCTTTAGAAGAAATTACTCTAAATGGGGTTGTTTTGGGCTACAAGGGTTCCTTCGCCTATTTCGAAGGCTTTGGGGCGACGGGGGTGAAAGGGCATTGGCTAATGAAGGAGTTTGTAGCAAGAGAAGAACCTTTGGCCCGTGCCGCAAGGCTTGCAGCCCTTGCGGCAGCGGGCGACTCACAGGTTTGTTTTTTCTTGATATATTTATCAAAACAGATACACCCCCCGCCCCCTCCCGCAATATTTCGTTAACTTCTTTTCTCAATGCTGCAGTTGGATAGATGGGTGCTTTGTAAAGTCTACCGGTTGCCAACCCGGTATTAAAGGTGTTGCTTTTTGCCCCATTTATTCTTTTTTACGAATCGAATTATTTTCTTTAAGTTCAGCAGTAAGCCTTTTGTTCTTACAGGTTCTTGATCGTAATGAGAGAAAATTGAGCCTCCGTGCTCAGGTATGTAACTACTTGCTCATTACATCGTTCTGTTTGTGGATCTATTGGCATCATGCATTCAGTTTCTCGAAGTGCTTTTGTTGGTGTAGATATAGATTATAATTTGAAACCCACGCACAAAATTTGAATGCCATCATTGAGGTGTGGACTCATATGTGATAACTTTTTAAACATTGTTGATGTGGATGTGCACTAGGACAGGTTCGATCCATGAATTGTCCTTGAAAGAGGTTGTATGTTTACTGAAAAAAACTGTTATTTTCGTGATAAGTATGTTATACTGTATTGCTATGCCATGTTTAATTAAGTTATTTTGGATGCAACTTAGTCAAATCAGAACATAGACATGAATGTGACAGTAAAAGTGGAAGCGCAGTGGGTCGTCAACTTAGTCCAATATAATATAACCTATTAAAGTGTTTGGAGAAGAAGGAAACTGAATATATGCGCCTTCAGAGACACAAAATGGGTTGCCAAGATTTTGAATTAGTAACGATGATTGGGAAGGGTTCTTTCGGTGAGGTAAAGATTACTTATATAACTTGTCTTGCCTTGAATTAAAATTTGCGTTAATTTACTGGGCATTACGATTTTCAAAGGATGTGTTAGTTGTTATCAGCAGGTCTCTTTCAGTGTCCTTAGATTTAGTCATTTATTTTGATGCTAAGAGGTGGTTTGATTAGGGACACAAATTGTCTTGCCCTTCTGATATTGACCTTGGCGAGTCACCCATCTGCTCCTCTTACCCCTTACACATTATTGTATGTGGTAAATGTAGGAAAGCAGGTTTTTCTCGAGCACAGTAGCTGTAAGGCTACACTCCATGGCTTGTAAACTAATTTAACTGTTGAACATACTACTTACTAAAGCTTCTATCCCAACTATGATAAAGTGAAGTAACTTATGAATTAGTTTAAACTGCAGTTTTCCTTATATGGCCCAGTTAATTTTGTGTAACTAAGCGTCCATTTATTAACTGAAACTGAATCCAGTTACTTGGATTGAGTTAAACATACAGAAATGCGATCTCATGAAGTATAAGTATATATAATCTTAACATAAGAAATGGTTCTTGTCTAAGTTATATTTCCAGTAGGACACGATTGTCCTTTTAAAGGATGGGTAGAAGGGAAGTCATAGCAATACTGTGATTAAACTTGAAGTCTTACCACCTCTCATAGAAATATCGAAGTACATTGTTGCCAAAGAATGCAGAAGCACTCGTATGTGGAAATGATTGGCTTGAAGGTTCTATTAATAATTCAATTTTTAATAACTCGCTTCTTAATTTTTTACTCCTTAACTTTTGGCATAATTTGTATGTTTTACATTCTATAGTTTCCGACGATGAAGATGAAGAAGATGCTGCAAATCTTTCCTTAGATGTTGAGAAGTTGGTTGGACAAGTTGGAAGCACAACACTTGATTCACAACCTTAGAAGTTGAGAATTTTAAATATAAAGTTGAATTGTGGTTTAGAATGAAGAAACGTGGTTATTGCCAATTTTTTTCTGTTGTATCCTTGAAGCTGTAACTCTTGTTTAGTCCTTGGCTTTTCTATTGACTGTGTATGGATGGCTTCAGAGTTGTGGTAACATAGGTGGTGTTAATATGATGATATTCTCCAGAAGTATTTTTGGGTAATGTTTAGTCTTTGGTTTCCTTTGACATTATATTGTTGTGCTTATATTCTATGTTTGCTGAATGTATTTTACTGAATGGAGTGTATATGGTGCTGGAGTTCCAATTATTTCAGTCTGAAATAATTATTTCAGCCTGTTGTTGTGGCGGATTGTGGTCAGCTGTGAGTGGATCTACTTTGGTGATGATCTGTTAACACATCTGTTGGTGTTATTGATCTGTATGTGTTGGAATTTGTGTACTGAAATCAGTGATTTGAATTTCCAGCAAAGTTTTGGAAACTATATGTTGAATTCCAATGGATCAGAAAGAAACTTAGTGGTGTTAAGAACAGATAACTTATTCTTGCCGGTTTGTATGTCCCTAATTAGAATAGCATAAGTACTGTATGTCCCTTCAATTAAATAAACTTCTCATTTGATCTAAATATAGACATTCCATTGTCTGCCAAACCCCATTTATCTTTATGTTAGTTGTGACAATCTTACTTGGCAGTATGTGTTGTTATATATCTTTATGTGAGTTGTGAAAATTTTTCAGTATTAGGCTATTAGCTAGTCTCTTCAATTTTATTGTTTGATGCTTTTGGCAGATCTTGTTTGTATAATGTATCTAGTTTCACCATTGAGCATTATCAGTCGTGTCCATTATTGGTGATCTGTGGAAGTTTAGCTTCCTCTGGAAGTTTCAGATGTGTTCCCCAATTCATTAATCTGAACATACAAGCAAAGTGGTAATATCACTTCAAATTTCTTTTTGTATATTTAATACTTCGTAAAAGTAGGGAACTGATTCTGCAATCCAACAAAAATGCAAAGAGGAAAGATTTGAGCTTACTATGTGTGACTTAAATAAAAATCTGAATATATGAAGCATGGGGACCAAAGAGTAAACAACCATTTATTGTGAGCATAATAGTTCACTAGTTCAGCAACAAAAAGGACTAACGGTTTAACAAGCATGACTAGTTCATAATTTTCTACCTACAAGTACAGACTAATTATTGGGTTCCATCTCTGTTAAAGCTCAAGCTTTAACAAGGAATGACATTTTACTAATTAATATATATTCCCCAACACTAATGATAGGATGAGTAAAACATGAATATGTTGATATTTCCCAACTCTCTCCAGAAGCGCATAGTAAAGAAAACACTGATTTTCACGTTTAGATGTTTAAATTTTCAAATCAATAATAAAACAGTAATACTAAGGTAAATAAGTCTGTTACTTTTGATGAGGAATCCTCAGATTCAAATCAATTAGAATTCACCAGATAATGTTTCTATCGCGAATAATTACAGAGTGTTGTCTCTTGTTTGGGAACCAAATTTTTCAAAAAATAAAAAATAAAAAATACTGAGCTTCTTGAACAAAACAATCTAGCACATAACATTTTATGAACATAGGCGCGTCATACATTCAAACTTCATTTTTCTCATCTGGCAGCTATATCAGCAGCTTCCAAGTTGATAATTTGAAAAATAGTGAAAGATATCATATTTGTGGTAAGGCTAATGAACTATGACATGAACAACTCAGCTAGTTTTCACACTGCACTTTCATTGCCAAAAACATCAACCGCGCTTTCCACATTTGACATTTTCATTGCCAAAATTGAGTATTCCCCTTGGAAAGTTTTGGAACACTACTATGCAAACCTTATATGTTGTCAAAATCGCAAACTTTTAATTCATCTAGTTAAATATTGAACTAGGATTGTTACCAGTTGAAGAAGGCAGGACCGGGGACCACGTAGTCAGCCGACCAAGGAGAATCAAAATGGCTATTGTTTAACTGTAATTTTACCAGAGTGAACCTGAACCTTGGTATGGAGGTACAGGGAAATATACATATACCACATAAATAGCAAATTGAAAGTGGAAGAATTAATTATGAATAATTTTAAGCAAATGAAGGTCAAAAGCTTCAATTTATCTCATATGACACTAGGAATGACGCAGTAAATATTGAAATAAATCATTTAATCCATCAAGGTGAAAAGAATGATAGTTAAAGATCTAACTGAATAAACATACAGGCATGAAACTTATACTTCAACAAATACATTGTGTATATTTCACTTTCTATCGACCAGAGATATAGTAGGGAGCAATAGACGAAACAGAGGGATTCAATATACTGAAATCCATTACCACGGTGAAATCTTACAAAACCTGCAGGCTCGTGCACAATCTCATACTCTTGCAGCTTTTCGAAAGTGTCGGGAACGGTATTATTACTGTATGGCCTTTCCCGGAAGCAGCAAAACAAACAAAGAAGCATCTTTTTCTTCGTGATCGCTCCGGGCTATGGAAAAACTGCAGAAGGACCACAAATACCAATATGTCAGCTTAGAACCAGCTCTAGCCATCCGAGGGTTAGCAGGAAGAACTTGACAAACATAGATTTTCACGTTTAGATGTTTACATTATTAAACGCACAATAAACAGAAAGATATCAATTCAGCTGAATAAATCTGTTAGCTGTGATGAGAATCCTCGGATACAAATCAATAAGAATACACCAAATAAATGTTTTATCAACACATAATTACAGGGTTTTGTCTCCTGTTTGGAGCTCAAGCGTTTACCTAAGAAACACAAAGTAAAGCTTCTTCAACAAAACACTCTAGCATAGAATATTTTATCAACATAGGCGCATCATACATCTAAACTAACTTCTCCACATGTGGCTGCAATATGAACAAAGTTTTAAATGGGTAAGCTAAAAAATGGTGAAATGTATTATATCTGTGGCAAGGCGAATAAACTATCATGCATGAACAACTCAGTTAATTTTCACGTGCATGACATAATCTGTATCAGACATTTTTTTCGCCAAAAATTAAGCATTCCCCTTCATAAGTTCTGGAAAAGAACTATAGCATAAAGGGTACTGTCAAAATCCCAAACTTTAACTAAACAAGTTAGATATAGAATTCTTACCAGTTGAAGAAGGGAATACCCTGGACCACATATTCAGCCAACCAAGGGCTATTGTTGATCTCTAACTTAACCAGAGTGACCTGAATTTGGTTACGGCGGTACATGGAGAAATACATGTACCACGTTGATAGCACATTCATAGTGGAAGAGTTAATTATGAATGATATGAAGCAAACGAAGGTCGCAAGCTTCTATATTAGAAAGGACCGCCACAGTAAATATCGAATATAACTTGAAATCATACAATTCAACAAGGTGAAAACCATGATAAGTAAAGATCTTATATTGCATAAAAGCAAAGACAATAAACTTATATGTTTCAAAGAAAGAAAAGAAAAAGACATTAAACTTATACTTCCACAATTACATAATGTAGCACTTGGATAAATATGTTTATCATCATTCCACTTTCTTTAGGCCCAAGAGTTGATTTTGTAGTAAGCACTAAACGGAACAGAGGGACTCAATATACTGATATCCATTTATACGATTAATTCTTATAAAATCATCAGGCTTGTCCACAACCCCAAAGTCATGTAGCTTTTCGAAAGTCTTGGGAACAATGTTATACCGTATGGCGGCTCCCGGAATCTGCAAAACTAAGAAAGAAGCGTCTGCTTCTTCCTGATCACCCCGGACTAATGACAGTAAGGAGAAGGCGTACGCATATCTACGTGTCTGGTGCACATCAGCTAGAATGATCCGAGGGTTAGCAGAAACAACTGGAGAAAGATCAACACGGTACTTGACAAACCACTTGGAATAATCCCTCTTCATCTCGTAGATGTTAAACTGAATTTCGTTGTCATAGATCTGAATATAGTGTAGGTGATCACAAGACTCCCCAAAGTAACGATTCCTTCCTGATGCCGGGGGATTAGGCATTTGTTCGAGCACCTGCTGGTCAACGTTGAAATACATAGAATCCCCAGCCCCAACTCCGATCCAATGAATGGCACCGTTCCAGTAGACTCCGTTGGAGAGATCGAGATATGAGATAAAGGGCCCGACGACACTTGATCTCCACACAGCGGGGGTGTCCTCATTGGAGTAAATCTCGAGTTGGTATTGGTATCGGCCGACAAGCGTGAGCTCTATCAGTCGATGAACACAAACAACTTTGTAGTGGTGGGGAGACTTGGCGGGATCAAAAGCCAAGGTCATCCCACGAATATTTCTTCCGTCTAACTTGGGGAGGGCATCGGAATATTTGTCTGTAGTGGGATTGTAAACAAGGTAGTCTTTTGTGGGGGTCTCGCATATCAACAGTCCGTTGCATGAATTTAGAATCCTAATGCCGGAGGGAGAAGGGAGGTGTTGGGTCGTGGGAGGGAAAAAGGGCACGTATTCGAACACGAAATCGTCTTCAGTGGCGTCGGCTAAGAACATACCGTAATAATATTTACCGGCGCTAGGGAAAAACATGCCGGCGGCGGAGTTGGTGAAGGGGTTGCGCCTACGCCGAAATTGTGGGTTATTAATGATCGAAAGCCAGCGTTTTGAAACTAATTCGAAGTGGACAAGGGGCTTGATGGGGAGGCGAAGCAGGATCTCGATTAACAGATCATCAACAGAAGCAACTTTTTCAGCCGACGACGACGAATTCATCCTGGGGATTTTCATAGATATTTGATTTAGGGATTACATTTACTTCCACATCCTAGTACTGTATTTATATGTATGAAAGTACTAGGACACTGTTTCCAATTCTAACACGGTTAGGAATAGGATAGGTGTCCGTGACTGAGACATATCTTTTTCAAATTATTATGTAATTACTAATATAAGAAAACTTTTTGAATAACTCTTCTGTAGTTATTTACTATAATTTATTTTTAGAATTTGTTTCATAATTTACTCTTTTATTTTTGAAATTTTATTATATCTTGTAGTTAATATTAAGGATTAATTGTTTGAATGAAAGAGGTTAACAAAGGACTAAAATTAATTACTCTGGACACCTAACTCGGATACAGTGTCCCGGAAAAATTCTATAAGTTGATATTTAGTATAGTATATATATATATATATATATATATATATATATATATATATATATATATATATATATACACATTCATGCACTATGTTGTTGCCACGTATAGGTGTGTATAACTAGATTATTGAAGTTTCTGCATTATAGTCCTGCTTAATTCGATGAGCTCCATCTGGGAAGCATTCTAATGTTAATCCAGCTAGAACTCGAGTTTGTAGAGCCGAGAAAACCATACTGAAGTTGAAGTCTAGTAAAGCAGGGAATCAATTGCGTTTCTACTTCTTTGTGAGTTTGTGACAATTGTTGTTTAGGTAAAACTGCTTTAACTGAAATATAATCAGACAGAAAAAAACACAGTGGAGATTTATACATTCTTTAATAGTTGCTAAGGCCATTAGTGTACCTTAAAGAGCACCAGCTGCTAAGTTATTCTGATTAGAGTTGGAATCTTTACCTTGGATACAGTATAGATTGTATTTTCTGTTACTTGTTGGTCCCTGATTATGTTTGCTTAACGCTAAATCACACATCTTTACTCATGGAAGATGTGCTATATTACTTGTACCTATAAGTAATCTTACATGTTCCCATTATTTCCTTAGCTTGTAGTCGATTTATATATTAAAGCCTCATCATAGGCCATACTTCCTTTCTAATAGTAGGCATATAAATTCATTTTGTTCAATAACTACTGGTTTGGTGAGATTGAAAAGTACAGATGGTGACTTTTTGTAGTCTGGTACTTAGTTATGGTTTCTTTTAGAATGTACTGAATTGGATTGGTTTGTCTGGACATTATATTATAAGATTCTTATATAAACAGGTCAATAAAATTTGCATATTCTGTTGCTGGAATAAAAGGGCAGAGGCAGGGGCAGATTGGGGTTGCTGACTTGCAGCATCCCACGTTGAAGGAGGCTAGAGAGAGTTAGACCGTGTGTGGTGTTATGATCTTGTGCCTTTGTGTGCCCCCTCTCCGCATGTTGGAGCTACAGAGGTGACACAGAATGCATTTGAGCTACGGAATCGTACTAGGGGTTTATGGTTGGAGCTTGAGGCAGAAATTTTTTTGGGAGACAGATAGCATGAAGTTTCAGAATGATGGCTGCATGACGGAGTCGGTGGCATGGCTTTGTGCGAGTAACAACCTCAGGTTGTTAGCTAGCATTGGGAGATGGAGCAAGTTGGTTGAAGTTGACAGATGACATAGTGATCATGAGTTCTGCTGTAGATTTGTCTTTTTTTTTTTTTTTTTTTTTTTTACTTGAGAAAATAGTACAAGTTCGGGTTTTTAAAGCAAACCAGGGGAACACCAAAATTTCTGAACCTATTAATGAAATATGAAACAAATTCCTGCTGCAACGCTCTACCAGAAATGGATGCCCCTCGTCAGATATGAAAAGAACACAGTTTAATTATTTGAAAACATTTCAAGAACGTGTTTGCCACTGGGTTGCATCGATGCTCTCTCTCTCTCTCTCTCTCTCGGTGTGTGTCTGTATGTTTTCCTTCATGTTCTTCTCAGATTGATAATTGTGTTGCCAGATTCATTATTCTTTATTATGTGGGTTCTTTATATATTCTATTTGTGGCTTCTATGCCGTAGGATCTATGGACGTATCATTACCTTGGAGTCTTTTCTCAATTCTGTATGATGCTGAACCTCGTTGCACTTTCAAATTTGACGTACAGGCACAAGATTTCAGGACGCAGGGAACTAAGATGAGAGAAGGATTTGGTTGCAGCAATGAAAGTAAAGCTGATCGTCCTTGGCATCATTGTCGCTTTGATCCTTATCATATTTTGATCTGTCTGTGGTGGATTCAATTGTTACTGTATACTTTTACATAGCCTTTCCTCATTAGCAGTCTGATGGATTTGTTTTTGCATAGGCTGTCCTGGTAGAGTCTCATGTTTCTTTCCGTTTGTGTACATTTTTTACCTAAAACTTTGTAGATATGATTCCACATTACAAATATTTGAGTTCTGTGAGAATGGTTATATAGTTTCTATTTGGAATCTAATGATGCTGCATTTTGTAATTCATGAAAATATTTCTAGGAATACAAGTTCATTCATAACCTCTCTTCCTATTTGGAATCTAATGATGCTGCATTGTAGATAATTGTTAAGGGCCCAGACACACACATGTGACAGACCCTTGAGCAGTCATGTTATGATCATATCCAACTCGTATATATACCTGTGACAGACCAACCAATATTTGGAATTGAGAACCAGTACCAGACGAAAATATGAGATAGACAATAAGCACTTAAAAGGCTCTTCCAACATTCTGTGGAAGCTTGCTCTTAAACAAAGAGCTCTGCCTCTCCCTCCCACATAATTTTAACTAGAAGATGATGGGACCACTACTTTTTGTTCTATCGATATATAATCCTCTAAACCCTCACTTATTCTCTCCCTCCTTTCTTCCATAATTCACCGAAATAATAGAACATACACTCACTATGATATATTGTTCGTGGTCGCCTCAAATCTAGACTTGATGTGAATCCTTCACCTCACTATCTTCTTTATTCTAATTTGAACTCTAATTTATTTGTGAAGTGATCCTTTTTCTGAATATCTCTCCTCCTCTTTCTTTCAATATACCTATTAATCTCCCTCTTCTTAAGTTTTCAGTGGCTTACATTGACCCTCTTGGAAATGGAATATAATCTCAATGAAGAATCGACAGATTTGAGCGAAGAAGTTAGCAAAGGAGACTATGAAAACAACCAATCAAGGCGTTGGCCGGTCTTAGGAGTGTGTCTACTGCAAAAGAGGGTTCAATATAACACAGCCTTGGGTGGACACATGAATATCCACAGAAAAGATATAGAGTAAAAAAGACATCAAACTATTCCAAATTAAAACAAAAAGAACTTTATACAAGTCTAAGATTGTAACAGCAGTAACGTCATCGAGTTATAGTTATCAATCAAACAATTATTCACCTCGTGATCATGAGCCAATCTTGATGAGTTACACGACATATTTTCCGGGATGTGATTCTAGTACAAGATTACCGTTGGATGGAAGTGATTGCAATCATCGACAGCTTGATCCCTGATGATTACGTGGGATTTTCGACTAAAGAAGATATGAAGATGAATGGAGCTTAATCAGAAGGATGAACTTGATTTGGAGCTTCAACTTGGATATATATGATTTGTTGGAGTAACTTGTGTTTGCTAAGCACATAATAATGTAAGTTCGTTTGTTTTGAATATCTTGAAGATGTTTATATGGCTGACTGATTAATTGGTTGTGCATAATTATTGTAAAACTAGGTTTGTAAAATCGAAAAAATAATATGTCGATTACCAAATTAAGTTTTAATTAGGCCTTCTCCAAAAACATAATATGAAGGATTTCGAAATGAAGACGGTTGTGTACCGCATTTTTTTTTTTTTTTGAACAGAAAAACATCACATTAATCACAAAATGTGTCACAATAGTTTGTTACAGGCGAACCTCCATCACATAAGCTACATAATGGGAGGTTGGAGGCCGTAAAATGAGACGACCAATTGTGCAAAAAAGCCCAATGGGCAGTGTTGTGGGCTGCCTGATTGGCATTACGATTTACAAAGACAAATCTCCATTTTGGCCAAAGATGCCAAAATTTGCGAATCAAAATAACCAACGGATTAATGGTCCAATCCAAGTTCTTCGGATCAATCACAGCCTGTAAAAGAGGTAGACAATTAGTCTCAAAAATGGCTTTTGCAATCTTGGCAGCATTGATGTACTGGCAGGCTCTAAGGAGAGAGAGGGCTTCAGCAACGGTTGCATTATAATTTAAAATCTCACCCTTCTTTGGGTATTAGTCCAGTAATCTATTGTCAATTTCACATAATTCAAATACCTATTGATGTTGCATCGATCGGGGTATAGATCTGAAATTTGTGCTGCTAGGCTTTTGATCATTGTTTGGCCTCCGACATTTAATTTTGCTTAACTCAATTATTACATCATTTCTGAGATAGAAAAAGCGGCATTTAGTCGTGCCAAAATGAGTACTAGCCAATTCTATTTGGATTCGGGACAAAAATGGCTAGCATAGTCACTTCGTTCCTAGATTTGCAATTTTACATACTTTTTTGTAATATTTTTTGCAACTTTACCTACTTTTTCGTAATAAAGTTATATCACCAATTTTGACGGGTAAAAAGCAATTCTAAAAATTGCATGAATCCTTCTTCCTCGTATGAATCTGCAGGGAGCTGTTAGTTGCTAGTACCGTCCAAAGCAAATGCTGAAGAAAAATAGTAACTATAAGTGCAAAGGCCATTTACATCATTTTCTTTTTATTTAGCCAAAAGTTTAACACCTTATATTTATAATAATTATTATACCATTTAAACGTCAATGTTTAAATTATTATTTCTTCAAGCCCATTTACACCACTTCTTCTTTATTCGGGCTTGAGGCCCAAATCCAGTAGGCCTCAAAAATCAAAAGCCCAGTTCTCACACAAACAAAACAGAAAAACTGTTTCAGAACAAAAGTTTAGGGATTAAAGTTATGTTTTTATTTGGGGGTGTAAATTGTAAAATTCCATAAAATTAAAATTAAAATGACAAAAATACCCTTTAGAAAACCTACAAACACACATTGTGGTGCAACTTGCAAAATGGTTACAATTCGTGGTGTATATTGCTTGCAATTACAATTTGCGGTGTAATCCGCAAAAACCTTACAATTCGTGGTATGAATTTGCCATTAGCTCTTTTAAAAAACTACTTATAACATTAACTAGGTATTTGCAAAATTAAATGAGAAGTGATTTTTCCTTTTAGAAGCAGTAACATATTTTCAAAAGCAGTTTGAGAAGCACCCTTGTTCATGCTTTTGCGACTTGTAAATTTTTTTGACTCTTTTTAAACAAGCAAAAGAAAAACTCAGTGTCTCAAACACTAATAATGTGCTATTGCTGCTGAAAAAAAAAAAACCTTGTTCAAAGCATTTGCAAACACCCCCTAAATTCAATTAGAATAGCTGCAACTTGCTCGAAAAGATGTTTACGAATATTTTAGTTATTGTTTTGCACCAAGCCCATTTGAATCACTTCTTCTTTGTTGCTTGGGCTGGCGAAGCCAAATTCCATGGGCCGTAAGAATCAAAAGTCCAATTCAAAAACACCCAAAATCCAAAACCGATTATGTGGGTTAATGTTTATGGACAAAGTAGTCACAAAAAGTAAATAAAAGATGTGAGGGTACGTGGGGCCCTACATTTCCCCGGGTCTGCCTCGTATAAGTTCTCACGGTTATTTTTGGGGTAATAGCAAACACTACCCTTGTGTCATTTCTGAGTGGCAAATGATCCCCTTTGTTATTTTAATTAGCAAAAAAGAAAATCTATGGAATTTAAAATTCAGCAAAATCTTGTCACCTTATGTAAATTATGCATATGTTCAATGTGTTGTGCATATATTGTATGCACACAGTGATCTGTAATGTATTTTGCCATAAATTAACTAAAATTTATAATAATTGTTTAAAATTAGAATACAAAATTTCTCGTGATCTCGTTTTATCATGTATTAGCAGCGATATAAATTAATTGCATCGTACCATCGTACAAGAAGTCATTAACCTCTCCAAAGTTTGTCATCGTATAATAAGAAGATGAATATGAAATTATTATAAAACTTGTCTTTCCATATCGAGGTTTAAGTTTTGATGAACTAATCTCACGGGATAAATCTGCTACTAGATCAAGCCTCTGATTTTCGAGTTTGAGTTACATGATTTACGAAAAACAAGAGATGGGTTATCTTTCTTTTCAACTACGTAAACTAATCAAAATCTATAATAATTAATTCTTTAAAATAGAGTACTGATTACTAAACTTTTCGCGATCTCATTTTATCATGTATTAGCAGCGATATAAATTAATTGCATCGTACCATCGTACAACAAGTCATCAACCTCTCCAAAGTTTGACAGAAAAATCATTTTCTTTTTATTTAGCCAAAAGTTTAACACCTTAGTTATAACTTATAACTATTCTATCATTTAAACGTCAATGTTTAAATTATCATTTCTTCAAGCCCATTTACATTCACTTCTTCTTTATTCCTTAAGGGCTTGAGACCCAGATCCAGTAGGCCTCAAAAATCAAAAGCCCAATTCTCACACAAACAAAACAGAAAAACCCTAATCACTGAATCTCCACTTCCAATCCCCAAACTAAAACTCTGCAATTTGCCCTAATTCTCACACCACTCCTCGCGCAGATCGCAAAAAAAGATGGTCAGTACCTCTCAATACTCAATAATTGTTTATTACAATCGATTAATGTCTCTTAAATCTTATTATGTTCCATTACAATTTAGATTTTTAATGTTTTTTTTTTTTGGTGGATTTGTTTGTGTGTGTGTGCAGCCGTTCAAGAGGTACGTTGAGATCGGAAGAGTAGGACTTGTTAACTACGGTAAAGATTATGGAAAGCTTGTCGTGATCGTTGATGTAATCGATCAGAACAGAGTACGATCTTAAAATCGTGTTTTTTGATTTGTTTTAAAGAGTTTGTTTTTTTTTTTTTGTTAATTGTGATGATAATTTGTGTGTGTTTTAATAATCACAGGCTCTGGTTGATTCGCCTGATATGGTGAGGAGCCAGATGAATTTTAAGAGGCTTTCGCTTACTGACATCAAAATCGACATCAAAAGGGTCCCGAAGAAGAAGACACTTGTTGCTGCAATGGAGGCAGCTGGTGAGTATTTGGAAGAAAAAAAAAGTTTGATTCTTAAGGCAAACTTAAATGATAATTTTTAGGAGCATAGCGATTGGAATTTGTGGATTGAGTTTTTGTATAGGGTGTATGAGGGTCTGTGAATGCATAATTAGTAAGGGTTTTCGGGTTTATAGTTTAGAAAGCACTACACTCTTCTGATAGTGTCGATAGTAAGCGAAAAATCTTGTCAAGCGCTGTTATGGATCAATGTTTCTTAGCTTATGTAATGAAAATGCCTTAAAGTTTTCTTTTTGACTTGATAGTATAAAAACATTTCCCAACTACAACAATAGTTTCGTGATTGTTTGCTGACGTTTCGGAAGGCTCCTGAAATTTTTCAAAACAATAGGTTCTAATATTGAGCTAGCTGGAACCATGCCTGACTAGAAACTCTTATCTTTGAGCATACAAAGTTTGAGTCTTTTCCAAGACTGTGAACCCATAAAAAGCCCTTACTCCAGCCAGTTTTGTTAATTTTATTAGTACAAGTCTCGCGGAGTCAGTTAGTCTCTAAGAGTTTAAGACTATTTGTACTTAAGATTTAGAAAAGATAAACACCGCTTCAACTTTATTGATAGTAATATTAAACTCATGATATTTTTGACAGATGTTAAGGGCAAATGGGAAAAGAGCTCATGGGGGAGGAAGCTGATTGTTCAGAAGAGAAGGGCTGCTTTGAATGACTTTGACAGGTTCAAGCTAATGCTGGCTAAAATCAAGAAGGCTGGTGTTGTTAGGCAGGAGCTTGCGAAGCTTAAGAAAGAAACCGCAGTCTGATAAGTTTAATTTCGGGTTATTAAGATTTTGGAGTAGGATTTTTGAATTTTGTATGGATATTTATGAAGGTTTACTTGTTCCCGATTTATTACAAATTCAAATTTCGCATATTATGGTTTGAACTTGTTTGGAAGTCTTTTTGCTCAGCCTATATAGCTTAAGATGGCTGAATTAGCCTATTGAGTCGCCATTCCATGTTGATCTGTTTTGGGGCTTATTGTTGATTTTTTTTTTATTTATTTATTGGAGTTAAGCAGCAAAAGCTTTTCCACTTTAAACCTAAACTACCTATCATATGCTGTTACTGTTTGGTTTACCATCTTGTTATAAGAATTGGTTTCTACTGGTACCCTGCTTTGAGAAATAGAAGCCTTTGTTGAAGGGTCACTCATGATCATGCATTTAAGTTTCAATGTGTTTTGGCCTACGAAATGTTAGAATTCTTTTTGCAACTTTTCGGAATTCTTTCGATGTTTCACAAATGCTATTTATTCCAGTGACTTTTGAACAATAGATTACATCAACATTTTCGATGGAACGTTTCAGAGGTTTGTCTTAGATATTGTGGTAACATTTTGCTTGACCGTGTCTGCTCGTCTTTCGTAATATTGTTTCATCTGCAAACTATAAACCTGGATTTATGAATTGTATAGTTCTAAATCACCTTGAGCTTGGGGTCGTTTTGTCTTTCATTCCTTGCAAATTGCAATTATTATGTATGTTTTATTTGGCTTTCCAAGCCATTTTAGTTGGATGGTAGTTTTAAGGGGGTGATATATTGCAGATTGAATTAGATGTAACACATAGTGAGGCTCGATCTTATATTTAAAGGGGAAAAGCATATTATAAAGAAAGCAAGTTTGTATTGAGGGCTCAGATCTTTTCGAGACCCAGACTCTACTTGAGACATGGGCTCGACCAAAATAATTTTCTCACAAGTATATAAACGAAGTTAAATGTAGAAATTATTCATGTGTTATCTATACTTGGCAATACCCACCGTGTGCTATTTTTATAGCAAAGAACTCTCTGTTACAAGTTTAGGGGCAAGATATTTATTAGGATAAAAGACCAATTTACCCTTAATTATTTATTTTATATTAAAAACGAAAACCATCAACAGGGCTCCTTCAACTCTTTATGATCCTTACCCTTCCATAAGAGATTAGTAGGATGATCAGGAGATGATAGGGAGTAATATTCACTTTCCAGTTTAGATTGTGTCACAAATACATTGGCCAAGATACACAACCTATGATGAATTATGACTGCAAAATATGGTGAAGAGAGTTACAGATTTATTGCATAAAAAAAATAAAGCAGTTTGGGGTCTAATTAACAAATCGCAGGGACACAGGTTGCGCTGCAACACTAGCTCACGATCTATGAGTGCCTCGACTCTTCGTTGCAGAACTGACACCGAGGTTAATCAACAAAGAAATAAAAAATATTGATAATTGATACTGGAGTAGTATTGAAGAGATTTTTTCTTCTACCGAACAAAAATGCACCTAAGCACCTTTGTTATCCCTCAAGTACAACAGTAATTTGAAGGTGAAAATGGAGAAAAGAGCCTTGATTCCAGAGTTTGAGAAATGGGTTAGGTTAGCGTTGTGCTTTGCCAAGGAAACTGAAAATGGTATTGTAGCTCTTAAGGATGAAGTCGGGGGTTTCCTTTGTTTGATTATGCTTGTTGACCTAACACTTCAATTCCGATTGTTCAATTGGTCCTGATTTATCTTAAAGTCCTCTTAATCTGCATTGAAACACCACGTATGAGCTAAGCCGAGACATACTCGATGTAGGTCTTCTTATGCTTAAGTCAGAAATTGAAAATATTGAGTTCTGGAACACAAATGGAACAAAGGCAGAGTTAAGTTGAGATCGAATTCAAGAATTGAGGTGAGCTAGGAATCAGATTTTAGACTAACTGAGGTCAAAATGTTCCGTATTAACACATGAGGTCGAAATTCAAGCCTTGAAGTCGAGTACTTGGGCCCAAATATCAAACATCACGGCTTGAGATTGAATTTCCAGGGGCTTGGGATGATTTTAGGGCCAATTGTACCCTTTAATGATATTTACTCGAGTTAACTATTCAAGTGGCTTAAATCGCAAGGTTCTTACTTTTCGTTACCAAAATATGGCAAATCAAACGTTTTCTTAGAGTTAGTCAAACCAATAATGTTGACTGGCTTGAGTCTAATAAAAGTTTCACGAAATCTTCTCGCTAATTAAAGAGAACACGAGTTGTTCTGCATTTTACTCATTATATTACATCATACATGCATAAATTGGAGAATCATGAAGGAATATATTCAATCAAAGGTTGAATCAGTAGACCACGCATAATAGCATATTATAGAGGGTAAAATACTAAAATGCATCAAACCCCAAACCTGTTGCTTATATGCGGTATGCCCCCAACATTTAAAAAGTTACAACACACCCCCAACCTTCCAAAAAGTGTGCAAATTGCCTCGAGTAGTTCATAACCCGCTGTTGAATTTGAAACACATTTCTACGATCGTTAGATATGGTCTTAGGGGATACTTCGCACATTTTGATTAGGTTGAGAGGTACGTTGCAACTTTTCATAGATTGGAGGCAAACCACACGTAAGCAATAAGTTGGGAAGATTTGATGCATTTAACCCTTTTATAGAACTTGCAAGTTCTTAGAGAATGGGCAGTATTACTATTATGCCCCGTCACGATTGAGTAATCTTCTATATTTCACATTAAGATGAGTTCATAATTCAAGATTTAGTACACAAGGATTTGAAAGAAAAGAAAAGAGAGGTGGAGGCGTACATACATATTTATCACACCTACCGTGTTTTGTAAGAATAAAAAAACCTGCCGCACGAAAAACTCATCAATCCCTTGTAATGAGCATTCGATGTGTCGCCATAAAAAGAGCTCTAAACAAAAAACACATGACTCGTGGCCATTGCATGACGCCATTTCACATTTACAGGAGCAAGAAACTAGAAACTGGGAATCCTTTAAATCAATGGCCATCCACCAAGAAAAGCCATCCAAGTTACTTCCTAATTGAGAGGAATTCGAAGCTTCGAAGAGGGTCATCACGAGTGCCTTTAGTAACTGCAGCGCGAGAGGGCTTTGTATCAAATGCAGGCTGAATTCTTTGTGTGGAAGATATACGGCCAGTGCTCGAGACTAATCTGCCAGTGCGCCCCTCAGTAGGCTCACCCGATGAGCTTGGCCTGCCACTTGAGATGGCTGCTGGTCTCTTTGAAGAGCTGCCATGTCGAGAAGTACGGCCTCTTTCTGAATCAGGTTGCTGCATTTTGAGTAAAAAAATATAATACTGAAACCCTCTATAAGTTATCTAGCAATGCTTTCCTAGAGCGACCCAGAGATCAGATGCAGCCATATAATCAAAATGGAACAGTAACATTTATACCCTTTGAGGTTTGGTCAACAGTTACATTTATAACCTTCGAGATTTGGTCTAAGTTTTTAAAACTTCCGCTACTACTTGAATAATATCAGAACAGCCATCCTTAAAAGTAAGAAAAACGTTACAGATTGACGAAGAGTTTGAACAAGCACAAAGACATGAAAATTTGTGAAAAGCCTTCTCCGTAGACCACGTATTTCTTTAGTGTTCTAGGTGTTTCAAGAGGTGTATACATAATTATTCAAACTTTTAAAAAATCTGTAATTAGGATGACCGGCATTTTCTCATGAGAAAAGAGAAGAACATACCACTTCCTTGGACGAAGGTACATCTTCAGATGTCCTGTGTCTTGAATGTTCATGCCGACCAGGTGGAGGTATATCTTCTAATGTCCTGTGTCTTGAGGGTTCACCATTGCGACCATAACCTGCCGTATTTCTTCTAGAGAAAGCTTCAACGGCACCTGAAAATCTATCTCGCATGTCTTGGACCATTGCGACAAAATGAACAAATCAGAAGAGAGAGCAAGTAGGATTTCTACAAGTTACATACCACCACAATTTTCATGGAGGGAATTTTAATTCATATAATTCAATTTTTCTTTAATATAAGTTAATTTTCTTACATGTGACCCCGTATGCTTTTCACACTAAAATGGACCTCCAAATGTCCATAGGAAAAGGTAATTACACTGTACTTATTTCCAGAATTGGGCTATCGCAATAGTAATTCTTATATCTTCATCCAACTTCACTAGTTCAATCTTAGAATGCCTAGTATTAGAGTTATGTAATCTTCTGCACATGTAGGAACAGTTTGATTGATAAGAAAATAAATTTAGAAGTACACTCCATTTTGATACAGGTGACTTTAACACAGTAGGTTCTGCATATTACACTTGCCAGGAACATTTTCAAAGTTGTCCTTGGCACGAATTCTTCATGAACATTCTAATCTTCTGTCCCAAATATAAACTTGTACGGGTTGCCTTTAGTTTACCTAGTTCTAAATTTTTCCGCATGAAATCAAGGGATTCAGAGGGCATTTATAGTCTAATATTAGACAACGCACTGAAACATGTATTATACAATCAGATTACTTGTTCTACATGTGGTCATAGTAGCTAATAACATTTAATTCAAATTTAAAGCAGGTTGTTTTTGTTTTAATTTATACATAATCTTATGCTTTAATAAATACAGCCACATATATATAATTTGTCCATTATCAATCAACAGATTAAATGAGTGTATAAATTCAGAGATGTACACATTTGATTTTATAGGTAAAAGAGATACCTGATGTTCTTCCTGGTCTTTCACCAGAAGTTCCAGCAATAGCATTGCCAGTGGCATTCTGGAAGCAATGATTCAATTAATCAAGAGCATAAAAAAAGAACTAGGAGCGAATGAAAAAGTGCACACTTACCCTTGTTCTAGAAGTCGCACCAATCTGAGGATACTTCAATATAGTCCAATCAAACACATAATCAAATTGGTAACCTGCATGAATATTACAACACAGGCACAGCTCAAACACAAGACACTTGAGTCGACAAATAGTTCCAGATGAACTCCAAAGCAAGACATAAGTTGAAATGTCGAAATAACGCGAGCAAATATTCAGTACCTTCACGAATAAACAAGTCCCGGAAAAGCCGCTTCAAATAAGAATAATCTGGCTTGTCCTCAAATCTTAATGATCGACAATAGTGAAAATATGATATGAATTCTGATGGATATGATTTGCACAAGACCTGTTACAATCGAAATGGACATATCATGAAAACGTATTAGGTGGCTGACTACTAGATTTAAGTTAAAAACTCACTTTGGATGTTCTAGCCTACTTCAGAAAATACACACTGAAAACAGACGCAGCGCTTACATCAAATATGCATATTTAGCACATTATAGGTACCTCTATAGGAGTTAACATTTTCTTCTCACTTATCTTGTCATATTTCTGCTTTTTGGTACCAGCTTTAAGTCCCTGCCAGGGAAGACTGAAACAAAGAAGAAAAAGCAGGTGAAGAGAAATGAATAAATTCAAAAATAGTCGCCAATTGAAGATTCAAAATAAGGAGGGAGGAAAAGGAAAGAAAAATGAAGAAGTAATGGATCCTCAAATTCCAACCAACCTTCCTCTCAAGAAATACATTAGAACGTAAGCAAGAGACTCCAAATCATCCCTTCGACTTTGTTCTGCCAGGACAAGCGAGACAAAAATAGTCAAAAGGAAATCAACCAAATACTTCTACCAAAGCCAACTTTACATGTAAGGAACAACTCAAAATTATTAATCCACTACTCACCAACTCCAAGGTGTGTATTGACACTGGCATAGCGAGCTGTACCTGTGAGATTCTTGTTTTCCCTAAGACATAGGTTGAGGCATACAGAATAAGCATTATTTAAAACGAGCTGATCTGAGAAGTTTCCAGAATGTCACAACTATCTATGAATAAGCAACTCAGACGTTGATAGACTTCATAACAGACACCAGTAACGAGTGCCACATGCGAGAACACCAAAACTGAGTGCAAGTCATGTAATGCTGTCTTTGTGCTTCATCTCATAAAGGGCCACAAAACTTGAAAATGAATACATAATACACAAGTTTTCCCCTTTTCTCATGTTTTAATTATCAATTAGCATCTAAATTCTAAGTCCTGTGATTACCATGATTGTTCAATATCCCTACCTGCCCTCCTTGCTTCCCAGTCAAGTTATTAAAACGGGAATGGAAAAGGGCAAGGGTATCAATGAGGGCATTAGAATTAAGTATAACAATATCAAAATGACTTTGGCCATAGAAAAAAATACAAAAATTGCTAAATAAAACATCAACTACAAGAAGATCAAGAGACATTGCAAATTCACTTTTTCTTAAAAGCAAAGTTGATAAGTATCAGGCTTCCTAGATCCACAAACAAGACAAACAAGCAACTTGCATTTCATGCCTGAATAACAGTACACTTGGTGAAGCAGAAATTTTCCGAATCAACCAACAAGCAAATTCAAAGAGACGGACTTAAATGTAGATCCACTAGCGAAGTTCAAAGTCCAAAACCCAACAAAATTTTTGCTTGCTCCCAGCATAGAATGTCAAGTTCAACGTGTCAGGAATCATATTTTTGCAACAGATAATGGTTTTGACCATATGCCTCCACATTACCCAAATTTTCTTTCCCTAGATATTTAGTTCATTCACATAAAAGATAGTGTCAATACAAGCCAAAAACACCCAAAGGAAGACTAGCATATAAGTTTATGAACTCATAATTTATTATACTTGATGGTTATTTTACTCCATTGTTTGATTTATAAATCAAGGGACACTAATGATTAAGCAATTGCACATGTATTGAAGATGCACATATGACAGCAATAATTAAGCTTGACATACTGTTCTTTTTAAAGGTGAAATACCTGTAAGGTATGTGCTTATGAGTCTGAAGATCCCTATACTTTTTCGCAAGACCAAAGTCAATGGCATAAACCTGGAATAGAAGCAAAAATAAGGGGCGAAGCAGATACCAACAATATATTGGAGCCATTGAACAATAAGAAAAAAATTTGTCCAATTATTCAAAGAACAGAAAATGCAGTTCAACGAATATAATATGTTCAATATAGGGGGAATGGACAAAAGTTATTTCTAACCGTTTTGTTCTATTGAAAAGGAAAACTATAATAGAAGTAAATGTACACTGCTTTACAGGTCAAATATATCAAATAAGTAGCAAGTGGTTATTGTCAGTCTTGTAATTATTTTGGGTACAAAATCAAATACGAACATTATATAGCACAAATTCTTCACGGGGCTGAGAGCCTCAAAAGATAGAAAAAGACATACCTGATTTGCTTTGCGCCCCAATCCCATCAAAAAATTGTCAGGTTTTATATCACGGTGAAGAAATCCTCTAGAATGCATGTATTCAACTCTATTAATCTAAAAGTAAACAATAAAGTAGTTACTAAAACAAAAGTCGGTAGCTCAAGTCACAACCTGAAGAAAAGGCTCAATGATTCCCACTACATACCAATTGATCTGCAAGCATTAGTACAGTTTTCAAGGAGAGCTTCCTGTTACAGTAGTTGAATAGATCTTCCAGACTTGGTCCAAGAAGGTCTATGACCATTACATTGTATTCACCCTCCACACCGTACCATTTTAAGCTGGGAATTCCAGCTGTGTGATAACAGAAAGGAACAGAATATAATTCATGGAGTTAAATGAGTCAAGTTTAATCTCAAGCTTCAGAAGGTACTGAACTCTACAAAGCATCACTTAACAAATTATTTTCACACTTTCGTGCAACTAAATGCATCACCCCGGACCCAAAGAAAATCAAGTGATGACAAGAAAACAGAAGCTCCCACCATAATGAAAGCAAACAATCTGAAGCAAATCAGAGAATCCAATACCACTCAGTGTTAAGATTAAGAAAGCCGCAAGCGAGGGATTTCAACAATTCCAGCTATAGCGTAAGCCCCAAGAAGCAAGTATACTATTTTGCATTTTATTGATTAATATAAATGATATAATAAAAAGTACTATGTAACAAGCTAAACATTAAGTTTTCAGAGAAAATATGCGAGAATAAAGAAAGAATATTAATATGCATTGTCAGCATACTGTCATAAGCCAAAAAGGAACACCTAAACAAAACCTCTAAGAAGTACATTTCTATAGGATTGCAAGTTTGACAAGTAAAAGAACCAAAACACAGATGTATAAATAATTGCAGATTCTCGTTATCTGTCACGCTACCACGCTCACACATATTGTCATAAGCCAAGTTTTTCTTCAAAGGTTTTACATATTGTGTTCCACTACTTAACAAGTTCCCCACATCCACTGTATATTCGCAACCTCGTACTCACTCTTCCTCTCACCACTTCTTTAATCTCTTTTTCCTCTCATTGACTTTCCTAAAATCCAAAAGACTTCCTTTTAGATGTTGTGCTCACTTACTATTTCGTATTAGTCTCAATGACCACTAGCCACATGAATATGAAAACCCAATGTCCGCCAGTGCACTGTAGAATTCTTTAGTTTCTTAGGTTTCATGACACGCTGAGACACGAAAAGTGTGCCCAAAGTGCTCCAGAGCACACTGCATCTGTTAAGAGGTTGCCTTCACACTAGAAATAAATCACATCATTAAAAGATCCCAGAGGCATTTTACAACCCCCTCGCCCAGAGGCAAGTCTCACCAACACCTTTTAAAACGCAGATCTCATCTCACACCCTTTTAAAAGGCCCGTAGTCAGAACATTTAAAAGCAAATGCGACTCTTGAAGGAGGAATATTAATATAGTATACATAATTCATAGATCAATTAGGTCAAGCAAGTTAACTCGAGCTAGAATTCATTACTACTGAAACATGTGAAAAACGAGATTACACAAAAATGTTGCAAAAACATGCATTAAAGTTTCAGATCAATATGCGTGAGTATTAGCTCATAAATCTGATTTAACATCAATCCGCCTCTTTGTACACAGAGGGTGGAGCAATGGAGGGAAACTTACTTCCTCCTTGAAGAATCATATAAATTTTGGACTCATAATGAAGTTGAGGGTGCCTGGTCTTCACAGGTTCCTGAAGTGAACGTGGAATAATAAGTTAAAGGGATAATTTATAAGCTGGTAAGTCAAAACAAACCAGAATTTAAGCAATAAATAACATCGCAGTTTTGCAGCAACAAAATTTAAATTCATTTTAGAAACCCTTAACAAACTTAAGATGAGAGAGATGCATGCCAATAAACTGACAATTCTACCAAAGTGTCAAATTATACATGTATCAGAAACTGAAATGGGAAACATCTTTTTATTTTTTGGACGCAGCTTTATGGTTACACCATGCCACCAAATTCGTAAACTGTATAATCTCCTATAAAACCTTTTAATGCAGCTCTACCAAAAAAACTCAGTTAATCAACAAGCAGACAGTTGGCTTAGCTTGGATACATTACTTATTCTATTAGGTCTTGATCAAACTTAACGCTAAGCTAACGAGTGAAAACAAAACCAATCTATACAACCAAAGATCCAGCACCGGCTAACAGTAATTCATATCAATATATAAGTTGGAAAAATACAAGATAAGCTAGTGTGTACATGATGCTAAAATACGAAGGAATTCAAATGATTGATTTCTCAGCTACCAACTTCATACAACATACAGAAGTGCCAAAAAAGATGCATACCAGCTTGATACCCACTTCTTCTCCATTTTGTATGTTCACACCTGCATTTAAAATTCAAACAAATTTCATTCGATCTTTCAAGCTGTATACTAAAAATATCAACTGTAATCCAGAGAAACGAAAAACGAAACAAGTACCTAAATAGAGTTCACCAAATGAACCACTACCAATTTTCCTCCCAAGCTTAAACTTCCCACCCACAATACGATCCATTCCCGACAAACTAAACACAAATCCAAAAATTATCCCAATTTGAACTTCACCCTGGGGATTTTAATATTTTTATTAAAAAAAAAAAAACAATCTTCAAGAGATTAACAACACGCACAATCGCCCCCCAACGAATACCACAATAAGTCCCCCTCCAATATCAAATTCAGAAAATCCTCCGAACTACATCCTTGAAAAAAGCTACAAACCCTAAATCGAAACCCTAATCTACGAAAGTCGTCATCATCGATCGACGTCCGTTGACATACATGAAATTGACCGATTTTCCGATCAAAATCGAGATGAACGAGTCCTAATTCTGTCCGATTGTTAATAGAAAAACGATACGAATAAAGAATGAATCAAAAGGAAGACAAAATGACCGCAAATTGAGGGATTAAAGAAGAGAGAGAGAGAAAAGAGTTTTAGAGAGAGAAATAAACAAACGGATTTGGTGTGTGAAAGCAAATGAGAGGAAAAAGATTGATGATTGATTATAGATTCTGGGTGGTGGATGTTTAGGGAGGAAAAATTGGAAAAAAAAAAACGATTAAATAATATTTATTTGCCTTTTTACTTTAATAATCTATTTTACCAAGTAAATAATTTAATCAAAAGAAAAAAAGTAAATAACTAATAACGTGCTGTTACTTCTTTCACTAGTGGATAAGATACATCAAGGAACAAGTTTACGTGACGTGTAATAAATTTGTTTTAAATAGTTTCTAATTTTAATTTTAGTTAGTATTGTGTAAAATATCTGCAAAGCGAAATATATTTTTGATTAATTAGTCTCCCAACAAAATTTGCTTATGTAGCACACATGATTTAAACATTTTACAAATAGATGGAGAAAAAGAAGTGGGTTACTTTGCAGTTACTTACGTATTCGGGCTTCTGAGTCAATTTCGATTTAATTCTCGCATTTTATCATATGTTAATGTGTGATTAGTTGTCAAAAGTGAGCTTGTTTGTCCAAAAAATTATGAAAAAAAATTGTTAATTTCTGAGTGCGAACCCTGATGATTGTATAAATAAAAGATGTGCACCCCACACAAACGTGCGTACTCCTAAGCGATGATTGATATTGTTTTTTAGTCATATATGTTTGGATTAGTTTAAGGGTTCAAAAAATTGTCATAATATGATATGATGCAATTTTGTCTTTCAAGTCCTTCGAACATTTGATTGAGGTTAAAATATAATTTAATGAAGTTAGTGGGACAGATCCTGAACTGATTCTCTCAAACATTTTCTCTTGTTCTTTTCCACCTCCATCGGCTGCCGAACTGTTTAGTCAAATGATTCTTTTCATTAATACCATTGCTTTATGCTACAGTAATCTCAAGAGGTTACTTTTCAATACACAAACGAGTTAGTGTGAAATTAAACAAATACTCAAATTTTGAGTGACATTGAAACTTGTAGACCTATCGAAGAACAACTTTAATGTTTAGAAAAGCCGATTTACATTGGTTTATTACTTGTCAATTGCTTTTGACAGATAATCGGGTACCTTAATCATGATATACCTTGATATTAGATTAATGTCACCAGGTGAGACTTCCTGATTAATATGAAGTCATGTATAATAAAAAGGCAGAAATATTCTATAGTTTTAATCAAAATTAAACACATACATTCCAACAGAACAAAATCGACCTCACATAATAAAGTTTATTATTACTTCATATATATATATATATATATATATATATATATATATATATATATATATATATATGTATCCCTCTCATTGTTGTTATGTGGATTCTATAACTATATGTACTAAATACAGCCTGAAGGCCAAATTTCCAAAATAAACATTTGAAAACCAAAATGATTCATTCAACTCCAACGTCTATACATACATCCAACCCAAATTTGTATGTTCCGATGTGTGGTTTGACACCCAATATAAAAAAAAATTACTTACAAATAAATATGTTAACTGCTATCAAGAAAACGTGGCCAAACAGATAACGGAAAGGCACTGCTCGTCCAATCCCAGCAAATTGCGCGGTTTTATGTACTCGAAACCAGTCAAACTCTCTAAGCTCTTCCTCAAAGAAACTCTATATTCATTAAAGCATAATGATCACCAACCTGATGCAAGTCATCCTGAACTGAAGCGAGGCACCTAAACTACTCAGATTTATCGTTTTGTGACTCAAAACCTTCACTGCTGGGAAGGCAATAGATTTATGATGCTTCCTTCAGATTCACTGTCTGGCTGTCTCTGATGTTTCCGATTCATCCTCTGTTAGGAGGCAAACACAGAAATGAGTACTGATATAATTAGGTAAAATACATCTATGTTCTTGTTTAGTTTTGTCTAATTATACAAACACCCCATTAGGTCTGATAATTAGAGATACCCAAGAATATGAAAAAATTTGAAGTGCCTACATGTAGTGTTTCTCACACTTGAAGAAGTGTCTCTGCAATTATCCAAAGTTCAAGGGACCTGTCTGTTATTTTCTTCTAATAGGTGCTTATGAAATTATTCAATCAGTAAGAGAAGCATCTCTGATTAGACCAAACCTTAAGGTGTAAACTGTAGTTATCCCTATAAATTTACACTTTTCCTATCATGGAAAAGAGGACCACCAAATAGCAAAAACGGAAAGCATGTGCAGTTTACTGCTGCCTTGTGTATTTTCAAGTTTTAACAGGCGAAGTATCAACAAGTGCCTTTATTTGCCTAAACCAGCCGTATAATTATCGAGTGTTACGACTCAAGTTTATTGAGCGTGAAGCAAAGTTAAGGAATTGTGGAAATTTGACTAGCATGCTCTGAGTTCCAAGAAAAGCCAATGGTTTACCAAAAAAAAAAAAAAAAAAAGAAAAGCCAATGCATAAGTTGAAATGTATATGAGGATCCATGGATCTCAAATTACTGGGAGATCTCATCCTTCAACCGTAATTGCGCATCACGAACTAAAGTTCCATAGGTTTCAATAATATAGATGTAATGTCTCTATTTAACTCAATAAAACCAATATTAGATAAATATTTTGTAAGTGCACTGCGCCTATTATTATGAAAATATTGTGAACTGAAGTTTTATAGGTTTCTATTGACTACATGC